>JADRCH010000064.1:4570692-4710563 GCA_019843965.1 Rhynchomys soricoides | reverse complement strand
TATATATATATATATATATATATATATATATATATATATATATATATTTGGCCTGCATGTATATATGTGTACCATATGTATGCAGTGCACAAAAAGTTCAGAAGAGGGCATCAGATCCCCTGGAACTGGAGTTATGGGTGATTTTAAGCTGCCATGTGGGTGCTGAGAGTCAAACCCAGGTCCTTTGTAAGAGCAGTCAGTATTTTTAACAACTGAGTCATGGCCAAGTAATCGGCTCTAATAACTGTCGACCATTGCCTCTGCTCGGGTATGAACATGGGCAGGGTCCTCCAAAGGCCTACATTGTAAGGACTGCTCACCTGGGTAGGACTACTAGAAGGTTTGGAAACTGTGGGAGCTGGGCACTGGAAGAAGGTTTTAAAGCCACTGCAGTTATGTCTTGTAAAGGGATTACAGGACCCAAGGAGTTAGTCCTTTTCTGTCTTGACACTATCTCCTAGAGCCTGTCTTGCTATTTCTGCTGCTATCTGCTACCCTCATAAGATCAGAACAGCCAGGCTTTCATTTTTTTTTTTTTAAATCAAATATATTACCTTACTTGTCACATAGCCTTTTCCCAAGGAAAATCTTAGGGAATGACTATTATACACTATTAAAGTTAAATTAACAAATAACAATATTTTACTATTTTTTTATTTTCATATTTTATTTACATTTCAAATGTTTCCCTCTTTCCAGATCTCCCCTTTGGAACCTCCCCATTCCCTCCACCCTCCCCCTGCCTCTATGGGGATATTCTCCAACCCACCTCCCCACCCAACCCCCCACCCACTCTCGTCTTCCCTCCATGACATTCTCCTATACTGGGGGATCTAAGATCCTCAGGCCCAAGGGCCTCTCCTCCCCGTAACGGGTAACAAGACCCTCCTCTGCAGTCTTTGTGGCCAGCACTATGGGTCCCTCCATGTGTATTCTTTAGTTGGTGGATCAGTCTCCAGAAGTATGGGGGGTCAGGCCAGTCGCTAGTGTTGCTACCTCCCAGGGGCTGCACACTTCCTTAGCTCCTTCAGTCCTTTCTCCAAGCCCTCCATCTGGGACCTCGTACTCAGTACTACTGTTCCTGGGAAGTGACTCTTGGGTATTTCAAACTTTTAGGCTAATAACCACTTAACAGTGAGTACATACCATGTTCATTCTTTTGTGACTGCATTACCTGGCTCAGAATGATGTTTTCAAGATCCATCCATTTGTCTACGAATTTCATGAAGTCATTGTTTTTAATAGCTGAGTAGTAATCCATTGTGTAAATGTACCACATTTTCTGTATCCATTCTTCTGTGGAGGGACATCTGGGTTGTTTCCAGCTTCTGGCTATTATAAATATGTCTGTTATGAACATAGAGGAAAACATGTTTTTATTACATGTTGGAGCATCTTCTGGGTATATGCCCAGGAGTGGAATAGCTGGGTCCTCAGGTAGTATTATGTCCAATTTTCTGAGGGTCCACCAAACTGATTTCCAGAGAGGTTGTATCAATTTGCATTCCCACCAGCAATGGAGGAGTGTTCCTCTTTCTCCACATCCTCTCCAACATCTGCTGTCACCTGAGTTTTTGATCTTAGCCATTCTGATTGGTGTGAGGTGGAATCTCAGGGTTGTTTTGATTGCATTTCCCTGATGACTAAGGATGTTGAACATTTCTTTAGGTGCTTCTTGGCCATTTGAGTTTCCTCAGTTGAGAATTCTCTGTTTAGCTCACTTCCCCATTTTTTGATAGGGTAATTTGGATCTCTGGCATCTAGCTCATTGAGTTCTTTGTATGCTTTGGATATTAGGCCTCTATCAGATGTAGGATTGGTAAAGATCTTTTCCCAATCTGTAGGTTGCCATTTTGCCCTAATTACAGTGTCCTTTGCCTTACAGAAGCTTTGTAATTTTATGAAGTCCCATCTGTCAATTCTTGACCTTAGACACAAGCCATTGGTGTTCTGTTCAAGAACATTTCCCTTGTGCCCAAGTGTTCGAGACTCTTCCCTACTTTCTCTTCTATTAGATTCAGTGTATCTGGTTTTAGGTGAAGGTCCATGATCCACTTGGACTTGAGCTTTGTGCAGGGAGATAGAAAAGGATCAATTCGCAATCTTCTACATGTAGACCGCCAGTTGATCCAGCACCATTTGTTGAAGATGCTGTCTTTTTTCCACTGTATGGTTTTAGCTCCTTTGTCGAAGATCAAGTGACCATATGTGTGTGGATTCATTTCTGGGTCTTCGATTCTATTCAATTGATCTACCTGCCTGTCACTGTACCAATACCATGCAGTTTTTATCACTACTGCCCTGTTGTACAGCTTGAGGTCAGGGAGGCTGATTCCCCCAGAAGACCTTTTATTGTTGAGGATAGTTTTTGCTATCCTGGGTTTTTTGTTATTCCATATGAATTTGAGAATTGCTCTTTCTAGGTCTATGAAGAATTGAGTTGGGATTTTGATGGGGATAGCATTGAATCTGTATATTGCTCTCTGCAGGATGGCTGTTTTTTTTATTATATTAATCTTACCAATCCATGAGCATGGGAGATCTTCCCATCTTCTGAGGTCTTCTTCGATTTCTCTCTTCAGAGACTTGAAGTTCTTGTCATACAGATCTTTCACTTGTTTGGTTAGAGTCACACCAAGATACTTTATATTGTTTGTGACAATTGTGAAGGGTGTCATTTCCCTAATTTCTTTCTCAGCCTGTTTATCCTTCGAGTATAGGAAGGCTACTGATTTGCTTGAGTTAATTTTGTATCCATCCACTTTGCTGAAGGTGTTTATCAGCTGTAGCAGATCTCTAGTGGAGTTTTTCAGGTCACTTAAGTATACCATCATATCATCTGCAAATAGTGATATTTTGATTTCTTCCTGTCCTTTGATTTCCTTTTGTTGCCTGATTGCTCTAGCTGGAACTTCAAGTACTATGTTGAATAGATAAGGGCGAGAGAGGGCAGCCTTGTCTAGTCCCTGATTTTAGTGGGATTGCTTCAAGTTTCTCTCCATTTAGCTTTATGTTGGCCACTGGTTTGCTGTATATTGCTTTTACTAAGTTTAGGTATGCTCCTTGAATTCCTGATCTTTCTAAGACTTTTATCATGAAGGGATGTTGAACTTTGTCAAATGCTTTTTCAGCATCTAACGAGATGACCATGTGGTTTTTTCTTTGAGTTTGCTTATGATTACATTGATGGATTTCTGGGTATTGAACTATCCCTGCAACCCTGGGATGAAGCCTACTTGATCATGGTGAATGATCGTTTTGATGTGTTCTTGGATTCAGGTTTCAAGAATTTTATTGAGTATTTTTGCATCGATATTCATAAGGGAAATTGGTCTGAAGTTTTCTTTCTTTGTTGGGTCTTTGTGAGGTTTTGTTATCAGTATAACTGTGACCTCATAGAATGAATTGGGTAGTGTTCCTTCTGTTTCTATTTTATGGAATAGCTTGAAGAGTATTGGTATTAGGTCTTCTTTGAAGGTCTGATAGAATTCTGCACTGAACCCACCTGGTCCTGGGCTTTTTTTTTTTTTTTTTTTTTGGTTGGGAGACTTTTAATGACTGCTTCTATTTCTTTAGGGGTTATGGGTCTGTTTAGATGGTTTATCTGATCCTGATTTAACTTTGGTAATTGGTATCTATCTAGAAACTTGTCCATTTCCTCCAGATTTTCCAATTTTGTTGCATATAGGCTTTTGTAGTAGGATCTGATGATTTTTTAAATTTCCTCAGAGTCTGTTGTTATTTCTCCGTTTTCATTTCTAATTTTGTTAATTTGGATACTGTCTCTGTGCCCTCTGGTTAGTCTCCCTAAGGGTTTATCTATCCTGTTGATTTTCTCTAAGAACCAGCTTTTGGTTTTGTTGATTCTTTGTATAGTTCTTTTAGTTTCCACTTGGTTTATTTCAGCCCTTAATTTGATTATTTCTTGCCTTCTACTCCTCTTGGGTGTATTAGCTTCTTTTTGATCTAGAACTTTCAGATGTGCTGTTAAGCTGTTAGTGTATGCTCTCTCCAGTTTCTTTTTGGAGGCATTCAGAGCTATGAGTTTTCCTCTTAACACTGCTTTCATTGTGTCCCATAGGTTTGGGTAAGTTGTACTTTCATTTTCATTGAATTCTAGGAAGTCTTTAATTTCCTTCTTTATTGCTTCCTTGACCAAGTTATCATTAAGCAGAGCATTGTTCGGCTTCCATGTGTATGTGGGCTTTCTGTTGTTGTTGTTGCCATTGAAAACGAACCTTAATCCGTGGTGATCTGATAGGAGGCATGGGATTATTTCAATCTTCTTATATCTGTTGAGGTTTGTTTTGTGACCAATTATATGATCAATTTTGGAGAAGGTACCATGAGGTGCTGAGAAGAAGGTATATTCTTTTGATGCAGGATGAAATGTTCTATAGATATCTGTTAAACCCATTTGGTTCATAGCATCAGTTAGTTTCACTGTGTCTCTGTTTAGTTTATGTTTCCAAGATCTGTCCATTGTTGATAGTGGGGTGTTGAAGTCTCCCACTATTATTGTGTGAGGTGCAATGTGTGCTTTGAGCTTTAGTAGAGTTTTTTTTTTTATGAACGTGGGAGCTCTTGCATTCGGGGCATAGATGTTCAGAATTGAGAGTTCTTCTTGGTAGATTTTTCCTTTGATGAGTAAGAAGTGTCCTTCCTCATCCTTTTTGATAAATTTTGGTTGAAAGTCAATTTTATCCGATATTAGAATGGCTACTCCAGCCTGTTTCTTGGGGCCATTTGCTTGGAAAATTATTTTCCAGCCCTTTTACTCTGAGGTAGTGTTTGTCTTTAATACGGAGGTGCGTTTCCTGGATGCAGCAAAATGCTGGGTCCTGTTTATGGATCCAGTCTGTCAGTCTATGTCTTTTTATTGGGGAGTTGAGACCATTGATGTTAAGAGATATTAAAGAATAGTGATTGTTATTTCCTGTTACTTTTGATGTTGTTTATATTGTTTGTGTGGCTATCTTCTTTTGAGTTTGTTGAAAGATTACTTTCTTTCTTTTTCTTGAGTGTAGTTTCCCTCTTTGCTTTGGCATTTCCCATGTATTATTTTTTGTAGGGCTGGTTTGTGGAAACATACTGTGCAAATTTGGATTTGTCGTAGAATATTTTGGTTTCACCCTCTATGATTATTGAGAGTTTTGCTGGGTATAGCAGCCTAGGCTGGCATTTGTATTCTTTTAGAGTCTGTATGAGCTCTGCCCAGGATCTTCTAGCTTTCATAGTATCTGGTGAGAAGTCTGGTGTAATTCTGATAGGTCTGCCTTTATATGTTGCTTGCCTTTTTTCCATTACTGCTTTTAATATTCTTTCCTTGTTTTGTGTATTTGGTGTTTTGACTATAATGTGACAGGAGGAATTTCTTTTCTGGTCCAGTCTATTTGGTGTTCTGTAAGCTTCTTGTATATTTATGTTCATCTCTTTCGTTAGGTTAGGGACGTTTTCTTCTATAATTTTGTTGAAGATATTTACTGGTCCTTTAAGTTGGGAGTCTTCACTCTCTTCTATGACTATTATCCTCAGGTTCTGTCTTCTCATTGCATCCTGGATATCTTGGATGTTTTGGGTTAGGAGCTTTTTGCACTTTGTGTTTTCTTTGACTGTTGTGTCCATGTTTTCTATGGTATCTTCCACACCTGAGATTCTCTCTTCCATCTCTTGTATTCTGTTGGTGATCCTTGCATCTATGACTCCTGATTTCTTTCCTATGATCTCCAATTCCAGGGTTGTCTCCCTTTGTGATTTCTTTATTGTTTCTATTTCTGTTTTTAATTCCTGAATGGTTTTGTTCATTTGATTGATTGTGTTTTCCTGTAATTCTTCAAGGGATTTTTGTGTGTCCTCTTTAATGGCTTCCAGTTGTTTACCTGTGTTCTCTTGTATTTCTTTAAGAGAGTTATTTTTTTCCTTCTTAAAATCTTCTATCATCCTCTTGATAAGTCTGAGTCTTCCTTTTCTGGTGTGTTGGGTATCCTGGGCTGGCTCTGGTGGGAGAGCTGGGTTCAGCTGAAGCCAAGCAGTCTTGGTTTCTGTTCCTTGTGTTCTTGCCCTTGCCTTTCGCCATCTGGTTATCTCTGGAGTTAGCTGGTCTTTCTCTCTCTGACTGTGGCTTGTCTTTCCTTCAAGCTCAGATGTCAATATTCCTGGGAGACCAGTTCTTTCTTCCAGCTGTTCTTCAGACCCTGTGTCTGGAGTCCTCCTGTTGCTGGCTCCTCAGCACAAGTGGGCGGGTAGCTTTCTCCCTGAGCTACTTGTATATGGAGAGGCCTGTTGGCCCAGGCAGGGTTTCTGGCCACAGGTGGAAGCAGGCAGGCTCTTACCTCTCGCCTTTTCCTCAGTCCAATATTTTAAAAGTATGATTAAAACCCAAAAATAATGTCTTCATTGTAACATAAAAGTATAGAGAAGATGTGTTTATAGTAAACAAATATTCAATCTGATCACTTGTCATGGGCACATATAGGTGGCATAATGGAACACACAGTTGCTTGCCCCTATATATAGGGTTCGGATCCAAATACAGACAGGTTTAAGGTGTGTGTTGCTAACTTAAATACTGTGGATGAGTTGTCACCAATTTTTGACTTTGCTCAGATGATCAAGAACTCATGTGAAAGATTCAAAGCAAACACCATTTAAAAACTTTTGAATTTATTTGGTTATTCTATTCCTGGAAAAATCATTACATCTTAGAGCAGTGCGAAAACTACTTTGTGTTTATATTTAGTATAGTTAAATTTTTAGCTCAGATATTTTTCACCCACACAGATGTCTGTTGGGAAACTCAATGTCATTGCTGGGGGGTGGGGGATTGTTGTGTGGGATGGACACATCTTGGCTCCAACCAATGAGGGAATATCTGTCAGTAGCAACCCCTCCCCCAACTGATGACCTAGAAATACCTAGGTACATTTCCTAAGAATGTCTAAGGAGGTGGTAGTGTCCTCACATTTGGCAGAATTGCTTTAGTAATGACATTTGTTGCCGGGCAGTGGTGGCGCACGCGTTTAATCCCAGCACTCAGGAGGCAGAGGCCAGCTGATTGCTGAGTTCGAGGCCAGCCTGGACTACAGAATGAGTTCCAGGACAGCCAGAGCTACACAGAGAAACCTTGTCTCGAAAAACCAAACCAAACCAACCAAACAAACAAACAAAACACCAAAAAAAACCATTTATTGTTTCCTTGCCCTTAAACTTTTGTTTGAAACAAAGCATTAGTATCCTTACATGTCAGGGAAATCCTCAGGAGGAGTGTGGCATATGCCATTTTAACCAAGGGACCGCATGCTTAAGTTAGAGAATGAGGTCTAACCTCTTCAGAGCAAAGTTTCTCTATTACACTTCCCTTTCCCTTCCCTGTGTGACTCCCAAATCTAGATTCACCAGGAAAAATCCAGAACCCTAACTTTAGCTTTTTGAGTCTGTTCTTCTCTTCGTGGGGATACAATCATAATTTCAGAGAGCTCACTGTGCCCTATTAAGAATGATCTCCTCAGGTATTCCAGTTCATCTATAATTTAGTACATGAATTCTTATAGAGAGGTTTAATCCACGTGGGACACCTCTTTGGTGGGTACATGATGACTTGGATAAATGTCAAGTTTAGAAAGAGAATAAGATAGGCAGAAGTTAAAGTTTTTAGGCTGCCTTTGATGAGTAAGGTAACTTGATTGTGCATATTGAAGATTGCAGATGGCTGGAGGCATTCTTGGAGAGACAATACTATTTTGGATGTGTGCTCAAAGCCCATGTATGAGAGCCCTACTCTCTAGTGCATTAGCATTGGAAGACAGGGCTTTTGAAAAGTGATTAGGTCATAAAGGCTCAGCTTTCCTGGACAGATTATTGGCATTTCTGTAATAGTATATTTGCTGTAATGGTGGGCTATGTCTCTGTTTGTCCTCTCTTGCCCATCTACTTTCTGCCGTAGGACGATAGGGTAAGAAAAGCTCCTTCAGGTGCCAGCACCATTTTCCTGCATTCCTAACCTTCAGCACTGTTAGACGAACATTTCAGTGCTTCATAAATTACCCTATCTCAGACATTCTGCTATAGCAGAGCAAAGGGACAGTGGTAGGTGGTAAAGTTGGACTTTTTTTTTTTTTCCCCAGAGAGGCTGATGAAAAGGAAAGAGATCAATGTTCCTAGACAGCAATGAGAAAAGACAGGAGTCAGAATCCTGGAGTTACAGCTGGCAGGAAGCTTTGAGGATTGGTCTTGGCTTTGGATGTGATGCTGTGAACAGGGAGCCTTTTAGGGTATCAGAGATGAAAGAGAAAGCTACTGAGTATTCTGAAAGGAAGAAACAGGACTCCACATTATTGAAAAGATGTGGTGAAAAGACTGGAGATTTATTATATATTAAAACATAATAATCCTCTTTTGTTTAACAGAAGGAAAGCATATTGGTGAGGGAGCTCACTGGATAAAGGTGCTTGCTGCCAAACCTAATGACCTGAGTTCAATGCCTGGGATCCATGTGGTGGAAGGAAAGAACTGACAAGTTGTCTCTGACTTCCATCCATGTGTCCGTCCATCCCACTCATGTACAGACAAAATAAAATTTTAAAACCTAGCAAGAAAGTTTTAAAAGTACACTGGTATAGGAATGTGTTGGGAGAATTTTCCTCCAGAAAAAAGAAAACTCAGAAAGCATTCTCAGCTTGTTTTCTGATTCTTGTTTTGGATCCACAACCTTTGTGTGTGCTTGTGTGTGTGTTGTGTCTGACTTGCCAGGGACTATGAAGAGCTTAGTGATGTACAAAGCACAACCCTTTATTTATGTATTTAAGAGAGGGGCTCACCTATGTTAGGTGGCTCTACAGTTTTCTACATAGCTGAGGATGACCTTAAACTTCTGATTCTCTTCTTTCCACCTCCCAAGTGCTTAGATCATAGGTACACACTGTCATCCAGATTATTTATTGCCAGGGATTGATCTTAGGGCCTCATGCAAGCCATGGAAGCATGTTCTAGCTGGTTATAGAACTGTGTTACAGCTGAAAACCGCCCCTCCCCACCCCCAATATATTATTGCATGATCATGACCTTGTGTTATTACTACAGTGGTTTGAGGAAGAGGCATCTCAGATTAGAACAAGAAAGCAACAGACACCAGACTGAAGGCAGATCAGAATCTGAACTCAGTGCTCCTTTACCACAATCCAGCTCTAAGTTAATTTTATTCTGAGACTGTCAAGATGAGCATTTTTATTTTGCACCTTTCTTTGGAATGGTATGTTATTTTCTTAGACTGCTTCTAATGTTTGCCTGCTTGGGTGTATTTATTCATTGCCACCTGGTGGTAAATAAGAAATATTATGAGGAACAGGAGAAGAAAGAAGGTGAGAAAACAGTTGTTAGTGACTCAGAATGGCAATCTCAGTTCAGAAATGTGAAATGGAGTTAGTCACTGAAACATGGGGACAACATAAAGCCTGTTTGTTTTGGCTGGGATAGACAGCAGAGAATACGGGAAGCCCTGCACTTTTAGGATGTTCAATCCAGGGCAAAGGTGGAGTTGCAGAACCTTCCTTATATTTTTCTAAGAACAAAGTGGAGCCATGGGCTGTGGATCTAACAATAAAGAACAAAAGCAGAACCACATATGGCACTGTTAAATATGCTTACACAAAGAAAAGATGATTGCAAATGAGCTGAATGCAATGCCAGCCATATAGGCTTTCAAAACAGGCTAGTCAGTTTGGGATCGAGTTTCTTTGCTAGGCTAGGCCTACGTAAATACCTTGTGATTAAATTCTTTTTAAATTTTGTTCTACTCTTATTTTTGTTTTTCTAGTACGATGGGAGGAAGTGATCTCATCTACCAGCCCACCTACTACAGAACACAAAGCTTGTCTACTGTTGGCTCATACGGAATGTACCTGGGGTTTGTGGATTGTCAGGGGAAGCTGCACTGTGGGGACTTTTCTTTTTCTCCACTCTGTTCAAGGGAAATTGTGGGAGTTTCCACATTGTTTTGGGGAAACAGTGGGTGCTTCATAACTTGCCTCTCTTTTATCCTCCAGTTCCCAGCACTACCTCAGACTGGTATGTAGGTCATCATGTTTTGGCCTCACCCCAAGAAGACATTTCTTCACCTGCTACCACTAACTCTCCCCTCAGACAGACCTGAACCTGCAGGAAGAGATATGATGGCTGTTCAGGATGGGAGGAGGGGCAAGGAAGAGGGCAGAGGGCAGAGGGCAGAGGGCAGAAAAAAAATCAGAAGAAAATTACAATCGGGAGATAGAAATTTTGAATTATGATTTTCAACGTAAGCAAGAAGATTAAGTAATTTCAGCAAATGTGACACATGTTGATTCCGACCCCTTTCTTCCTCCAAACGACTATGAAACACAAACTTGAAAGATCTTAATGAAATTATGACAGTTAGATGATTTTGATTCTTATTCCTGGAGGACAAAGTCCAAAAGTTAATTGAAAGAAGAAAATGATTTTTTACTGTTAGGAGGTACCACCATTGGTAAGCATCACAAGAACATAATTTAGCTATTTTTATTTATTTATTTTTGTGGGTGTGTGTAGCCCTCACCCCAGTTGCTCTCTTTCCTCATTTTTCCCCTGAGATTTTGTCAAAATTACATTTGCATCTGTTCAAAGGACTCAGATGTTTGTACCAGATCTATTTTGAAAAACCAAAACAAAAGGAAAAAAAAAACCCTCTGAGAACCTTGATTCTCGCTCTCATCCTCTTCAGCTTTCCCCTTTTTAGAGGAAGCCATTTTGACGTCTTTTAACTTGTGTGTGCACATACATGCGTGTGTGTGTGTGTGTGTGTGTGTGTGTGTACATGTGTGGGTGCGTCTGTATGTGGCTGTGTATTTGTGTCTATGTAAATTATACACTCGTGCTATTTTTGATTTTTCAGTTATAAGCATGCTTTCTACTGTGGAAAATGAACCTCTAGTCCTTTCTCACCTCCAGTTCTGGTCCACCCTTCCTACATCCCACTATTTCCCGTAGTTCTGATGTTTTTAAAATATGTATGCAATGTTTAGCTGCGACAGTAGGAATGCTCTTGAAAGCATGGTTTTTTTTTTTTTTTTTTTTTTTGGTTTTTCGAGACAGGGTTTCTCTGTGTAGCCCTGGCTGTCCTGGAACTCACTCTGTAGACCAGGCTGGCCTCAAACTCAGAAATCTATCTGCCTGCCTCTGCCTCCCGAGTGCTGGGATTAAAGGCATGCGCCACCACTGCCCGGTTTGAAAGCATATTTTACACTAAGACTACTTCTCCCTTTCTGTACACATTTTTTTCCAGCTTAACAGTTGCATGTTTGTGTTTCACTCTTAAACCCTTGTCATCGGTGTAAATCTTTCTCAACAATTTTGTGTGCACTAATGTTCTGGTTAGTTTTTATTGTCAGCTTGATAGAGTGAGAGACAAGGGGAAGAAATCCTCAACTGAGCTATTTCTCAGATCAGACTGGCCTGTGACCATATCTGCAGGGAATTGTCTTGGCTATATATTATGTGGGAAGTCCTATGTTGCTGTGAGCATTGCCACCTGTGGGCTGGTGGTCCTGGGTTTTATAAGAAGAGGGGCTGAGCACGAGCCAGAGGAGAACGAGCCAGTCAGGAGTGTTTATCCATGGTTTCAGCTTGAGTTCCTGCTCTGACTTCCCTTGGCAATGAACTCAAAATGTGTACTGAAATGAACCCTTTCCTCCCTTAAGTTACTTTTGGGCAGAGTGCTTCATCACAGCAACAGGATAAAACAAAACAAAACAAAAAGCCAAAACCAAAACCAAAAATAAAACCAACCAACCAACCAACCAACCAAAAAACCTAGGATAAGCAGGATCAACAGAGTTTTATTTGCCTGGGACATCCTCCTAGAGCATCTTGGTCTGTTCCAGTTTGGACTTGTCATGCTCAACACCCTCCCTCCCTCCCTCCCTCCCTCCCTCCCTCCCTCCCTCCCTCAGCATTAACCTTTCCCTCTATCCCCTTGGTGTCCCTTGTCTCTTCTACATCTAAGGGCATGTGTTACCTACCCATGTTTTCCTTTGCCTCAGGAGATCCTCTAACATTGGAGAACATGTTCTCCAGTGGCTCTCAGGAAAAGTGGATATAGAATAAACATTTTCTTGATTTTAATATATATATGTGTGTGTGTGTGTGTATTTTACATGCCACTATACTATATTTTTTTGATCTTCTTCCTTCCCTTCTGTCTTTCCCCATCCCCCCTTTCCTCCCCAATTGTCCCCTTCCTGCCTTCATGTCTCTTGTACTTCAGCTCTTTATTTCTTCCCCATTCCCTCCTCCCATTCTCACTCAAGATCTCTTCAATCTTTTTCTAGTTTCTTTGCTACTTTTATTTGGATCTGTGTTTGTGCAAGCATGAGCACGCATGTGTGTGTGTGTGTGTGTGTGTGTGTAAAAATCTTTGTATGATGGAAATCATGCAGTATTTATCTTTCTTAGGCTGCCTATTTCTCTTAAATGATCTTAGGTTGCATCCATTTTCCAGCAACCATACTGATTTTGTTTATGACTGCGGCAGAGTGATTGCATTTTGTATAGTTACCTTGTCTAAACTTCTTTCTTTGAGAATTTGTCTGTAAAGCCTGCAAAGTTCCTCCTTGACCTACATATGGCCACATCCCAGGAAAGCCATTGTCAGTTGAACACAGTGTTAGTCAAAAGTGCAGTTAAAACATCTAACCCCAGGAGTAGCACAGCAGCTTGACAGCCCAGCAAGCTGAAGAGGATTGGATGTTCCCCTGGAAACTGCATTGTTGTCTAGGAAAGCTAACCCAGCATCTTAACAGCATATCACCAGCATATCACACAAAATCTGAAGAATGATTTTAACCAAATTTTCATAGCTTTTGCACAGATGTGATGTCAGAAAAATAGTGGGTTTAACCTTGTAAGTTAGGAATAATTTACCCTTGCACTGAGCAAGGTAGAGAGTTCTACTTTAATCAATTTTCCTTCAGTGAGGGAAACAGATTTGTTCATCTAATTGCACTGTTTTAAGTATGTTCCCTTGTTTCTACTATGATGGTGCTTCTCAGAGAACCTCTTTATGCTCTGCAGAGAATATACCTAAATCTTTTCCTAGAATTAGGAACGAGTGGTAGCCCCAGTTATGCAAAGTGGGGGAGATGATCTGGGATCTAAAGTTATTTTCTCTGTACTCCTTCTTTTCTTTCCTTCCTTTCCTGCCATGTTGAGGGTCAAACCTTGGGCCTTCTGCATGCCAGGCCAAAGCTTTACTTCTGAACCCAGCTGGTGCAATCCCCATCCTATGCTGACTCTACACTTTCCTCCAGTGACAGCAGGTGCCATTTTCCCCAAGTGCAGGTCAGGTTCACTCCTGATTCTCCCTGCTGCTCATGAAGGATTCAGTTCTCACAAGGAGGACATGTCTTTGACTGCGTGTCCATCAACCTTTCAGCTTTCCAAGCATTTTGTTTACCATTATCTTTGTTATTATGACTTGATGCCTTTAAATAATGTATAAAAATCTCTGTGCTACTATTTTAGAAGAGTTTTGAGAATGAATAAATGAACAACAAAGTCCTGGGTTCTATCTGTCTTTGTCCATTTGGTTGAGTTTTGGTCAAGGACAATAGTTTCGGATTTGTTTTCTGCAGTGGAGTGAAGTCCTGATTTTAAAATCTCCAGTGGAAACTTAGGAAATAAAATAATTGTCAAGAGATAACCTCTGTTGGATGAGAACTCCATGTTTCTCTCTCTCTATTTCTTCTTAGTTGTAGCTCGTAAGAACAACACAGTCTGCAAACCCCTGAGTCAGAAACTCTGAACATTGTTTCCATATACATGGTGTGTTAATGAACTTCATGACATAGAGAAAGGAACATTGATTTATTCCTTTAAAACTTTCTGGTATTGTTCCTGGTTATTCAAATAGTGTAAGAAAGTGAGAAAGAGGGATAGGGAGATGGCTCTTTGGTTATGCCCTTGCATAGGACCTGAGTTTGCTTCCCATCACCCATGTTGGGCAGCTTACAACTGACTATGACTTCAGTTTCAGA
Organism: Rhynchomys soricoides; assembly: GCA_019843965.1. NCBI lineage: Eukaryota > Metazoa > Chordata > Mammalia > Rodentia > Muridae > Rhynchomys > Rhynchomys soricoides. The sequence goes on along the minus strand of JADRCH010000064.1, from coordinate 4,696,521 downwards.
CACCTTTGACCTACTTAGGTGTGCACATACTCACCTCCAATGTACACTTAGTTAACAACACTAAAAATAAACATTAAAAAGAAAGTGCGAAGGCACCATTTTAATGATTAAAATAAAAGTGTATGAAGCATCTCCTTACAAGATAATCCTGTAACTGTAAAATTAACCTGAAAGTCCTGTTTTTCAGGGGAAAGGAAAGTGTAGAGATTTACTTGAATATTAACAATATTAACCATCTCTAGATAGTTTTTTTGTGTGTGTGTGCTATGTTAGGATTTTTGATATTTTAAAACCACTTTGTTTTTTTTTGTTTTTGTTTTTTGTTTTTTTTTTTTTATGGTTTTTCGAGACAGGGTTTCTCTGTCCTGGAACTCACTCTGTAGACCAGGCTGGCCTCGAACTTAGAAATCCACCTGCCTCTGCCTCCCGAGTGCTGGGATTAAAGGCATGCGCCACCACTGCCCGGCCCTTCTTTTGTTCTTTTAAAGATTTATTTTTATGTATGTGTCCTTGTATGTGGATGTCAACATGTGTGTTGGTGCTCATAGAGGCCAGGAGAGAATGTCAGATCCCTTGGAGTTGGACGAACAGGAAACTGTGAGCTACTCAACAAGCAGGGAATCGAACTCTATTCCTCTGCAAGAGCACTAATCACTTTAACCTCTGAGTCATCTCTCTGGCCCCATTCTTTTTTTGAGACAGGATCTCATTGTATAAATAGTATAAGTGGGCTTTGCACTTGAAACCTTCCTTCCTCTTGAGTGCTGGGATTAGAGCCTGAAGCTCCACACTCAAATGTATATTTTGGTGAATGGGGTTATGGGAAGTTTCCAAATTCATTCTCAGAGAGCTAAAATTCTATTTTATATTGATTATAGTAGAATCAATGTTACAATATTAAATTATTTGCCTAAAGAAAGTGATGAGAAGTTTGTAGGCCAGACAAAGATATTTAGAACATTTTTAAGGAAAACAATTCTTAACTTTATGCATAATTTGGCCTAAAATGTAAAAGCAGCTTAGACATTAAAAGAGTATGTCTTTCTCTGTCCCCCTTTTCCTGGTACAGCTACCTGCAGAAATCATGTAAAAATATGGAAGTGTTTATTCACTTACCACAGGGCACACAAAGGTCCCATGGAGAATGAGCTAAAAGATTAAGAAAGCTTGTCAAATGTAGCACTTTTTTATATGTTTTAAAGATGACACAGTGCTTTACAAGTAATAAGGAAAAAGCAAAACAAAATGAAAAATTAATGAACAGAAATGAACCAACAGAATCCATTTATTAGTGTAGAGAATTAAAAAGAAGGAAATATGGGTATTTCTTTGGAGAATTTTTTCCTTCTGGAACCTGAGATTCTACTGGGACTTATTTGACACTAGCTCTCCCATAGAGGACCCAGCCATCATCCTGAAAAACAACATTGCCAATTGTGTTACAGAAAAGAAGCTATTAGCTTCATTTGGAGGTACCAGACAACTTTAGGAGAGAGAAACACTACCTAAAGTTTTATGAGAAGATTTGATGTTTTGATTATTTTTCTATATTTGAAAGACAGTTGAAAACAGCTAAGCTGATGGGTCTGCTTATACTGTCATTTGCTGATAGACTGTGAATGTGTTGGATCTCTGAGACTTGTCAGATAAACCCCTGTGAGACAGAACAGGTGTTTGGGGGAATCTACCTAATCCTCTTTCTCCTCTTCTTCCTCTTTGTTTTTCTGAGACTAACTCTGTAGCCCAGGCTGGTCTCAAATTCACTACATATAATGATCTTCTTGCCTCCAGTTCCCATGTGTTGGGATTACAGGCAGGTACCACTATGTGCAGCTGCTGAGGGCTGAGCTCAGCATGCAAGGCAAGCATTCTACCAACTGAGCTACATCCCGGATCCGAATTCAGCTTTCTCATGGAAGGGAATTGAGACATGAGATTGTGTAGCTGTCATCTGAAGAGAAGGCAAAGTCTTCAGGGAGAAGGGACTGCTTCTGGCCTGGGATGAGCTTTGGTGGTAGAACAAATAGCTTGGAGATGCCTGTGAGCACACAATGTACACTTGGTTACACATGGTTACAACAGGGTGTGTGTGTGTCATGGCCTCAACTTGTTTGATGATGACATCAGGAAGTTGGCCTCTGGCCCAGGAATTTTGAGAAGAGCCAAAACATTGTGAAATGCTCAGCGGTTGCTCACTGCTGCTATCTTCAAGGAGAAGCAGAGGGAAACCTGCAAAGCACTAGGCCTAGACCCTAGAGCTGCCTGCTGATTCAATCCATTTGGCTTATTGTTTCTTCAATTACCTTCTGCAAATTTACTAAAAAACAAAGCAATTCTCCAATCAAATGCTGTTCTCTAGTTGGCTGTATGTCTTTTCCCTATAGTTTCCACTATAAATCTGTAAATGCCTGTACCTGTTTTCATCTCTCTATGATATTTCATAGTAGGCCTCTTACTTGTGGCATCTTGACTGTGGAGGGGAGCGCATATAAAATCATCAATGAGGTCCTTTTCTGTGAGCCATCCTAGTAGACTCTGACTTTAGGATTACAGGCCCCTCACGAGAAAATTGCTGTCTTGACGTTGTTCCAGACAAAGACCTTGTGCTTCATCTTCACTTCCTCTTCCCCTTTTTTCTTGGTGTTTCTCCCATTGTTACTGCACATAAGTTCTTTCCTTTTCACTTGGTTAGATCCTTTCACTGTTCCCTGAGCTGGGCTGACTGATCTGGACCGGCTTACTTTGTGTGGTTGGTGGTGAAGGCAAGATGTAACCTGTGTGACATAAATCACCTGGTGAATGGCCAGCCTCTGGCAGGCTAGTTATTATGATCTTAGGCATTGTTGTAGAATGGAGCTCACTCCATGTAAGGCAACCTCCTTTGTTTGGGCCCAGATTTGTCCCAAGCTCGTCCTGATAGAGTTTGGTTTCTTAGCTCCTACTGTGATGTACTCTCTGGGCCACTTTTCCTTCTTTGTCATCTATTCTTCCCCATTGCTGTTTAACTGCTCTCTCATTTTGTCAGAGCCATCTCAGGAATAAATACATTTTATTTTTCAAAACATCAAAGCAGAAGTGTGAATAGATACCAGGTCTGAACATAGTACATGAGGGAAGTTCATGTTTTAGCTAGAAACTCTGCTATGGAGTCTGATATGAAGCTTGAAAGGTCAGTGGGAAGGAAGGAAGATTGGTCTAAGCCTTGCACATACCTGCTATGCCACTGACCTAGGGGGTAAGTGTTAATATAGTGTCTAAAGGGCACTTAATGAAATATTTACTCAGGGTATGAGGGTTCTGGGGTAGGATCTGTTTTAGAGAAGGAAATATGAGTAGCACATCTTTTAAGAAGTACTTTAGATGGGGGTTGGAGAGATGGCTCAGTGGTTAAGAGCACTGACTACTCTTGCAGAGGTCCTGGGTTCAATTCCCAGCAACCACCTTTTATACAATTTATACAATTTATAATGGGATCTGATGCCCTCTTCTGGTGTGTCTGAAGACAGCTACACTGTACTCATATAAATAAAATAAAAAACTCCTTAAAAAAAGAAGTACATTAGAAGGAATCAGTATCCTGAAGCAATGTGTTTGCCAGTCAAGATGTGGCCACTAGTGCAATAGTGATAGGCCTCTTATTGGACTAGCCTACTGTTTTCTGACTGGATTTGAGGCTTGCTATGCAGTAGGGATTTCTTGCTTGCTTCTGTAAACCTGGTCAAAAGTCTGTGGCTGGGGAGGTCATAGACTATCAGGGAATATCAGACTGCTTTATAAATCTTTGTGCTTTATACCCAGAGATTTGTGATGCTCTTGACGTTGGTCAAAGGTTTCTTTTAGAAGTGGTTATAATTAATGCAGAGACTTTAACGCTGAAGGGCTGAGAATAAGAGACTGTGTGAGGTTCAGCTCTAAATTGGACCTTGACATCCCCTCCCTGACCCACGGCTCAAGGAGAACATCAGGGAGGAAGTGATAGAAAGAATATAAGGGCCGGAGATGGAGGACTGCTGTGAGACACATGTGACAGGGCTAGTACACTGATGAACTCATTGTAGCTGTGGTTACCTACACAAAACCTTTGCACAGTTAAGACACTCAAAATTTCAGCATGGCTAGAGGGTCATAGAGCCCCATCCTTAGCTGAGAAGCTAATTGGAGAGTCATTTCTCTTCAGAGGTGTGGCCTTTGGTAGGTTGCTGATGTAGCAGTAGAAGGTCCTATACCCATATCTCCAAGCACTAATTGAATTTAGTGATATAAAGCGAGCGAGCGAGCAAGCAAACAAGCAAACTGAAAACTCTGAAGACATGAAGCTGGGTGTGAGTGTGTCAACATGTTGAGAGCTGTAGGAAGGGAGTGGATACTGTTGTAGGCTTTTGAGTGAAGAGGCAGGATACTGAGGGCTCTTTAGGAAAACAGCTTTAATATGCAGACTCAGATGAACTCTGTTTTGTAACAAAACTGATTGATGAATACAGTAAGACAGGGCTTTTTATGATATTTTGTTTGTCTCCATATGTTGGTAACATAGCTCCACTGGTTATTTTATAGCCTGGCATTATTTTATAGCCTGGCAGCAAGATTCTAACCGTAGCCTGGGCATGGAAGAAGGGAGGAGCATTTGGGAGATGTAGCAAGGTCTCACATGAGTATTTTGCCAGAGATTAAATCACATGGTTGTCTCTTTGTCCTTCCGTCAAGGTCTGGGAAGGCTTCTTAAGCAAGGATGGGGTTGCAGGAGATATGTGGTCAAGCTTATGTGTATTCAAGGACATTGCTTGGCTCTTGAGGCCATTTTCTCTGTTTCTTTTCCCTGGTTATCAGGAGTCATATCACAATATGATCATAACACATTGTGCCCATGTATGAAATTCTCAAAAAAAAAAAAAGAAAGAAAGAAAAGAAAAGAAAAAAAGAAGCCACTCAACATTTCAACATGGATGGGGAGGGGCTTGAGGAATCCCACCTCTACTGAGGGGCTGTTTTCATCTGAAAGATGTTGGGGGGATGAAGAGTCATTGTTACTAGTGTATGATGTGTGTGTGTGTAAGTATGTGTGTATAAGTATGTGTGTGAATGTGTGTGTAAGTATGTGTATGTGAGTGTATGTGTGTGGTATGTGTGTATGTGTGTAGGTAGGTAGCCTGTACTCAAATGAATGGGCCCACATTCAGGTATATTCAGGCAATGCCAATTGGCTGCAGCAGGTTACGAAAAATAGGAGATATGAAGGTGGGGAGGGGTATATATGTGGGCGCTGAAGGAATGGAAGGGGGGTTTAGGAATACATATATATTCCTAAATATACTATATATATATGATCAAGATTCATTGTATGCATGTGTGGAATTGTTAAAGAATAAATGAAAATATTGTAAAGAAAAAAGAGAGAGGAGAAACAACCTTTACAATAGGGGTCTTCTCTACCACTCCATAGTATCTCCTGCTAACATTTGCCTGCACCTGGCTGTGGCAGAGTAGGCAAATACAGGTTATACAAATTAGGACAGGTGTCACTGAAATGGGAGCGATTTACAAGTCTAGGGAGACTAATTATTATCATTCAAGTCCTAGGTACCAGAGTTTTGCTGCTGGGTGGGCTTCTGCATGAATCCAGGGTGAGAGTTTCAATGTTTTTGATCCCAATAGTGATTTGGCTGTAGATTCCATTTTCCCCTGTAGCTGTGTCTCAGCACTCTGGAGCCTGTCTGAACAAATTCTCCCTCAACGAGATGCCCTCCACACCCACATTGATCTTCATTATCATCTTTTGCCTGGTGTCATTGGCCTCTATGTTGCAGAATGGCTTCATAATCATTGTGCTGGGCACAGTGGATGAGGAACCGGGCACTGCCGGCCGCTGACATGATTGTGGCCTCTCTTGCTTCCTCCTGGTTCTGCTTACATGGAATAGCCATCCTGACCAATCTCTTGGCCTCCTTTGATTTTTGTTACCAAGCGAACCTTATTGGCATCCTCTGGGACTTCATTAACACTCTCATTTTATGGCTTACTGCCTGTCTTGCCATCTTCTACTGTGTGAAGATCTCCTCTTTCTCCTACTCTGTCCTCTTTTGGTTCAAGTGGAGGATTTCCCAGTTAGTGCCCAGGCTGCTGCTGGTATCTCTCATCATGGGTGTCCTGTCAGCCATCATTTCAGCCACTGGGAACATCATGACCAATCAGATGATCATCTCCCAAGGTTTCCATGGAAACTGCACTTTTGGTCACATGTCACTGGACTTCCATCGGTACTATTACCTGTCTCATGTAGTGCTCATGTGGTTCACTCCTTTCTTCCTGTTTCTAGTGTCTACTATCTTGCTAATGTTCTCATTGTACCGGCATGTGAAAAAGATGAGGGGCCACAGGCCTGGGCCTTGGGATACCCATACTCAGGCACACACCATGACTCTGAAATCCCTTACCTTCTTTTTCATCTTTTATATATATTTTTTCCTGGTCCTGACAATTTCTAGTACAAAAAGTAAAACTATGCAGAGTTACTGGTATTGGGTCAGAGAAGTCATCATCTACACGGGCATCTTTTTGAACTCCATCATCTTGGTGTTTAGCAACCCCAAGCTGAGAAAGGCCCTGATGATAAGATTTTAGGGTACACATGCTGCCTAATCGTAAACTTCAAAGGCCTTGGACCACAGGGGTCTCTGCTCTCAAGTGATCAGTATCAATGCTGTGACAAATGAGCTCATGCAGAGCTATGCATCCATAAGATCTGAGTACACTCTCATTTCCTTCCTTCCATGTTCCGCATGTTCTTTTTCTAACTTTCTGTGTTCCTATTGTCCCCTTCATTTCTGTTAGTTCCTGGTCTGAGTTCCAAATCACCAAGGCTTTTCTTAGCCAAAGGCCTCATTTCCTCTAAGGCTCCTGTGACTCTCTATGAAGACACCCCATTTCCTATTCTTGAAGCTTCATTTCTGTCTATACTCCATTGATGAAGACATGTGACCATTATCCATTGTTTCTGTGGCAAGAATTCCTGCAGGCCACCCACCTGTGACTCTAGCTGTCTCCCTCAGCTAAGTCCTGACTCTTTTCAGTAGCTTCCTTCTATCTCTCTCTTCTTTCCCCCCCTTTTATTTTATATACATAAACCAATCTTCATCACCCTCATAATGTGTACCCTGAATAAGACTGATCCCATCATAAAGCCCATTTCAGACTGATCTAGGTGACTGAGGGCAGTAAGATCTTGTGCTACTGTAGGTCCCGTCAACAACTTCATGTCCAACAGAGTTGCATTATATGATGTGAAAAGAGTTTTAGTTTTGGCCAAAGAAGACAGATGGAAAACAAAGGAAATTCTTAGATTTTGTTATGTTTTGTGGTTGTGCTGGACATTCAGTCCAGGGTAGTGCCCTTACTAGGTGAGGACTTTAAGATGGAATTCTATCCTAGTACCTTGGTTTTTTGAGATGACTTCTTATGAAGCTCAGGCTGGTCACAATCTTCCTGCCTCAGCCTCCTGAGCGCATTGATTATAGGCAAGAGCTAAACTACATGGCAATTGTTCATTTCGATAATCTTAGTCCTCTTGTTTGTGCTTGCTTGGGGGTCTTTCCTGGATGCTGTTGCTCGGGTTTGCCTTCTACAGTCTGGGACTTGTGAAAAGTGACAGACAGGGAGTGCAAAGAAAACTGTGGCAATTTTAATGTCCATCAACTTTTTTGTGTATGTTTTACTATGTAAATAACACAATGATGAAAATATTTAATAAATATGCATATGGCTGTTTATGTCTTCATTGGTTTTGGCTCTGTATCAGAATGTCACAGACTGAGTGACTATTTCTTACAGGGCTAGAATGTGTGGTATCAGCATGGTTGAGCTCTGGTGATTGCCTTCTTTCTGGTTGCAAGCGTTTATTTGTACACTAATATAGCAGAGAAGAATCTGGGATTCTTTTAGTGCCCAACTTTTTAACCAGAGACACCATCAAGACCTCAAGTGGATCCCTGATGGAACTCAAGCATATCTGGCCATACCTACTATAAGTGCATTTCTTTTAAAATTACTATTTGTGTGTGTGTGTGTGTGTGTGTGTGTGTGTGTGTGTGCACACGCGCGCGCGCGTTTGCATGTGTGGATGCCCACAAAAGCCAGGAGGCTACAGTTTGGGCTGTGTGAAGCTGCTGACATGGATACTAGTAACCAAACTCAGGTTCCCTGAAAGAGGAGCAAGCACTAAGCTCTCTTCAACCATAAATCCATCTTTCCCGAGTAGGTAATTGTCACTTTACTGCCCTTACTCTTATGACACACAACACTGCACTTTATTCATCCCAACGTTGCTGAACTATGTGTATTGGGAGAGAGGCCACATGACACAGCAGGCTTTCAGAGGACAGCTTTCAGAAACAGGTTCTTTCTTCCACCATATGAGACTCAGGTCGTTAGGCTTGGCAGCAAGTGCCTGTCCTTACTAAATTATGTCACTAACCCCTCTGAAGCTAAGAGTTCGTGGGTTGAACAAGGCAGTACATAGCATTTAAAAGATAGTGCACAGGGCACTGTTTTCTCTTTTAATCTTTTCGATGCGGAGTACTGAGCTGAGCATTTCTAGCCAGAACATCTAGTCTATAGATTTCTATCAAACTATTTTCATATTTACAATTATAAACCTATGAAAAAATTGAAATGATCAGATTTTGTGTCAACCTGAAAGCTAAATCTAAATAAGAGAAAGCAAAATGCCATAAATCCAAGCAGTGATGAAAATCACCATAGATTATGAGGCAGAAGAGATGACTCAATGGGTAAGAGCACATACTTCTCTTGCAGAGGACCCAGGGGTTCTGTTCCTAGCACCCACACAGTGGCTCACAACCATCTGAAACTCCACTTCCAAGGGATCTGATTCCCTCTTCTGACCTTTATGGGTAGCAGACATGTACATGGTACACATCTATGCAAAACAAACCTATATACAAAATAAAGTAAATATTAAAAACACACCATAAAACAATTATGTATTTAAATAAGAATGACTACTCACCTTTTTTAATGAATTTAATTTACATGTAATGTATGCACAGTAAATGTTTGTGGTTTATGATTTCTGTGTGAAAGCACTTTGACAGCAACTAATTCCCTGTTATAGCCCAATGCTTTTCATAGCATTATTATCTAATAGGAGATGCTTACAAATAGTTGTTAAATCAATTGAGGTTAATTATACATCTTTAATCTTATGAGGCATTGATGGTCTAGGAGGTAGAAGGAAGCAATAAATGTTTTCTATACTGTAAGGTCTGTGGTTGCCCAAACTCCAGAGTTCAAAGACCCAGTTTGCCTCATTTCTCTAAGTTCGAGTAGAAAATGGCCAAAACTTAGCCAAAGAAAGTAGGAAACTAAGATGGAACCTGGAGCTTGTCTGATACCTCCCCTGACCCCTACACCTAGACCAGCACTGAGGTTACAGATTCTCAGTCATGCTTGGATTTTTTTCATAATTGCTGGGGAGATAAACTCAGACCCTCATACTTGTGTGGCAAGCCCTTACTGAGCCACTTCTTGAGTCATAGTAATTGCTGTTTAATTTCTTTATTTGTATGTATGTATGTGCTCCTATGCTCTCAAAAAGGTGTTCATGTAGAAGCCCGAGGGCAACTTTGTGGAGTTAGTTCTTTCCTTCCCCCTTTGTCTGGTTTCTAGGGAAGGAACTCAGGTCTTCAGGCTTGTTGGCAACTACTTTGATCCACTCTGACACTTAGCGAGCCCCATGACTTTAAAGAAAGAGGGATCTAGCTGGAATCCATAGTTGCCAAGGCTGAAGCAGATATATGTGTAAATTATGTTGCTAACTATGGTGAGAGAGGCTGGTCTTGGCATCAGTGTAGCTCTTGCTCTTCTGCTATGATTTAGATATAGGTCTTCATCTGTAATGAGATTAAAAAATCCTCATTTCTTTTATCTATGAAATTCATCTTATTTCTTCATGCAGCCAAATCCAGACTTCAAGGAAAGTCTGTGCATTAGAACAAATATCTTTCATATAATAGAGGTGAGCATAAAAAAACAGAGGTGCTCCCTGGCATGCTCAAATGCTCACAGCAAGGAGTAGGGCTTGGGTTGAAGCCTGGCTCTTGGCCAGGGCTCTCATTGCCTATCCCATTGGTCTCTAGCTATCTGGGTGAGATGCCATTGTGAAACTCACTGCTAACCAAATGTCATCTATATTTTTGTTAGAAATTCCCTGCTTCATTCTATTAATTGCCTCTTCTGCTCTATTCTGTGATGCTGAATTCTCAACTGATTAGAACTTGAGCTAAATTTTCTCAGGAGAGGTTTGTACTGTTTCTGTCTCTCTGTAAAAGGTATGTTCTTACTGTACCTCTTTCATAGGGTTGCTATAAGAACTAAATATTTTGAAGGCATCTAGAACAATGTCTAGAACCTAACAATCTCTTCTCACCCCCATCATGGACATGAGCTCCGATGTTCAGTAGGGTTCATGGCCTGTGGATCTCATTACCAAGCAGCCCCAGGTGTGTGGTCTTAAGTATCAGTTTAGAGAAGCATAACTGCCTATGTAAGAGACACCATATGCAAGGACCTGATACATTATTCACACTGATGTTGACAATGGGTAGGGGATAGGAAAGAGAGCAAGCAAATTCACAGGCAGACAGGGGGAAACTTTGGAAACTTAGCCTTGGCAATATTTGCATCTATTCTGAAGAGAAGAAACCTTTTTATCCTTCCCCAAGATCCTGCATCCTCAACTCTGGCTTTACTTCTCTACTTAGAGTTCGTGGAGAGACAAACATATTGGAGAGACTTCTTAGAGCAACAAACCACCCTTCATGGGACCCATCATATCCACAGGAGAAATGAACACAGATCATACAGTTCTGGGATGTCAGAGGACTGATAAGACAATCATCACTTTATTTATCATTTTAGTCCTTTTGTGCCTGGTGGCAGTGGTAGCCAATGGATTTATTACTATAGCATTGGGCATGAAATGGTTGCTCCGGAGAACACTGTCAGCTCATAATAAGTTACTGATCAGTCTAGCTGCCTCTCGCTTCTGTCTCCAATGTGTGGTGATAGGTAAGAATATTTATGTTTTCCTGAATCCAACAAGCTTCCCATATAACCCTGTAATACAGCTCCTAAATTTAATGTGGGACTTCTTGACTGCTGCAACCATCTGGTTCTGCTCTTTGCTAGGTTTCTTCTATTGTGTGAAAATTGCAACCTTAACCCATCCTGTCTTTATCTGGCTAAAGTACAGGTTGCCTGGGTGGGTATCATGGATGTTGCTCAGTGCTGTGGGGATGTCAAGTTTAACTAGTATCCTGTGTTTCATAGGCAATCATATGATATATCAGAACTATGCAAGGAGTGGCCATCAACCTTGGAATGTCACTGGGAATAGCTTAAGACACTCACTTGAGAAATTCTACTTCTTTTCTATAAAAATAATTATGTGGACAATTCCTACTGTTATCTTTAGCGTCTTCATGAGTTTACTCCTTGTATCTTTGGTAAGACACATGAAGAAGACTTTCTTGGCCCTCTCAGAACTTCGGGATGTTTGGGCACAGGCCCACTTCAAAGCTCTTCTTCCTCTGCTCTCCTTCATCATTCTTTTTATCTCCTGTTTTCTGACACTGATACTCAGTTCTGCCAGCAATACGCCATATCAGGAATTCAGTTACTGGTTGTGGCAGGTGGTGATTCATCTGTGCACTGTGATACACCCAATTGTTATACTCTTCAGTAACCCTGTTTTGAGAGTGGTGATGAAGAGGGGTTGCTGCTGAAGCTATGGGGCCACCTGAATGGCAGTTGATGATAACCTTTGGACAGTGGAGCAGAAGGCATGAGAGCAAAGGACACGGCTTCTTCTTCTTTATTTTTTTGTAACATTTGATATCTATTCCTACTTTATTACATGATATATGAATAACATTAGTACATAGGATTCAAAGTTGGCTCCAAGATCCTGAAAATGAGCTAGTGTCGCCATATTATCTGTGAGACTTGATGTCATCAAAGGAACTGAAAGCTATGACATTCCCTGTGATATATGTATCTCTTGGATGTTAAAATTATTGGCTGGGAACTGGGTGAAGAGACTCTGGCACACCATATGATATTTCATGTGCTGAGTGAGACTGGAGAAGATGCTTAGAAGTTCATTTTGCTTCTGGATGAATCCTGTGGACCACCCCTTTCCTTTTCACTACTTCTCAGAACTTTAGCCATTTGCCATGGAGGTTTCTTTCAGTGTCATCAGAGACAAAGCTAAGACACTCCCTGATTTGAATTCTATAGACGGACCTCAGTGTCATTTGTATTTGAGTGAAGCAATATGTGAGATCCTGAATGTTTATATTCTCAAATGACCTTCTGAGTCCTGTCTGAAATCCTAGGGTCTTGGATTGTTATTGATGAAATTCTCTACAATAGCCTGTTTTTTTTTTTTTTTTTTTTTTTTCTGGTTTTTCGAGACAGGGTTTCTCTGTGTAGCCCTGGCTGTCCTGGAACCTACTCTGTAGATCAGGCTGGCCTTGAACTCAGAAACCTGCCTGCCTCTGCCTCCCGAGTGCTGGGATTAAAGGCATGTACCACCACTGCTCGGCTACAATAGCCTGGTTTATGAGTCTTTTATGTAAATATCAAGGTTGTGGGTCATATTAATCTTCTCTTGAGTTGATATAAGGATGTAGTGATGTTTTTGATATGGACAAGATCTCCTATATTGTTCTGGAACATATTTTTAAGAGCAGAAAGACTCTTGGTTTGATGACAAACTGCACACTGCATCTCAGCTTCTCTTAATTCTTTTCATGCCTTTGTTACACTCAGTTATCCCTTGAGCAGTTCAAACTGACATCTCTCAATTCAGGTCCCATTCATATCTCTCAGATATGATTTCTGTTTGAGACTGCTCCTCTCAGCTCTTCTGCATTAGAAAATAAATCCCTGCTTTTGGATTTTCCAGACTGTCATTTGTGTACCTAGAGACATTTCTCCCTTCCAGTCTTTCAAATAAAACAACACACAAAGCTTTATCCAGTCCTTCTTTATTACTCTTTCCTTCTTCAAAACATGCTCTTCTAATGTTTCCTTTCTTAAAAACAAAACCATCCCTGCCCATAACTTCCCCATCAACAGGTCATCTGCCACCAGTCCCTTGCTTAGCCTCCTCTGCGGTCTTCCAGGTCTTCCATGGCATGCCTCCATTACTCACCTCGAAGTGAGTTTCTGCCCCTGCACGTGATTGCCTACTCACTTCTTATTATCTCAGCCCTCACCCTCCTGTAGCTTTTGTTATATGACTCTCTTGATAGCAAACAGTTTCTTAGGAAAGGTGACTTTTTTTTTTTTTTTAAAGTTCTAGGTAATCTTTGCAAAGGGTTAAAAAAAGATTATAATTTGGTTAGCTTGTTATTATCTGGGCCCTTTATCTCCTGAAATCTAATTCAGTTCCTCTCCTTCCAGCTGTCACCACTCACACAGCTTTATGTATGGCCCCCAGGCAGGGAATTACCAAATTCTAAACCTATATTTTCTCCCACTTGCTGATCATTATTGCCTAACTTTTCTCCAGCCCTTCATACACAGCATATATAGATTTCTTCTTCCTCCCTTCTGTGCCCTTTTCCTTGTTCCCTATAGCCCTCTCTATTGTCCTGGTGCCTTTATTATGCTATCAATTTAGTGGGGGGAGGGGAGTCAGGTTCCTGGGTTTTCATTCCCCATTTGCTATCTGAACAAAACCAGGGTAAGGACAGCATTGTTGACATGCTGATGTGAACAGGGGAAATTTCACATTGTTCCATCCCTAGATAAAGAACTGCAAGTGGTTAATGAGAGAGGGAGACTCTGTGGTCTTCAGGGACGATATATATATATATATATATATATATATATATATATATATATATATATATGACTAGGTAGAATTGGAGGTAGAAGATGAAGCAATAAAGGAAGGAATAAAGTAATTGTATTGTTCATAGCTCTGTCTAGTTTTATGTTGATTTGATACAGAGTCAGCTGAGAGGAGGGAACCTCAATTGAGAAAATGTCTCCATAATATCTGGTTGTAGGCAGGCCTGTATGACATTTTCTTAATTAGTGAGAGGGCCCAACCCATTGTGAATGGTTCCATCCCTGGGTTTGTGGTCTTGGGTTCAATAAAAAAGCAGGCTGAGTAAGCTGAGGAGCAAGCCAGTAAGCAGCACTCTTCCGCCATCACTTCCTGCCTCTGGGTTCCACCCATGCTTGAATTTCTATCCCGACTTCCTTCATTGCTAAGCAGCCATATGGAAGTGTAAGCAAAGTAAGCTCTTTCCTCCTTTGCCTTTGGTCATGGTATAACATACCAGCAATAGCAACCCTAAGTAAGACACTAACATGTAAAGATTTCAAAAGGAAAAAAAAAAGGTAAAACTATTAAAGAAAAAAGAATGCTATGAGTGCTTCTGTGATGCCAAGCTGCACAAGACAGTCAGCCCATGAAGTAATGGAGAATAGCCCAAGATTAAACGGGTGAGGTTGTCAGTGAAACCAGTTCCTGAACTGGGAAATGATAAGTCTTAAAAAGGAAGGTGCAAGCAAAAGGGAAAAGGAGCAGATGGGGAGATGGCTCACCAGGTAAGAGCACTAGCTTCACAGGCATGAAAATCTGAGTTCAAATCCCTAGCACCCACATAAAAATTTGGGTGTGGCTGCTTCTGTGCCTGGAGCCCTGTAGGGGGACAAGACAAGGGCTTGTTGGCTGCCATCCTTAGCCCAGGTTCAATGCGAGACATTGTTTCAATGGAGTGAGATCGAGAGTGATAGAGCAGGACACCTGATCCCTGCTCCATCTTCTGTGAGCTCAAACACATGTGAGAACACACACATACACACACACACACACACACACACACACACACATTCTTTGTTGTTTTCCTACTAGGTCCGTAGCACCTTATATATATGCAATAGTAAGTTGCTACTTGGTCGACTTAAGAAATAGCTTATCAGTATTTAAGATATTAATAAGTTATATCATCTTAAAATTTCCTTCACACACACTTTCAAAAGATTTATTCATGTTTATTTATGTGTTTGAGAGTTTTGCTTTCATGTATGTGTGTACCATGTGTGTGCAGTGCCTGTGGAGGCCAGAAGATGGCATGAGACCCTTTGAGAACTGGAGTTACAAACAATTGTGAGTTGCCATGTAGGTTCTGGGAATCAAATCTGGGTCCTCTTCAAGAGTTGCAGGGGCTCTTAACCATTGAACCATCTCTCTAGCCTCCTATAAACTTTTTTGAGGTAGGGCCTCATGTAGCTCAGCCAGGCAGATCTATCTTGGAGCTGAAGATAACCTCTTGTCTTTATTTCCAAGTGCTGAGTTGTTTTTATATTGGAAACTGGAAAGTTGTTAAGAAACATTGATTGAAAAGAAATAATACAATACATGGCTTCTTAGATTGTTTCCAGTATTTGTGTTGATAATTATGTATGAATTTAAATGTTTCTCAATATGACCAATAAATTATCAATTATGAAAGTAAACAACCTAGTCTGAGGCATTTTATTATTGCAACATGAACTGGACTAAGATGACCACCATTGCCAAACTAATCTCTGGAAGGCATAGCTCTGATTTTTTCAAGAATACCTAACCATATCTTAGTAACTATCAGACAAAACACAGACTTCTGAACTTGACATTCAAGAACCTCTACAGTCTGATAACAGCTTCTATGAGAATCCTATGTTTCAATGAATTTGGATTGTCATTATGATGAGTGAACCTGAAGTTTCTTCTCTGATGCTGGCACATGTTCCCTATCACATGTACCTGTCAGAGTGGTATTCAACATTTTGCAGTTTTCTTTGACTTTTAAAGGTTGGCCCACATGCTTCTTCCCCAATTGAAGTGCTTTTGAATGCTCCCCAAGCTTTGATCTTTCTCACTTTTGAGGATAGCTAAGTTGGTACTCCCCAGTTGTGACCTGAATTCTACTTCGTGGTCCTGTTATTTGTATGCTGTGTCCTCTCTAGCAGATAGTAACTCTTTGAAGGAATAGGTGATTCATGCTCTTGCATGTGTCATCTGCAGTGCTTATAAGTACTTGTTGCCTTAAACAGATGGACTACTGCACCTGAAAACTAAGTTTGACACACATATGTTTGTCTGAACATTTATATGTGGGCTGTCTGTGACTCAATGCCTAGGTTTAAACTATAACTCTTTCATTAAGTTACTGGCTTGCTTTCTAAACCTTTGTTTAATTTTCTATTTGAGGTAAATACCATAGAGGAATAATAAATGTAGAGGTGAGAGTGAATGTACCATTTTCTGATGTCTTTCCATCCTTTTTTATTATACATTAGTGTGTTGCCAAGCAACTGTGCACTATCGGGTTATCAGGTACATCGTATCACATCTACATGAGAAGCCAGTTCTTGCCTTTGTTACTGACCCAGACTTCATCTGCAAAGTGCTGTAAAAAGAGCCCTTCTTTGTTCCTTTTGGTTTTCACATCAATAGCTAAGAGAAGCTCAGAATCCAAGTGACCTCCCCACAGGGATAAGTTCCTTTAGAGCTTAAACATATAGGAAAATACACAAGAAGCAAAGTTTGTTGCATTTAAGAATGCCTAATGATAATTGGTTATTATCATCAACTTTTGTTCACAGACCAATTTTTGCATATATTGTACTGGTGATATTAATAATGCTCACTTATTGAGTATATAGTTTGCATAAGACATGAGGCTGGAATATTAACTTAGATCTTTTATATTCTTGAATATTTGATTTATTTATTTATTTATTTATTTATTTATTTATTTATTTATTTATATGAATGCTTTGCCCTTAATGTATGTAAAGGACAGAAAAAGGCATCAGATTTCTTGGAGCTGGAGTTAGCGATGTTTGTGAGCTATCATGTGTGTGCTGGGAATCAAACCTCTTCAAGAGGATCAAGTGTTTTAAACCACTGAACCACTTCTCCAGCCCCTACATGCTTGACTTTTAA
Source organism: Rhynchomys soricoides (assembly GCA_019843965.1). Lineage (NCBI taxonomy): Eukaryota > Metazoa > Chordata > Mammalia > Rodentia > Muridae > Rhynchomys > Rhynchomys soricoides. The sequence continues at coordinate 4,679,495 of JADRCH010000064.1, read as the reverse complement.
ATATCATAGCGAATTGGAAATTGCAACTTAGTCATATTAATGTTATGGTTAGTCAGTAGTAGAAATGGGATTATTGACTGCTATCACACTTAAAGCAGTGCTGGCTGGGGATGTGGCTCACCTAGAGTACTCACCTGCTATGCATAAGGCTTTGAGTTTGGTTTTTTGGTATTGAATGGCCATCACTACCAGACAGTACATAAGTGAAAAACCATGATAGGCAAAGCATTGTTAGACGTGGGGGAAAGGACTATTTAAGAGCACATCAGAAAATTAATGTTCCAACCTGGGAGAACAAAAACAAGTCATTTCAGTATAATTTCAAACTATATGATATTTAATATAAATGTTACCTAACATTTTAAAGCTCTGTTTATTTTTTATTAATGATTTAATTTGTTCCCTATATTTTATCCTATATAATACTATCTCTAAATTTTAAGGAGCCTAATGTGGCTTGTAATCCTCAGGAGGCTGAGGCAGTAGGTTGCTATTAGCTGAAAGACAGCCTGGGCTATATATTGAGTTCCAGGTCAGCCTGGGCTACAGTGAGACACTGCTTGAAAATAACAAACCAATAGATCAATAAATAAACAAAGAAATGATTAATTTAAGAAAATGTTTTTATACATTCTTCATTGCACTGATGTTATACAGTCTACATATATTCTTCAACTTCCTCAAACAGAGAAACTCTGCTTTCTTAAGACAAAGACCAGAAATGCCAATCATAATGAAAATATTTTCAGGCCAGTCATCAGTACAGCTTACTATATGAATAAACACTGATAAAACTTGTGAGATCATTGCCAAATATCCTAGAATCCTTGAAAAAGTTTTAATACTAATTTTTGATAAACACAATACATTTAGCAATATGTAAATATGTAAATTTGACATATTTATATTATCTGAAAACTCGTAGCATATTTACTGAATCTAGAGACAGTCTTATAAAGTTCAAAAATTTTAAGAATGACCATAATTGCCACTGTTTTCATTTTAGAAAATTCCTAAGTTAGAGAAAGAAATTAGATTATAGGCAATAGAAACATGAAGGAAAAATTTTTAAAAAATTTATTTGTTTATTTATTTTATGCATACAAGTGTTTTGCCTGTGTATATATTTGTCCACCACATGACTCGCTGGTGCTCAAGAGGTCAGAAGGTCAGCAGATTTCCTGGAAGTGGAGTTAAGGATGGTTGTGAATTACCATGTAGGTGTGGAGGACTAAAACCAGGTGTTCTTTACTGCTGAGCTATTTCTCCAGCTCAGAAAAAATTTGTGCAATGGTGTATATATAATTGCATAACTATAATGGACAAAGTCATATGGGCAAAACCATTTGGACAAAGTCAAAGATTATCATAGAAGTTGAATGAACCTTAGAGGAAAAAGGAAACTCCTATCTTTTTTTTTTTTTTTTTTTTTGAGATAGGGTTTCTCTGTGTAGCCCTGGCTGTCCTGGAACTCACTCTGTAGACCAGGCTGGCCTCGAATTCAAAAACCCACCTGCCTCTGCCTCCTGAATGCTGGGATTAAAGGCGTGCGCCACTGTGCCCAGCCCAGAAACTCCTATCTTAAAATATTGTATAGTTTCACTACTTAAAAAAATTTGCATAAATATAAACCCATAGAGAAGTCAGCCCAGGACAGCAAATCTGTATAAAAATAATAGTTTAGTATTAGTTCACTGTGGTTTAAACTACAATTTCAAATCAGAGAAAATTCTGTCACTGATGTTTAGAAAACAAGATAGCTATCTGAAAAAAATGTTGCCTTTCTTATCTCAATCTGTAAACAGGGTAAACTTCAAATATATCAGAGATTTAAACACCAGAAATGACACATGCTTGCCAGATGAAAATGGGACAGTAAACATTTTTGAAAAGCCAGGGGTGTGGAAAGTCTCTTAAATTCACAGTAGAAATGATTGGCTCGTTATAGTTAAAACATTTACGTAGCAGAGCTGGAGAGATGGCTCTGCAGTTAAGAGTACTGCCTGCTGTTCTTCTAAGGGATCCCAAGTCAATTCCCAGCACGCACATGGAAACTCACAAGTGTCTGTAATTCCAGTTCCAGAGAATCTGACAATCTCACACAGACACACATGCAGGCAGAACACCAATGTACATAAAGTAATAAATAAATAAGTAAATTATTAAAAAATATTTGTATGACAAAATGTATAAAAATTACCAATCTCTCCCATTTGTGTGTGTCCTTTACTCTTTAATGTATAAATAAGTCTTAGAAGTAAAAGGAAAATAAACAAAAATAAGGATAAAGAGAGCAAAGATTGAATATGAGACTCACAGAGAGAAACAAAAAAAATATTTAAACGTAATTTATAATTGGGCGAAATGTAAACTTGGAAGATTGTAGTCATACCACTTAAAAACTATCCATTTGTCAAACTTCCTAAACATTCACCAGATTTTCTTTTGCTAAGTTGTCAAAGAAACGTTGCTCGTATACACTGCTGATGAGAGTATAAATTGGTACAGTATGTACAGAGGGTAATGTGGCAATATGAAATTACGCCCTTTGATGCAGCAATCCTTCTTGGGAGTTTGGTGTGGAGCACGCCTCTTCATATAGTTCATACCTCGCCCTCTCAGACCTGCCGTGACTGGAATCAGCAACGAAAGGAGGTGGGGCCTGGTTGGTAGCAGGCTTGCCAGTGCTTTGTAAGGAGCCCATTGTAGAATCTGTACAGAAAGAGCGGTCTGTCTTCTAGGATTGGCAGGAAGAGCTGACGCTGATGCTTAGGAAGACCTGGCGCAATGTATAGCTTTACCGTGCTAGTTTTATTTGAATGTACTCATGTATGTCCATCTCAGTTTTCTGGATCCTGCTATCCCCAGATTGGTGTCATGAGTTTTTCAGAGCATTAACATGATACCAAAACTCAGCCATTTACTGTGTGGACTCCTGTTTTGTGTCTCAGAAAACTCAGACTTACAATCAAGTGTGAAAAGAGAATTTTTTTTCAGCATGATAGACGTAGAAGCTTTTTTGGCTCTTTATCTGGATCTTACATCGGACGTTAGAAGTCCTATACTAACTGTTTTCTCTTTGCCACATTCTCTAGAACAGTCAGAGTAACAATCTTGCCAGCTGTCTATCCCAAGGGCACAAGAGTGACTTGCATATGCCGCCGATGTACTGGTTTTGAGGTAACTCTAGGTGGGGTAGGCTGCTTCCCTTAAAATAAGAGAATGTATCCTAAAGTAACAGCCACTAATTTTTGCACACTATCCTCAACATAGAGAACACACAGGGTCAGGAAACTTCTGGGAGTGATTTTGCTGACCATTATTTCCAAGAGATCTGCACAGAGAATCCATGTAGCTTTAGAGTGTGTGGGCAAGGAGGCCTTGCTTCCCAAGAACACTACTAGAAAGTGACACAATAAGAGTCTTAAGCATTCTATGGCTTCTGTCTAGTTATTTTATGTTTCTGGTTCCAGAAAGCCAGGAGGTAAGGAAAATGATGCCTTTTGGTAGGAGTAATTGACCAAGGTCATCATGTGGAAAAAAGGCTATGAGCAATATGTGCCACATTTATGGGACCACTGAGTCATCTCTTGGGACTTTCGGTGCTGTATCTACTGTACATAAGCAAGCACAACTGACATTGCATATAAAATAATATAATTAAAATCTTTGACCTCTGAGATAAACATCCGAGAATGACTTATAATAGTTTTGGTCTTACATCCAACATCAGAGTAGAAGATGTCCATAGTTGGTTTCATTAAAACCCTCTTTGTTTCTCTAGAAATTTCAGCCAGCCAGAGTTGTAGGAGAAGCTATGAGAAGATGGAGTGAACCCATTGTGTTGGTCAAAACTGAATGGAATTAGGGGTAGGTTACCCTTTGAGCATCCTCCTCCTTTTCCATCAACCCAAAGTTGAGGTACTCATCATCTCCATCAGTTTGCTGTTGGACTTTGATGTTGACTTGTGAGAGGTACTTTCCCTAAGGAGTCGTCTAGGAGATTTTCCCGTATACTTCTTTGTGAGGATCTGGGTTAATGTCTATCTGATGCAGGATGATAATAGCACCGTTTCCATATTTTTGGGTGAGACAAGTTTTGTGGTTCAGTCTACACCAAACAGGATCAAAGAGAATGTTTATTGACTATGTGATCACCTTGTATATTGTTTAGCATCTTCCAGAGTCCTATGCCTCATACTTTCCTGTGGTTTTCATTTGAAAGTAACTCTTCCAAATATCAGCTATTCAAGTGTCTCCATCTCATGCTTTGTATCTGAAAAATGGAGCTAAGTGGTCCTATTTTCATGAGGAATGTCTTTGATCCACACATGAATATCTCTTCTTTACATATCCATATGACTATCTATTTCAAATCTATATCAAAATCAACATCCTTGCTATCCTATGAATCTAATCCCTAAGATAATTCTTTTACTGTTTTCTGTTTGTTAGCTTTGTGTCAGTATGTGACTCTTCATCTTTCAGCTGCTTGGGTCAAAATCTTTTATAGTCAATATCCAATTACACAGCAACTGGGATGACACATCATTTAACCTAGAGCTAAACCATTTGTAGCTGACACACTTCTAGGTTGTGGTTCCATAAGAAGCCAAGTTGCTCCTAACATTTATTGAAAATCAGATTGTGTCTCAAAGGTTTGAAAACATTAGGGATAGAGTTCCAGGTGTCCACCTTTAACAGTATCTGTAATTTTGCTGTAATTCACTGTTTTCACAGTTACGGTCTGGTGCACGCCACTGTTATTACATGGCTGTATTGTTTCAGTTGCCTCCTAACTGGTTCTTCAGCTCTTACTGTTCTTTTGCCTTTTGTTTGTTTTCAACACAATAGTCAGTAGGATCCATTAAAAATACAAATTGTTATTATGTCATAGCTCTTTCGTAACTCTGTTTGCTTTCCACCTCAAGAGTAAAGTTAAATTCTGAGGGCAGAAGGAAATGCTTAAATCTGAAGTAATCTCCATGTAGCCAGCCATCTTCTCAGACTTTGTAGAACAGAACTTTTAATTTGTTCTTTGACAGTTTCGTGCATGCATGCATTGTCTTGAGCACATCCAACCCAAATCCTCTTCACACTTCTCTTGCCTGTTTGGCTTCCTTGATGTTCCTTGAATACATCAGGTATGTTTCTCAGATCCTTGCTTTTGGTGCTGGAAATGTTCTCCTGTAGATAGCGGCCTAACTTGCTCTTTCATTTCTTCCAGGCATTTGCATTGCCTCCCTCTCTAAACTGCAGTCCTCCACATACTGCCTAGCCCAATTTTCCCTACAATGCTCACTATCTATTGTACTTATTTGTATTGTCTACTGTTTATTCCCTCACTATACTACAAGCTCCACAAGGACAGAGATTTGTGCCTGTCTTGACTTCTACTGGCACATGGTAGGTACTCAATACATATTAGTTGAACATATGCATAAATATTATAGGAAATGAGACTAATTTTATTCATATAAACATTTTTCTTTCTATCTCACTGAGAATGACCATAGAAGCTGGATCATCCACTGACATTATCTTATATATTCAGAAACGTGATTTTTTTGCTGGTTCCTTCACACAACAACTAGCTCTTACAATGTCTACAGCCATTTATAGACAGGGGCAACATCATTTTACTTCTTTCACATTTTAACAAGAATTTATTGGGGCTTGGGAGATAGCTCAGCTGATGGAGTGCTTGTGTGTGCCAAGCCTTGTGCTCAGTCCTTAGCATTGCATGGATGGCATGATGTCTATAACTCCCACACTCAGAAGGGAGAGGCAGTTGGTTCAGAAGTTCAAGATTATGCTGGGCTTTATAGTAAGTTCCAGGTAAGCATGAGATATATGAGACCCTTTATAAAAAATTCCAGTTGAATTAATTAAAAAAGAATTTATCAACCATCTAGATATGGTGATCTAGATATACATCTGTCTACTGAGGGCAATGGGTACATGCAGGCAGGGTGCTAACATTCAAGGAGCAGTTCATGTTGTTTTTCTTCCTGGGTGCATGAACAAGTTAGAGGAATGCAAAACAATGAAGAACTAAAGAGATTGTAAGTCAAGTTATAATAGTGTTTATTACCGAGAGAATTCTAAACTGAAAACAAGTTCAGCCCAACCATTACCTAGCATGATCTATTTATAATATGTTGCTGCAAATTTTGTTTGTTCAGATACTGTATACTGGAAAATTTCTATCCATTTCTTATGATAATTTATCTGGTTTGACATTTCCTAATGCCATCATGATCTTTTTTGCCTCAATGTTAATGGTTTGCCTTACTAGCTCCTCTTGTGTAAATCACTCAGGTGAAAACGGATATTCTGAAGAAGAAAGCCATATGAGTGGGGCCATAAGTGGGAGAAGAACTGTGAAGCAAGCTGAGCCTTTGAAGTCAGATCAGAATTGTGAGCCAGAGAACGAACAGGATATGTCTTCTGCTACTTCTCCTGGGGTTGGCTTCTGTCAAAGGCTTGTAATGAAGCAAACTTTTAATGGTCTGGATGACTGGCCTTAGTGACAGATAAAAGACTTGACAATGGGTTTTAGCAGTGAGTGGCTTGAATGTGTTTTTGAACTTCAGTAAGCTGAGCTGACTGACACAAATTTCACCTGTAAAAAAGATTTACTCTGTTTGATAATGGAGTCAAGGCTAAGGATGCAGGGGCTGTGGTGGTGGTCAGTTATTTCTGAATACTTTAATTTTTGTTTCTTGTCCGGTGAATGAAATGATTTTATAAGTGTTTGATAAAGTAGTTAAGATAGAATATTTACATAATATCACTAATCACTCTATTTTGCATATGGTGATGAAAAATTATGTCTGCGCTAATAGATTATTGTACCTTTTGTATGAGAGCTGAAATATGCTCCCTCTCTGTCTCCCTGTCTCTCTCTGTCTTTCTCTCTGTGTGTGCATGTTGTCATGTGTGGCACATGTTTATGTGTGCACAAGGAGGCCAGAGTTTAATGTCTATCTTGATCACTGTTCTCCTTGTATTGAATCAGAGTTTCTTATTTGAATCCAGAGATCACTGATTCACATAGGTTAATTGTCCAGCTTGGTTGGGGGATCTCCTATCTTTATTTCCCCAGTGGTAGGACTGCAGGAAGGTCCTTATATCTGCATGGCACTTATGCATGGAGTTCAGCCTCGGATCCTCACACCTGTATGACAAAGTACTCTACCTACTGAGGCATCTTGCCAGCTCAGCTGAGGGAGAGATTGCTTTCTGTCTCTAGGGATAAAGGATTTAGAACTAAAAATAGAGGTTCGTGGGTCTCTGCTCTGCTGACAAACTCTTTGGATTATTATGACTTTGATCACCATTAAAATCAGGTTCCACCTAATCCTGATGCAGAAAGACTGCATTATATGCTGCACCATTGCAGTCTCATCAGCAATGGACTATGGATACGATGAAGGTCTCACAATATAAAGAAACTAAAAGGTTCATAGAAACATTGTAACACAAAGAATTACTCATGTGTTTGGGGGATGCTGGTATAAGCACACCTGGTGTACTGCTAGTCATAGAAGTCATCAGCACAAGTATATAAATAATACTTGCCAATGAAAACCAATGACTATGCTACTGTTTTATGTCATTACCATGCTATATGCTTTACTGTTACTTTAGAGTGTACTCCTGTCTATAAACTGAAAGCTTACAGTAAGACAGTAAGCACATCCCCCCACCCCCCGAACCTCACACATCTTCATTTGCCACATTTCCTGATTGCATCAGGAGGCTATGGGAAGTGACTGCCTGTACCATGTAGGTTTGGGTGAGTGCACTCTGGGAGGTGAATGCCGGATGAAACTGCCAAGTGACTCATTTCTTAGAGAATCTCCCTGTTGTTAAGCAATGCATGACTGTACTGTCCCTAATGGTGGCGAGTTTCAAAGAGAAAGAAAAATAGGCAGTTTAAAGATTTATAGTTAGAAATAGTCTGGATTCCTAACCCCATTTTAGTATATTTAAAGAATCAATAAGAAGCTCGGGAAAGAGCTGACTTTTTCAAGTTAGACCCAGTGCCTGGTGTGGAGGTGAATTAGCAACATTCCTTATGGTCGCTGAGTTGTTAATCTATTATTGTGATGATTATAATTGCTCTCAAAAAGTCATCCTCAGAACTGACACCAGATTTCCGGGTCTGAATAGAAAAGACTGTTTTATATATGCACACATATATATGCACGTATATATGTATATGCACATGTGTATACACACATCTATACACATATGTATATGTATGAGTATAAGTGTATGTTTATAAGTACATTTATGTGCCAGAAAGTCCTACTATGCAACCCATGATGGTTATAAACTTGGGATCTGCCTATCCCTAGTTCCTGATGCCATAGCTATTTTTCTTCTTATGTTTTAAAAATGCTCTTCTAATTTATTTATTTAAATGTTACTACATTTATTTTGTGTTTATGTGGAGACCACCAGGGTGGACATCAGACAATTTTTGAGAGTCAGTTTTTTTCTCCCACTGTATTGGTTTCGGGGGGACTAAATTTAGGTCATCAGGTTTGGCAGCAACTGTCATTACCTGCTGTGTCATCTCATTGGCTCCTTATATTTTTCTTTGTGAGACAGAGTCTTGCTGTGTAGCCCAGGGTGACCTACAACTCCTGATCCTCCAGTCTTGGTCTCCGAAGTAAAACATCTTTGCATTGGAGTCACATGCACAGATACCTCAGTAGTATATGGAGTACACTCAGAAGTATATAAAGAAAATCAAGGAGATGAAATATTACCCAGCAAGACCAGGGCTTCTCTGCTTCTGCTGTCATAACTTTAGAAGAGGATTTACCAAGCCAGTTTCCCCAGATTACTAGATACTGTAAGCATCTGCTCCAAAAGATGTGGCCACAAATCAAGATTATCTCAAAATGGAAAAGCAGCCAACCCTCAGCCACAGGATAGCTATTTTATGTTGCTATGTGGGAGTAGAAGAAAACCATACTTGTCCATTTGGAGAACACTGTGTTTATTGTAGGACCAAGAGTCTCGTCTATATTGCTGCATGTGTTCAAATGAATTAGATTTTACACTGTATTCAGCAAACATTCTTTGGGTAAATCCCTTTGAGAATCAGAAGTTGAGTGGTGATGCATACTTTTAAGGAAGGCTCGAGAGTCACAGTAAATAGAATTATTTGTAGGCATTGCTGGTATACATATATACATACATGCATGTATATCATTTTAAAATGTACTATATAGTAAGTACTTAGTAAATTTTGAAACTGAAGCTGTGAAGAGGGTAATGTTGCTGAATGCCCAGGATATAAGGACCACAAAGTCCTTCAGATGTGTGGAGCATCTTGGACACTGCTTTGTGGAGCATCACTTCAAGATTCTGGAAAGTTCCCATGGTGGTGCGTGCCTGCACATGCTTCTGAGTCCTTCTTTCCTCTAGAAGGTACCTATAGGTAGCTGTGGTTTTCTCATATCAAAAGGGTCCCAAAGCCACTAAGTTTGGGGCACATGATCCCTGCCCTGATAACAATAGCATTCATTCTTAGGTAAAACTGATTGAAACCTTGAGATGTTTTCCTTTCATCTTTACTCACATTTGATTGCTTACTTTAAACATTGGGTGGGAGCTTTTAAGTCTACTGTAAATCACACAATCTGGAAAGTCCACTGGTTTCCCAATGAAAACACTTCTTCTAGCATCTTCCCTCCAGCCTGGATCAGCCCTGGGGCCACTGATTTTTACCTACATTGTTAGTCCCTATTGCTTTTGTCCTTGTTTTTGAAGCTGTCATACTTCAAGGAGTACCTTATTTCCCCTCTGTTTTCCTGATCACCCTGGTAGCAAAACAAGCAGTCATGACGTAACCCTGAGAAGTAAAGTTGCCAAACCTCTAAGAGGCTTCCTCACGTCAGTCTCAATTTGACATCTGTGAATGGCTTCTATGAACTTAGGGAATCCTGTAGGGCCAGGACCAGAGAATTCATAATAGAATAGTTAGGGTCATTGATCACAGCCAGATGTCAACCCAATCTCTCACTCCAAAAACACAGAGTGAGCCACTCTGATGTTCTACAGGCAACACCTTCAGAAGCTTCCGGATCCCTCTTATCAACAAGCAGAGATTTGCAAAGTGGGAGAAGGTTAATTAGGAGACGGGACATTTAGTCTTTGTTAAATATACCAGACTTGCACCATTCCTACTGCTATGAGAAAATATGTAACACTGAGTAATTTACAGACAACAGACATTTATTTTACTGTCACTGTGGAGGCTGAGAAGTCTGAGACTGAAGTTCTAAGTTCCTTTTCTGGGGAGAACTTATTTCATTGGTGATTCATCAGATGGAAGATGGAATGACAGTCCCATGGCTTAATAATTTCCTCAAAGTCCCCAATTCCTGATGCTGTAATACTGGTAATGAAATTTAATATGAATTTTGGATGACAAGTGAAGGTCATAGCAGCGTCACAAATTGTTTAACAATTTAAAAACATTGACATTCTCTTTTTGATAATGTGATCAGTGCAGAAAATTTGAAAAATTGAATGTTGATTCCCAGAGATAATCACAGTTAGCACTCACTACTCCTTCTAGATATCCCTCAATCAAAGATAAAGAAAATGTGTGTTGTACATTTACATAATGGAGTATGTAACTCAACTGTTAAAAAAATGACACTAGCAGGTGGGCAGAAGACACCAAAGGGCCTGCTGGCAGTGTGGCCTGCCTGCAGCGGGAACCACTACAATGTGCAAGAATGTGGTGAAGAGATGGGACAGAAAGAAAAGCAGAAGGGTTTGAGAGCTGTGAAGAGAGGCAGAACTGAGTACTTTGCCTTGCTACCAGAGGCCATGGTGAAGTCCTGGCCCATGCCGCTGCTGAGGGCCATGTCTGGGTCCATGGCCATGCAGCAACAGGGATCTGCGTTGATGTCTATGACTCATTATCACCAAAGGCCATGAGGATGTCCCTGGTCTGTGCTGCCACCTGGGATCATGTTGATGTCCAAGGGTTGTGCAGGGCTTGCCCTGCACCTTAACAGCTGCAGCACTTAGGGAAGTGGGCAGCACAATAGAGCTTACTCGGCGGGTGAAGGTAGAGGTGAGCTGGCCCAAGGGGATGAGAGCAGGAGAGAGACCCTGCCCCTTACTGAACATTGGGCGAGCTAGCCTGAGCAGTGCTGGGGAGATCTCCTTGGTGGTGTGGGTATGGGACAATTGGCAGGCTGACCAATTCAGGTATGACACAGGCCCAGATCCAGGGTTCTAAGTTGGCCCACCCCAACATCTACCCCATCTATGAGTTGCTGGAGCACAAGAAGGGGCTGGTCCTGCAGATCCATAGCTACAGGATCTCCATGACACCTGGCAACAATGATATCTGAGAGGAGTCCAATGAGGATCCAGTATTGATAGTGTTGAAGAAGCCAGAGGCCTCAAACCAGCCCAATGACTCATTGCAATGAACATTCGCAAGTAAAGCTGTGTGGGCAAAAGGGTGTACTGTGTGACACACTGTTACATACACACTACAGCTTGCACAATGAGACTTTTAATGTCAATTTTTAAATTTTCTTTTTTGAGGGGAGGTTGCAAGAGCAGAGGGTGGATATGAAGGGATGGTGTCTTAGTCAGGGTTTCTATTCCTGCACAAACATCATAACCAAGAAGCAAGTTGGGGAGGAAAGGGTTTATTCAGCTTACTTTTCCACATTGCTGTTCATCACTAGAAGAGGTCAGGACTGGAACTCAAGCAGGTCAGGAAGCAGGAGCTGATGCAGAGGCCATGGAGGGATGTTACTTACTGGCTTGCTTCTCCTGGCTTACTCAGCTGACTTTCTTTTCTTTTTCTTTTCTTTTCTTTTCTTTTCTTTTCTTTTCTTTTCTTTTCTTTTCTTTTCTTTTCTCCTTCCTTCCTTCCTTCCTTCCTTCCTTCCTTCCTTCCTTCCTTCCTTCCTTCCTTTCTTTCTTTTCATACTTTATTTACATTTCAAATGTTTCCCCCTTTCTAGATCTCCCCTTTGGAACCTCCCTATTCCCTCCCCCTCCCCCTGCCACTATGGGGGATATTCCCCCACCCACCCACCCACTCTCATCTTCCCTCTTTGGCATTCTCCTATACTAAGGGATCTGCTCCCCCTGTTGTCTAACAAGACCCTTCTCTGCCGAATATGTGGCCAGCACCATGGGTCCCTCCATGGGTTTTCTTTGGTTGGTGATCCAGTCTCTGGGAACATCGAGGAGTCAGGCCAGTTGCCACTGTTGCTCCCTCCCTGGGGTTTCAGCTAACTTTCTTATAGAGCCCAAGACTACCAGCCCACAGATGGTATCACCTACAAGGGGCCCTCCCCGGTTGATCACTAATTGAGAAAATGCCTTACAGCTGGATCTCATGGAGGCATTTTCTTAACTGAAACTCCTTTCTCTGTGATAACTCCAGCTTGTGTCAAGTTGGGAAATGAGTGGGATTGGGGTGCATGATGTGAAATTCACAAAGAATCAGTAAAAAGCTTTATAAAATGACACCAAGAAATTGGCAAGCAAATGGATGAAACTATAAAAAAAATCATCCTGAGTAAGGTAATTGAGACCCAGAAAGACAAATATGATCAGTGTCTTGTCCAGTCATCATCGGAGAAGTTTCCTCTGGCAGCAGATGGGAGTGGATGTGGAGACCCACAGCCAGATATTGTGCAGACAGAGTCTAAATTGGAGATTTCCATCGGGTCCCTCCCCTCAGAGCTCAGTGAGTCCAGTGGAAGAGCAGGTGGAAAGATTATAGAAGTCAGAGGGGATGAAGGATACCAGGAAAACACAGTCCACTAAATCAACTAAGCAAGGCATGCATGGGCTCACAGACTGAAGTAGAAGGCATGGGGCCTGGAGAAGTCTATACTACATCCCCTGTGTATGAATTTTGTTCTTTCCTTCTTTTTTTTTTTTTTTTTTTGGTGAGACTCCTAACTAGGGGAACATGGATGCCTTTAACTCATTGAAACTCTTTTTCTCCTGTTTGGTTGCCTTGTTCAGCCTCAGTATGAGGGCTTTTCCTTTGTTTTATTGTGTTTGGTTTTTGTCTCTTGCAGGGGCTGTTCTTTTCTGAAGGGAAATGGAAGATGAGTGGATCTGGGGGGAGAGGGGAGGTTGTGGGGGAAGCTGGTAGGAGTGGAGGAAAGGAAAAATGTGGCTGAGATTTATTATATTAGAGAAGAATCTATTTTCAATAAACAATGAAATTTAAATCTCTATGGATCCCTAGAGATAAATACAGTTAACACCAACTACTCTTTCTAGACGCTTCTTCTCACTTTGAATTGTGCAAGTCTATGTGTTCTACAAAAACATAGTTCCAATATATCAGACATATAAACATAATTTTACAAAACTGAGAAAACCATGCTGTGACTTTCTTCTTGCCCGCAGTGACAGCCACAAGAAGGTCTTTCTATGACTGTGAAAAGAGAGTTTGAAATATAAAAATAAGTAAGATACATAAAAATATCAACCAATGAATAACAAGCGTATCCTTCTTCCCGTTCCACAAGAGATATCATCTGTTTTGACAGATGGCAAAGTTCAGGACACCCAAATACCAGGAAGTATGCTATAACACAAGGAAAGCATCCATATCATGCTGAGGAATAAAATTATTTGGTTAAGTCAGTCACTAATAGAATTTTATTTTTACAACAGCACAAAACTCTAAATGGAATCAGAATGAAATAAATACAGTAGTGTTTCTGAACTGTTCCATCACGGTGCCACTGACCCTTCACTGGACCCAGAAGGGCAGCCAGAATGGGCACAGATTCCAGGCAAGATCTTACCCATTTTTGCTCATTGTTGGACCCTACCATGTGAGGGTTGTTGTAGAAATTCAAAAGAGAATGGGTAGGCTGATCCTTCATTGCACTCAGCCCTGGCTTTTCTGCCCTGTAACATTACGTCTCATGCAGCATATGTTCAGGTAGGTTGACAACACTTATTATTTATTTGACACTACTACAGATGGCTTTACTATCCAAGACAGGCCAAGGCACTGTATTAGTTGGCTGTCACTTTGAGCAATCTTATTATAACTATTTTATTTTGCATAGTTTTGCATCATTTCAGTAATATCTGACTGGTCTGTCTATCATACATACACTGAAGTAGGTTTGATGACTCTGACATAATGGACAGAGTGTAAGATACATAATAGAAAAAATAATCTGAATCTAATTAGATCTTCCTTTAGTGACCTTGAGGAAGTCATGTATATTCTTTGAACGCACGCACACACACACACACACACACACACACTCACACACACACTCACACACACACACACATTTACAACTATGATTGTGTTGATTCCTATCCCATTATTTGTTCTGGGAATAAATAGTGACAATGGAGATTAACTGATTAGCATTTTACACATTTCATAAGTGTCATTAAAATCCAAAGGAGGATGTTATTTTTCAGTCAAAATATGCTGGTGCCAATATCCTTTCCAAGGTAAATATATTTGTGAAATTACCTTAAATTCCTATTTAAATTTTGAAGATTAACACAGAGATGAGTAATATGCTCTTTCTGGTCATACTAACACAAGTCAATGGTCTGCACTGTAAGCTTCAGAGAACTTGCTAAAGAGATGGAATTTTTTGCTTTTGCTATGAAATAAATGACAAGTTCCATGGTTTGAACAGTGCTCACTTATTAGTTCATATTTCTGTAGGCCAGTACTTTGTGTTCTGCATGGCCAGAAACACTGCTTATCTTCCTGGCTTGATTTTGATTCGGAGTCTGGAAGTCCTCTTCCTGCTTCACTGATGACTAAGAATTCATTTTCTCAGCTGTAAGACTGCAGCCTTCGTTTTAAAACTGATTTTAATTTTTTGACAGTTTCTAAGTTGTATATAGTGTAACAATATCATATTACCTTATTACCTTCCCTTATGACCCTCCCATTCCTGTCGACTCCCTCCTTTACCCTAAGCCTCCTCCTGTTTTCACATTTCATGCATGTGGTCATAGTTGTTATATGTTCATGATCACAGTGGCTATATCATATTTAGAGACAATCATTTTATACTATTCCTTCTCACCCTCTGGCTCTATGGTCTTTCTTCACCTTCTTCCACGATGTCTCCTTGCTTTTGAGTTGGTAAAGTAAATGGCATATTTAGGGCTGAGAACTAAGCAGTCCCTTGTTCTCAGCACTCTCCATTGATGAGTTGTGAGTCTTCATTGTGAGTCTCTGTTTGATGGCTACCCACTGGCAAGTGAGACGAAACCTTCATTTCAGCTAGTTCTTGTCTTCCTAAAAGCCACTAATTCCTTCCACATGGCCCTTATAGATAGTTACTGTTGCATATTTGAATTACCACGGGCTAGACTGAGTATGACTTTCTGGCTTTCTCTTTTCATCTACTAGGAAAAAAGTCTTTCTTTCAGTGTATAAATGACTTAGGTCAGCTGTGCATTGTTGATAGAGTACCTCTATCCTGGCTTAAAACACACTTACTGAACAGTCTATGTTATAGCCCATCCCTGAATGACGATGGGGCATCATGATAACATTCTTGATGAGATCTGGTAGATTTAGGGTGATATGGCTATAGGGGGCATCCTTAAATCCATACGGAATGGGGAGAGGGTTGGCAGAAAGCAAAGTGGGATGTGAAAAGTTCAGAGCTGAGAGATTTGGGTGTGTATTAAAGATAGACAACTTCACAGTGAGCTATTTGAAAAATTGATTGTGTCTATTCTTACAAATGTGGTCCCATGATATTTGAAGAGCCTAGGATACTGTAGGTGTAACTGCTAAGTCTAGACTTGAGAAAAATGATCACACATGAACTACTGTTAATAGTTAATGCTTACTTTATAACAGTGAAAACATCCACTTTTGACCATTTATTGGCCATTTTCTGTCTTTTCTGTGGACAAATTTTTATTCAAACATACTAATGAATATATTCTTTGGCAAATATATATGATATATTCTGCTCATATTCATCCTTTCATACTCTCTGATTTTGATTTTTGCTTCATCTCATCTCTTTTTCCTTCTCTTCCTGAATTTTAAAAGCTCTACATTTTTTGATACAAATTTCTTCTCAGATTTGTGACTTGTAAATATTTATCATTATGTGGTTATATTTCAGGTTATGATGGCCAAAACGTTTTTAGGTTTGATTAAGTCCAATTCATTTTTCTCTTTAAGACATTTATAATTCAGTGTTATATCCAAGAACACTTCGTTTTATCCAGATCATGAAGAAATGCTCTTATGGATTCTTCTAAGAACTTTATAGCTGTGCCTTTTGCATTTAGAGTCATAGTCCATTTTGAGTTTTTGGAACCATCTAAGTTTTTAGCACCATTTTAAAAACTTATTGAGTTTTTATGAAAATGAAAATATTAATATATTTAAAGCAGTTCAAATAGGGCATGAGGAGGCATAGGAATCACAAGAATAAATTTGTGATTATTATTTTTTATCATTTATTACACTGTCAGCTTCCTTTTCTCTACAATATGCTTGATATATTGTCTTGATATATATTCTCATGTGATGAAATGATTTTGTAGAATAGATGGCTAATAAGCAGGCCTTTTCTGATGAGACAGTCAATGGCTAAGGCTCTGGGCAGACGCTGTCCTCAACATTAACGATTTTATTGAATTTGACTTGTTTGGAAGCTGATGACTACTCCAACCTCTGGACATGTTAGCCACATACTCTGTCCAGATATCATCCCAGAGAACAAGGCCTATAATCTCTGGGTGCAGATCACCTTGAGACCCAGCATAAAAATCCTTAGGTGTATTCTCCACTCCAGTACTGCTACCCCCACATTTCTGTGTCCTCTTTCCTTTGTTTTCAGGGTAAGCTCAGGATGGAGAAAGTTTTTCAACATTGGTTTCAGCCCAGTTGGATCCTGGGACTTTCAACCTCTAAAAGCTGAAGGTATAATGCTTACTCCAGCCCCCTTACAGTCTCCATCAGCATTCTTTGCCCAGATGATCTCATCCAGTTTAATAGCTTTAAATATCATGTAAGTGTTGAGTCTCCAAACCTGTTACTCCAGCCTTTGCTGCTTACTGAGATCCAGACTTACATTTCAATTGTCTAGCTCATGTCTCAACTTAGATATCTAACAGGCATCTCAAGTGTTACACGACCAAAACAGATTTCCTCCCACAGACAAGTTCTTCCATTCCTCCTCATCCCAGAAAATGACTGTGAAAGTCTCTCCAGTGACTAAAGTTAAAACTTCAGAATTGGTGCTACATTTTTCCTGTTTCTTAGTCCTATTCTTCAGAAAATTTATATCAGCTCCACTTTCATAATACACCAGCATCTTACCTTACCATTGCTTTGTTCTCCTTGGGTTTCTACCTGAGGAAAAGCTGTGATCTGCTTGTAAAGCCCAGGGTGGTTCTTCTGTTTTTCCCCACTCTAATCTACCCTAGAACTGTTAGTTACATAGTGTCCAGGGCATCCACTTAAAAAGATAAATTTGATCAGTCATTTCTTATTTTAAACCCTCAAATGAATTTCAGTTATACTAAAATACTATCCAAATTTCTTCCCGGGACCAACATAAATTTATTGATGCTGACTTTTTAGTTACATGATACTAAAGATTGCTATTTCTATGATGAGAAAATACTTGATTTCATGAGATTTCCTCCAGTTGGGCCTGTTCATACTTTCAAAGTACATGCACAAAAACTTATCCACACAGTTCTGAAGCCCTTTAGTAAAACAAACCAACCAACCTGAAATGCTGAGATGGTTACGGAGAGAATATTTTGTATAGATTAAATAATTAATGAAACTCGACTGAGTTTCATCTTGTAGTTTATGGAGAGAGTCAAAGAATTCTTTTCTTTCACTTCAAAACCTGTGGGGATCAGGAGCTTCCATCATGATATCAACAGAGCTTAATGTGTTCTGCCTTCATTTGGGAGTCATAACAAATGTGGGGTCTTGCTTTGTCAGAAAGATGTAGAGAGTGTGCTGGTTAATTTTTGTTTACACAAGCTAGGGATATCTGTGAAGAGGGAACTTCAACTGAAAAAATGAGTCCATAACATTGGCCTACAGTCAAGCTCTCAGTGCAGTTTCTCAATTAATGATTGATGTAGGTGGGCCCATCCTATGGAGACTGATACCACCCTCGGTAAGTGGTCCAGAATAGTATAAGAAATCAGAGTAAGCAAGCTATAACAAGCAAGCTGGTAAGCAGCTCTTCTCCATGGTCTCTATTTCAGTTTCTGCCTTGAATTTTTGCACTCACTTTGCTCAGTGATGGATTGTAACCTGTAAGCCAAATATAGCACTTTCTTTCCAAGTTGCTTTCCTTGGTCATGTTTATGACAGCAATAGGAACCCAGACTAAGACATAGGGTAAGACACAGGATAATTGGCTAGATTTTGGAGAACACAGATATAAGTTTACACATATATATTCAACTGAATTGAACATAAGGTTGGCTTGTGGGCAAATCTATAGTGCATTTTCTTAATGACTGATGTGGGTGGGCTTATCCCTTGTAGTCAAGGATACCCAATGTGGTCATAACAGTTTCCTCAATAAATTATGCTGAAAAAACTGGATATCCACATGCAGAAAGGTCCAGCAAGAGATCTTAAGATATCTGAAAGAAATCCAGGAAGGAGAAAGCTATGTAAATAATTTTCCAGACCTGGGAAGCACAGAGTCAGATTCTTGGTACTGGTGCCAGTTGGTTCTTCTTGTTCCTTCTCTATTGTCCCTCAGCATCCGTCCATCTCAGAGGAGGTGAAGCTGCTGCTACCTTGTTATCTAATATTTAAATTTTGGGATGGTTGGCTCCAAGGCTGCTTTATTTCTTGAGGTTATACTCTAGTGATCAGAATGAAAAGAATGCATTTTGCTTTGGCTCATAGTCTCTCTTGGAACCAAGTTTAAAATAGTAGTAAGAGAGGGTGAATAGAGTTACAGTTAGATAAGTTTACAAGAAAAACATTGGTAGAGAGCAAGGCTCCGCTTTCCTGGGCCTCTCAGCTTATACACACTGTCTTGAGAAAATTTCTCCTAACCTTTTCCTTAGCTCCTGTAGGTACAAAGAGCAACTTTCACTCTCCAGAAATCTCGAGAAACATTTTTAAATTTTCTTCAATGAACTAATAAATATTCTTCACTTGCTTATTGTCACTAATGTTCTATAGGACTTCATTTTCTATAAAAGCTAAGATCTACTTGGCTGGTTAACTTCTATAGGCTCAGGGACCAGAATTGTGGCAGCAAATAAAGGTGCTTATAAATATTGTGTGAGTGTGAGGGATATAGCTTAGTACTAGAATGCTTTCCTAGCATATGCATGGTTCTAGGATGAGGCCCCTGAATCACACCGTCTATAAGTTTTTATTTAGTAGATAAATAAATATATGAAAAGCAATATAAGAAACATGTTATAAATAAGAATGCATATCCAGATGACTTCAGTGGAATTGCTTGTTTTATTGTAGATTACTAATTTTCAACAGTGGTAGTGTGACCTATGGCTCTAGGTTGTTCATTGATAAAGTTGACCAATAGCAACTGAAAAACACAACAAAAACTGTGTCTGTAATGAACATGTAAAGACTTTTTTCTTGTCATTATTACCTAAAAAAAAAATCTATCACTCTGCTGACACAGTATTTACATTGAACTAGGCATTTTAAGCAATCTAGAGATGCTCAAAGAATACAAATGAGCACAAGTGATATTTTTCTGTGGGGATAACAATTTTCAGATTATTAGTTGGACTCATTTTCTAAGATGACTCTTTCATAATAAAATCCTATTCTAAAAGAATATTTGAATACTAAAAAAGCAGCCACAGACAAATTAAAACACATTTGAAGTATTAAACCGAAAATCTCTTGATATAAATTAACTTGAATATGTTTTTCCTCAGAAAATATTTTTGGAACAAGATGGCAGACTAAGGATCATAATCCATGTCTTCTCACAAAACAGTAGTAACTTCCTACTGATAACAGCTATTCTGGGAGAGCTTCAGAATATAAACTTCAGCTTTGCACCAGAAGTAAAACGCTAGGATGGCTTCACAAAAAGGGTAGGGAACATTGAATGTGTGTGACCTTTGCCAGTGACCATGACAGCTCAAGGCAGAAGAAAGGTTGCCAGTACCAGTGGAAAGTGGAGAGTAGTCCTTTCATGGCCTTCATTGCTTATTCTAGCAGCCTTTAACCATCAGAGATGCCTGAAGCTCTTTCCACTGAGGTTTCCTGCAGCTTTCACCAACCCCAATCTCAGCTGATGGAGGTGACCAGAATCCTGTGGTCCCTCTGCCCTGGGGCCAAAGGCTTTATATTATCTGGAGCTGGAGCCAATCTTGTCCTCCCTATAACTAGATGGTAATGTACCATCTAGCCTGTGACTTCATACCTGCTCATACCTTAAAATTTTGTTTTTGTTTTTGACACAGGGTCTCGTGTAGCTCAAGTTGACTTTGAACCTACTGTATAGCTGTGGGTGATTATAAATTCCTAATCCTCCTGTCTCTGCCTCTAAAGTCCTTGGATATCAGATATTAGTCACTGTGTCTGGCTTGATTTTTCATTGTTCATTTTTGTTTGGTTTCTTTGAAACTCAAGTTTGTAGAATCTGTGAAAAATAATTGAATATCTGATTATGCAGAATTCACACCCATGATTATATGAACATAAAAATATAAAGGAAATACAACATTAACAGAAGCATAATAAATTTTCAGTAACTATTCCAATGGAATGTATAAAATATGGTACTGAAAACCAGACATATAGATAATGAGACACAAAAGAGAGATCAGACACAAGTTTACACATGTGTGGTCAACTGAATTTTAACTAGAATGCCAAGAATAGGCAGTGAGGAAAAGATGGTTTTCTCAATAAATGATGCTGATGAAAGTGGGGGAAACTAGATATCCATAGGTAGAAAAGTGAAGTCAGACCCTTATATTACATGATACATAAATTTGCTGAATATAGGTTAAAAACTCAAGCCTAATATCTTAAATCATAAAACTATAAGAAGTAAGGACAAGTGAACATTTCCAGACATTGTTTTGGGCACTGGCTTTGTGATATCACACAGACAATACAGAGAAGAAACATTAAAATAGAAAAAGAAGGTGATATCAGACTAAAAAGCCCATGTACAGCAAAGGAAGCAAGCAGTGGTAAAGATAATTATTTCTTCAAGCATACAAACATTACACACAAGGTTATATGGGACAGGGAAGATCAAAGACATAAAAAACAGAAGGAACACAATAAATTTCCAGTAACCAATCCAAAGGAATGCAAACAACATGGTACTGTGATAAAATCAGACATACAGACCAATGAGACACAACAGAGAGCTCAGACTCAACTTTACACACTCACAGGCAACTGAACTTTGACTCAGGTGCCAAGAATAGGCAATGTGGGAAGAAAAGTTTCTTCACTAAGAAGAAAATTGTAAGGGAATCACCCAGCTCAATAGCAAAATCATCCTCAAAAACCCTGATTTACATGTGAGCAAAGGATCTGAGATGATGATAGTTTTCAAAAGGGGCATACAAACAGATGAGAAATATATGAAATGCACTCAGCACCATCAACTTGAGAGAAATGCAAATCCAAACCATGATGAAGCATTACCTCACACCTGTTAGTGCTTACCAAAAGGAGATAAATGTTGGGGAGGAGGTAGAGAAAACAAGTTCCTGTATGCACTGGTTGAAATATAAATTGGTATGGACAGTTTGGGAAATAATATAGATGTTTATTAGGGGAGAGAGAGAGAGAGAGAGAGAGAGAGAGAGAGAGAGAGAGAGAGAGAACACAATTAATTTATTATTCAACAGTCCCATTCCTGGATGTACATTATATCTTAGTTTCTTTTCTGTCACTCTAACAAAATACCTTAGGTTGGGTAATTTCTTAAGAGAATGGTTTATTCTTACTCAGAGTTTAGAAGCTTAGGATTATGGCACTGGTGTTTGCTGAGCTTCTGGAGAAGGAAGGTATCAAGTGAGGTAAGTGGGTGTATGCAGAAGACAGTGCCACATCAAAAGGCCAGGGAGACACGGCCATCACTTTAGCTGTTCAAGGAAACCAATCCAGTCCTACAAGAGAGAGAATGTCCATGAAAAAAAACTCTCGTAATGAACTCTCACCTGTGAAAGTTCTTAACACCTTTTAATATGGCCACAGCGGAACCAACGTTCAGATGAGTTTTGGTGTGGACCAAGCACATTCAAACCAGAACAGCAAATATCCAAAGGAAGTGAAATCGTAAATCAGAGATACCAATATTTTCATGTCCATTACAATATCAGCTACAGTAGCCAAGACAAAGAAGCAACCTAAGAAAGTATTAATATGTAAATGGGTGAAGAAACCATGATATATATAACCACTATAAAATATTATTTAGCTTTAAATAATGACATACCACTATGTGAAGTAACACAAATGTTCTAGAAAACATTAAGTTAAGCAAAGAACTCTAAACATAGAAAGACAAACACTGAAGGGCTTCACTTGTGAGACCTAAAATAACCAAAATAAGTCAAAACCACAGTGATGTTGCCAGGGATCTAGGATAAGGAGATGAGTGGAAAGATGTTGGTCCTGGAGTACAAAAATTCAGCTGTGTTAAACAACTTAGTCCTGAAGGCTGATGTACAGCTGGGTGACAGCAGCAAGTCATACCAGAGTATACACTTGCAACTTGCTGAAAAAGTAGATCTTATGTGTCCTTGTCACACATAAAAGTAATTGGAAAAGTAACTCTCTGAGATGACAGGCATGTTAAAATGGTTTTTACTTTTCAACCTGGTCTGGTAGGGGTCCCTTTAATGATGTTTGTGCCAATAGACATGGGGTTCTCATGTGTCTTTGTGGTAGACAAATCTAAGGTGATCTTCATGAATACCAAACCAGACTTTTGTGACTTTGTGATGCCCCACTTTTCAAGTTGATAAGTGCTGTGACCTGATTCTAGTCAAAGGAGTCCAACATGTGTGTCCTGTAACAGCGCTGTGTGTTTCTAGTCAACAACGCAGGCAAAGGATAGGTTGACAATCATAGGATTGTGCTGTTTCTATCTTGTGCATACCTCCCTCTGCTGGTCTAATGAAGTAAGTCAGTGGCCATATTTAAATATGGCTACATGGCAAATATTGAGGACAACCTCTGGTGCCTAAGTGTGTTTCAACAAATATCTAGTAGGAAACCTAAGCACTCAGTCCTACAACCACAGGGAAATACGTTCTTTCACTGGAAAAAAGAGCAGTTTAGATGATTATAGATTACTTATTCCATAGAAGCCATAGGGGATTTAAGTAGAGATTTGGGTAGAAAAGTAGACCTAGGTACTAACTTAGAAGGAATGGCTGTTCATGGGTGGGGGTAGATGTATGGCAGGGAAACTCCGCTAAGATAGACTTCTTTAGTGTCATGACTTTTCCTGGGTATCTCCTTGTGCCAGGTATTTATGCACCTATGTACGTACATATGTACCTACCTTCCTACCTATTTACCTACCTACCTACCTACTTACCTGCCTGTCTACACCTAATAGGAAGAGACAAGTGGTCATTTAGTCTAATGATTGGATAAGAACGATGGAACTCAGTTACCAAGACTAAAAAACCTTCCCCACTGATGTTATTGCAAACACAGCACCATGTAGGCAAAATCAGAGAAGGCAAATCATGAGCAGCTGGTGCCCCATAGTACCCGAGCCCAGGAAATATTTGCATCATATCTGAGCCAAAAGCACACCTTTTATCTACTACCTGTGCATCTTTCACACTGAAGTTCTGGCTCACATGCAGAATCCAACCATTTATCTCCTGTCTCCAGAAGGGAGTGTGAAGGACTGTGGGTAGGGGCAGGGAGGAGGCCATGAACCAAGGCAACCAGTGGTGACTGGAGGAGGGGCTGAAATGCTACCAATACTATCAGTTTTCTTCATGTTGATCTTTGTTCTGCTCTGTTTCCTGGGGATCCTGGCCAACAGCTTCATTGTGCTGATGCTAAGCAGGGAATGGCTACAGCGCGGTAGACTGCTCCCCTCGGACATGATCCTGTTCAGTTTGGGCATCTCTCGGTTCTGCCAGCAGTGCGTTGGGCTGGTGAACAGTTTCTACTACTTCCTCCACCTGGTTGAGTACTCGAGGAGCCTTGCCCGGCAGCTCATTAGTCTTCACTGGGACTTCTTGAACTCAGCCACTTTCTGGTTTGGCACCTGGCTCAGCGTCCTGTTCTGTATCAAGATTGCTAACTTCTCCCATCCTGCCTTCCTGTGGTTGAAGTGGAGATTCCCAGCATTGGTACCCTGGCTCCTGCTGGGCTCTATTCTGGTGTCCTTCATCGTAACTCTGCTGTTCTTTTGGGGAAACCACACTGTATATCAGGCATTTTTAAGGAGAAAGTTTTCTAGGAACACAACCTTTAAGGAGTGGAACAGAAAGCTGGAAATAGACTATTTCATGCCTCTAAAACTTGTCACCTTGTCAATTCCTTGTTCTCTTTTTCTGGTCTCAATTTTGCTGTTGATCAATTCTCTCAGAAGGCATTCGCAAAGAATGCAGAACAATGCCCACAGCTTGCAACACCCCAACGCCCAGGCTCACAGCAGAGCCCTGAAGTCACTCATCTCATTCCTGGTTCTTTACGCGCTGTCCTTTGTGTCCATGGTCATTGACGCTACAGTCGTTATCTCCTCAGATAACATGTGGTTTTGGCCCTGGCAAATTATACTTTACTTGTGCATGTCTGTACATCCATTTATCCTCATCACCAATAATCTCAGGTTCCGAGGCCCCTTTCGGCAGCTGCTCCTGTTGGCCAGGGGATTCTGGGTGACCTAGAATGCTTGATCTCTTCATCTAGACCCTTTGAAGAGACTCAGGTGAGGGTAACTTCCCTTGGAAGTGAGCTCATCTCCGTGGAAATATCTTTGTAGGCAGACATGGGGTCATACTGTGGGGTTCCTCCTTGGGAAAGAGGAGAAGAAAATACAGGGATTCCGAATGTTTTTCCTTATCGTGGGATATTATGAAAGTGGAGATTCTGAATTCTGGACCAGTGTTGATCTGAAGTGCAAAGTACAGTGTGTCCTGTTCCTTTCACGTCTGTTATCCTTCTGTTACTGATTAATTCTTTACGAAACAGTCTTTATCCATTGGATCATCTCATCTTGGCTGGCTACTGGGGAGGTAAAAGAAGTTTGTGTGACTGCTTCGTTGGGATGTACCTGGGTGGGAAGCAAGTGTCCTTGAGACAGAGTAACACTCAGTATGAGAACCCCAAAGGATAGGTGGCTGAGGATGCAGTGGCTGGGGCAAGGCGTCCTGACCAGGCTTCATTGGATGGAGATTATTTGTCTCTTGCCAAATTTGGAAACCTTGGCTTTAGTTTTGTGAAGATTATTGGGAAAATTGTTGATGCTACTCTGTTTCATTTCTCAACAATATTTTCCTTTTCCTGCCTTTAATTTTCTCCTCTCTGCAGCTTCCCTTGCTCATTATTCCTAAATAACTAAATAACTAAATACCAATTCTCATTTTCCTAACTGTCTTTCTGAACCTTTTTACTTCCTTCAGGCACATTCTACAAAGCTGTTTCTGCACTGAAAAAAGGCTTAAGAATATATATATATATATATATATATATATATATATATATATAATCTCACTTATTTTATATTCCATTTTTAAAAAGAAAATCACGGTATTAGTTGTTCTAAGTACTGTTTTTAAACAATAACTTGCTCTAAGAATTATACAAATGTTATAATGAAGGGTAATTTTGGAAAGAAAATGTGATTAGATTTGGGGGTTTGTAAGACAGAACAAAAAAGCTCTCAGTAGTCTACGACAGCTCATTGCTCTTGCCATCAGTAGGGCCTGTCTGAATCCTGGAGCCTCTTATACCCTCTTGTAGCCTTTCTGCAGATCTTTCTCTCTCTCTGGCATTTCAGGGAAAAGGAACTTTTGCTAAAGGCATCAACTTGTAAATTTCAGAGACCACTTTACAACTGGATTTCTAATAGAGATTGCACTCTCCCCTGAGGGTAAAAACAGTTGCCCTGTTGGCTAGGTTATATGAAGCTAAGTGAACATGGGCTTGTGGACCTTAGTGTTGGAGAAAGTGGTTCTACATATTACATTTACACATTTCTCATACGTAATACATTGAAATGATAAGAACTCAAACTGTATTGATGAGTATATATGGAAAATCTCCCTTCTATGTACCCTCTTTGAGGGCACTTTTTATCAGTTTTATGTTTGTGCTTCTAGAAATATTTTATTCTGTATTAACACCTGCCTCAAGAACCAGTCCATTGAGTTACAAACCAGTAATTCTACACTCCTAACCAAATGTGTTGTTAACTATGCTGTGTCTGTGTTTTTTTATGCAAATGGTCGCACAATATGTGTGCTGCTCAGTTTTTTGTTCTCTCTATTTCACTGTGTATCTCAGAGGTCTGCTTGAATGGCCACACATTGTGCTGCTTCTTTTTCTTATTCCTCTTCTTTTCTTCTTCTTCCTCTTCCTCCCCTCCCTCCTCCTCCTCCTGCTTCTTCATTAGTATAATGGAGCATGATTTAGTTACATGAATGTGGTTATCCAGGTTATTTCTTATCTTTTGGTATTATGACAATATAGGGACTGAGGATCTAGGTTATCGAGTAAGAGAGCTCACTCAGCAAGCGTGAAGACCTAAGTTTGAATTCTCAGCAACACCATAAAAAGCTGGCTATGGCCCTGCATGTTTGTAACCAAGACACTGGGGAGAGGAGGTCAATAGATCCTAAAAGACTGCTGGTAAGCTAGCCTAGGCAAAAGGGAGAGCTTCTGGTTTAGTGAGAGACCCTATCTCAAGGCTGAAGAGGTAAAACAGGAAGACACACAATGTCTTGCTCTGGCTTTTGTATATAAACACATGAGTGTGTGCACCTGCATACTCATGTGCATGTATCACATATATATTTCACAAGAAATGTGCACATGCGCATACTTTGTAATCTTGTATGTGTTCACATTCTATGAAACGTGCTTAGTCAAATGGCATGCAATTGTCTGCTTTTGATAAAATTGTCTTGTCTATGTTTGCAACATCTTATTTTCTCCCGAGCAAGCAGCATATTTTTACACCTTTTTTTTTTTTGGATCAACCTGCTAGGTTAAAAAAAACCCCAAATGTATTATACGTTTACTCTTTATATGACTCATTAGGATAGAATTGTCATTATCTTACATGTTTTGAAACATTTTTGCTTTGATTTGATTTTAATTTGGTCTTTGACTTTTTTCTTGTTGATTGCTGGAGATCTTGTGGAGAAATCAGATCTCCCTTTGGCACAATAGGGAGTAGTAAAGCACTCCCTAAATCCTAGGGTTTAATTTTTTTCTTGATTTTAGTTATAACTTAAAAACTCGGTTGGAGGAATAATGATTCATAGGAAATTACATATGTAATTGTGAGTGTTTTAACTTTTAAAAATGAAGGTCTTTGAGCTTGGTGGCCCACACCTTTAATCCCAGCACTTGGCAAGCAGAGACAGGTGGACATGAACTTGAGGTCAGCCTTGTCTACAGACTGAGTTTCAGTGTAGCTGGGACTACATAGAGAAACCCTGTCTCAAAAAAGCAAAACAAACAAAAGAAAACAAAACAAAAATGCAGACCTTCAATGTTACTGGAAATGCATAATCCTAAATATAATTAATTAATCCTCTGTGTCTCAGTTTTTCTGGTATGTTAAATGGGGTGGCTACTTTCTAAGAGTTGTAATGTGTGCACAATGTACACATGACACAAAGGTAGTACTCATCATAATTTAAAAATAGTTATAATAGCTCATAATTAGTGCTGTTAGTATTATTATTTTCTGTGTCTGTGTTGGTGTAAGGAAGGCAGAGTATGATGAAGACATTTTCTGGTCATGAGCAAAGACTTTCTGTAACTCTGATCTTTGTCCCTAGTTTTCCATTTATCTCCTTGTCAAACAGGCGAACACTGTGTGTGAGAGGTGAGGAAAGTTTTTAAGGCAGGTAGGAAACTGCTGGAGAGGAATTCGGGTACTGTAGCATGCTTGGAATTCACTAGAAGGCTATTTGTGTGTGTGGTTCTAATAGAAAAATCTCACCCAAGTAGTATTTTAATGGCAGCCAATGGAGGCAAAATAAAAGATCTAAGAGAGATTTTATTCTTTTGAAGGGAAGAAGAAAATTGTAAGAAAATCAAGAGCTTCCAAATATGGCTATTTCTTCAACCCTTTTTCTGAAATCAGATTGTATCAATGAGGTACAGATGTTTGGGTGGATTCTGGACCAGGATTGCCATATCCGCTGTCCTTCCATGTCTATGGTATCCATTTCTTAGGTGTTGTTAATGTCTTTTTACAGCCTTCATCATCTCACCAGCAACAAATATCACACTTCACAGGTAAAGAGTTTTCTTCCTTCCTTCTTTCTTTTCACCTTTTTTTTTCAGAGTATGTAGCCCTGGCTTGTTTGGATTTCACTTGATAGCTATGGTTGCCCTTGAGTTCAGAGATCTACCTGCCTCTGCCTCTAGAGTGCTGGGATTAAAGGCACACAGCACTGATAAAGATTCTATGAAATAGAAAAGCATGTTCATACAGAGTGATCTATAGGTTAGAATCAGTGGAGAATCGATTCAGTTAACACTTTTGAATATGCAGGTAAAGTCAATGTCACCTCTGTGTCAGAGGTAACACAGTGGACTTACAGGTGCAGCCTCCATCTCAGGGAATCAGCAGTCTTGTGGGAGTCAGGAATTACATGTCTGATGAGTAATCATATTGTTACACATTGGGAAAAGTGCCTGGAAGGGAAAGCACATGGTTTATCATTGCATACAGTGGGAAAACATGACTTTATATGGTAGACATTCAGGATGAGATTGTCATCAAGAAGCAGCTCCCTAATGAGGTGATAAGTGCGCATGAGATCTACATTTGGAAATACAGTTCCAGGAGCAGGCACACCTTGAAGTCTGACAGTAGCTCCAGCTATGATCCCCTGTTCTCTGCAGTTGGATTCTGAGTTGGGAGCTATTTGGAATGGAAAGTGCTGAATGGGGAGATTTTATTCTGGACAGAAGTTTGGATTTATGTTGTCTTGGGGAAGCCCTGTTTGTGGGTTAATTAGACTTGTCAAGAAAGGCCAATTGTTTTCTTTTTTGTCTCTACGAAATTCTTTAAATAATTCCTAATTCTAGTCTCTATTGCCTGCCTCCTCACTGCTCTTTAGGAAACTGCCTGAGTCCTTGTTCATACTATGAGCATGGATGATGAATTTTGTGCTGGGGCTATCATACATTGACTTATTTTTTTTATTAAAATGGTCTGAACTCTTTTCCAGGCTAGGAACTGGTGAGATTTCTGACTCCTGTGCGGATCAGTATCAGAAAAGCACGTTCCAAATACCAGCCTCACCTAGGTAGAACTTGCCTAGTCAGGAGTTACTTTCTGAAGCATGGCATGAGGTCAGATGTGGTTGCTATCACAGATGACAGGGAAAACACTAAGGGAATTCTGTTTATTTTTGCTGAGCTTTCAGAGTGCTGCCCAGATGTTGTATTGCCTTCTCATATTAACAAAACAAAGTAAAAAAACAACGCTGGAAAGTAGAAGGCACTTTGTGGATACTTGTATATTTGGTTCAGTTCGCAATGTGAAGATTAAGTTTTACTCCTAATATGTTTTGATATTCTGAATAACTTCTAGTCTGTATGCTCTAGCTCACCAATATTTTGGTCTCTGAACTCCCCCTAAAGCCATATGAAGTAATGAAATCCACCTCAATTAATGAAAGTTGAATTACAAATGTTTCACTTATTCCTTCCCTTAAAGCATGGGATAGAGACTCACTGAAGTAATGACAGAAGACAATGTACCATTTTTTTCCTGTCCTTATCAGTAGTACGGGCATGGAGGAATACAGCTTTTAGTTACTGTGGTACATGTGCTTCTCCAGTATCCCACACTCTGCAATGTGGTCATTGCCTATAATGCAAATTCCCTGGCCTTATTTTCTAAGATCTACTGTATAGCCCCAGATCCTCCCCATAACTCCTCAGAATGAGAGCTTTACCAGACTGGTTTACTCACCTTTCAATAGCTGGTCTCTGCTTCCTCTCCTGGGTCATGCCATAGGAACAGCCCATCTCCCTCTACTTAGTCATCTACTGAAAATTATCCATTTTCCAAGACTCACCCTGTTTTCCTTCTCCTTCAATCCCATTTCAAACCACAAGGATTTCTTACCTCTCCAATGGACCTGCATTAACCTGTAAAGTTTTCTGTCCTTTGGCCATTAACTGATACTATAAAACTGTATTTTTATTTATTTATTTATTTATTTATTTATTTATTTATTTACTTTTTGCACTACAGGATTATGTTGGAACTTGGTTTTATTTATTTATTTTGACATTAATCTCTTATCTATCAACAGACTTTCCAGGCTGTGGGAGGATCTGTGCCTTGTTGCACCTGACACTGGGTGCTGCAGTCACTGGAGTTTGATGTG
Source organism: Rhynchomys soricoides (assembly GCA_019843965.1). Taxonomy (NCBI): domain Eukaryota; kingdom Metazoa; phylum Chordata; class Mammalia; order Rodentia; family Muridae; genus Rhynchomys; species Rhynchomys soricoides. The sequence continues at coordinate 4,648,886 of JADRCH010000064.1, read as the reverse complement.
GTATTTGTTTCTAAGATGTGGTATTTCAAATCCTGTGATTCATGCAACACACAGGAGGAGGAAGATGATAACAAGAGTGGTGATGACAGGAGCGAGAGTTAGACACAAAAAGGATATTTGTTAAATGTAGAATTTGATTGATGGGTTGATTGATTGTGGATGCAGAGCTTGATATTTAGGACAGTGATGAAAATGACTAGGGATATTATCCCAATGTTCACTGAATCAGCAAATATGTGCATTAAATTTCTGGATGGCATAAACTGCCTTGGAATCTTATTAGGAAAAGGGCAGAATTATAAAAAAGATTTCAAGGCACATGTCATTATTATTCAGACTTTCAAAATGAGTATCTCCCACCCCCTCTATCACTTCTTTGTGCAGTTGCACTTTTTTAGGCCTCAGTATAGGCTGTATTACCCTAGGATCAGGCCTTTCTTTCCTATTCTCGAGTTTTTTATACTTGAGTTCTTACTCCTCTGTTCAGCTCAGTTGTCTGACAGCACCACTATTCTTTTTTTATTTTTATATTTTTTTGCCTACAGTGCTGTTTAGTGACTTTCTCTTTCTCAATAGTATATATGACTTATAAAAGATGTGATGTCACTAAAAATTAAAACCCTTTTTAAATTTGAATATATGATGGCAGTTAAAATACCACACAAACTCCACATTTCTCATTTCAGCACCACTCTTCTTTTTTTCCTTCTTTATTTATTTTTTATTTTTATTTTTGATATTTTATTTACATTTCAAATGTTCCCCCCTTTCCAGATCTCCGCTTTGGAACCTCCCTATTCCCTCCTCCATCCCCCTGCCTCTATGGGGGTATTCCCCCACCCACCCACCCACTCTTGTCTGCTCTCCTTGGCATTCCCCTATACTGGGGCATCTAACACCCTCAGACCCAAGGGCCTCTCCTCCCCCTAATGGCCAACAAGACCCTCCTCTGCCACATATGTGGCCAGCACCATGGGTCCCTCCATGTGTATTCTTTGGTTGGTGATCCAGTCTCCAGGAGCATCCAGGGGTCAGGCCAGTTGCCACTGTTGCTCCCTCCATGGGGATGCAAACTCCCTCAGCTTCAGTACCACTATTCTATTGCCCTGTGTGACAACCTAGTTGTCTGTGCCTCCCCCGCCCCGTGTGTGTGAGAGAGATACTATTTGGGCCAAAGGAAGAAGAAGGACATGAGAAAAGGGAGTTGAGGGTATGGGAGGAAGGTGAACCAGGTCAGGAGGTTCGGGAGGTAGGTGGCTCTAAATAGGACAAAGAGGTCAGCTTGTCCTGAAAGAGCTGCATTAGAGTGATCTCACTGACCCAGCTCATGTCATTACCCTTATGGAGCAGGTAGGTCAGTCTGCTTGGGGAGTTCAGGAAACAAAGTCAGAGTTCATGGTATGAGACACGAGTAAAGGACCTTAAAGAGGACTCTGAACATGAGAATACCCCCTGTTTTCATTAGATTTTAAGCTTCTTGAAGTAGGGGATCTTCTCTAAATTTTTAAATGTAAACATTCCTAATGTGTGCTTCCTAGTACAATTTTTGTTGAGTACATGAATAAACTCATCTGAGTTGTCTTTGAGTGTGTGTGTGTGTGTGTGTGTGTTGTATGTCCAAGAACCACAGTATGTGTGGAGACAAGTCAGGACAAAGGCAGAGGCAGGGGCAGGGGCAGGGACAGGGACAGGGACAGGGGCAGAGGGCAGAGAACAGAGGGCAGAGCGCAGAGGAGTGTAGAGGGCAGGGGGCAGAGGCAGATGTTCTTTCTGGCTCCTCCATAATTCAGGTTAGGTCAATGACAATAGAAAATCACTCATTTGGATCCCAGTGATTAATCAGGCTTAATCTTCTGCTAATAAGATCAGGGTTGAATGTGGGACATTATATCAATTACAATTATATCTGTGTTTTGAAATTTTGCTGTCTCCTTGGTGAAATGTTGGCATTTGTTTGACTGTCAAAATGATTAATAAAAGACAAATGTGCATATCATGTTCAATGACAACATTTGGAAGCTGACAGTGCCCACAGATGAAGTCAGCAAGGGAGTGCCTCTCAAATCTTTTGGCTTTGTGATGGGTAAACTCTCTGTTATAGCAAAGACATGTTTGTCTTCCAAGCATCTCATTGTCTCATTGTTTTGTTTGCTGCCTTTTTTTAGTAAAGAATAAAGATCTCTCTCTCTCTCTCTGCAGTGGGTGGGCCGAGGCTTCCTCTGCAGCCTTGGCTGTTGAGGAACTCACTTTGTAGAATGGCCTGACCTCAAAATTACAGTGATCCTTCTATCTTTATATTCAAAGTGCTGAGACTGCCTGTGAACACCCCCGTACTTGCAAGTCTTGCTTTATTTTAAGATATGGTTTTTTGATGAGGAAATATGTTTTGAGATCAATTTAGAGGAGGAAAAAAATCCTGATTCTTCATTCATGCTGTTTGAGTTTAAATGATTTACAGTGAATGATAAGAAACTAATCTGGCGTCTTAGCTTTTGCATAGCTGTAGTTGATATGGGGCTGTTGCACATGTACTGTTCTGGAATACCCTAGATCAGGTGAGAGCTGGTGAGCACCAAATGAGATAAGGTATGGAAGAGTTGTTTATGACTTTCAGAATATTATATAAGGAAAATGATTAGCTTTAGGGTTAGGAGGAATGTAAGGGGAGGCTCTGATACTAAGGTCTAGTTCCCCAATTGGTTCTTGATTTGTCAATAAAGAAGGCTAGGAGTCAATTGCTGGGCCAAAGGTAAGGAAGGAGAAAAGGGGGCTTTTCTGCCATGCTTTGGAGGAAAAAAGACACAGCAAACATGTAAGGCCTCAGGGAGGGCTAGGCCTGAGGCTTCTGCTATGGGTAGGTGGCCAAGGATGTGAAGGAGAGATGGACATAATAAATTGGTAAGGACATGCATTTCCAGGCAGGAGATATTTATGGCCAGCAATTGTGCCTAGTAGGCAAGTTGTAAAGTAACAGAGCTGCCTGTGTGTCTTTTGTCTGTGGATTCAAGGGTCTTGGGAATGGGCTGGTAATGAGATTTCTCCCAGAGCAAAGCGGGTAGAAAAGGAAGCCAGGTTATGGCTGGTGGCAGCTGATTCCAGAGCTAAGCCTGGTGGAACAAAAGGGAGCTGGGAGGGGCTGGTAGCAAGGCTGTGGTCCCGGGCAGTAACGTGATTTTTAAAAACTACGTGCTACAGATGAATGGTTCGTAGAATCCAAAAAAATAGAAAGAAGAAATATTTAACCCAAGTCTTTCTAATATGGTTAAGAGATGGGGTCAGAGGTTGGTGGAGGTGATGGGAGATCAGATGGGTTTTACCCTCCACCTTCTCACTTCCTCCTGATAGTTGCTCTGTGGCTGAGATGAGTTCCCTGTTTGATGGTTGAGACTAGAAACTGGTTTTGTAAATCACCAGCTGCTGAGTTCCTGAGCCCAGCACGTGGGGCCCATGTTAGTTAAGCTTTAGTTAAAGGTCTTCCTTCCTTCTTTCTTTCCCCTTGTCCCTTCCTCCCCCCTTCTCTTGTCAGTGCAGCCAGTACCAAGCTTTGGTCCACAACTTCCCTACTGAGTTCCAAGAATTCCCACTGACATTCTCATGTAAAGACAATTAACAAATGAAAGTCACAGAGAAGAATAAAGGTAGAAACAACTTTTAGGGTCACACATTCAACCTCGTCCCAAAATGCAGCTGAGGATCAGAAAGCAGATGTGATCAGTTCGAGGTTACTTTCTAGCTTGAAGCAGGGACATTTAAATAGATCTGGACCAATAATGCCCAGTTTCTTCTGAGAACACCAACTGTGTTACCATTCATGGGGCAGGACTGGTGGATCTCAGTGTCTCATGGGAGGCAGCAGAGGGGTTTGGCTTGGGGTTAGAAGAATGTTTGGAAAAGCTTAGTGGGTGGGATGTTCCTCCTCTGAGGCTGGTTGAATCTCTGCATTGCCATTAGATTACATAGGAAAATGGCTTAAAATCTATTTAGAATGGTCAGTGGACTGTGGGTAAATTTGCCAATCATATGACCTCTTTTCAGTTTTATTTGTAAAAGGGAACAATCCATTCTGTAGTTAGCATGAGAGTACAGAGTCAGCATACCTGGACACCCAATCTTCCTTGCAGTCTTAAGCAAAATTATAGAGGAACACCTTCACAAAGTTTTATGTTCTAAGTCTCTTTTTGTTTCCTTGGACTTGTAATGACCTAATTTAGAAACATAGGACATCTCCCCTTCTATATGCTTCTCCTCTAGTTTCTAAACAGAGTCTGCTATATGATACCAAACTAAAATAACAACATACCATGAATCTCTTAAAAATGTCTACATGGCAGTGAATGATAGGGTATTGCAATGTGGAATATGGATGCAATGTTGGATCATGGGCACATCAAAGGAATTTGAGGAAAGGGGGGAGTTTTAAAAGCAAAACATGATTCTATTTTTAAATAAACATTCATTGGTGTACTGGCTAGTTTTGTGTGTCAACGTGACACAAGTCAGAGTTATCACAGAGAAAGGAGTTTCAGTTGTGAAAATGCCTCCATGAGATCCAGCGGTAAGGCATTTTCTCAATTAGTGATCAGGGGGGGAGGGCCCCTTGTGAGTGGTACCATCTGTGGGCTGGTAGTCTTGAGTTCTATAAGAAAACAAGCTGAGCAAGCCAGGAGAAGCAAGCCAGTAAGCAGCATTCCTCCATGGCCTCTACATCAGCTCCCACTTCTTGACCTGCCTGAGTTCCAGTCCTGACTTTCTTTCATGATGAACAGCAATTGGAAGTGTAAGCCGAATAAACCCTTTCCGCCCCAACTTGCATCTTGGTCATGATTGTGCAGGAATAGAAACCCTGACTAAGACAGTTGGTTATAAGGACTCTTGGTGCTGATGTGTACACTAGTTATTGCTAGGAAACAAATTCAAACTATTGGTTGAGATGACTTGAAAGGTTGCAGCTAAGACTATCTTTTTTTTTTTTTTTTGGATAGGGTGTCCTTAGATATGCAGCTTTAACTGCAAGATTGTGCTTTTGGCTACATGCACTGTTATGGAATTTTTTTATTAAGTAAATATGCATGAGGCCTCCTTTGTTCATGATGTTGTAACTTTATTACAGGGTCTGACATGATTGTTTTGCCTTTGACAGCTTCCACAACAGAGTTGGTGAACTGACAGGCTGAATGAAGAACATATAGAAAAATCTCTTCCTCAGGTCCACTGCCTCACAGATGTAGTCAGAGAAGTTAAAGAACTATACCAAAAGGGAAGAAAGATGATCTTAGAAGTGCCCCAAACACTTGCTGGTGTCCATCTCAATATTCCCAAGAATTCTTCTCAGGAGTTCCTTGTGTTAAGATCTTATTCTGAAAGAAATGCTAAAATTTTTTATAAAAAAGATTTTATTATTTTATCTCATGTGTATGAATGTTTGCCTGCATGTATATATGTTTACTATGTGTTTGCCTGGTGCCTGCAGAGGCCAGATGAGGCCATCAGATCCTTTGGAACAAGAATTACAGACTATTGTTCAATGTCATGTGTGTATTGAACCCTGGTACTCTGCAAGAGATGCAAACACTGCTGAGTTAGCTATCTAGGCCCCAGTGTTAACACGTTCTGAAGAACCTGTATTCAGGTTTTTTTTGTTTTTTGTTGTTGTTCTTGTTGTTTGTTTAGTTTTTGAGAAAGTAGTATTTTCTTTTTTCCCCTTTAACATAATATTTCAATTGAGTTTTTTGCGGAGGAATTTCGTATTATGTACCCCAACCATACTCATTTCCCAATCATGTCACTACCCTTGTGACACCCCAAAAAGTTAAAAGAAAAAAACAGGTCAAATTTATGCTCTCTATATACTCACTGGAGCATGGTCAAACTGTCAGTGTCCTGTCTATAAAACCCAGGCATGGGTGTGGACTCATGAAGCTCTCTCTCTTTTGAGAGAATGTTGACGAGTTCAGGTAATCACAGCCACTGTGAGTTCTTGAGCACAATGAGTGTAGCATGCCTGGAAGACAGTTTTCCACAATATTCCATTCCATCTTCTATACATTACTATATATCTATAATATACATTCCCACTCCCCATTCCTCTTACCCCACCCCACAGCTTCTTCATTGTTCTCTGAGCCTTGGAATAAGTGCTATAGATGTCCCTTTTAGGGATGAACATTCAATTATTTTCAGCATTTTAATTGGTTATGAGTCTCTGCAGTAACTGTTGCCCACTGAGGGAAAAAGCTCCTTTGACTAAACCCGATAGCTGTACTAATCTATAGACTTCTAATAACTAGAAGACAATTTGATGTCTACAACATACTTAGCAAAACTAAGGTCACCTTCCAGGTCTATAACTTCCCTAGCCAAAACTAGGTTAAGAACATCAGATACGAAGTCCCTCTTGTGGATTGGGCTTGAGATGAATTCAGAAAGTATTTGATTGCCCCCGTGATTGTTATGCCACTATTGTACTGGCAGACGTATCTTGCCTAGCAGGTCAGTAGTGTAGTAGGGTGTTAGGTCCACAGCTGAGTAAGACTGTGGGTGACTTTCCTCCCCCAGCAGCCTGTAAAGTGCCTTCTAGTACCATACAAGCTAGTCACCTGGAGGGAAACTTACAGCTCAACTTCAGCTTGAATTTCTCTGTTTTACAATCAAACAGTGCAGTAGCAGCAGCAATAGGATCTTGCTATCTTGTTCTGGTGGGCAAACAATAGCTAGTATTGTTTCAGGGGCCTTTGAGACCTCCCTGGCCAACCACTGTAGCACAACTCTGGCACAGGTATTTATTTCATAACCCATAACTTTATCAATGTATTCAGGGTAGCACCATTCACATAGTCTTAAATTTTATTTTTAATTATTTTATTTTATTTTTTATTTTTTTTATTTTCATATTTTATTTACATTTCAAATGTTTCAGATCTCCCCTTTGGAGCCTCCCCGTTTCCTCTGCCTTCCCCCTGCCAATATGGGGATATTCTCCAACCCACCCTCCCACCCACTCTCATCTTCCCTCCTTGTAATTCTCCTATACTGGGGGATCTAACACCCTCAGGCCAAAGGACCTCTCCTCCCCCTGACAGATAACAAGACCCTCCTCTGCTGCATTTGTGGCCAGCACCATGGGTCTCTCCATGTGTATTCTTTAGTTGGTGGATCAGTCTCCAGAAGTACCGGGGGGGGGGGGGTTCAGGCCAGTTGCCACTGTTGCTACCTCCCTGGGGCTGCATACTCCCTCTAAAGTAGCCGGTTTCTTTATGGCTTTCCCAAACATTCTTAGTCTCATTGAATCTCCTACCCAGTTTTCTTCCATGTCCATGACTCTCCATACCATCTTGAACATTTTCATCCCCAGTAATTTTTCCCTTTTGGTTTTCAGTCTATACCTTATGTTGATAGCTTTGGATATGTAGTGAGATAAGGCTCCTATGTATAACTTATGAAAATCTTGTTAATCTATTCAACATATAAATTTATCATGATATATATATATATATATATAAAATTTTCAAATTATTCTTATTTCTTTTTTCATTTCTCTTTTGATAAATGAGTTAATCAAACAAGCGCTGTTTATTATCCTTTTTTTTTTTTTTTTTTTTTTTGTGGAGATTTCCAAATCTCTTTCTGGCATTGATATCTAATTGAATTATTTTGTATTTAGGAATCACAATCCAGTAAGAGATTTTGAGACTTGTTTTATGGTCAAGCCTATGATCAATGCACACATGTCCTGCTTGTATATTGGATGGCATTGTCTCTAAGTGTCACTCAGGGACATTGACCGCATTGTTTCCATATCTGTGTCCTTACTGACTTTCTGATATTTCATCCATTTATTAAGGAACAACTGTTGACTTAGTATTGGTTATCTTCCTACAGTTTTGTTTGTTTTTTCGTCATGTTGAACTTCTGTTACTTACCTTTATACATTGAAGAGAATCAAGCAGTGCTTAAGCTACTATCCACTTAGTGAAATTATAATTTAGATATTTTATTTTTTATTCTAAAATGCCATTGAGCTTCTTCCATTTGTATGTCTATCTTAGGTGACTGAGTTATTTCAGGGGAGGTCATATTTTACTTCTTTTCAAAGCCAAAGTTCTGATAATTTTTATTTGAATGCTTAGTTCAAGGATTTAAAGGAATTGCATAATTGTTTTTGTTGTAGTCTTTTAAATCATTTTTTTTCCTGGCAGTCACTTATTTGTAAGTTGGTTTAAACTTTTTATGATTTTTAAATGAATGCAAGATAGTTATCATTTTAGAGATAATTTTTTCTCTCCGTTCATGTCTGAGCTTTTTGCCATGCTAGTGACATGCTCTGCACATTCAATAACACTTCATCGTTCTAGCTGAGGAGTGCGGAAATGAATCTGTCCTCCATGTGAAGCATGGAGGTTGCTTACTTTATAAGTCTTTGGCAATTTTTTTCCTTAAAATTTCTTTCTTCCCAGTCTTGTGGGGTTTGCTCTTCAATAAATCAAAGCAAATTAGGGAAAGGCTGCAAGAATTTGAGGAGAAGGATGACCCCATAAGAAGACCAGCAGTCTCAACTAACCTGAACCCTCCCTGAGATCTCTCAGACACTGAGCCACCAACCAGGTAGCATACACTAGCTGGTCTGAGGCCCCCAAGGCATACAGCAGAGGACTGCCTGTTCTGGCCTCAGTGAGAGAAGATGCACCTAACCCTCAAGAGACTTGAGGCCCCTGGGAGTGGGGAGGCATGGCAGGGTGGGGTGGGAGGGGTGAGAACATCCTCTTGGAGATGGGAGAGGAAGAATGGGATGAGGAACTGTTAGAGGGAGGTCTGGGAGGAGGATAATGACTGGACTATAAAAAATGATTAAAGATAATTAACAAAAAAGCCGTTCTTAGCATTATTATATAGTTTGTATTAGAGTTAATAAAATCATGTAGGGCGATTATATTACTTATAAATTTAAAGGTAGAACATGGACACTTTTTAAAAAAGTCTTTTGATGAATATTATTCAAGGACTCAATGCTAATACCTTCTTTGACAAATAGCTGGAAGTAATTTCTTTTTTATATTTGTATTTCACAGATTTTGATATTGAACATTTTTCATATAATAAATACTATGAAATAAGTTCAGTTGTCATTTAAAAAGTTTACTTCACCATTTTATGTTTGTGTGTTTGTATTCATTTCTTAGCTTACTAAATTTTACCTGAGGCTAGAGAGCTGGCTCAGTAGTTAATAGTGCTGGCTGCTCTTGCACTATACCACACTCATTGGGTGGCTCACAACAGTCTGTAACTTCCGTTCCAGGGAATCTTCTGGCCTCTTTGGGCAGTGCACTCATGTGTACAATGCATACTTTCAAAACTAAAATGAAAATAAATTATGTGTTTCTATTTTTTAAATAAATTGGAAATATAAATTTTAAATCTACTATTGTCTATGAAATTCATTCTTTTCTTTCTTTCTTTCTTTCTTTCGTTCTTTCTTTCTTTCTTATTTGTTAAAAATTGTTGCTTTGGGCCTAGGGAGATGGCTCAGAGGTTCAGGGTGTTTGTTGCTATTGCAGAGGACCAGCACCACAGTGTGGCTTACAACTTTCCACCACTTCAGTGCCAGGAGATCTGCTGCTCTCTTCTGAACTCCAAGGGCACCAGGCATATACCTGATGCACATAGACTCACGCACGCAAGACATGAATAGAAAAATAAATCTAAAAACGTTTAAGAGGTGTTGCTTTGATCTATATACATGCTATAGAAATATTCAGTCAAGCTAATTATCACATCTATCACTTCGTCAACATATTTTGTAGTGAGGTGTTATATTATTTATTTGCATAGTTTTATAATATATGATACATAATAACTGTGGTCAAAATTGTCAAAGAACTAATAAAAATATAAAAAAATTAGAGTAAACAAAAGGATAAACATGAAGATTTTGCTTTTGAGACAGGAGTTTAGTAGGCTTGGTAAAAGGAAAATATGTCTGCAATACTGAGAGAGAAAGAACAACAGAAAGAACTAGAACCAAAAGGAAGTTTGATAAACTTTTCTGAAGTGGATTAAACAATTAGATAACACATAGATGCTTAGCCTCACTAATTATTGGGGATACACAAATAAAACTACAGTGTGACAGTAGAAGGACGATTATAAAGAAACAAATTTATGAGTTAAAAATTGGTGCTTTCAGGCTAGAAAGATGGCTCAGAGGTTAAGAGTGTTTGTTGCTAATGCAGAGGACCTGGGTCTAGTTCCCAACACCACATGGTGGCTTAGAATTATCCACAATTGCTAAGGATGTCTCATTAATTTGTCAATGAAGAGCTAAATGTGTTGAGGATGCAGATAAATTGGAATCCTGACTTGTTGCTGGTGACCATGAAGGAAGGCTCATCTTTAGAAATTAAGTTTGACCATTTATCAAAGAGATAAACAGACATTCCACTTCTGGGTATCTCCCCCAGCAACCCAATAAATGTGAATTCAAACAGTGATGGTTCATGGCTGCACTATGCATAGTGGTCAAAATATGAAAGTACAAATGTGCATCATATCATATAATAACTGAATACACAAATGTGGTCATATATACACACAGCTGGGTGTGACTCAGTCACACAAAGGAGCAAATCCCTATTATAAGTGAGGAAGAGCAAGGATTTCTTTTATAAGTCTACTTATATGACATGCCTGGAGCTGGCAAATCCATAGGTAGAAAGCATGCTAGTGGTTGCTGGGAGCTAAGAAAATGGAATATAATGGGAATAGGATCCCTGTTGGTTTTGTCATTGATTAAAATATTCTAAAATTACATAGATTTGAGGTTGCAGAATTCTGTGTTTATATCAAACACCAATGAATTAAATGGAAAAAATACATAAATCATGTTATACAAATTTAATCTTTATTTAAATTTGTACTAGAAATTTATTATGTTTCTCTTCTACTTAATCTTTGAGACCTAAATGTGTTGAATGAAAATTGCACTGCTGATTTTATGGTTTGTGGGTTTTTTTTGTAGTCATCACAAATTTGAGAACTGTAATATTCAGAATTTAAAAATTCTTTTCTTTTCTCTTTTAAAAAGAAATAAAATTCATATGGGTGTTTTGCCTGCATGTGTGTCTGCACACTACATGTGTGCAGTGCCTGAAGAGGGAAGAAGAGGGCAGCAGATCTCAAGGGACTAGAGTTGCAGAAGAGTGTGAGCATACTGTGTGCACTGGGAATAGGACCAACTCCTAAATAAGAACAAGTGCTCTTCACAGCCAAGTATCGCTCCAGCTCCGGGATGAGAAATACTTAATTTGCATTTTTAAAAGTTGGTTTAAAGATTTGTCAGAATCAAATCACCACTGCTTTGCTTTATTGTCTAGGATGTTTAAAAGAGACTTGCCTACCCTGTGTGTTAGAATAGATGAACCAAATGACTTGTAATGAGGAAAGAATTCTTTCCTTGCTGTGTTCCTTGGCTCACGTCTGATCCTATGTGCTGTATCCTTTTAGTCAGGCATGCCTTCTGAATATACACCCAAATTTTCAAAAGAGAATATGCCTCTTGTACAGAAATCTTTAATTTGAGGTTCTGATATTGTCTACTCTGACCTGCCACTTGTCTTCCTGGCAAGTTGGAAATGGAATGAAGGCAAGTGAAGCCCCTGGGACTTGCATGTGACCAAAGTTTACTTTGTAGGGTTGTGGAGATCATGAGTATGACATTGGCTCCTGATGTGTGTGAGTTCCACAATCTTCTAAGATGGGATGCTTCAAATGGGAATCATAAGACATTTATTCCTCTGTCTAAGGCCAATTTGATCACATAAGCCAGGAAAAGTTTGTAACTTGCCACTTATTTCTTCTTCCTTTCTGTCTGACATCTATACATTTAGAAATTTTGGCAATAAAAAGGCTTTTGACATAAATTTTATGCACACCTAATTAACCTTTCTTTCTAATCTTTATATCTGCTGTGTCAGTTCTCTGTCCTTTCATTTAAGAAAATTAATATATTTTATTTAAATTTTTCATAAGTTGGATCATTTTAAAGGCATGGAATTCACTTTGAATTAAGGCAAAGGCAAAGAAAAAGTAGAATGTAGGGTTAAAACTAGAGTTCTCTTTTAACACAAAACATAGTATATATCATGGATCCATGTACATGTATGCATGCATGCACACACATTTCAGGTGCACCCACACATGCAAACTTATCCACATACCAAAAGAAGCTATATTCCTCAGCACACTTATATACACATCACCAGAAACTATATACCCAAATTTCCACTATACAGAAAAATGGCTTCTTTATAGAATTACTTCTTAATTCTTTGACTCAAAGCACATCATCAGAACTCGACTCAAAGCAGCCTTCACATCCTTGTTCCTCAGACTGTAGATGAGAGGATTTAACATGGGGGTGACCACAGCATAGAAGACTACCACTATCTTGTCCTGCTCAGCAGAGGCTGTGGAGGTGGGCTCCATGTGTGTGAAAAGGGCCATCCCATAAGACATGGAGACCACAGTCAGGTGGGAGGCACAAGTACCAAAGGCTTTGCGGCGCCCCTGGGTAGAGTGGATTTTCAAGATGGCAGCCACAATGTGGGCATAGGACAGAGAGACCAGGCAGCAGGGCACCAGCAGTACCACCACACTAGAGGCCAGTATCACCACTTGGTTGAGGGTAATGTCCACACAGGCCAGCCTTACTAGTGCCAGTGTCTCACAGGCCACATGGTTGAGCACATTGTGCCCACAGGTTGGAAGGCGCATGGTGACTGCTGTCTCCACAGCAGAATTAACTACACCCACAAACCAAGAGACACCTGCTAGCCCCATGCAGAGCCTTGGGCTCATCACCGTTGTGTACCGTAGTGGATCACAGACAGCCACATAGCGGTCATAGGCCATGGCAGCCAGCAGCAGGAACTCAGTTCCTCCTAGAGCCAGAGCAAAGAAGTGCTGGGTCCAACATAGAGCAAAAGAGATAGTCTTCTTCTCCATGAGGAAGTGTGCCAGCATCTGGGGAACCCCACTGGAGGTGTAGCAGATGTCTACCACTGACAGGTGACAGAGGAAGAAGTACATGGGCAGGTGGAGTCGTGGGTCCAGTGCAATCAGCAGGACAATGAGCCCATTGCCTAGCAGAGTCAGCAGGTAGGTGGCTCCAAAGAGGACAAAGAGTCCAGCTTGGATGTGTTTGTCACTGGAGAGACCCATGAGGATAAACTCACTTACCCAGGTTTCATTGTCTCTCTTCATGGAGCAGCTGGGACTGCTGGCCAGGAGTAGGGGGGAGGAGACGTTATACACTGAGTCCTAGTCTAGGATTGCAGCTGGACCTGGGACACAGCCTGGTGCTTTAACCTAGGTGATTAGGGAAGGACATACCCAAATCAATGGAGAAAGGAAGATTTGGCCACTGCTGTAAATACATGAGGTTCTGAGGGATCAACTCCCACTTTAAATGTACCTTAAAAAATTTCTAGCACTCTTCAAATTGAAACAATATAGGAAGTAATCTGCTAGTGTAGAAGGACTGAGAACAAATAAAATAAATGATAGTAAAAGAAGACTAATACAAGATTTAAAAATGAAAGCAAAGGTAAACAATAACAACAAAACTCAGTAAGGAAAACATGAAAGTGGAAAAGGTCTTAATGACAATAGGGAAAGTGGAAAGAAAGGCAGATCCTTCCCTGTCAGACAGTAGTAGCTGAAGTCTTATGGATACCACTGGGCCTGAGATGGGTGCTGCAGCATTCCCTTGAAACATTTTAAAACCATCCATTTTGCTGCTCTTCTTGCTCCCAATAAACTCCAATGGAAGTGATAGTGTAGAAGACAGTCACCCACATCCTCCTCCTGGTAGCCATCAGCCCCTAGGATGTGTCTCTCTGAGATGGATATCTCTTGTGTGCTGGGAGTGGTGTGGGTGTTCCTGACTGTAAGAAACACATGACAGAATCAAAAGGCCCACTGTCTCTATTCATATAATTTAATCAGAGACACAGAGATTATTTAAAAAATTATAAACATTAATTAAATTATGTTAAATGCTATGAAAGGAATAAGATTAGTAACTGCATAATAATTAAATTTCAGCCTGTATTTAGATATTTAAGAAAGTGTGAGTTTTTGGCAAACATTAGGGGGCAGACATATTGACACCAAGAATGAAGTAATGAAAAAGCTCTCAATCCTTTCACTGTGGGAATTCCCCTTTCTCATCTGAATTTGCATTTCACTGTCTACAGTCCTCTGTGGCTGACTGGTTCTTGAGAAAATCCAATTAATTGCCCTCACATTACCTACTGGCAGTATTTCTTGGTATGTTTCTTCTTAATCAGTAAATAATTCATTTATTAAATATAGAAGGCTTCATGCCTTCATTCTATCTTTAAGAAATCTTACCTTTCAATACTATGACTCTGTGCTTTGAATATTAGTGTTTCTACAGAATCAAAATGGAAATAAAAAATATTAGGTCTTTGTGTAATCCTTGAAAGTCAGTGAACTAGTTTGTACATACATCGCTAAACAATATAAATAGTGTAAATTATAATTAATAAAACTAGAGCAGAGCCACAGCATCAAACATGAAAGTTCTGAAAAGTGTAATTCTGCTTTAATGTCCCATGGTGGAAACAGTGGTTGAGTTCCATCTAATTGTTGGATGGGGAGAGGAGAGTGTTGATTGGTGTTGTAGACAGCTTTGACCTCTCTTTGGCTCTGACACTGCAGTGACCAGAAAGTATCACAGTGGGAACCATGAAGGGTAGAAAGTGGCATTGGATTCCCACTGAAGGATAAGGGATAGGGTCAGGCTTATGGAGGTGCTAGCTGGGATTCACAGCACTGTACTATTTCAGGTCCCTTCCTCTGAGTCTTCAGAGGGAGTGGTTTTGTTTGGTTTTGTTACCATTTCCAGGTCACTTGTGACTATAGAAAGAATCCTCATCTGTACCCTGGTGTGAAGGATCCAGATTTCATTCAGAGTGCAGTAAACCCTGCTAGAAATGGAAGGAATTACTTCTCTCTCTTATTTTCCAAGGGGAAAGAGGATTCTTTTTTAAATAATCCAGGGGGCAAGGTAAGGTCACCGACACAGGTCTCAAATCCACCTGAGAACCAATATGAAGTCTGTCCTTATGATCTCATGTGTTATCTAGCTCATTAGTGAGAGGCAGAGGGGATTGTTGACAGATATAGTCTAAGGAAGAGGATGCTTGATGGTGGGTTCAGACTGTCATCTTGCCTTCTGGAGCAGGGGATGCTCTCAATGTGCAGTCAGGGAATCTCGGCTCCAGCTTGCCTATTTGAGCAAGGAACCTGTTCTGTTACAAGCTTCTTGACCTCTGTACTCCTATTTTCTTCATTGGAATCATTTATTATGAGCAACAATAAACAAATGTAGCTTTCTGCAAAGTCTGTCAAGTAAGGTCAGAAGAACCAGTGAACACAAATACCCTTTGGAAAAGTACTCAGTAAACCCTTACTGGTTATTGTTCCTGCACTCAAGAGAGTTCACATCACTTAGGTAAGTTTACTCACTAGTATGAGCAAAGTGACAATGTGACATACAGAAGATCAGAAAGATAAAAGAATAGGAGTGGAACAGAAGATCATTATAATAACTCCCAGTGATTAAACTTAATTGTGACCCCCTGTTGCAAGACATTTCAGGAACCTAGGTCAAATGTGTATATAGTCACTGTCAGCATCATTGCTGTATGAACTTCCAACCTATTTGTTTTAGTAATATTTGTTGTTGGTTTTATACAAAGGCTACCTCTTTATTTGATCAATGGCATTGTTCATATATTTAGATAATTTCATTTCACCTTTCTGTATTTGATAAACACACATCATATACTTGGTAGGACCTGACCAGTGACAGGAACAGAGATTATTGTGGTCCAAAGATGACCTCTGTGTCTCCAGAAACTTATACTTGCAAAAATTATGGAAAGGTTGTGTCTCTATGCTTTTATCAGAGGAATGTCCAACATCCCCTTAGTAACTGAAGACAGGCCCTGGTTGGGTCCCCAGGCAGTAGAAACACAGAAGTTATAAAGTGGAAGTAAATAAATAACCATTGTTTGCTTCTCAAATCTGGAAGCACTAAGAAGAAAGGTAGGACAAGGGGAGAACCTTCTGCCTGTATAGAAGCTAGTCTTTGTATGATTGTGTAAGTTGCAATATTTCTGTAGCATAAGCTTTTTCCCCCCTTATTTTCAATTAGCATATTAGATTTGGCAAACACTAAGTTTCCTTCTAGTTATAGAGGTTTGTGATAAATTAAAAACTTTTATGGTAGTTTAGAATATAATGAAAAATATAAGTGTCTGTTTTTTTTCCCCTCTATACCTAGAAAGTAAAATTAATGGCAAGAAATAGAGGCTAGAGCAGGTGGGATGGCTCATGGTGTGAAGAAGCCTGCCATCAAGCTTGACAACCTGAGTTTGATCCCTGGAATTCACATGATAGAAGGAGAGAACCAACTCTTGCAAATTGTGCTCTGACTTCCATTTACATGCCATTTTCATGTGTGTTCCCATATAAATAAATAAGGAATGAAAAATAAATTTAAAAACAAGGGTCATTAAGTTTCTTGTTATAGAATTTATGTCACATATAAAATTGTTTGTTTTTGAGGGGGGCAGTTCAATAAATGACAGTTCTTGTCTTAAAGACCAAAGACCAAAGTTACAGTGAATAAGGTGGCATATCATTGCCACCATTGGGAAAACCAGTTTGGCCAATAATAAAACACTTATGGTCTTTTCAAAGTCTATCTCTCATCATTCCTACAGTGTGACATTAACTTTTTTTTTTTTAAACATGATCAGGATTAAACCTGCCTTAGTTCCTTTAAAATTGTGTTTTTGATATTTGACAGTTAAATATATTTACTGTCTTTCCTTTTGGAGAAGTTGGGTTCCACAACATCCTGTGGATCATCTATCAACTCCATCACTTGTCTGTACCTCTTAACCCAATTAGTAGAGACGTTTCATGGCAAGGAAAATAGCCTTTGAGCTCCAATATTTTGTCCTAGGAGTTC
The DNA here is from genome assembly GCA_019843965.1 of Rhynchomys soricoides. Classification (NCBI taxonomy): domain Eukaryota; kingdom Metazoa; phylum Chordata; class Mammalia; order Rodentia; family Muridae; genus Rhynchomys; species Rhynchomys soricoides. Next base: position 4,631,827 of record JADRCH010000064.1, on the reverse strand, counting down.
TTATCTATGGTATTTAGAGGATTGCAGTTGTATTTATATTTCATGACTGACTGCAAAGGAGGACTCCATGGAATGACTTATAAAACATGTCCAGCTTCAGTCAATAAGAACAATACACTAGTGGCTACAATAGCAGTCCTGGATACTTCCAAAGGTTTGGGCTCCATCATCTCCCTCTCCCTTTACAACTTTTCCTGTGGGTGAGTCACTGAAGCAGAGTACTCACCTCATGTAAAGGATTCAATTAGGTGGACATATGGCTCATCTTGAAAAAAGTCCTCGAATAAAATGACTTTTCTTTTGTCTTTTTAGACGTGGAGGTTTTACTCTGTTAGTCTGGGGGGATAACTTTCAGAGCTTGGGAATCTCCCGAGGGCAATTACGTACTTTTGGTGTGTTCTTTTACACTCTGCCTCCAGTTACATCTCTGTTACCCAGCTTCCCTTCTGAAGTTCCCTGTGGGATCTACATTTTAAAAGCCTCTTAACTCAACTTTTAATTGTCCTTGTAGTTTCTGGGCTAATGAGACTGTCTTATGGCTCATTTTAGACTTTTGGCAGGGTCTAGAGCAAGGAATCGATTCCCTGACCTTGTGAGAGGACTTGAAAAAAAAATAATAATAAAAGATTAGGTAAATCTGAATGCCTTGTTGTGCTCTGCAGGAAGATGACAAAAACATACCTCCTTCCTTCCTCCCTCCAACTCCAAGTTGGTTACTATGGTATTGGAAGTATGTGCAACACAGTACAACTGTCATGACCAAGGACTGGAGAACCATTAACAAGTCCCAAGTTCACAGTCACTAAAATGATCTCCATCTCCTTGGTGCTGAAAATACTTTTGTGATATGCATGAGCATCCCTTTAGTGATAACAGACCTGAACTGATATTTGACTTCTACTTCAGACTATCTCAGGCTCATCTCTGTTCACTTCACCCCTCAGTTCAACTTAGGACCCCAGAGGACTGTAAGACTTCCCAGCTTCAAGGTCTATGGTAATTCTAATTCAGAATTGTAGCTAAGACAAAGAGAAAAGGCAAAAATAAAAAAAGAAATTGAACAACATCATGGGAAGAATAAGAAAGAAGAGTGATGCTGAGAATTTGGATTGCAAGATGCATCTCTTGTAAGAACTGGTGGGACTCTACCAAAGATAAACAAGAACTATTAGGTACCATTTTCCAGAATAAATATGACCGAATATAATTAAAATGCTTTCTTGCTCATGAAAGTGCACCTTATCTACTTTATGATACATTTTGATGACAGCTGATGTGTAACTCCATGAAACATGTAGGTCAGAAAATGGTAGAAAATGTTTCCAAACAATTGGATGACTATAGAATGCTCAAATGTTGAAAAGTAGTGATGTCTAGGAATGATCCACAAGTTATTTCTGGGTAATAAGATTATTGTTTGCATGTTGTACTTCGTTTATTATCAATACTTATAAATGTCTAGAGCTAAGACAAAAAAATTATTAAATACGTATCCAAAATGAGGTGAAAAAAATCCTGAGATATGGCCTATCCTCATATAATGATACAGTAATATTAAGAAATTAACCTACTGTTTTCATATCCAGCACTAGCAAATAATCTTTGTAAAACTGAGTGACTTTTAAATGGCTAAGGCAAATATACATATTCTGTGTGCAACAGAACCATTGCAAATATTAACTCACAGCAGCTGTAGTTGCCTGCACTGAGGCTGGGCCTGAGCTCCAGTGAAATTTGGCCTGATAATACATACTCATTGATGAGGGAGAGGATCAATGAGGCCCTTTTCCTACCCACTGGTTACTGATGGATTCTGCAAGTGGGATAGTCATGGTCTTTAGTAATCATTGGTAAACCCATCAGACCACAATGAATATTTCTAAACTCATGATAGCACAGATGTGTAGGCTTAGATTTTTCTAAACCTACTTTAATAAGGGTTCTTAATCACATTAACCTCTCTTCTAACCCACTACCCTTAAGAGGTAGTGAAAAGGGAAGGTTAATAGGGCAAAGGGGTATATGGACCTGCTTAGAAATAGTTCTTTGGGGCAATTCCAATCTTCATGGTGAGGATATTAGCAGTTTGATTCACATGAATCAGCAGTGGTAGCTTGATACACTTGCAAACATCATTCATTAATCAGCAGTGGTAGTTAGATTCAGAAGAAGCAGCAAGGCTCTGCCAATAGGCCTGAGCCTGCAGGAGTGGCAAGAAGTTGCCAGAATATCATAAGAATTTCATTGTTGTAGTTTCCTTCTGTGGCCAGGGACCTCAGTCTGTGCCATAGGGCTCTATATCCAAATAGCACAAGGAAAGAGCTAACCTCCCAGGAGTGTGGACAAGACTGTGACCTGGGGTAAGGCTAGCACCTCTGCTCAAAGGGACCCACCCAGAACCTTCAGGACACAGGGACTGAAGAGTGGTCTTCCAGTTTTCTTCTGAGGCCAGGGAGCTGATCCTGTGACACAGGGCTCCATACTCAAATAATGCCAGGAGAAAGCTTGTCTCCCAGGAGTGCCTACACACCTTCGAGCACAGGAAGACATCACTTCTGTTCAAATTCCTCTATCAAGAGGGACTCTCGAAGTGCCATCAGGACACAGGAACCAAGGAACAGCTAGGGACAGGATCCTTCTGGTTTCTGTCTGCACCCCAGAGCTGACTCTGTACCACAGGTCTCCAAACCCAAATTCCTTTCAGAGAGAGGTGGTCTTCAAGGAGTACTGACGTAAAGGCTTGCAGGAGGGACAAACCACAGTCAGAGAGAGCAAGATCAGATAACACCAGAGAAAACCAGGTGGTGAAAGGCAAATAAAAGAACATAAGGAACAGAAAACAAGGCAAATTGGCATCATCAGAACCCAGTTCTCCCACGACAGAAAGCCCCGGGTACCCCAACACACCAGAAAAGTAAGACTCAGATTTAAAATTATTTATCATGATGATGATAGAAGACTTTAAGAAGGAAATAAATAACTCCCTTAAAGAAATACAAGAGAAGACAGGTAAACAGCCAGAAGCCCTTAAAGAGGAAATAAAGGAAAACACAATCAAACAGGGGAAGGAAATGAACAAAACCATCCTAGATCTAAAAATGGAAATAGAAACAATAAAGAAATCACAAAGGAAAACAACACTGGAGATAGAAACCCTAAGAAAGAGATCAGGAGTCATAGATGCAAGCATCCCTAACAGAATACAAGAGATAGAAGAGAGAATCTCAGGTGCGGAAGATACCATAGAAAACATTGACACAACAGTCAAAGAAAATGAAAAATGCAAAAACCTCCTAACCCAAAATATCCAGGAAATCCAGGACACAATGCAAAGACCAAAGCTAAGGATAATAGGTATAGAAGAGAGTGAAGATTCCCAACTTAAAGGTTCAGTAAATATCTTCAACAAAATTATAGAAGAAAACTTCTCTAACCCAAAGAAAGAGATGAACATAAACATTCAAGACGTCTTCAGAACTCCAAATAGATTGGACCAGAAAAGAAATTCATCCCGTCACATACTAGTCAAAACACCAAATGCACAAAACAAGGAAAGAATATTAAAAGCAATAAGGGAAAAAGGTCAAGTAACATATAAAGGCAGACCTATCAGAATTATACCAGACTTCACACCAGAGATTCTGAAAGCTAGAAGATCCTGTACAGATCTCATAGAGACAATAAGAGAACAGAAGTGCCAGCCCAGGCTGCTATACCAAGCAAAAGTCTCAATTACCCTAGACGGTAAAACCAAGATATTCCATGACCAAACCAAATTTACATAATATCTTTCCACAAACCCAGCCTTACATAGGATAAAGGATATTGGAAAATAATAACACAAGGAGGGAAACTTCACCCTAGAAAAAGCAAAAAAGTAATCTTCTTTCAACAAACCCATAAGAAAATAGCCACACAAACATACAAATAACACTGAAAACATCAGGAAGCAACAATCATTATTCCTTAATATCTCTTGACCACAAAGGACTCAATTCCCTCAACAAAAAGACATAAGCTAACAGACTGGGTACATAAACAGGACCCAGCATTTTGCTGCATACAGAAAATGCACCCCAGTGTTAAAAACAGAGTAAAGGGCTGGAAAACAATTTTGTAGGCAAATGGTCCCAAGAAACAGGCAGGAGTAGCCATTCTAATATCACATAAAATCAACTTTCAACCAAAAGTCATTAAAAAAGATAAGGGAGGACACCTCATCCTCATCAAAGGAAAAATCTACCAAGAACTCTCAATTCTGAACATCTATGCCCCGAATGCAAGAGCACCCACACTCATAAAAGAAACTTTACTAAAGCTCAAAGCACACATTGCACCTCACACAATAATAGTAGGAGTCTTCAATACCCCACTCTCATCAATGGACAGATCTTGGAAACACAAACTAAACAGAGACACAGTGAAACTAACAGAAGTTATGGACCAAATGGATTTAACAGATATTTGTAGAACATTTTATTCCAAATCAAAAGAATCTTCTCAGCACCTTGTAGTACCTTGTCCAAAATTGACCAAATAATCGATCATAAAACAAACCTCAACAGATATAAGAAGAATAAAATAATCCCATGACCCCTATCAGATTACTGCAGATTAAGGCTGGTCTTCAATGGCAACAAAAACAAGAGAAAGCCCACATATACATGGAACTTGAACAACGCTCTACTCAATGATAACTTGTTCAAGGAAGAAATAAAGAAGAAAATTAAAGACTTCCTAGAATTTAATAAAAATGAAAGTACAACATACCCAAACTTATGGGACACAATGAAAACAGTGTTAAGAGGAAAACTCATAGCTCTAAGTGCCTCCAAAAAGAAACTGGAGAGAGCATTTACACTAGGAGTTTAACAGCACACCTGAAAGCTCTAGAACAAAAAGACACTAATACACCCAACAGGAGTATAAGGCAAGAAATAATCAAACTCAGGGCTGAAATCAACTAAGTAGAAACAAAAAGAACTATACAAAGAATCAACAAAATCAGGAACTGGTTCTTTGAGAAAATCAAGAAGATAGATAAACCCTTAGCCAGACTAAACAGAGGGCACAGAGACAGTATCCAAATTAACAAAATCAGAAATGAAAAGAGAGATATAACAACAGAATCTGAGGAAATTAAAAAAATCATAAGATAGTACTACAAAAACCTATACTCAACAAAATTGGAAAATCTGGATGAAATGGACAAGTTTCTAGACAGATACCAAATACAAACGTTAAGTCAGGATCAGATAAACCATCTAAATAGTCCCATAACCCTTAAAGAAATAGAAGCAGTCATTAAAAGTCTCCCAAGCAAAAAAGCCCCAGGACCAGATGGGTTTAGTTCAGAATTCTATCAGACCTTCAAAGAAGACCTAATACCAATATTCTTCAATCTATTCCACAAAATAGAAACAGAAGGAACACTACTCAATTCATTCTATGAGGCCACAGTTACACTGATACCATATCCTCACAAATACCAAACAAAGAAAGAAAAGTTCAGACCAATTTCCCTTATGAATATCGATGCAAAAATACTCAATAAAATTTTCACAAACTGAATCCAAGAACACATCAAAACGATCATTTACCATGATCAAGTCGGCTTCATCCCAGGGATGCAGGGATGGTTCAATACCCAGAAATCCATCAATGTAATCCACTACATAAACAAACTCAAAGAAAAAAAACCCACATGATCATTTCATTAGATGTTGAAAAAGCATTTGACAATATTCAACATCCCTTTGTGATAAAAGTCTTGGAAAGATCAGGAATTCAAAGCCCATAACCTAAACATAGTAAAAGCAATATACAGAAAACCAGTAGCCAACATCAAACTAAATGGAGAGAAACTCAAAGAATTCCCACTAAAATCAGGGACTAGACAAGGCTGTGCACTCTTTCCCTATTTATTCAATATAGTACTTGAAGTTTTAGCTAGGGCAATTACACAAGAAAAGGAGGTCAAAGGGATACACATTAGAAAGGAAGAAATCAAAATATCACTATTTGCAGATGATATGATGGTATACTTAAGTGACCCAAAAAACACCAGAGAACTGCTGCAGCTGATAAACATCTTCAGCAAAGTGGTCAGATATAAAATTAATTCAAATAAATCAGTAGCCTTCCTATACTCGAAGGATGAACAGGCTGAGGAAGAAATTAGGGAAATGACACCATTTACAATAGTCACAAACAATATAATGTATCTTGGTGTGACTCTAACCAAACAAGTGAATGATCTGTATGACAAGAACTTCAAGTCTCTGAAGAAAGAAATCGAAGAAGATCTCAGAAGATGGAAAGATCTCCCATGCTCATGGATTGGCAGGATTAATATAGTAAAAATGTCCATCTTGCTGAAAGCAATGTACAAATTCAATGCAATTCCCATCAAAACTCCAAATCCATTCTCCATAGACTTAGAAAGAGCAATTCTCAAATTCATTTGGAATAACAAAACACCCAGGATGGCAAAAACTGTTCTCAGCAATAAAAGAACTTCTGGGGGAATCGGCATACCTTATCTCAAGCTGTACTACAGAGCAGTAGTGATAAAAGCTGCATGGTATTGGTACAGTGACAAGCAGGTAGATCAATGGAATAGAATTGAAGACCCATAAATGAACCCCCACACCTATGGTCACTTGATCTTTGACAAAGGAGCTAAAATCATCCAGTGGAAAAAAGACAAAATTTTCAACAAATGGTGCAGGCTCAACTGGCAGTCAACATGTAGAAGAATGCAAATTGATCCATTCCTATCTACCTGTACAAAGCTCAAGTCCAAGTGGATCAAGGACCTCCACATAAAACCAGATACACTGAATCTAATAGAAGAGAAAGTAGGGGGAAGTCTCAAACACGTGGGCACAGGGGAAAAGTTCCTGAACAGAACACCAACAGTTTATGCTCGAAGATCAAGAATCAACAAATGGGACCTCATAAAATTGCAAAGTTTCTATAAGGCAAAGGACACTGTCAATAGGACAAAACGGCAACCAACAGATTGGGAAAAGATCTTTACCAATCCTACATCCAATAGAGGGATAATATCCAATATATACAAAGAACTCAAGAAGTTAGACTCCAGAGAACCAAATAGCCCTATCCAAAAAGGGGGAGCAGAGCTAGACAGAGAATTCTCAGTGGAGGAAACTTGAAGGGTTGAGAAGCACCTAAAGAAATGTTCAACATCTTTAGTCATCAGGGAAATGCAAATCAAAACAACCTGGATTTTCCACTTCACACCAGTCAGAATGGCTAAGATCAAAAACTCAGATGACAGCAGATGCTGGCAAGGATGTGGAGAAGGGGGAACACTCCTCCATTGCTGGTGGGATTGCAAGCTGATACATACAACCACTCGAGAAATCAATTTGGTGGACCCTCTGAAAATCGGATATAATACTACCTGAGGACCCAACTATACCACTTTTGGGCGTATATCTAGAAGATGTTCCAACATTTAATAAGGACACACTATGTTCATAGCAGCCATAGTTATAATAGCCAGAAGCTAGAAACAACCCAGATGTCCCTCAACAGAAAAATGGATACAGAAAATGTGGTACATTTACACAATGGAATACTACTCAGCTATTAAAAACAATGACTTCATGAAATTCGCAGGCAAATGGATAGAACTTGAAAATATCTTGAGTGAGGTAACTCAGTCACAAAAGAACAAAAATGGTATGTATCACTGATAAGCAGATATTAGCCCAAAAGTTCAGAGTACCCATGATTAAATTCCCAGAAACTTTTGGACTGAGCATGGGGTCCCAGATGGAGGAGTTGGAGAAGGGACTGAAGGAGCTGAGGGAGTTTGCAGCCCCATGGGTGGGCGCAACAGTGTCAACTGGTCAGGCCCCTGGTGCTCGGAGACTGGACCACCAACCAAAGAGTGGATATGGAGGGACCCATGGTGCTAGCCACATATATGGCAGAGGAGGTCCGTTTTGGACATCAGTGGGAGGAGAGGCCCTTGGGTCTGAGAGTGTTAGATGCCCCAGTATAGGGGAATGCCAGGGAGGGAAGATGGGAGTGAGTGGGTTGGTGGGTGTGGGAATACCCTCATAGAGACAGGGGGAGGGGGATAGTATAGGGGGTTTCCAAAGGGGAGACCTGGAAAGCGGAAACATTTGAAATGTCAATAAAGTATCAAAAACTATATGTGTGTGTGTGTGTGTGTGTGTGTGTGTGTATGTATGTGTGTGTATATATATATATATTTATATATATATATATATATATATATATATAATTTCATTGTTGTGTTTGATTCTATGAAGTCACAATGAATGGTGATCAATAAAGAAGGCAAGACAATCAAATGCCATAGGGTCATCAGTGAAGACCAGTGTCAGCAAAGCCTAACGAAGATCAGCAAAGAGTGGTACAGCAAAACAATGCTACTATGTCATCCACTGTCTGTTTGTTATAGTTATACACTTTACACACATGCTTTCTCAAATGTCTTCTCTAGCAAAACATCACATGCCCTCTCTTCAGGTAGCTTCCAGAAAAAACACCATATATGTGTTCTCAGCAAAACAACCTCCCATGTGTCTGCCTAGACAAAACATCTTTTCATAAGATAGTTTCCAGTAAAACATCATATGACACAACTGAGTGTCCAAAGAAACCAGAGATTTCCTCTTTACAGATGGCTTCCTTGTGTCTCAATGGCTCAAACAATAATCCATGTGGACTTGAATGTGAGGAAAGCGTTGGTAGAGAAAAAGGGGGTTGAGCAGAGTGAGATAAAGACAGGAGAAAGGAGAGAATAATTGGAATGTGTCATACTATTCATTAAGTTGCCCAAGAACAAACGTAATTGAGAAAGAAATTACTGAAAGGGGAAAAGACGCAGTTAAAATTGGATCATGTAAATTGGCATGACAACTAGTGCTGTCAAATTTCTAGTATTGCTTTGGTAACCATACAATGACAACATCAGTTGACTTGTAAATGTGGATCAGGGCAATCTCACAACCCCTAGATAAAGAACTATAGGCAATTAATGCCTGCTGAGAGAGGAAGAAAGTGTCTCTTCCGGGAATGGACCCTCTGATAGACTGTCCAGTCAAAAGGGGTCAGCTCTAAACACATAATGAGCAATACTAAAGGGATTTAGCATGCTGTATTTATAAATTTATATTTATATATGCAACAATATATAGCATGGGTACTCTCTAACACACATTATTCATGCATGCAGGATTAGAAGATAGGATTACAGAAGGTGTGAATGGTGTAAGACAGCATACTTGATATTACGTTGGGTTCCTCATCTTCCTCTGTAGTAGTGGTTAAGACTAGAAATAAGTTCCACACAACATCATCTGCTGAGTTTCTTAGCTCATAAATTTCCCCATACCAAAATTCTTTTCAGCAAGCGTCAGTTACAAAGGTGCCTCCTGAGCTCACAGTTTAGTCATCAAAACTTTTTCTATTGATGAGGACAATATGAGAATTGTAGAAATGTTTTTACAAAGCTAGGAGAAACTTGGAAAAATCCTTTCAACCTCTTATCCTCTAAATAAATAAATAAATAAATAAATAAATAAATAAATGAAGGGATTGGATGTGGCTTAGAGATTAGAGGTGGTGGGAACAACATTACATTGAGTGTAGAACAAGACTAGAGGTGTATCTGGACCATATGACCTGATTTTAACACGTCATCAACTGTGCTGTCACTCATAGGGCAGGAGAAATGGGTCATAGTACCTTATGTGGAGCAACAAAAGGTAAGTTGAACTTATGGGTAAGGTGAGGAAGGAGTTAGGTTTACAGTGTTCTGCCTGTGGGCTGGTTGAGGATTCTGACTACCACAAGATTATGCAAGAATAAGGCTGAAGAACAGCATAGGATGGCTAGTGTGCTGGAGCTTGAGTCAACAAGTCAACCTCTATCATAAAATGCTCTCTCTGCTTCTTAGAAAAGTTTCAAAATTTTGGATCTTATATTAAGGTTATTGATCCATTTTGGATTGATATTGGAATGGGTAAATAATAAGAATCTTGTTTCAGTTTTCTACATGTGTTTCAAAATTTTGAAGCAGCATTTGCTAAAGAGGCTGTCTTTTTTTGACCTATATCAAGAATCTGATGGCTGACATTACGTGCATTTATTTTTGTCGTTTTTGTTGTGAGCCTTAGCTTTTAGCAACTGAACCACCTTTTCCAGCATAAATTTGTTTCTCATTCAGCCAGAAAGAAGTAAAAGATCTCATATTACCACACTGATAGAACACAGATGACATTATGCTAAGTATGCTAAGTGAGAAATCCAGACACAACAGGACCCATCCTTTAGGACTGCATTTTTTTTAAAATACTCATTGTTGACAGGTCTATAGATGGAAAGCCCCACAGTGGTTTTCAGAAGTTAGGATGATTTGGTGCCTTGTTGCAATGGCATTTTTTTTTTTTTTGTGGGTATGAATGTTGTGAGTTTGTATGACATTGTGGGGAGGCTGAATGTCACTGAAACAAAAGTTTCTCTAGAAACTTAATATCAGCTGTTTTATCTTACTCCTTCACTCAACCTGTTCCCAATGCATAGAGTAAAAGTTTGAATTGTTCTAAAATTATGCTGCAGTGTATCTTTAGTTTTGTTTGAAAGATAAATAAAAGATCTGTTTTGCTTTGTTAAATGATATTTATGGTTTTTTAAACGTTGTTTTAGATGTTTGTTAGAATCAGATCATCACTGTTTTATCATCTTGGGTGACTGGAGCTCACTCATTTTGGTAATTGTTAAATTCTTTCTGATGGACAAACAGAGTTCTTTCCTTGCTTAGTATGTAAGCTCACCTCCGATAATGTGTAGCCTTGTGGTCAAGTGTGTGGTCTGAATGCATTCTTGAGGTTAACAAGACTATATGGTTAGACACCATTGTTAGACATTTGTCTGAGATCTCTAATATGTGCTTGCTGAACTGCCATTTATCCTCCCTGCAATTTGGAAAAAGAAGGAAAGTAATGCCTGTGGGACTTGTGCATGCCCAGATCTGCAGGAATCCTGATGTCACCAGCCTTAGTTCCAGTGTGTGTTCCCTACTACTACTAAGGTGTACCATGTGACTCACTCCTCTTGGTGTATATAATTGTGTGTGTGTGTGTGTGTGTGTATACATGCACTATGTGTGAAGACATATGTGCAAGTGTATGAAAACTAGAGAACAATCTTGGGTGTCAGCCTCTTTGACTAATTTGCTTAGCCAGTGAGCACCGGGAACCTTACTCCTTTTGCTAAGCCACTGAATTACAAGTGTGTTCTAACACAATTTTTAAAATTTTGAAAAAATGTTTATTTATTTTATTTTTATTTTATGTGTATGGGTATTTTGCCTTTATGTATGTGTGTGTACCACATGCATGCCTGGTGCCCACAAATTCCTGAAGAGGTTGTGAGATCCCTTGGAACTTGAACTACAGAAAGCTGTTAGCTGCCTTGTGAATGCTTTGGAACCAAACCCAGGTCCTCTGTGAGGGTAGCACGTGGTTTTAACTTCTAAGCTATCTCTTCAGACACCACACCTGTCATTTGATATCAGTTCTTGGCATTAAACTCAGATTCTCATGCTTTTCTAGCATGTGCTTAACTGACGTCTACTCCCAGCTCAGCTTTTGTATTTCTGGCATAAAGCCTGATTAATTTCTTGGGCACAGACAAGTTTGAAATCTGTAGATATATTTTTTCTTATAGACTGAAGAAAAGTTAAATACATATTTACAAATTTTAGGAAGAAAGTTGGCTTGCACTGTTTGTTTGTTTACGTGTTCATTCATTCATTCATTCATTCTTTCTTTTATTCTGTGCGTTGGGGAAGGTGCAATTGTGTCATGGCAGACTTTTGAAGGTCAGAGAATAACTTTGAGTCAGACCTTTTCTTTCATCTTGTGGATCCTGAGGCTCAAACACAGGTCATCAGGCTTAACAACAAGTTCCTTAACACATTGAGCCATCTTGTCATCCCAGACCCAGGGTATGAACAAAATGACTTATGTGCACTTCCTTTCTGATTCAAACACACTGCTATTCTGTTTTCGCTCTTCCTTTCAGTTAAAGAATGCACATGTTTCCTTTAACCTTCTGGATGGTATTTCCATCCTAAAGTTGCTGTAATTTGTTTCTTTGATTTAAGCAGAAGCCAGAATAAAGATGAGAGGTAAAGTTCTGCTTCCTGTTACATTAAAGGAATATCATATAGATTTAGGTCCTGATAACTATTCCCTTGTACACATACACAGGTACACTTAAGGGCAGGTTATATGAGTGGCTCATACCCCAGGGGTGGCCAGGATTGTAAAATTAAAGGAAATGACAGACAATGGTATGTGGGCCACACACAAATCTGCCCATTAAATGGGTCTATAAACTCCAGAAGGACAACTTTCCTTCTGAAAATTGTCTCCTAATTCTTTGACTCAAAGTTCTTCATCAGAACTCGGCTGAAGGCAGACTTTACATCCTTGTTCCTTAAACTGTAGATAAGAGGATTCAGCATGGGAGTGACGACAGCATAGAATAGCACAACTACTTTGTCCTGCTCAGCAGAGGCTGTAGAGCTGGGCTGCATGTAGGTGAAGAGGGCCATCCCATAAGACATGGAGACCACAGTCAGGTGGGAAGCACAGGTCTCAAAGGCTTTGCGGCATCCCTGGGTAGAGCGGATCTTCATGATTGCAGCTACAATGTGGGCATAGGACAGAGAGACCAGGCAGCAGGGTACCAACAGCACCACCACACTAGAGGCCAGTATCACCACTTGGTTGAGGGTAATATCCACACAGGCCAGCCTTACTAGTGCCAGTGTCTCACAGGCCACATGGTTGAGCACATTGTGCCCACAGGTGGGAAGGCGCATGGTGACTGCTGTCTCCACAGCAGAATTAACTACACCCACAAACCAAGAGACACCTGCTAGCCCCATGCAGAGCCTTGGGCTCATCACCACTGTGTACCGTAGTGGATCACAGACAGCCACATAGCGGTCATAGGCCATGGCAGCCAGCAGCAGGAACTCAGTTCCTCCAAGAGTCAGAGCAAAGAAGAGCTGGGTCCCACATAGAGCAAAAGAGATGGTCTTCTTCTCCATGAGGAAGTGTGCCAGCATCTGGGGAACCCCACTGGAGGTGTAGCAGATGTCTACTACTGACAGGTGACAGAGGAAGAAGTACATGGGCAGGTGGAGTCGTGGGTCAAGTGCAATCAGGAGGATGATGAGCCCATTGCCCAACAGAGTCAGCAGGTAGGTGACCCCAAAGAGGACAAAGAATCCAGCTTGGATGTGTTTGTCACTGGAGAGACCCATGAGGATAAACTCACTTACCCAGGTTTCATTGTCTCTCTTCATGGAGCAGCTGGGACTGCTGGCCAGGAGTAGGGGGGAGGAGACGTTATACACTGAGTCCTAGTCTAGGATTGCAGCTGGACCTGGGACACAGCCTGGTGCTTTAACCTAGGTGATTAGGGAAGGACATACCCAAATCAATGGAGAAAGGAAGATTTGGCCACTGCTGTAAATACATGAGGTTCTGAGGGATCAACTCCCACTTTAAATGTACCTTAAAAAATTTCTAGCACTCTTCAAATTGAAACAATATAGGAAGTAATCTGCTAGTGTAGAAGGACTGAGAACAAATAAAATAAATGATAGTAAAAGAAGACTAATACAAGATTTAAAAATGAAAGCAAAGGTAAACAATAACAACAAAACTCAGTAAGGAAAACATGAAAGTGGAAAAGGTCTTAATGACAATAGGGAAAGTGGAAAGAAAGGCAGATCCTTCCCTGTCAGACAGTAGTAGCTGAAGTCTTATGGATACCACTGGGCCTGAGATGGGTGCTGCAGCATTCCCTTGAAACATTTTAAAACCATCCATTTTGCTGCTCTTCTTGCTCCCAATAAACTCCAATGGAAGTGATAGTGTAGAAGACAGTCACCCACATCCTCCTCCTGGTAGCCATCAGCCCCTAGGATGTGTCTCTCTGAGATGGATATCTCTTGTGTGCTGGGAGTGGTGTGGGTGTTCCTGACTGTAAGAAACACATGACAGAATCAAAAGGCCCACTGTCTCTATTCATATAATTTAATCAGAGACACAGAGATTATTTAAAAAATTATAAACATTAATTAAATTATGTTAAATGCTATGAAAGGAATAAGATTAGTAACTGCATAATAATTAAATTTCAGCCTGTATTTAGATATTTAAGAAAGTGTGAGTTTTTGGCAAACATTAGGGGGCAGACATATTGACACCAAGAATGAAGTAATGAAAAAGCTCTCAATCCTTTCACTGTGGGAATTCCCCTTTCTCATCTGAATTTGCATTTCACTGTCTACAGTCCTCTGTGGCTGACTGGTTCTTGAGAAAATCCAATTAATTGCCCTCACATTACCTACTGGCAGTATTTCTTGGTATGTTTCTTCTTAATCAGTAAATAATTCATTTATTAAATATAGAAGGCTTCATGCCTTCATTCTATCTTTAAGAAATCTTACCTTTCAATACTATGACTCTGTGCTTTGAATATTAGTGTTTCTACAGAATCAAAATGGAAATAAAAAATATTAGGTCTTTGTGTAATCCTTGAAAGTCAGTGAACTAGTTTGTACATACATCGCTAAACAATATAAATAGTGTAAATTATAATTAATAAAACTAGAGCAGAGCCACAGCATCAAACATGAAAGTTCTGAAAAGTGTAATTCTGCTTTAATGTCCCATGGTGGAAACAGTGGTTGAGTTCCATCTAATTGTTGGATGGGGAGAGGAGAGTGTTGATTGGTGTTGTAGACAGCTTTGACCTCTCTTTGGCTCTGACACTGCAGTGACCAGAAAGTATCACAGTGGGAACCATGAAGGGTAGAAAGTGGCATTGGATTCCCACTGAAGGATAAGGGATAGGGTCAGGCTTATGGAGGTGCTAGCTGGGATTCACAGCACTGTAATATTTCAGGTCCCTTCCTCTGAGTCTTCAGAGGGAGTGGTTTTGTTTGGTTTTGTTACCATTTCCAGGTCACTTGTGACTATAGAAAGAATCCTCATCTGTACCCTGGTGTGAAGGATCCAGATTTCATTCAGAGTGCAGTAAACCCTGCTAGAAATGGAAGGAATTACTTCTCCCTCTTATTTTCCAAGGGGAAAGGGGATTCTTTTCTAAATAATCCAGGGGGCAAGGTAAGGTCACCGACACAGGTCTCAAATCCACCTGAGAACCAATATGAAGTCTGTTCTTATGATCTCATGTGTTATCTAGCTCATTAGTGAGAGGCAGAGGGGATTGTTGACAGATATAGTCTAAGGAAGAGGATGCTTGAGGGCCATGGATGGTGGGTTCAAACTGTCATCTTGCCTTCCGGAGCAGGGGATGCTCTCAATGTGCAGTCAGGGAATCTCAGCTCCAGCTTGCCTATTTGAGCAAGGAACCTGTTCTGTTACAAGCTTCTTGACCTCTGTACTCCTATTTTCTTCATTGGAATCATTTATTGTGAGCAACAATAAACAAATGTAGCTTTCTGCAAAGTCTGTCAAGTAAGGTCAGAAGAACCAGTGAACACAAATACCCTTTGGAAAAGTACTCAGTAAATCCTTACTGGTTATTGTTCCTGCACTCAAAGAGAGTTCACTTAGGTAACTTACTCACTAGTATGAGGAAAGTGACAATGTGACATACAGAAGATCAGAAAGATAAAAGAATGGGGGTGGAACAGAAGATCATTATAATAACTCCCAGTGATTAAATTTGTGACCCCCTGTTGCAAGACATTTCAGGAACCTAGGTCAAATGTGTATATAGTCACTGTCAGCATCATTGCTGCATGAACTTCCAACCTGTTTTTTTTTTAATATTTGATGTTGGTTTTATATAAAGACCAACTCTTTATTTAATCACTGGCCTTGTTCATATATTTAGAAAATTTCATTTCACCTTTCTGTATTTGATAAACACATACCATATACTTGGTAGGACCTGACCAGTGGCAGGAGTAGAGATTATTGTGGTCTAAAGCTGACCTCTGTGTCTCCAGAAATTTACTTGCAAAAATTATGGAAATGTTGTATCACTATGCTCTTATCAGAGGAAGTTACAACATCCCCTTCGTAACTGAAGACAGGTCCTGGTTGTGTCCACAGGGAGTAGAAACAAGGAAGTTATAAAGTGGAAGTAAATAAATAATGAAGGTTTGCTTCTCAAAACTGGAAGCAATGACAGGAATGGTAGAACAATGGGACCAACTTTCTTCCTGTATAGAATCTAGTCTTTGTATCACTGGGTAAATTGCAACATTTCTGTAGCATATGCTTTTTTCCTACTTTTCAATTAGCATGTTAGATTTGGTAAACATTAGATTCTTTGTAGTTTGTAATAAATTAAATTAAAAACATATATGGTAGTTTAAAACAGCATATTAGGAAAAAACATTACTCCTTGGCGTTTCATCACTGTATGCATAGATAGGAAAATTTTGGCAAGAAATAAGTGTCAGATCTGGTGGGATGGCTCAGTTGGTGAAGCAGCCTGCCACCAAGCATGACAACCTGAGTTTGATCCTTGGAACGCATATGATAGACATAGAGAACAAATTCTTGCAATTGTGCTCTGATATTCCTTTGCATGCCATTTTCATGTGTGTTCCCACATAAATAAGGAATGAAAAATACATATAAAATGAAGGGTTTCTTGTTTCTTGTCATAGCATTTAGGTCACATATAAACTTTTTTTTTTATTGGGGGGCAGAGGTCAGTAAATGTCATTTCTTGTCTTAAGGACTGAAAATATAATAGATAAAGGGGCATATCATTAATATTCAGAAAATCAATTGGGTTAAAAATAAAAACATTTGTCTTCTGATATATGAGCCCCTTTCCAAAGTCTTTCATTATTTCTACAGTGTGATGTTCACTAACTCTTTAAAAAACAGACTAGGATTAAACCTGCATTAGTTCCTTAATAATTATGCTTTTGACATTGGACATTTGAGAATATTTACTCTCTTTCCTTTTGTAAAAGCTGGTCCTTCAGGTCATCTGTCAAATCTTCCCCTTGTCTGTTCCTGTCTACCCCAACAGTACAGATATTTCAAAGCTGAGAAAATAGCCTTTGAGCTCCAATATTTTGTTCTAAGAATGTTTATCTATGGTATTTAAAGCATTGTAGTTGAATTGCATATTGAATGGTTAACAGCAAAGAAGGACTTTAAGGAATGACTTATGTAATCAAAGTCACAATTTAAGATATGTCCAGCTACATCCAATAAGAACAGTATAGTAGAAGCTATAATTGCAGTCCTGGATGCTCTCAGAATTTTGGGCTACATCACCTCACCACCTCCTCAGAAATTTCTCTGTGGGTGGGTCACTGAAGCAGAGTACTCACCTCATGTAAAGGACTCAATTTGACTGGGCATGTGTCTCATCTCGAACAAAGTCCTCGAAGAACTTATTTTTTGTCTTCTTAGGCATAGAGATTTTACTTTGTCTGGACTGATAACTTTCAGAGCTTGGGAATCTCCAGAGGGCCATTACTTTTGGAGTGTTCTTTTACACTCTTATTCCAGTTACATCTCTGTTACCCAGCTTCCCTTCTAAAGTTCCCTGTGGAATCCATATTTTGAAACCATTTTAAGTCAACTTTTAATTGTCCTTGTAGTTTCTGGGCTAATGAGACTGTCTATGGCTCATTTTAGACTTTTGACAGGAGTCTGGAGCAAGGAATTGATTCCATGACCTTGTGAAATTGAAAAGAGGAATTGAAAAAAAAAGAATAATAAAGGATTAGGTAAATCTGAGACCCTTGTTGTGCTCTGAAGGAAAATGACAAAAAACATACCTCCTTCTTCCTCCTTCCAACTCCAAGTTGGTTACTATGGTGTTGGGAATATGTGCAACACAGTAGAACTGTCATCACCAAGGACTGGAGAGCCATTGACAAGTCCCAAGTTCATAGTCACTAAAATGATCTCTGTCTCCTTGGTGCTTATAATGCTTTCCTAATATGCACGAGCATCCTTTTTAGTGACAACAGACCTAGATACTGTTATTTGACTTCTTATCTTTCAGACAATCTCAGGCTCATCTCTGTTTACTTCACCCCTCAGTTCAACTTAGGACCCCAGAGGACTGTAAGACTTCCCAGCTCAAGGTCTATGGTAATTCTAATTCGGAATTGTATCTAAGACAAAGAGGAAAGGCAAAAGTAAAAAAAGAAATTGAACAACATCATGGGAAGAATAGGAAAGGAGAGTGATGCTGAGAATTTGGACTCCAAGATGCATCTCTTGTAAGAACTGGTGGGACTCTACCAAAGATAAACAAGAACTATGAGGTACCATTTCCCAGAATAAATATGACCAGATGTAATTAAAAATGCTTTTTTGCTCATAAAAAATGCACCTTATCTACTTTATGATACATTTTGATGACACATGATATGTAACTCCATCTAGGTTGGAAAATGGTAGAAAACACATCCAAACAATTGGATGACTATAGAATGCTCAAAAGTTGAAAAGCAATGATGTCTAGGAAGAGTCTATCGGTTATCTCTGGGTAAGAAGATCATAAATCACATTTTGTACTTCTTTGATTATTAATACATATAAGTGTAAATAAGGGTGAACCAAGGTGAAGGTAAATATTATCAAAGATATATCTAAATTAGATGAAAAAATCTGTATATATGGCCTATCCTCATATAATAATATAGTAGTATTAAGGAATTCACCTACTGTTTTCATGTCCAGTACTAATAAATTATCTTTGTGAAACTGACTGGCTTTTGAAGAGCTAAAAGAAGTATACATCTTCTGGGCACAACATAACTATTGCAAATATTAACTCATAGCAGCTACAGTTCAATATACTGGACCTGAACCTGGGCCTGAATGAAATCGGGCCTGACAATAGCTATTCATTGATGAGGGAGGAATCAATGGTTCCCTTTTCCCTACCCACTGAAGTATTGGTTACTGGTAGAATCTGAGTAAGTTATAGTCATGGTCTTCAGTAATCATTGCTAAGACCATCAGGCCCCAAAGAATAGTTCTAAGCTTATGACTACATAGATAGCCCCCTTGTCACTCAATGGGTCTCAACTAAAACATGAAGATGTGAATGTGAGAAAAGCATTTTGGGAAAAAGGAGGTTGAGCAGGGTGGGAAGAAGCTAAGAGAAGGGTTGAGAATAATTAGAATATATTATAACATTCATTAAATTGTCCATAAACACATTTATTTTATTTTATATTTTTTTACAATTTTATTAATCATTCCATTTGTTTACATCTCATATGACATCTCACTTCCCGGTTACTCCCTCCACCAACCCACCCAATCTATGATATCCTACTTCCTGGGTACCCC
Source organism: Rhynchomys soricoides (assembly GCA_019843965.1). Classification (NCBI taxonomy): domain Eukaryota; kingdom Metazoa; phylum Chordata; class Mammalia; order Rodentia; family Muridae; genus Rhynchomys; species Rhynchomys soricoides. The sequence goes on along the minus strand of JADRCH010000064.1, from coordinate 4,612,427 downwards.
TCCACCACCTCTCAATTCCACATCTGCCCTCCCTCCTCCCTTTTGCCTGTATGAGAGTGCTCCCCCACCTGTGCACAGTTTCCTGCCCCACTGCTCCAGCATCCCCCTATTCTGGAGCATCAAACCTCCCATGGACCAAGGGCCTCCCCTCTCGTTGCTGTCAGGCAAGGCCATCCTCTGCTACATATGTATCTGGAGCCAAAGATCCCTTTAGGTACACTCCTTGGTTGGTTGTCTAGTCTCCGGGAGAACGGTCGGTCAGGCCAGCCTATGTTGTTCTTCCAGTGGGGTTGTAATCCCCTCTGCTCCTCCAGTCCTTCTGCCAGCTCCCCCACCAGGTTCCCTAAGTTCAGCCTGATATCAGATTCTACTACAAAAGTCTATACTCAACAACTAGAAAATCTGAATGAAGTGGATGATTTTCAAGACATATACCAGGTACCAAAGTTAAATCAGGGTCAGATAAACCATCTAAACAGCCCCATAACCTCAATGGAAATCAATGCAGTCACTGAAAGTCTCCCAACCAAAAAGAGACCAGGGCCAGATGGTCTTAGTGCAGAATTCTATCAGACCTTCAAAGAAGTTCTAATACCAGTACTCTTCAAACTATTCCACAAAATAGAAACAGAAAGAACACTACCCAATTCATTCTATGAAGCCACAGTTACACTGATACCCAAGCCACAAAAAGACCCAACAAAGAAATAGAACTACAGACAAATTTCCCTTATGAATATTGATGCAAAAATATTCAATAAAATTCTCACAAACCGAATCCAAGAACACATCAAAACGATCATCCACCATGATCAAGTAGGCTTCATCCCAGGGATGCAGGGATGGTTCAATATATGAAAAGCCATCAATACAATCCAATATATAAACAAACTCAACAACAAAAAAAATCCCATCATCATCTCATTAGATGCGGAAAAAGCCTTTGACAGAAAACAACACCCATTCATGTTAAACGTGTTGGAGAGATCAAGAATTCAAGGTGCATAACTAAATATACTAAAAGCAATATACAGCAAACCAATAGCCAACATCAAACTAAATGGGGAGAAACTCAAAGCAATTCTATTAAAATCAGGGACTAGAAAAGGCTGCCCACTCTCTCCCTACCTATTCAATATAGGTATGTGTTAAGTCCTAAACACATAATGAGCAATACTAATGGGACTCAGCATATTGTATTTATATTTTATTGTATTTATAATTTATTTTTATATATGCAACAATACATAGCATGGATACTTCCAACATAAATTATTCATGCATCCAGAGTTAGAAGATAGGATTATAGTAGGTGTGAGTGATGTAGGACAGAGTAGTTGATATTACTTTGAGTCCCTCTTCTTCCTCTGTAGTAATGGTTAAGATGAGAAACAGGTTCCACACATTAGCTGCTATGTTTCTGGGGCCATATCTTTCCTGATACTGTAATTTTTTTCAACAAGCTTCAGTCATAAAAGTGCCTCTTGAATGCCCAGTGTAGTCATCAAAACTTATTCTTATTGATAAAAGGACAATATCAGAATTGTAGAGATGTTTTTAAAAATCTGGAAGAAACTTGGGAAACCCTTTCAACCTCTTTTTCCTCAAGAAAAAAACTGGAGATTGGGTGTGGCTTAGAGAGTAGAAGTGGTGGGACCAACATTAGATTATAGATTAGAACAGGACTAGAGTTGTAACTGGACCATATGATCTGATTTTCATATTACACCAACTGTGCTGTTACTCATAGGGCAGTAGAAATGGGTCCCAGTACTTCATGGGGAGATAAGATAAGATAAGTTGAACTTATGGGTAAGGTGAGGAAAGGCTTAGGTTTATGGTGTTCTGCCTGTGGACTGGTTGAGGATTCTGATCACCACAAGATTATGCAGGAATCAGGCTGAAAAACAGCATGGCATGACTAATGTACTGGAGTTTGAGTCAACAAGTCAACCTTTATCATGAAATATTCTGCTTCTTAGAAGTTTCAAATGTTTGTCTCTTACATTAAAGTTTTTGTTTCATTGGGTTGATGTTGCAGAGGGTGAGTTATTAAGGATCTAATCTCAGTTTTCTACATGTATATCTAATTCTGCCTACAGTGTTTGCTAAATAGATTGTCTTTTCTTGACCCATGTCACGAATCTGATGGTTGACATTACATGCATTTATTTTTGTCATTTTTGCTGTGAGCTTTAGCCTGTAGCAGCTGAGCTGTCTTTTCCAGCTGTGAGTTTGTTACTGATTCAGCCAGAAAGGAGTAAAACAACTCATATTAATACAGTGATAGAGCACAAAAGACATACTAGGTTAAAAACTCAGACCCAATTACTTGGGCACCACGTTTATGGCTGCATTTATTTAAAACACTCAAAGTTGACAGGTCCACAGATGAAAAGCACTGCAGTGGTTTTCAGGAGCTGGAAGAAAGCGTGGCTGCCTCGTTGCAATGGAGTTTTGTTGTGGGTAGGATAAGAATGGTCTAAAGGTGGAAAGATGTGAGGTTGTAGGACATTGTGGGAAGGCTGAACGTCACGGAAACAGAAGTTTCACTAGAAACTTAATATTTTCTCTGTTCTGTCTTGCTCTTTTACTTATTCTATTCCCAGTGAATGGAGTAAAAGTTTGAATTGTCCTAAAACTATGCTGAAGTATTGCTTGGTTTTGTTGAAAACACAAATGAGATCTTTTATTTTTAATTATTTAATTTTTAAAATAATTAATGGTTTTTAAAAGTTGTTCTAAGTGTTTGTTAATATCAGATCATCACTATTTTGTTTTATTATCTCTGGTGGTTGCAATTTACTCATTTTGGTGTTTGTTAAATTGTTTCTGATGGAGAAACAGAGTTCTTGTCTTGCTTAATACCTTGGCTCACATCTGATTATGTGTAGTATAGCCTTGTGTTCAGGTATGTTCTCTGGATGCAAATTGGGCCTGGTGTGAGTATGCAGCGGTAAGTGTGTATATGTCAGAGGATAACTTCTGAGTCAGACCTTTTCTTTCATCATGTAGGTTTTGTGTATCAAATACAGATCATCATTATTGATGGCAAGTACCTTAACTCACTGATCCATTTTGCCGTCCCAGAAGTAGAGTGGCGCCAAAGTAGTGTGCATTGATGTCTGAAATAACCTTCCTTTCTGGTTCATACATGTTGCTATATTATTTTTTCTCTTCCTTTCAGTTAAGAAAATACACAGATTTCATTTAACTTTCTACATGGTATTTATACCTTAAAGTTGTTGCAATTTGTCTTCTTTGAACTAAAGCAGAGGCCACAGTAAAGACCAGTAAAACTCTGCTTCCTATTACCTCAAAGAAGCATCATGTAGATTTAGGTCCTGATAACTATTCCCTTACACACATACACAGGCACACTCAAGGGCAGTTTATGTGAGCGGCTCATACCCCAATACTGACTAGTATTGAGAAAGCAACACCAGTGACAGGCATTGGTGTGTAAGCTATATACATGGCCCATCCATTAAATGTGTTCACAATCTTCAGCAGGACCCCTTTCCTCTTGAAAAATTTTTTCTAATTCTTTGACTCAAAGTTCTTCATCAGAACTTGACTGAAAGCAGCCTTTACATCCTTGTTCTTCAGACTGTAGATGAGAGGACTCAGCATGGGGGTGACCAAAGCATAGAAGATCACCACCACCTTGTCCTGTTCAGCAGAGGCTGTGGAGGTGGGCTGCATGTAGATGAAAAGGGCCATCCCATAAGACATGGAGACCACAGTCAGGTGGGAGGCACAAGTACCAAAGGCTTTGGGGCGTCCCTGGGTAGAATGGATTTTCACGATGGCAGCTACAATGTGGGCATAGGACAGAGAGACCAGGCAGCAGGGTACCAACAGCACCACCACACTAGAGGCCAGTATCACCACTTGGTTGAGGGTAATATCCACACAGGCCAGCCTTACTAGTGCCAGTGTCTCACAGGCCACATGGTTGAGCACATTGTGCCCACAGGTGGGAAGGCGCATGGTGACTGCTGTCTCCACAGCAGAATTAACTACACCCACAAACCAAGAGACACCTGCTAGCCCCATGCAGAGCCTTGGGCTCATCACCGTTGTGTACCGTAGTGGATCACAGACAGCCACATAGCGGTCATAGGCCATGGCAGCCAGCAGCAGGAACTCAGTTCCTCCAAGAGTCAGAGCAAAGAAGAGCTGGGTCCCACATAGAGCAAAAGAGATGGTCTTCTTCTCCATGAGGAAGTGTGCCAGCATCTGGGGAACCCCACTGGAGGTGTAGCAGATGTCTACCACTGACAGGTGACAGAGGAAGAAGTACATGGGCAGGTGGAGTCGTGGGTCAAGTGCAATCAGGAGGATGATGAGCCCATTGCCCAGCAGAGTCAGCAGGTAGGAGACCCCAAAGAGGACAAAGGGTCCAGCTTGGATGTATTTTTCACTGGTTAAACCCATGAGGGTAAACTCACTTACCCAGGTCTCGTTTTCTCTCATGGAGCAGTTGGGCCTGCTGACCAGAAGTATAGGAAGTAGAATCAAGGACGGGTAAGTTCAAATATCATTTTACGTTTTGCACTAAGTCCTAGGCTAGAACTGGAAGTAGAGCTGGGACATAGCCCCTTTCTTTAACCTAGGTGGTTAGGGGAGGAAATAATGAAAACACTGAATTTATTCTCCTGAAAAAAAAATAGAGGAAAAAAAAAAAAAAACAGAGAGGTGGTTGAATAGGGGAGAAACTACAGATAGGTATGGTGGTACTTTCCTGTAATCTTATCATGTGGAAGTTGGAGGTGTGTGGATCAGAAATCAAGAACAGTCTGGGCTACAAAAGAGAGTTTGAGGCCAGTAGGGGATCCTTGAATCTCTTTCTCAAACAAAGAAACAAATAACTGAAGGAGGAAGGGAGACTTGGCTTCTCATACTAAGTATAAGTTTCTGAAGGTTAACACTCCTGATTTGGCCATTAATTTATATCTAACATCATATGCCATAACAGTTATAAGTAATCAATCAGTGTAGAAGGAAATATGATCCATAATAGGGGTGGAGGAAAAGAAAAAAAGGATCACAGAGGTAAAGAAACAGTAAGGAAAAATCAACATCCAGGAAAATATTTTTAAAAAGGCTTGGGCATGGGGAAGGTTGTATTGCAAGTTAACAGAACAGAAAGGCAGGTTGTATAATGGGGTATAGCAGTGGCCATGTCTTCCCATCAAATGCATGGGAAAAATAAGGATGCCTTCATGATTGTCAGCATCATTTCCAACATCTCAGTTCTATTGTTATACATGCGTCTTACAAGTCTAGGTCATGGCCTTGCACGGAATCCTCTCACATGCTCTTCATTCCATGGATCTGTGTTGAGGAGGCTTATGTCCCTGAGATGAACATCTAATAAGGAGCTGATTGTTCCAGGAAGAGTGCAGGGCATTCTGTACCTGTACATGAGCACAAAGACAGAGACATGGATTTTTCTTTCGTGGATTGTATAATTTAGGAATAGAGAGATTAATTTAAGTTAAAAATAAGTGTAGTTTTGCTAAGTACTATGGACAAACACAAGGTTAGGACTTAGTTAACTAAATTTTAATTTTGTTGGATATTTCTTATATCTCAATAACTTGCAACCTATATAGTGCATTTTTAGTACTCATAGTGATACTGAGCATGAAGGGTTTATAACAGTCTTGACCTTTTCACTGTTGTGAATTCTCCTTTCTCAGCTGAGTTTGTTCTAGGTCATTGTCCTTTATAGTCATAAACTGTTCCTGTATAAGTCAGTATTATCAGATATTTTTGAAATTCCAATCTTTAAGTGTATTTCTTTCTCTCAAGTATTTATCTTGACAGATCTATACTTCATCTATTCTTTTACTCTTTTTTCAATTTAATTCATATGTATAACATTCTGTAATCAAAATCCCATCCTTACTATCCGTTCTTGTCTTATTTCATACCTACCAACTCCTTTCTTCTTCTCAAGTCCCTCTGACTCCTCCTTTTATGTGTCTTCCTTGTGTGTAAGTGCCCTCCTGTATTTAATTAGGGTTACTACCATGAACATGGATGGAGGGATTATTTGCTTGAGTTGGGACAAGGCACCAGGCTTATTGTTGCTTAATTTATAAAGTTTAGGAAATAGAATAAGCATAAATATCCATTAACAAATGAGTGGATAATGACAATGTGGTACATATACACAGTGAAATTATAGTTAGCTCTGAAGAAAAATAAAATTGTAAACTTTCAGATAAATGGATGAAGTTAAAAAAATATATTGAGTGAGGTCACACAGGCCCCCCACCCATGTCATTTCTCTTTTGTGTATATTAGTTTTGAATCTTCAACTACCTGGTAAACAGGTATTTAACTACCTGTAGAGGCCAGGAAGATAGAAAGGGGATTTGTGGGGAGGATGCGTTAAAGGAGGTGAGATGGTAGGGCTCAGGTGATATGGAAGTAGAGCAGAAGAGTACTAGGGATGGAAAAGTTTGAGTAGAAATATGGGTCGGGGTAGGGGGAGAAAAGGGGTTTAGAAGAAAGCTTACCCAGTTTTTTTTTTAACTCACCTGGATGAAATATTTCATTTTAATAGAAAGTGTGCATTTAAAAACATCTGAGTTTCCACAGAATAAAATAAGAAAATTTAAAAATTGGACCTTGGTATATTCTGTGGAGGTCAGTAACTTCATTATATGTAAATCACTGTAGCAAAACAGAAGACATTCAGTTTGTTGACATTACAGCAACCAGAGCAGAGACACAGCTTCAAATATAAGAGTTCTGAAGAGCATAATTCCATCCTGATCTCCCTGGCTGCTAACAGTGGCTGGAGCCTTACCTAATTGTTGGAGTAGGAGGAGAGTGTGCTAGATGGAGCAGGTCCCTGGCCTCCCAATAGTTCTGATCCAGTCTACTTCACTATTTTCCAGTTTTACTTACATATGTAACATTCTTGATCCCGGTGACCCCATTATCCTCTTTTATCTTATATTCATTCTCACCAAGGAGGTACCTCTGGCTAGAAGGTGTCTCTATGGAAACCATGAAGGGTAGCTTTAGATTGTCAGTGGTAGAGGTTAAGGAATAGGATCAGAACCTTGGGTGGTGCTATTGGTATTCCTAGGGAGATGCTGATTGGGATTCTGAGCACTGCCCAGGGAGCCTGTGACAGTTTGAAGGGCTTGCCCTCTGAGTCAGCAGAGGGAGTGTCTCATTTTGGACTTGTTATCGATCCTAGGCCACTTATTGCTTACAGACAGAATTTTCACTTTCATATTGGTATGAGTGATTCAGATTCCCTCTCAACTGTGGTTAAAGTGTAGAGATGAAAGGAACCACAGAGTCAGGAGTCAGAATTTCCTTCATCTTATGCACAGGGAGTCCAAGGACCAGGGAGAGGTCATCTGTCTCTGTCTTAAATCCACCTAGGGAACAAGATAAAGGCAGCCTGCCTGACAGACAGACAGAAGTGTCTTTGGTCAGATATGACTCATGGACGGAGACTCCTGGGCATCTTGGATGGTGGTCTTAGGAAGGTATCATGAGATACCAATAGATATGTGTTTCAGAGAATAGGCAAAGCTTTGAATGAAAAGTTAGGAGATCTGAGTTGTGATCTACCTGCTTCATGAATGAATCACTTGATCTCCCTAACTTCAGATTCTTCATCTGAAATGTGTGGATGATGACACATTTTCTTGGAGGTTTTAAATATATATCAGATGAAATAATGGATATAAGTTTGTTTCAGCAAAGTACTCAGTAAAATCTTAAAGAATGTGATCCTTATACTCAGAAGGCCTACAGTACTGAGGCCAATTCTGTCCACCAATATGAAGACAAGTGAGTGTAGGAACAAGTGCTTTTAAGGTCAAAAAGTTAACAGAATGTGGCCTCGAGATAATCTGCAATAAACCATGGTGCCTAAGCCTAATTACAGAATTCCTGCTGCAATACATTTCAGATTAGATATGACAAAACTGTTGGGTCAAACCAAAGTGCTTATAATTTTCCACCTTACAAGTCTTCATTCGAAGTTCAATCTTGATAAAATCCAGGGTGAAAATTCCACTATAGCAACAAATTTCCTATCAGATCAACAATTAAACTTTCCTTCATCTTATAGGAATTATTCTCCTGAATGCTGAGACGGTTTACCATTTTTTCCTTTTAGAGAGGGAGGGCTCTACATCTGCCCTTGGATCGTCTACCAACCCCATTCTGCCTCCATTCCTTCTCACTCCAACATAGGACAGATGCTTCAAGACTAGGCAGTAACTTTTGATTTATAACTATTCCATTCTGTGAATGTCTGCTTGCACAGAACATTTTGTTTAATAGTATATTGTTGGGTAACTGACCTAGAAGGACTCTTCGTTGGCCAGAAATCCATGAGTTTCATCAATAAGTTACTGGAAGAATTCAAAATGCCTCTAACTGCAGCCAGTGAGAACAATACAGGAGAGGTTAGCTGAGTCATGCTGGTTGCCTAAGTGGGTTGGTGGCAGACTCTCATCACTTGCTCTGAATTATCCCTGTAGGGACCTATTGAGGCCAAAAGACTCACTTTGCCTGGGCAGGTAGCACAGCACTTAGGAAGTCCTCAGAGCACAATGTTTCCTCTTCATGGGTGTGGGGGTTTTCTTTGTCAGTCTGATCTGATAACTTTTCAGAGCTTATGGATCTCTAGAGGGCAATTATTTACCTTAAAAAAGTATCTATTCTTCCCCTAGCTACTTCTCTACAATCCCACCTCTGTCTTCTAAGTTCCCTGTGGAATAAACATGCTGAAAGTATTTTACGTGAACTTTTAATTGTCCTAATTCCTAGGCTAAAGAGACCTTCTGTGACTTTGGAATCTTTCACTACCTGCCAAGGCTACTGCATTGCTGGGTATTTTTCCTATGTTTCGGAGACAGAGATATTTATCTTGGTGGCCTGATTTGCAGGGATTGAAAGCAATTGAAATTTAACATAGTATCTGAAATGGCTAGAGAGATACATAGTAAAACCCTTCAAGACATAGGCACAGGCAAGGACTTTCCAAAAAGAACGTGGACAGTGCAGGAAATGACCCAAAGAAGTTACAAGTGGGATTGCAAGAAATTAAAATCTTCTGTATAGCATAGGAAACAATCTGCAGGGAGAAAAAGAACAGAGTGTGTAGATCTTTGCCCACCACTTATCAGGTCTGTCTGATATGTAACTAGGTCTGTCACATATAGGATATGCAACCCTATAAGGTATGTAGCTAGCTACAAAAATTAAGCATCAATGAAATAAGTCTTCAAATCAATAAATGAGCTAATTAACAGAATCAACAGTTTTCCAAGGAGAAATCCAAATGGTTACAGATACTGGAAAAATGGTCAACATCCTTAGCCATCAGAGCAATGAAAATTAAAACTACTTTGACATTCTGTTTTGCCCCAGTCTGAATACTATTATAAAAACAAGTGAAACAAACAAAAACAAAAAATAAATTCTTACAAATGTTTTGGAGAAAGAAGAACCCTTAAACACTGCTACTGGAGGCAAAAGCTTCATACACCCAGTATGGAAATTGGTGTGGAGTTTTCTCAAAAAACTGAAAATATAGATTATCAGGACAGCCAACTCTATTCTACTTTTGGTAGTATACTTGAAAGAATCTAAGTTAAAAGACCACAGTAACACTTGCACCTCTGTTTATCCATGTTCTATTTACAATAGCTACGGTACAGAACCAACCTAGATGTCCATCAGCAATTGAAAGGATAAAGAGGCACATATAAATGATAGAATTTTAGTGAGTCATAAAAAAGATGAAATCATGGCATTTGCAGAAAAATAGATGAAACTAGAAAACACTATGTTAAGCTAAAATAAGCCAGACTGAGAAAGACAAGAACTGCATGTTTCATTCTATGTATTTCTGGGTATTCACAAGTACATGTGTATATATTTACTTAATTTTTAAAATTTTTTTGATATTTTATTTACATTTCAAATGTTTCTCCCTTTCCAGATCTCCCCTTTGGAACCCCCCTATCCCCTCTTCCCTCCCCTTGCCTCTATGGGGGTATTCCTCCACCCACCCACCCACCCATCCACCCACCCACTCTTGGCTTCCCTCCTTGGCATTCTCCTATATTGGGGCATCTAACACCTTCCGGCTCAAGGGCCTCTCCTCCCCCTGATGGCTAACAAGACCCTCCTCTGCCACATATGTGGCCAGCACCATGAGTCCCTCCATGTGTATTCTCTGGTTGGTGATCCAGTCTCCTGGAGCATCGAGGAGTCAGGCCAGTTGTCACTGTTGCTCCCTCCCTGGGGCTGCAAACTCACTCAGCTCCTTCAGTCCCTTCTCCAACTCCTCCATCTGGGACCTCACACTTAGCCTTACAGTTGTTGTGAGGTGACTTTTGGGTATTCCAAACTTTTGGGCTAATAATCACTTATCAGTGAGTACACACCGTGTTCAATATATTTACTTATAAGTGTCTGTGAGTAGGTCATGCAACTAGAAAGGGAATCATGAGAGTAGAGGAAAAGATCTTAATGGGGGGAGAAAGAGAGAGGGTAATCAAATATACATGTCATGAAAGCTTAAGGAATGCCTATTTTGGGGCAGGAGGCTTGGTTGACTGATAATCAGAACAGAATATAGTGGCACACATATTGAAAATGCCCTAGGCCAGAGCCACCCGCCTGACCCAGGAAGCCTCCATTTACAAGCAGTACAGAGAAAAAGCTACCTGCCCACTTGTGCTGAGGAGCCAGCGGGAAGTGGGCTCCAGACACAGGGACTGAGGAAAAGCTGGGAGGTAAGAGCCTGCCTGCTTCCACCTGTGGCCAGAGACACACGCCTGACCCAGGAAGCCTCCATATACAAGCAGTGCAGAGAGAAAGCTACCTGCCCACTTGTGCTGAGGAGTCAGCTGGAGGTGGGCTCCAGACGCAGGATCTGAAGAACAGCTGGAAGAGAGAACTGGTCTCCCAGGATTATTGGCATCTGAGCTTGAAGGAATGACAAGCCACAGTCAGAGAGAGAAAGACCAGTTAACACCAGAGATAACCAGATGGCGAAAGGCAAGGGCAAGAACAGAAACCAAGACTACTTGGCTTCATCAGAACCCAGCTTTCCCACCACAGCCAGCCCTGGATACCCCAACACACCAGAAAAGGAAGACTCAGACTTAAAATCACTTATCAAGAGGATGATAGAAGATTTTAAGAAGGAAATAAATAACTCCCTTAAAGAAATACAAGAGAACACAGGTAAACAACTGTAAGCCCTTAAAGAGGACACACAAAAATCCCTTGAAGAATTACAGGAAAACAATCAAATGGGCAGAAATACAGGAAAACACAATCAAACAAATGAACAAAACCATTCAGGAATTAAAAACAGAAATAGAAACAATAAAGAAATCACAAAGGGAGACAACCATGGAGTTAGAGAACATAGGAAGGAAATCAGGAGTCATAGATGCAAACATCACCAACAGAATACAAGTGATGGAAGAGAGAATCTCAGGTGCGGAAGATACCATAGAAAACATGGACACAACAGTCAAAGAAAACACAAAGTGCAAAAAGCTCCTAACCCAAAACATCCAAGATATCCAGGATGCAATGAGAAGACAGAACCTGAGGATAATAGGCATAGAAGAGAGTGAAGACTCCCAACTTAAAGGACCAGTAAATATCTTCAACAAAATTATAGAAGAAAACTTCCCTAACCTAAAGAAAGAGATGAACATAAGCATACAAGAAGCCTACAGAACACCAAATAGACTTGACCAGAAAAGAAATTCCTCCCGTCACATTATAGTCAAAACACCAAATACACAAAACAAGGAAAGAGTATTAAAGGCAGTAAGGGAAAAGGGGCAAATATCATATAAAGGCAGACCTATCAGAATTACACCAGACTTTTCACCAGAGACTATGAAAGCTAGAAGATCCTGGGCAGATCTCATACAGACTCTAAGAGAACACAAATGCCAGCCTAGGCTGCTATACCCAGCAAAACTCTCAATAATCATAGATGATGAAACCAAAATATTCTACGACAAATCCAAATTTGCACAGTATGTCTCCACAAACCCAGCCCTACAAAGAATAATACATGGGAATCACCAACTCAAGGAGGGAAACTACACTCAAGAAAAAGGAAGAAAGTAATCTTTCAACAAACTCAAAAGAAGATAGCCACACAAACAATATAAACAACATCAAAAATAACAGGAAATAACAATCACTATTCTTTAATATCTCTTAACATCAATGGTCTCAACTCCCCAATAAAAAGACATAGACTGACAGACTGGATCCATAAACAGGACCCAGCATTATGCTTCATCCAGGAAACGCACCTCCGTGTTAAAGACAAACACTACCTCAGAGTAAAGGGCTGGAAAACAATTTTCCAAGCAAATGGCCCCAAGAAACAGGCTGGAGTAGCCATTCTAATATCGGATAAAATTGACTTTCAACCAAAATTCATCAAAAAAAGATGAGGAAGGACACTTCTTACTCATCAAAGGAAAAATCTACCAAGAAGAACTCTCAATTCTGAACATCTATGCCCCGAATGCAAGAGCTCCCACTTCCATAAAAAAAAACTCTACTAAAGCTAAAAACACACATTGTACCCCACACAATAATAGTGGGAGACTTCAACACCCCACTATCAACAATGGACAGATCTTGGAAACATGAACTAAACAGAGACATGGTGAAACTAACTGATGCTATGAACCAAATGGGTTTAACAGATATCTATAGAACATTTCATCCTGCATCAAAAGAATATACCTTCTTCTCAGCACCTCATGGTACCTTCTCCAAAATTGATGATATAATTGGTCACAAAACAAACCTCAACAGATATAAGAAGATTGAAATAATCCCATGCCTCCTATCAGATCACCATGGATTAAGGTTGGTCTTCAATGGCAACAACAACAACAGAAAGCCCACATACACATGGAAGCCGAACAATGCTCTGCTTAATGATAACTTGGTCAAGGAAGCAATAAAGAAGGAAATTAAAGACTTCCTAGAATTCAATGAAAATGAAAATACAATTTACCCAAACCTATGGGACACAATGAAAGTGGTGTTAAGAGGAAAACTCATAGCTCTGAATGACTCCAAAAAGAAACTGGAGAGAGCATATACTCACAGCTTAACAGCACATCTGAAAGTTCTGGAACAAAAAGAAGCTAATACACCTAAGAGGAGTAGAAGGCAGGAAATAATCAAATTAAGGGCTGAAATCAACCAAGTGGAAACTAAAAGAACTATACAAAGAATCAACAAAACCAAGAGCTGGTTCTTTGAGAAAATCAACAAGATAGATAAACCCTTAGCCAGACTAACCAGAGGGCTCAGAGACAGTATCCAGATTAACAAAATTAGAAATGAAAACGGAGATGTAACAAGAGAGTCTGAGGAAATTAAAAAATTCATCAGATCCTACTACAAAAGCCTATATGCAACAAAATTGGAAAATCTGGAGGAAATGGACAAGTTTCTAGATAGATACCAATTACCAAAGTTAAATCAGGATCAGATAAACCATTTAACAGCCCCATAACCCCCAAAGAAATAGAAGCAGTCATTAAAAGTCTCCCAACAAAAAAAAAGCCCAGGACCAGGTGGGTTCAGTGCAGAATTCTATCAGACCTTCAAAGAAGACCTAATACCAATACTCTTCAAGCTATTCCATAAAATAGAAACGGAAGGAACACTACCCAATTCATTCTATGAGGACACAGTCACACTGATACCAAAGCCCCACAAAGACCCAACAAAGAAAGAAAACTTCAGACCAATTTCCCTTATGAATATCGATGCAAAAATACTCAACAAAATTCTTGCAAACTGTATCCAAGAACACATCAAAATGATCATTCACCGTGATCAAGTCGGCTTCATCCCTCGGATGCAGGGATCGTTCTATACCCAGAAATTCATCAATGTAATCCACTACATAAACAATCTCAAAGAAAAAAACCACATGGTCATTTTGTTAGATGCTGAAAAAGCATTTGACAAAGTTCAATATCTCTTCATGATAAAAGTCTTGGAAAGATCAGGAATTCAAGGAGCATACCTAAACATAGTAAAAGCAATATATAACAAACCAGTGGCCAACATCAAACTAAATGGAGAGAAACTCGAAGCAATCCCACTAAAATCAGGGACTAGACAAGGCTGCCCTCTCTCTCCCTATCTATTCAACATAGTACTTGAAGTTCTAGCTAGAGCAATCAGGCAACAAAAGGAAATCAAAGGGATACAAATTGGAAAGGAAGAAATCAAATATCACTATTTGCAGATGATATGATGGTATACTTAAGTGACCTGAAAAACTCCACCAGAAATCTGCTACAGCTGATAAACAACTTCAGGAAAGTGGCTGGATACAAAATTAACTCAAGCAAATCAGTAACCTTCCTATACTCGAAGGATAAACAGGCTGAGAAAGAAATTAAGGAAATGTCACCCTTCACAATTGTCACAAACAATATAAAATATCTTGGTGTGACTCTAACCAAACAAGTGAAAGATCTGTATGACAAGACCTTCAAGTCTCTGAAGAAAGAAATTGAAGAAGACCTCAGAAGATGGAAAGATCTCCCATGCTCATGGATTGGCAGGAATAACATAGTTAAAATGACCATCCTGCAGAAAGCAATCTACAGATTCAATGCTATCCCCATCAAAATCCCAACTCAATTCTTCATAGACCTAGAAAGAGCAATTCTCAAATTCATATGGAATAACAAAAAACCCAGCATAGCAAAAACTATCCTCAACAATAAAAGGTCTTCTGGGGGAATCAGCCTCCCTGACCTCAAGCTGTACTACAGGGCAGTAGTGATAAAAAACTGCATGGTATTGGTACAATGACAGGCAGGTAGATCAATGGAATAGAATCAAAGACCCAGAAATGAACCCACACACATATGGTCATTTGATCTTCGACAAAGGAGCTAAAACCATACAGTGGAAAAAAACCAGCATCTTCAACAAATGGTGCTGGATCATCTGGCGGTCTATGTGTAGAAGACTGCGAATTGATCCATTCCTATCTCCTTGCACAAAGCTCAAGTCCAAGTGGATCAAGGACCTTCACAAAAAACCAGATACACTGAATCTAATAGAAGAGAAAGTGGGGAAGAATCTCGAACACTTGGGCACAATGGAATTGTTCCTGACCAGAACACCAATGGCTTGTGCTCTAAGATCAAGAATTGACAGATGGGACCTCATAAAATTACAAAGCTTCTGTAAGGCAAAGGACACTGTGAATAGCGCAAAACGGCAACCTACAGATTGGGAAAAGATCTTTACCAATCCTACATCTGATAGAGGGCTAATATCCAAAGTATACAAAGAACTCAAGAAGCTAGACCCCAGAGATCCAAATAACCCTATCAAAAAATGGAGAAGTGAGCTAAACAGAGAATTCTCAACTGAGGAAACTAGAATGGCCGAGAAGCATCTAAAGAAATGTTCAGCATCCTTAGTCATCAGGGAAATGCAAATCAAAACAACTCTGACATTTCACCTCATACCAGTCAGAATGGCTAAGATCAAAAACTCAGGTGACAGCAGATGTTGGAGAGGATGTGGAGAAAGAGGAACACTCCTCCATTGCTGGTGGGAATTCAAGATGATACAACCTCTCTGGAAATCAGTTTGGCTGACCCTCAGAAAAATGAACATAATACTACCTGAGGTCCCAGCTATTCCACTCCTGGGCATATACCCAGAAGATGCTCCAACATGTAATAAAGACACATGTTCCACTATGTTCATAGCGGCCATATTTATAATAGCCAGAAGCTGGAAACAACCCAGATGTCCCTCCACAGAGGAATAGATACAGAAAATGTTGTACATTTACACAATGGAATACTACTCAGCTATTAAAAACAATGAAAGTCGTAGACAAATGGATGGATCTTGAAAATATCATCCTGAGTGAGGTAACGCAGTCACAAAAGAATGAACATGGAATGTACTCACTGTTAAGAGGTTATTATCCCAAAAGTTTGAAATACCCAAGAGTCACTTCGCAGTAGTTCTGGGTGTGACATCCCAAATGGAGGGCTTGGAGAAAGGACTGAAGGAGCTGAGGGAGTGTGCAGCCCCAGGGAGGTAGCAACAGTGGCAACTGGCCTGACCCCCCCCCATACTTCGGGAGACTGATCCACCAACTAAAGAATGCACATGGAGAGACCCATGGTGCTGGCCACAAATGCAGCAGAGGAGGGTCTTGTTATCCATCAGGGGGAGGAGAGGCCCTTGGGTCTGAGGGTGTTAGATCCCCCAGTATAGGAGAATGACAAGGAGGAAAGACGAGAGTGGGTGCATGGGTGGGAGCGTGGGTTGGAGAATATCCCCATATTGGCAGGGGGAAGGCAGAGGGAATGGGGAGGTTCCAAAGGGGAGATCTGAAACATTTGAAATGTAAATAAAATATGAAAAAAAAATGAAAATGCCCCAATGAAATTCAGTACTTTTTTTGCTAACTTTAAAAATTAATTTAAGAAGTTTTTGAAAAAGGGTAAAGTAATTGGAAAACAGAAGGGAAAGAAAAATTAAATTGCAAAAGCTAGACTCTATCCTAGAGGGAAAAGATACAATTTCCTTCTCTTCTATATCCAATAACTCATGTTAGTGACAGGGGAATTGTGTGTATGCATCACAGAGTTGAGCAGTTATTTCCATGGCATTGAGCCATTGGGAAATCTTATGTTCAGACTCATTCATTCCTGACAGCCTTGTGGTGAGTTCCTGTCTTATCTATCTGTTATGTTGTGTTTCCTTTGCGTATTTGCACATCATAGAAGTTTACTGTTTTAGATTTTGTCATTTCCACTGTTTAAATTTAAATTTCAAAATTTAAATTGTGTGTGTGTGTGTGTGTGCATATGTGCATATGTGCATTTGCATGCATGTGACTTTAGAGTCCAGAAAAGAGCATTATATATCCCCTGGAACTAGAACTATAGGCAGTCGTGAGATGCCTAATATTGGTACTGGTAATCAAGTTCAGGTCCTCTGGAAGAATAACAAGCCTATGATGAAATTTTATCATCAACATTTACATATATGGTTCAATGAAAACAAATATATTATTTATCAATTGGGAAGATATTACTTTGTACAACTGAACAATATTATTTGACCATTGCTAGGCAGATAAGGATATCCTGATCTGTAGATGTGATTTATCACTATAATGACAAAGGACCAGGGGACAGCCATTTGACTTCATGATCTTCCCTCTTGGACAATCTGAGGTTCACCTTTGTTCTCTCTACCACGTAGCTAATTATCAGATCCTGGAAGGTGTCTCAACTTTAAGGTCCATGGGAAAAAAATTCTGATAGGAATTCCACTGAGAGTTGTAGCAGAAAGTTAAGAGGGAGAGCAGAGGTGAACAGCTGGAAAGAACCAAAAGTGCAAGAGAAAATGTCTGAGAGGTGTACCTTCCAGAAGTAGACCTGATATGGACAGATATCATTCATACCGAAACAGACATAGAAGAGTTGTCGGATACTATTTTTTCAGACTGCATTCCATTATCATCTAATGAAAACGCTTTTTTTTTTTTTTTTGCTTGACAAAAAGAAGTTACATTTTTTCTATCTTTTCAAAAAGTAAGATTACAAATGATTTAAAGCTAGAGTAAAAAAAGGTATTTGGGAAGTAGAAAAGTATTAGACTAAAATTCATCACTGAGACCCACACAAGAGCAAGCCAGTTAACATTCTAGCATGGAATGGGAATTGCTTCCCAAGTCCCAATCCCTAGCTGACAAGTTATTGGTGGTCAGTAGCTTCAAGGAGAGAAAGACCATGTTTTCTTTAACAGTGTGTTCCCTGGTCGGTCAACCATGCTTTAGGAGAAGACGCCTGACCTTTGAGCGTAGGTGTAACACGAAACAGGCTTGGTGAATTACCAATAAAGCAGAGGACATAATGTTGGGAGGGGATGGGGCATGGGTGGAATCTGGGAAGAATTTAGGGAGAAGCCAGAGGTGGGTGAATAGGTCAAACTACATTGTGTACATGTATGAAGTTATAAAAAAGGTATTATGTTAACAAAAGAACGATATATCAAAAAAGAACTGGAAGGAAGATCTGAAAGTATTTGTGGGTTATTTATTGTTGGCTTATAAGAGTAGAATGTTTCTAAAAGAATAATTTTCATTTTCTTTTGCTTATCAGTATTTAAAAATTGTTCACAATAAACATGTATTTAAATTCTGAATACAGATTAAAATTAACAGTCTTGGACCTGTGGAGATAGATCAACAAGTAAGGGTGCTTGCTGTGCAAGTTCAGACCCACAGAACCTACAAAAAAAAAAGGGCATGCCTTATAAAAGCCTGTAACCCTAGTGCTATAGCAGGGTAGAAGCAGGAGGATTGCTGGAGCTTTCTGGGCTCTAGCCTAGTTCCAGGTTAATAGAAAGATCTCATCTTCAAGGGAATAAGGCAGAAGGCAATAGAACCTACTGGGCCCATACAGCTCCACATATGTGTACAGACAGCATATATGGGACAATATAACTTTACAGATGTGTTTACACACACACACACACACACAACTTTAAAAATTGATATGGACCTGTTTCATTGAGATAGTGGCGTTAGGAAATAATCAATGTTCTCTCTTAACATTCAGTAACAGTAAGCTGCCTTTGGGTAACGTGGATGGCTGTTCCAGAATAAAGGAAGATATAAGTAAAATTGTATGTCATCACAGTAGATATAACCACAAGTTTTAGGTTATTTATACCAACAAAGTACACATCTGTGTGTACTCTCCACTAAGAAGTAATGAACTAGAGCAGTAGAGCAAGCAAAATGCCCATATTTTGGCCTTAGCAGAAAGACCTCTGTATATTTGGCAAGATACATGACACCAGATTTGCCCAATGTGAAATAAAGAGGCTGATTTCTTGCAGATCTGGAAATCTATTGGTTTATAGTAGTTCCTTTTCACTCAAGATTCTAGATTCTGTACTATTACACTAAAGTCACTCCATGTTGGGTTCCTGTAGGTATAACAGGTTACATGTGATTCTCTTTTTTGAGCCTGATCCATACCAGGAGATTAATGGCAAGAAACAATATTTTATGCAAGACTCCAAGGCCTTGGACGTAATGCCTTTCCTACAGCCTTATTCTGGCTTCTTGCCTGAATCTTTCTTCATTCATTTAGAATTCTCCCATGACTCCCACTTCCTTACCACTCCCCTCCTGTCTCTAATGTCTCATTGTCACAGAGTTTCAGGAAACTACAGTAATAGCAAGCCATCAATAATTTAGCTTACTCCCATTAAACTGTTAAAGCAAGTTCTTGTCTGGTAATCTTTTCAGTTAAGTTCTTATTAATGTATTTTCTTTAAAAAGGTTACTTTTCTATATATACTATTGAGATTTTTTTTTTGCTCATGGATTCTGAGGTTTCCTTCTACAGTCAGTTTGGGGAGCAACATATCTTGGCTCTATGACTCTATGGCAGAAGATGGTTGTCTCATAATAGATAGGAAGGGGTGGGATTAGAAAAAGATACCCCTAAAAGCCCACACCTAATGATTCACTTCTTCCAGCTGAATCCTATCTTCAAAATGTTCCAGAACTTTCTAAAATATTGCCACCACCTGTGAACCAAGCTTTAAATATATGAGTATCCTGGGACATCCCTTCATGTCAAAATTACATTACTCCATCCTTCTCCAGTAAAATTCAAGAGGAACCGTGGATAGGAATGGCACTTGAGCATTGCTGAAGTAGTTCACAAAAGCTTCAACAGCCTTGGACACAACTCATCACATGTAATTCTACATGTATTGCTTTTCTTCTCTCCATATGGAGAAATTTGAAATGGTGTGCCACACTTTGGCCTTCTGTCCCAGTTAGCATTAATTATTAATTTCATACAATGTAGAATTAACTGAAAAAAGAGTCTCAATAGAATAATTGTCTTTGTCTGGTTGGTCTGTGCGCATGTCCATGAGGGATTGCTTTAATTGATAATTGATACAATATCATTCCATGGGCAGATAATTCTGGTGTATGAAGCAGCTAGCTGAGCATGAGTCTGAGCGAGGCAAAGAGTGAGAAAAAAGCACATTCCTCCATGGGTTTTACTTAAGGTTCCTGCTTGAACCCTAGTCTTGACTTGCAGTAAGAACTATATAATTTTGGCTTCTTTAACACACACACACACACACACACACACACACATGTACGCACATGCACACATATACATAGAAATGTAATAGGAATGTGGTTTTGTTTTAATACCAGGTGTGGGATATGAGGCTGCTTCCCGGCAGGTGCTCTAGGAAGGGCATGATTTTGCCAGCTGCAGATAGTTTTTGTTGAGTGTGGGAGATTTGAGAAGTTTTCAGAAGATATATAAATGCTAGAATTCTGAGAGGTGGGGATGCTTTTGGTGGCTCTTTGATGGTTGGATGTTGCTGGTTGCTGGTTGCTGTTTGAGAAGTAGTCTGTGCACACAGAAACGAAAAATAAATTAGATATCCTAAAAGCAAAGATCAAACTTGCCCCAAGAAACTTGGCACCCCTAATCAGCAGGAAGTTGTCTACCGATAACTTTGTGTACCTTTCCCCTTTATCCCCCCTTTCTCTCCTATTTTGTGTGAAAGAGTTAATAAGTGAAAAAGAAGGTGGAAGAGTGAAAAAGGAACCCACAAAGTAGCAAAAGCCAGCTATACTGATTTCCTTCAATGAGGGAGCATGATCTGGATGTCTAAAAAGAAATCACTCTTTTCTTTCCAAAGTTGCTTTTGGTCAGAGTATTTTATCACAGCAACAGGAAGAAAACCAGAACTATATGACTTTGGAGAAAATGCTTCAATGGTCACAATGGATACAAGAAAAACTTGGCCTATGATTCCATTAGCACTCCATGTTTTACACATTATTGTGTCGAAACTTTATGTAATTCACTGTTGCATATTAACATTGAATATACAGCTCATTTTGAAAAGGAAGTCTTTTCTTAATATATTATAATTATAAACATGGAGCCCATAGTAATCTGTACTTCAAGATCAGCTTGCTTGTGTGACAAGATTTTAAGTATAAATACTCTCTATCAAGGTTCCAGGAACATATGCCTTCGTTGTTTTCTGTAACAATCTTGACTTCCTGAGTCACTATCCTGGTAGACAGTGTGTGATAGGATACCAATGAGAGGAGGGGAGATCCATTTTTTTCCTAAAAACACACTCTCTCTCTCTGATTTTATTTAATATTTTTTTCTTTTACACTCCTGATTTTATCGCCCTCCTGGACCACCCTCTGACCGTTCCTCATCCTGTACTCCCCCCTTCCCCCATCTCCACGAGAATGCATTTTTCTCTTTAAATAATCCTTCAATGTACTCATTCAACCAATGTGAAGTCCAATCCTGTCTTAGAGTGGTATATTTATTTATTTTTTTCCTTTTCCACCATGGCTTCTAAATTTAGGATAACAATTCATAGCACTGGCTTATTAGACTTTGGAAAGGAATACAAAATCATTATTTCACGTTGGTTCTGCCATTTGTCTCCACAGCCAGGCAACCACATTCATCGTCATGCATTGATGTGGTAGCTTTCTGCTGAGATTCAGATAGCGTGGATCAGGCTGCGGCACTGTGCTGATCTCTGTGGCTAAAAGATGTGTGGACTATATGTGCCTTGGTTTGGTTTTATCGTGGCTCAGTGGTCTTCTCTTTTGTTACATGGTCTCACTTTTTATCTTCCGATGCTATAGTTCTTTCATGCTCACGCACACATTCATCAACACATTGAGTCCTGGAGAGCTAACTTGGGAAATGTATTTTACAGGCTTCATCTGTAGGACTTCCATGTTGAGTCCTCTGAGAAGTCTTTGGTTGAACTTCCAGTTGCCTTTAGCACACCCTTCTGAATCATTTTTTAAAGGGAACTTGAGAAAGGCATCAGCTGGGTTTTTGGGAACTCCTCTACTGCCTTTTCTCTTTTGTTTCTCAACACTTTTTGAAGCATCTGGATCTTCCTAAGCCATAGCCTCTGTAAGGGTTCAAAATGATCAGTAAAGTATTTCTACTTTGCGACTTTTCTTACTTTACCATTTTTTGTTCTCACGACAGCCCCTTAGAATTACAATCAGAACATATAGTCTTGACTGTCGTTTGATTTTCTTTCTCTTATTTGATTAATCATTATTATATTATATAAGCATGTCTGTGTGTGTGTGTGTGTGTGTGTGTGTGTGTGTGTGTGTGTAGTATATGTGTGCGTGTGCTTGTAAAGACCAGAAGTCAATCTTAGGCAGTGTCCTTGAAAGAAATGCTTTTCCTCCCCTCCTCCCCTCCCTAGAGATAAGGCCAACTGGCCAGCAGATATTCTCTGTCAACATAGGCTCTCCCAAACAACAACGGCCCTGGAATGAAAGAAATGCTTTTCCTCCTCTCCTTCCCTCTCCGCAGATAAGGCCACTTAACTAGCAGATATTTCCTGTGGGATGGGCATTCCTCCTCTCCTCCCCTCCCTAGAGATAAGGCCAATGGTCCAACTCAGGCTATGACCAGAATCTGCCTCAAGAATGTCTAAAAGGTGTGAGCTTTGAGAATTCGGGGTTGCCTCTGCCTCATGTGCAGGACAACCACAATTCATTGGAAATAATAAACCTCTTGCTGATTGCATCACTTTCCATCTCCGTGTCTTTGCGAGGGGGAACTACCGGTAGTTGCGACCTTCGGGTCCAACATCCTCAGATGCCACCCACTTTGATTTCTTTTAAAATATACTTTTATTTTTTATTTTATGTGTATGAGTAATTTTCCTGCCTGTATTTCTGTGTACCACAAGTACACACCACTTTTGGAGACCAGAGGAGGCATTTGATCCCCTGGATCTGGAGTTACATACATATGGTTATAAGTCCCATGTGGACAGTGGTAGTCAGTCTCGGGTCCTCTTAGCCAGTGCTCTTAATTGTTCATCTCTTCAGTCTCCATCCATCCTAGTTTTTGAGACAGGGCCTTTATTGTAGGATTTTCACGGATGTGCCTGTGGTATAAGTAAGACACAGAGACTTCAAATATAGTTTAAAGCTTAGGCGTTTTGCTGGGGCAGTTTCCCAACTACTTCTAATTTAACCTGACTTCCTGGTATGTGTCCCAGCCAAGTGGCTAACTCTTTACCTCTCTGTTACTCTCTGATCAGTGTCTGTTCTATTCCATGTCCCCTTTAATTTTCCTGCTTCACCTAGCTTCTCCCCTTGTCACTCTCTCTGCTAGAAAGTTCCACCCGATGTTTCACCTTTGAACTTCCTGCCCCAGCTAATGGCTGTCAGATCTTTATTACAACCTATCTCCAGCATGACAACATCTGATAGATCTCTTAGATTGCCTCTAGGCATAGAGGGCTGTCTGACCTTCATGGGTTTGAACAGATGTGGAAGGATAAGTATTTACAAATATAAAGCCGGTGAAGGGCCATCAAAAATCAGATGATACCAAAATCTGGCTAGCACTTAGCTCTTTGCTGGCACAGAATTAACAATTGAAAATACAGAGACTTGCCTTCCCACAATATGAAGGAAACTCACCCTGACAGGTCTTACTTGCCCTGGAACTTACTGACTTGGATAGGCCGGCTGGCTAGCAAGCTCCAGGAAGATGTTTGGTTCCACCTCCACAGCACTGAGGGATTACAGATGTGCACAGCTTTTTAAAGCTTTCTTCACAAGGATTCTAGGTATCAAAGTGAGGTCTTCATGTTGCCATGGCAAATACTTCACCCACTGAGCTGTCTTTCCAGTCTATCTTTTCTTTTAATTCCACTCAGCCTCTACACGAGAGGGAAAGCCCTCCCCTGCCCCCAGTTTAAAGATTTTTCTTATTTCATCTTTGGCCCTGAGTTTAGTTTATCCCAAGGCTGTTTCATACAAGTGACCCAGGTCTTTAGAAACTCGAAATGCACAATTCTACAATCATAACTCCAACCTTCCTTTTGGTATCCATCTTTCATAAAGAATCAGTCTTTGCTCTTGTATATTCCCTCACTGTATATGCCCCCATTGAACAGACTTGGTTTCCATGTTTAATTCCATGTGGTTACCTTTTTCCTGGTCTATAAAGGGAATTCTCCTATAAGACTTGTCTCCATGAGCTCTTAAGTTTCTTTCACTTCTTTTCTCCACATACTTTCTGCTGCTAAGTCACTGTTTAGCTATATTTTAGCTTTTGACATGGCTTGTCAGGTGTTCTGCTCCAGTCCCTTAATTCATGTATGCAATTGCCTAGGGCTGTAGAAAGATATGGGCAGAGAGAATTCATCTAAGACATATCAGATTGCAGCACTAAGGAGCTCCGAACAATCAGATTCATCACTTAGTCTATGGCATGTGAAGAATTTTGCTCAAAGAACCATCTGAATCATTTTGAAAGGCACTTCTTACTTCCAGAAATTTAGTGTCGTCTTGGTTCTAAAGACAAGATTGGATTTGATGAGCATACTCTAAGGAGGAAATCTCATTCTGTCAAATTTGCAAGTCTATGAAGAGGCATGGACTTGGCTATTGTGAGACAATTGGTAAAGAGCCAGATAAGATGGAACCTGAGGTATTTCTGATAATGTCTTATTTTTTTTCTTGACCATCTGCTTCTTGAATTCTTTCCATTCTAAAATGAAGTGGTTATAATAGAAGCCTCTTAATGCTCTGACACTCTGAAATTCTGTGCATGAAGCTTACAGAAGTATCTGTTTGTGGTCTGGATCATTTTCTTGCTTCAAGTAAGCAAAAGAAATCATAAAGATATGAAAGGAAGCAGAAAAAAGTGGTTTTGATCAGATTTTTCTTGACTCTTGGATATTATTTACTTTCTGATCTTAGGATAAGCAAGCTTACTTTTGCCTTAGATATGGCTGAGTTGGGCTGAGGCTTTAAGCATTTTTCTTAGTTTTGTCTGTGATGGGCTAAGCAATGAACACCTCTATGTCCACATTCTACTACTTTAATATGTGGAGTCATTTTTGCGTATGGCAAAAGAGATTCTTCAGTTGTGATTAAGGTTTTTCTTTTAATTTTAGTCAGGAGTTTTTAAACTCCTGACTGCAGTTTCCCCTTCCTCTTATCCTGCCAGTTCCTAGCCTTCACCTCTCCTCTCCCCCACTACCTACTCCTTCTTCATTTTTCTTCAGAATATGGCTGGCCTGGATGGATATCAACCAGCCATGGTATATTGAGTAGCAGTAAGACTAGGTAACTCCTATTGTATTAAAGCTAGACAAGAAAACCCAGTAGGGGAAAAGGGTCATAAAGGCAGGCAACAAAGTGAGAGAGAGCTCCTGCTTCTACTGTTAGGAGTTTCACAAGAAGACCAAGGTACACAACTGTAACATATGTGCAGAGAGCCTACGTCAATCCTATGCAGACTCCCTGGTGGGTGGCTCAGTCTCTGTGAGCCCCTGTGGGCTCAGGTTACCTGATTCTGTGGGATTTCTTGTGGTCTTCTTGACTTTTTTGGCTCCAACAATCCTTCCCCCTCCTCTTTTGTGTGATTCTTTAAGTTCCACCCAATGTTTAGCTGTTGGTCTCTGCATCTGTTTCCATCAGTTGCTGGGCAAAGTCTCTCTGATGACAAGTGGGCTAGATGCCAATCTATGAGTATAGCAGAGTATCTTTAGGAATAATGATTGCAAATGAAAGATTCCAAATGAATCATTCATTTCATTGAATTTTTTCCCACATGTATTTGGTTCTATTGTGGGTCTCTGGGCTATCCAGCCTCCTGCTCCTGGCCCTCCAGGTAGTGTCAGGAGTAGGCTCCTTTTCGTGGCTTTAAGCTGGACCAGTCCTTGGTTGGCCACCCCCACAATTTCTGCACCACATTTACCCTAGCACATCTTATAGGCAGGACAAATTGTAGGTTGAAACTTTTGTGACTGGGTTGGTGTTCCAATTTCTCCACTGGAAGTCTTGCCTGGTTATAGGGGATGACCAATTCAGGCTCCATATGCCCTATTGCCAGGAGTTTTAACTAGGGTCACCCTCATCGATTCCTGGTAATTTCCATTGTCCTAAGTTTCTAGCTCATCCCAGAGATGTAACCTCCCCAAATTCCCCTAGTATCTCCCAACTAGGGAATGCAGGTGGCCCCTAAAGTGGAAAACAGAATTGAATTCTCCTTCAAAGAACCCAGAGTCCTGATAATATCCTGACCTTAGCCCAGTAAAAGTGATTTCATATTTTGCATCTTCTGACCTACAAGAAAAAGATATGTGCTATTTAAAGTCATCAAATTTGTGTTAATTGGTTATGGTAGTAATAGAAAACAAAAACAATTTCTAATATCTCTTCTTATATCCATCCTGAATCTCTATCTTGGATTGATCAGCTTTGTTTTTTGTACTTTGCTTACTTTTATTGACTCCTGCCTCATTATTGTTCTTGTCCCTCTTCATTAATTCATTATTTCTGTTTTTGGAAATTCCTAATTATTGGCCCTTCCAGTAAATATTACAAATTAGATGTCATACCTCTCAATCAATGATTATGCTGACTACTTTGAATTCCATAATGAAGGAATGCCTCTTGATGACTTGGTTTTAGGAGCCTCCCTCTCAGCTGTGCCTCTTTACTTTCTTGATTCCAATGAGGGTGTTTTAAGGATACAATTCACAAGGTCCTCACAAGACACTGGTGTCTCAGGCCGCAGAGTCATTGTATACTTTTATAGATACTTAACTGTCTGTTTCTTGATTCCAAGAGTTCTCCACTATTAATGCCCCCTCCTGTTTATCCAAAGACTTGGCCACTTGCATAATGAAACATTAAATTTGATTCTTTCTTCATTTTGACTTCATGTGACAGATACCAGATCAATGTTCACACCCACAACTTCCAAAGTAGAGTGTTAGCTTATCTAAGCAATGTCTTTAGAGATAGTCTCAAAAATTAATTGATGACTCTTGTCCCAATTGAAATTGTCATGTCTCAGTAGAGAAATAAAGAGGTAGAGGCAAACACTGGAATGAACTCTGTAAAGACCTAGTATATTTTGGTATATCTTCTCCCTTATTTGCATAAAATAGGAATGAGCACATTTCTTTTTCACTTCAAGGTGTGCATTCTTTTGAAGCAGTTTCTACGTACCCTTTGAAGCTTGGGAAGTCCAAGGACTGGTAAGAACAGTGGCTAGAGCATCTCAGAGGGCAGAGCAGAGTGTTAGAGAAGGCTGAATAGCATCTCTCCTGAAACCACAGTAGAGATGCTCAAGGCTCTTGTGGACCAGAGATGGGCTTTGAGGAAGTAAGCAGGTGTGGTCTTATTTTGACCCTCTCATAAGAGATGCTTTGGGGGGTATATAAAACTTGACCCCAATGGTGTAGATAGATCTTGAGATACTTGTGGCTAGAAGGGAAAATTGTAAGTTGTCAGCCAAAGAGAATGGGTGACAGCAGCAGAAGTGATGGAATAGAGTTCTTCCTGAATTATCAGAGCTGCAAAGGGTCCATTAGAAGAACTGTTAAGGATACCATGAAGATACAAGCAACCAGCCTTGGGAATCTGTTTACAGATTATACAATTATATGTCAAGGAAGACAAGTTTTTCTCGCCAACAGAAGCCATCTAAGTAAGCTAAGCATGAAGAGATGTGGGAAAGAACAATTGGGAGAAGGCAGGAGAGAGAGAAGTCAACTTTCCCCATCTTAAGTTTCTGAGACAGAGGGTGTCTTAGGCAGGGTTTCTATTGCTGTGAGGAGACATTGTGGCCACAGGAACTCTTTTTTTTTTTTTTTTTTTTTTTTAGGGTTCAGATTTTATTGGTTCAACAATGAGCAACAAAGAAAACGTTAATGATCACTCTGGGGGGGGGGGTCAATGTAGATGTGAAAGCCACCCTTGGAAAAAAGCCACAGGAACCCTTATAAAGGAAAACATTTAATTGGGTCTGGCTTACAGTTCAGAGGTTTAGTTCATTATCATCATGGTGGCATGCAGGGAGCCATGGTGCTGAAGAGGTAGCTAAGAGTTCTACATGAGACTCAGTAGGCAATAGGAGGAGAGATTCATTGCACCTGGAATGGGGATTTGAAACCTCTAAGTCCACCACCAATGACACAGACACATTTCATCCAACAAGGCTGCATCTACTTCAGTAAGGCCACATTTCTTAATAGTGGTACACCCTATGAGCCTCTGGGGGTCATATTGATTCAAACCACCACAGAAGGTAAGAAGAAGCTTTACCCTGGAAGGTGGCACAGAACTTTGGCTTTCTGTGGAACTAGCTAGTTTTGATAATAAAATGAGTATTTTGGGGAGCACAAGATGATGGAAACTCTTCTTATTTTACCAGAAGAACCAAGGCTTTATGTGATATATGTTAGGTTTAGTCTAAATGAAGGAGAACAGTTAGTTATTCTGGTGGTGCAGAACTGAGGGAATGAGAAACAAATAATAAGGGTAAGAAAGAATAGTTATTTTTTACTGTGAATTCAGCTTGTGTAGTAAATAAGTCTCTTTATTTGAAGAACTCTAAAGATATGAGATTTCTTGGTCTGGGCCTGGATTTCCTTTCCCACTATGACATTTCCTGAGCCCTTCACATCATCTGCCCATACACCATGTATTAGAGAGAGCACACCTCATGCCTAACAGGGCAGATTATGCAATCTGGATGCCCAAGTTGAACTCTTGGCTTCATTGTGAATTTAAAACAGGCAAGCCAAGGTATCTGTTGCCTTAGTTTCTTCCAAGGTAAAATGGGTGACTGATCATATCTGTCTCAGGAAGCTTCTGTGAAAATGAAACGAGATAATTCATGCACAGCATGTAACACAGCGTACAGTGTCTGTTAAACTCTCCAGGAATGTTAAGTATTTTTCAACATGCTAGAAAAAATGGTACCGCCCAAGCCAAATGCTACCAATTAAATCTTATTTCCACATACATTTTCATGTGTCTTGTTGAGTCTTGTAAGCTCACACACACCTTTCTTTTCCCCCTCTTTTTCAAATACAAGCTGTTCCAACAGTTCTCTGTAACAAAACCAAAGTGTTTTATGCCACAGTTAGTACTGCAGAACAGATTTTGCAGGCAACTTTTTAGAAGTTCCATTGGTTGGTGCTGTTCCTTAGTCTTTGTCTTATATGTGTAATGCTCTAGATGTCCTCAGTTCATGGTCTGGATGACAACTGTGGCCATGGACAGGGCTTCTGCATGTGAAGGTTGAGTGGGGCCAGTGTGAGCTTTAGGGATACACCACAAAGACTGCATGGATCCCTGTCAAGGAAATCTTTTCTGGTCAGGCAGACATAGATGCTGAAGCCAGACTAGAGGCCGAGTAAGGGAATTAAGGTAGAGGCTAGGAGTAATTATTCAAGAGGGAAACTGGGTTTGAAAGCTCTTTGTGGAAGCAACTAGAGGTTTCCCCCTCATTTTCTCTGTTCCTATGAATGGTCACCACTCTGCCTGAGTCACCACTCTGCCCAATTTCCAAGGAAAGGGAGAACGTGCTTGCATGGTTCTGCCTCACATACTTTCTTCACCTTCCTTTAGGTCTGTTCAAAAAAAGCCCACAAAAAGTCAGCCAGCTTCTTTGACAGACCACTCTTTTGTTCTGATCTTGTGAGGTAGGGTTTGCCTGCTTTTACCTCTGCATCTCAAAGGTATCCATAAACTGATGTGAACAAAACATCCTAGAAAGAAGCCACATCTCACCTCGAAGCTTCTACATGCTGGTTGGCTTATTAGGACTTTAATGACTAGAGAGGTTGCAGTGCAGCGGGTCCATGGCCTAATTCCAGTTTATCTTTGGCAATCTTTAGCCTCATAGTGATTTCTTGCTCCCATCTGTGTCTGAACTAACATCCCTGTGACTATCAAATGAAATGTTTTGGAATGTTATTAATTGAGCAGACTACTAGACTCCACTAAGCATAAGGCTAGGGATGTCATCAGATAGCATCTGGAGCCTACAGCAGAATTCCCCCCAACTAGTTATAACCTGTTACCTTTTCTTTCTTTATATTTGTTATGGCTTTGTTTTGTTACTATAACATCTTCATGAAACTGCTGCCAGGTTGTAACATGGAATTTAGGGACACCACTCTCTGATTCTTGGGCCATAGTCACTCATATTAGGCTCCAGAAAATCTCTTTTGAGACATCTTGTCATTGGGGATATACCACAAATGACATCATGGATCTCAGCAGTGGAAATCTTTTCTGGTCAAGTGGACATGAACACTAAAACCAGACTGGAAGACAAGCAAGTAAAGATAGGTGGGGCTCAGAGTGATTATTCAGAGAACTGGGTTTGGAAGCTCTTTGTGGAAGTAATAAGACAATAAAATTGTATCAATAAGAAAATTGAGGCTGAATTGAGTGACACAAGTCTGGCCCAATGTCAAATATTGCCACAGTAGAGTAGTGGGATACTGGACATTCCTGACTTCTGGCTCTGATCAGATTGGATGTTTTATTTTAAAGATTGAGGGAGCAAAGTCATAACCTTTATTAACACTGGCAACATCAAACAGACATTGAATCTAACTCTACCAGCTTGCAGACCATTAAGATCAGTGGAATGAGTTTGAAACCTTGTGATTATAAAGGGGATGTTTATATGCCTTATTTAGAGGAATTATTTCTACTTAAAACACCCTTGAAAACCAATTTTTAGATCCTTAGGTTGTTAAAATTTACCTGAATTTTTTTCTAAAAAAACAAAAGGAGTATAACATGTTTCCACAGGTAGCATGATATTTTTTCAGTTTTTATTTTTGGATATATATGTGTTTCTTTTAATAATGATGGTGGCATTGAAAACAAGTACTAGTTGTACACATTTTATCTGGCATTAAAGTGCTTATTTTTATTTTAAAAACACATATTTATTTTCTTTTGGTACATTTTCTTACTATCTAGAAAATCAATGTAAGGACAAGATTTAGTCAGAAAACTAATTTTTAATTACCTAATTATTATAGGAAAATTCAATGAGTTATAATTATGTAGTTACTGTGTGATAACAGTTTTCTAGATACATGCATAAAATGATTATTAAAAATTTGGGGGTTATGCCTAGAGAGATGGCTCAGGGATACAAGTCTCCGCTGCTCTGGTACGTGACTTACATTTGGTTTCAAGTACACATTTGACAGCTAATTATTATCAACTCTTGCTACAGTTCCAGGGTATCCAACCCCCTCTTCTGACTTCTGTTCATACTTCTTGCACATACTGTTGATACTGTTGGCCATATATGCAGGCCAACAGTCTTTTACACAAAATTGAAAAATGGCAGTAAATTTACCCCTGCAGCTTTAGTATCAGCTAACCATGCAGACATAGCTTTTTTTTTCCCCCAAGATTAGACTATTTTAATGCATCTATAGACTTAGATCATATAGAAGTAGTGACACTGAACATTGACATTGGGTATTAAAAAACAAAAAAAAACCTGAAATGGGCCTATGTAACGAGATCTTCTCAGACATACATCTTCCTTAATGTAAAACATACATCCTAGTGCAATGGAAGGGAGTTGTGACGACAGGTTATTTATCTTTCTGTGAAAGTAGATCCAGAGAAGGAGATCGACCTCATAGAGCACCTAACAATCATGCCTAAAATCATCCAAGTATCTTTAATCTCTTGACAGTCCATGCCCTACTAGAGATGACTACACAGGTATAACCCATGCTCAGAAGAGAAATCCCAGATTTCATCTCATCCACAGAATCTACATTTATAATTATATATGTGTGTGTGTGTGTATTTGTCGATCACAAAAATAGATATGGGGACTGGGGATCCTGAGAGGAGAAGTGATCTCACAAGAAGGATGGGAGAAGGAGGAATAAGTGAATACATGTGACATGAAAGCAGAGCAGACAGTAATTTAGAGAAATGAATCAGGAATCAGCCAGGAGCAGGAAGAAGGTGCCGAGGAGGGCATTTGGAGAGAGGGGTGACTTAGAACAAAATAAAATGACATGTATATGTGAAAATGTCACCGTGCAGCCCATTGCTGCATCTGAGAACCTAAAAATGACCAGTACGAAGCAGCATTTTCTGTGGGCAGGGTAATGAAAACCCCTGAGGAGCTGGGTCTGGTGTCTTATCTCATGCCTGGTTTGTCCTTCACAGTGGAATTATGGGGTCTCTACTAAAGCAGTCCTGTGGTGAGCTATGAATGGTTATTGTTGCCACTGTCCATGTGCAAACCTATCTAGTCCTATAGACACCAAAGGCATTTTATACCACGTGTAAATGGGTTTTCTGTGTAAATGTACAGGATAGGTTAATTTGAAGAAAAAAAAATGCATCCAAACTGTGTTCTCAACCTCGTTGCTCCAAGGTAGTTCTGTCTTTCCAGGCATTTTGCTTGTGTTCCCACATTTTACCTCCCTTAGCAAAGGGAGTCGAAACAGAAACCACTGTGGGATCAGGGACAACACAATCACAGTGAATACAAAATTTGGAGAGAGGCCTATTTAAGCCCTACTCACCAAGTGGAGACAGTAGAGTGGAAATTTACTCTCCCCAAGAAAGTCTCCCTATCCTCTCCTGCTTATACACCCACTTCCTCCACCCCCAGCACGTCATTCTCTGATACAGGGCCTAAGGTATGGAGTGATGATTTGCTTTGCATGCAAAGGTTCTGTTCTAAACACAACTCTTATTTTACCTCTTAATCTCTTTAATCTCTTGTATTATCACAAATTACCAAGTCCCTGTGAAACAAATGCTAATATCAATTTCAGCTTATTTAGTAAGACACAAGGGCCCGGAATGGTCACTGAAACTTGGTCAAGGTCATAGTCAGAACTCAGGGTCAGAGAGTCTGACTTCCAGCTCCAGCAACAGGACACTGCTGCTGATTTCTCTACTCCAGTCACACTGAATTCTAGCAATATTCAGATGAATCACGTTTTTTTCCTTATTTGTATTTAATGGTGACAGTACAGGGTAGGTTCCATTCTCCTTGTGTGCTCTCTAGTAGAAACCTGCATCTCCTTTAGGGAGCACCTGGAAACCAGAGACAACATGAACCTGCTTGCTGAGGCATCAAGACCACAGATCAGGCAGAGAGCAGGGTATAGACACTGTAGGGAACGTAGATCTTCAGAACAGCTGAGTGAGCCCCTGATGTCTGAAGGAAGACTACGGCTAGAACTTTCTCCCATCTCTTATGGTGCAGTGGGAGAATGCATTTGCTTTTTGTCTGGATCAGAGAAACCTTCATCTCCACATGTGGGGTTGGAATTTCTGAAGTTCTAGGTAGGGTTTTATTAGTAGGCTGAGTTCCTGTCTAAATTCTTGTTAATATCTTAGAGAAACATTGCTTCCAAAAGCTCTATAAAAATATTGCTTCTGCAAGTAGGTCAGGGCTTAGATGTGGAAAATGCTTTATGTGTAGACAGACTCCATTGGGGATTTAATAAGTATTTTCTGTGTTTACCTCCTCTTTCATTTTTCCTTTTGGATGACTGTGTTCCAGTTCCCTTGTAACGGCATATCTCCTTCCCCACTTAGCCTGGGGAGAGATTCACTGTCTGCGAATGAAAAAGCTTCCGGTACTGCAACCAAGTCCCCTCAGCAAGGAGTCAGCATTTCAAGGGAAAGGACCTAAGCAACCAGAGTAACTGGAACTTTGGTTTTGTTGTCTCAGACGAAACTTCATGTATCTGGGTTCTCGAAGCAAGGAAAGGATAGCTAGGAAGTAAGAGGCTGAGATGGAGAGAGGACTCGCTTAGGCATGGGGGCTGCTAGGACCGGGCTGTTATATACACCTGCCGCAGACATTGTCCTGTTGAAGAACCAAAGAAGTGTTCGATGCTGCACACATTGTCTTAAGCACTATACAGAGAGTCTGCATTTTCTGTACTACTGATGTTCCATCCTCTTGGAGGTTTTGCTGACCTGGAGAATGCAATATTTTCTAGAATTAGCCAATTCCCAGAGAGAGTCAACTGTTGTCCTGTGAGCTGAATGTTAATATACAAACCACTCAACCCAGAGTCACATCCACCATGAGCTTCTTTCTTTAACGTTCACATATCAAGCCAGTATTTCCTCTGTCCTAACAAACCCTGGCTGAGGTGCTTAACAGCTATGTATAGCCTAGAACCCATTTAAAATGATTAAAACTACCCAACGTGTACTTGCTCAGGCTTTCTGCTTCTGTTTGCATTTCTCCACACAAACACCATCACCGAGCTCCAGGCCAAGCTTTGCTTGCTTCTTCTGCTCCTGACTCATCCAGGTGCCTCATCCTCTAGCCCTACATGACTTGGGCTGCAGTTTCTGTGTCTGTCACCTTCAGTATCTGGTTAAAACAAATCTCAGGTATACATGTTAAAACTGAAATACTTCAGCATTTGCAATGAAAGCCAATGCTGCATCTTACACTGGCAGTTGATTAAACAGGGATTGAGTTGGCTCTTCTGGTTTTATCAGCATTAGCTGGAGCTGGAGTTATTGTTTCATATCTGGAAGGACAGTTTTTCTGGATGTGAGCTTCGTTACTTGCATAGTGGAGTCTGTGTAGGGGCTGATAAGGTTTGCACAGGCAAATTTGGTGCTTTGGGGGACCTCTAAAGCCTTCTCTGATGTCAGAACTGCAGCTTCCTACAAATAACAGTGCTATTTGGAATAGCCAACTCCTCAAAAGTCTTAGTTTCCACGATACCACAATTTCTTGGATTTTCTCCTCCATTTCTGATTGCTCTTTTAAAATACCTGCTTTATATATATTACTTTTCATCTCCTGTATTTTCACTTTGGAAAGCATTTGCTGAACAATAACAACAACGACAACACACACACACACAGATGGAGGGTATTCAACAAAAGTATATCTGCATACAGCTATTACCCAGTTCCAGAGTTTTATTACATTTACTTTGTCTGTCTGTCTGTCTGCCTGCCTGCCTGCTTGCCTGCATTTCTGTCTGTCTGTGCCCATCCACGTGTGTGTGTGTGCCATGTTAGTCATGAAGAGATCAGAAGAGAACTTTAGGGAGTTGGTTATCTCTTTCCAACTGTGGGTCTCTAGGATCCAACTCAGGTTATCAGGCTTGGAAGTAAGTGTCTTTACCTGCTGAGCCATCTCACTTGGCCCTCAGTCCCAGGCTTTTACTTTGGCAAAAATGTGTGCATGTACACATATAAAGCACACAAAATATTTACATGTACATATATGATGCATTTGTATACATATATGCATTATTTATAAACACAAGAGTCTTACTAACACATATTGGTTCATTTCTTCCTTCAGCAACTTACTGAAAAGGTACTCCAGGACAGATACCCTTAAGGAACTAGAAATAGCATAGAGATAAAGTAGAGCACATTTCACTGAGTTTCATTGAGTTTACATTGTGTTGTAAAGAACAATTACAAAGCAAAACAGAAAAGTGAAGATGATTTCTGGTAACAAAAGGTGGTTATAAATTGATTGATGATCATGTGAGAGAGGAGGGAGAAGTGACACAGTGTGGTGTAGGTAATGAAGGCCTCTTCCAGGAGTCAGTTGTCGAGCTGAAATAGCCAGTGAGCAAACAGAAGGCAGCCTGGGAAGCTCAACAGGAAGAGCAGTCCAGAGAGTCGGTCAGGGTCATTAAGGAAAGAATGGAGTCAAGGATGATTTCTCCGGAGTGCTGTCATGCACCTTGCATAAGGCCATGCTTCTCAAGGTAAAATTGATGCATTCTTTTTGGCTCATGCATGGGTTTACAAAACAGGGAAGAGCCAGAATTATTAAATTCATCATATATTAGTAATGAAAGGAATTAGGCAGTATGCAAAGCATGCATTGATAGAGTCCTGACATTCCATGTCAAGTTGAGGTGAATAGTGTCAATAATAATATCGTATATATTTCAAAATAAGTAGGAAAGAGGATGTTTGATGGCTCACTGCAAGGAAGTGCTAAGAAATGAGGTTATGGATATAGAAATTGTTCTGGTTTGATCACTGTATAAACATGTATCAAAATTGTATGTGTATATACATGTGCATATATGTGTGTGTGTGTGTGTGTATGTGTGTATTAAAGAATTGTACATTATAGTCTGTGCATTTCCAAGTAAAAATAAATTTCCATTTGTGGATGTAACTTATGGGGAGAAAAGGCTGGGCTAGCACACCAGAGGCCTTGGGTTTAAGCCCCAGTACCACCTGAAATAGAAAGTAGATGTATACATCCAGTTTCCCATTAATTCAAATTATACTGACATGAAGATATTTGAGCATAAACTTTTTGTCCCAAGGCAAATAAATATTTAAGGTATAACCACTGAAATAAAATGATTGAAACAAAATACACACAACATTATTAATTAATCTTTCCCAGGATTGCTCTTGGCAGCTGTGTAAATACATACTCTCATCAACATGCATGAGAGTGGGTGTTTCATATTTCTGGATTTGTATTAGTTATCTTAAAGTACTGTAAGTTCACAGTTCAAATACTATAGTGTAATTTTCCTTTGGAATTCTTTTCTGAATGTGACTGACATGCTTTACAGGTATAAAAATTCATTTGCATGTCCTTTTGTATAAATAATCTATGATTTTGCCCATTTTTCTTTAAGACTATTAATCGTTTTTATTGAAAGGGTTATTTATTAACAAAATGCGTCTTGCCGGGCAGTGGTGGCTCACTCGGGAGGCAGAGGCAGGCAGATTTCTGAGTTCGAGGCCAGCCTGGTCTACAGAGTGAGTTCCAGGACAGCCAGGGCTATACAGAGAAACCCTGTCTTGAAAACAAAACAAAACAAAACAAAAACAAAAACCCAAACCACCAAAATGAGTCTTTTTCACAACTTTAGTACAGTCTTTTAAGACAATCTACACAGCATCCCTTTGTCCCATCACTATCAGCAAGAAAAAGACATGTTGACTAATTTCTTGAGTTCCTTATGTGTACTGGCTGGTTTTGTGTGTCAACTTGACACAAGCTGGAGTTATCACAGAGAAAGGAGCCTCCCTTGAGGAAATGCTTCCATGAAATCCTGATGTAAGACATTTTCTCAATCAGTGATCAAAGGAGGGAGGGCCCATTGTGGGTGGTGCCATCCCTGGGCTGGTAGTAGTGGGTTCTATAAGAAAACAAGCTGACCAAGCCAGGGGACACAATCCAGTAAGCAGCACCCTCCATGGCCTCTGTGTCACCTCCTACCTCCAAGTTCCTGCTCTGTGCGAGTTCCTATTCTGACCTCCTTTGGTGATGAACAGTAATGTGGAAGTGTAAACTGAGTAAACCTTTTTTTCTTTGCCGAATAGTGTAGACTTCAAATTCCATAAAAGCCCAAATATTATTTCTGTAATTATCTGGACAAGTGGTAGGGGTACATTAACATTTTGATTGCTGTTGAATCCACAGTTGTTCAGTTCTTGGCATGGGATACCATAAATAGTTATGGGTTGCATATTTGGGTGGATAAAAATGTTCTTGTATTTTCTAGGTTGCACATACTTAAGTTTTGTGTCCATTATGGTCTTTAATATATTATGACACTGAAACAATATATAGAGACAGTCATATGAAGGGACTTTATTTTTGCTAGTCATCTGTCATAAAGCAATGTAGATTATAAGTTTTTATTCTCATATCTTTGTCTTTATTAATGACAGTAATATTTCCTTTTAATTGCTAGCTGATACAAATACTCATACCACATGAATACAGATTTTCATCTGCTTCTGGACCACTATATACTTCCTGATAAAGCTGGAACCAGGCTCTCGTCTCCAGGATTGTTGGTGAAGACTGTGCATGTGTGTGCACACTCACATGAGTATTTATGTTTGAGGTGTGTATATATAATTATTATGGGAAATTTGACAGATAATAAAGAATAAAAGTAGCCCATAAGGAAAACAGTTATTAGCCTGCTGTTTAAAAGATTGAATCAAATGAAACAAAAAGCCCATAAACATACAAACAAACAAGCCAACCCCACGGAGTTTCTTTTGTGTTGGTCAACTACTCCCCAGTTTGGGGCCTGTCCTGGAGTGTGGTTGATATATCCAATGAGACCCCATTAGAGACCCAGCAGGTATCGATTGTAAATATCTTAATTATTGTAAATATCTTAATGACTTTGTATCCACTTCCCCCTCTTAGTGCTGGGATATGGGGATTTTGTCTGCTTTTAACAAGATCTTCGATTTTGATTTTTGTATATATGTCTTTTTTTTTCAGAGAGAGAGGGGAGATGGGAAGAATTTGGGGAAGATCAAAATATATTATATCGTTTTTCAATAAATAATAAAAGAATGTGTTAGAGAAATAAATAATTCAGAGAGAGCACCGTCAATAATTAATTAATATACTGCTTCAGCTCAACCTGCTACTAATAAGTCTCACAAATAGCCTTGTAAAGCTTTGTACATGGGAAAATTTATTAACGATAAATGAGTGGATGATTTTTAATGAATTAAAGCTCACAAACCTATTTTATTAACTCCCAAGTATTAGGAAGGAACAATATTTTAGCTTTTCTTGACAATTGGGGCATTCAAACTTTCCAGAGAAATTTTGATGTCTTTCTCTCATTCCCTCCTTTCCATTCTCTCTTGTTATAGGGGTTTATTCCAGGGAAGTGATACCATGACTATGGGAACTCTTATAAAGAAAAACATTTAATTGAGGCTGGCTTACAGCTTTAGAGGTTTAGTCCATTATCATCATGGCAGGAAGCATGGCAGCCTGGTGCTGGAGAAGAAGCTGAGAGTTCTACAACTTGATCTGCAGGCAGCAGAGGAGACTGAATTCCACACTGGGTAGAGCGTTAGCATAAAAGTCTTCATCCCCACAGTGACACACTTCCTCCAAAGGTCAAGGTCACACCTACTCCAACAAGGCCCTATCTCCTAATAGTGCTACTCCCTATGGACCAAGCAAACACTTGAGCCTATGGGGCCATACCTATTTATACCATCACATTCCACTCCCTGGTTCCCATAGACTTGTAGCCGTAACACCATGCAAAATGTATTTAGTCTGACTTCAAAAGTCCCCATAGTCTATCACCGTCTCAACAATGTTTAAAAGTCCAAAGTTAGAAGTATCTTCTGAGATTCATGCAATCTCTTTACTGTAATCTCCTAGAAAATCAAATAAAAAGGCAGATCACACATACCATACCAATAAAAAGGCATATATCCCACATACCATAGCACAGTGTATACATTACCATCCCAAAAGATAGGGAAGAGTGCATAATGAGGAAATACTGGACCAAGGCAAGATCAAAAATCAGCTAGGAAAACTGCAAACTCTGAGTCTCCATGTCTGGTGTCAAAATGCTCTTCAAGTCTCCAGCTCCTTTAGGTTTGTTAACTGCAATACGCTTCTCCTTTTTGGGTTGCTAGCAGCTTTCCTCAGCAGGTATACCATGATTCCGGCATTTCTAACATCTTGGGGTCTCCAAGGCCATCTGGGCTTCACTTTGACAGCTTCATGCAATGGGCTCTCTAGGCAGCTGTTCAGGGACATCACTGATACATGCCTGACCTCAGCAGCTTTCCTTAGTCATGGAGGGAGAGTCTATAACCTCTTTCTTCCAGCCTTGATTCTAAAGCCAGAACCATGTGGCTAAAGCTGCCAAGTTCTGCTGCTTGCTGGGACTGGAACATGGCCACATTATTCAATTACATCTTCACCAGCTTTCTGCTTTCCATGGTCTCCTTCACTGCTTAAACTTGGCTGTCCTGGAACTTGTTTTGTAGACTAGGCTGATCTTGAACTCAGAGATCTGCATGTCTCTGGTCTCTGTCTCCTGAGTGCTAGGATTAAAGGTGGGCATCACCATGCCTGGACCTAAGCTTTTTTTAGTATATGTGCTGCTGAAGTGAACACAGGACCTACGCTTTTTTAAATTCAGATTTTTTTTTTTTTTTTTTTTTTTTTTGGTTTTTCAAGACAGCATTTTTCTGTGTAGCCTTGGCTGTCCTGGAACTCACTCTGTAGACCAGGCTGGCCTCAAACTCAGAAATCTGCCTGCCTCTGCCTCCTGAGTGCTGGGCTTAAAGGCGTGTGCCACCACTGCCTTTATACAAGATGGAATCTTAGCTGGGTGGGATCTTGTCCTGAGGTGGCCACTCCTTTAATTCCATTTAATATCTTTAACCTGCTTATCTCCTAAAACTAAAGATTTAGCTCCATACTACTTCCTGGTGGTGTCCCTTTAATCCTTGAACCATAAATTTTGTTTTGTTTTTGTTTTACAGCTTGTTGAATTTCATCAAAATGTTCTTTATAAGAGTGACCCACAGGACATAGTCTATACTAGGTTGTTTTACAATTTTCTTTGCCAATGAAACTAGTCTAAATCTCTTCACCTTAGCCTCTGGCAGATTCTCCATACAAGTGCACAAAGCAGCCACATTCTTCATCAAAGTATCACAAGAATAATCTGTAGGAATATAAAAATTCTCTTCTGAAACCTCTTGATCCAGGCCCCACAGTTCAAGGTACCCTTAGCACAATTGTCTTCTATGCTCTTACTAGAATGGCCAATTATGCCCCACTTGATGCTTTTCACTGCTTTTCTAATCCACAGTCTCAAACTCCACATAACATACTCAGGCTCATCACAGCAATACCCCAGTCCCTGATACCAACTTCTGTCTTAGTTAGGGCTTTATTGTTGTGAAGAGACACCATGACCAACACAACTCTTATAAAAAACAAACAAACAAACACTTAATTGGGGCTGGCTTACAGTTTCAGAGGTTTAGTCCATGATCATCATGGTGAGAAGCATGGCATCATGCAGGCAGACATGGTGTGGGAGGAGCTGAGAGTTATACATCTTGATCCACAGGCAGCAAAAGGAGATTGGATTCCATATTAGGCAGAACTTTAACATAGAAGACCTTGAGGTCTGCACTCACAGTGACATACTTTCTCCAATAAGGCTGTACCTAATCCAACAAGACCACACCTCCTAATAATGCCACTCCCTATGAGCCAAGCATTCAAACACATGAGTCTATGGAGGTCATAACTATACAAACCATCACATCTTGTTTTCTCTATAATTGTCTAAACATCATCAAATTCTCCAAAAACTAAGGTTAAATATTACCATCATGGCTCAATATATCTTTATACTAGCTGACTGAATAGCTGACAGATCTCATGGCTAGAAGTCTAACCTGCATTCTTACTCTTTAGAAGGGTAGAGAAGATATAGGTACCATCTTTATTAGTCTCTGAACAAAGTCTTAAACATTCATGAAGTCAGTTATTCCACAATGAGAATGATTTTGCAGGCCATCTGCTCATGGATTATACTTGTGCCACATTTTGTGAGGTGTTGGTTCTTTTTTCTGTTTGCCAGTAATTTTTTGATAATAACAGCAAACACTTTTTTAAGTGTATCACCAATACTGAATCATTTAATCCTCATAGCAACCATCTGTGGTATCTCTCCTTCTTCAAGTTACATGTAAGAGATGGGGGCATAAACATCTGCTTGATCATACTCTGCTTTCCTTAAAACAGATTACTTCATTTAAGTCTTTGTGTAAAGAAATATTTTAAAACATGAAGACCTAGGGTAGAACCAAACTCTACTGGAAAAAAAAGTCAATGAAATGATTCCTAATGATACTTTTGCTATTCTCATAGATTGATGGCTGTTATTTTGGTGTGTGTGTGTGTGTGTGTGTGTGTGTGTGTGTGTGTGTGTGTGTG
>JADRCH010000064.1:4540679-4570682 GCA_019843965.1 Rhynchomys soricoides | reverse complement strand
GTGTGTGTGTGTGTGTGTGTGTGTGTGTGTGTGTGTGTGTGTGTGTGTTTGCCTGCTCTTGGGGCACTTTTCCTCCTATTGGGTTGCCTTGTCCAGCCCCAGTAGTATAAAGGCTTTTGCCTTGTCTTAATTGTATTTTGTTCTATCCCGCTTTGCTGCGGTCTCTTAGAGGTCTGCTCTTTTCTGAAGAGGAAGCAGAGGGGAAGTGGATCTGGGTGGAAGGGGAGGTTGGGTGGAGTTGAGAGGAGAGGAGCTAGGGAAACTCTGCTTGGAATGTATTGTATGAAAGACAGATCTATTTATTTTCAATATTTTTTTAAAAAGAAGTCAAATTAGTAGGTCAAAGAAGAAAAATATTGCCAGAAACCAGGATGTAGGAGGTGAAACTACGCTTAGATAGAATTGCTGAGGAAACCATTTGAGAGTAGTCAAGTGATATTTTATTGTTACAAGTTTTTGTTGCTAGTGAAGTTGTATTGATAAAAATTATTTTCATAAAGTAACCTTCTGAATTGGGTATTTGTCTTTATTTCTTATTTTTTGGGGGGGGCAGGAATCAACAGTGTGGGTAAGAACTATTGTTAGCTATTTATTTGTTGAAATCCATATTTCTATCATTTGCTTTACATTTACATATTCATAAGTATACATATATACACATTATATCAAATTATTTTTAAATAAATACAGAGTTTAATTTGTCCACTCTGAGCTCTATTAGTCCTTTTCTCTGTGTTGATCAAGCCAGTTCTGGCTGCTTATGGAGAGAGCGTCTGTAACGGCACGTGGTTTTCTCTCTACCACTTCCTTTTGCTCCCATGGGCGTTCACAGTGAGGTTAAGGAGAATCAGGCTAATGGGTAGGGCATGTGCATCTGTCAGTGGACTTCCAGATGACTCAACCACTTCTCCAAAAGTCATTTTAGATAACTTAGTCTCCATCTAGCAGCCTCCCCACGACTGCTACCTGTGCCTGATCATATGGATCACTTAGACTTTGCTCTGATGGCAATTGAGGCAACTGAGT
This sequence comes from Rhynchomys soricoides, assembly GCA_019843965.1. Classification (NCBI taxonomy): domain Eukaryota; kingdom Metazoa; phylum Chordata; class Mammalia; order Rodentia; family Muridae; genus Rhynchomys; species Rhynchomys soricoides. The sequence goes on along the minus strand of JADRCH010000064.1, from coordinate 4,569,656 downwards.
CTGGAAAGGTAGAGGGAAGACACAGGCCCAGGGAGCAACACTCAAGCCTGCTGACTGCTCCTTACCTCTACCTCCATGCATGTGTCTGCCTCTGGGTACTGGCTCAACCTCTTCTTTTATATTTGTCTATTTTCCCTGGCTAGTACCTGCCACACCCATGGCCTCAACAGTCACCCATAATCCTCAACTGATTCTTCCTCTTGAGCCTGAACCCTGTACCTTGGGTGTGTGTCTTTTCTGCTCTATCATGGTCTTCCTTGTTTGTCCCAGCCACATAGCAAATCAGAGTGACAAGATCTTTCCTTCATGGCTTCTGCTCTTGGGCTCTCCATTTCAGCAATAGCACAGCCATTTACCAAATGTCCTGGGTTAGAAATGGTCCCCAAACCTATTTCTGCCTGGCTCAATGTCCAGTCAAGGTTTTGTACATTCTACTTCTTCATCTCTGACTGTTCTAGCAACATCCAATTTTAGGTGCAGGAGCTCAGAACCAGTTTCCACACGGGAGGTGGAAACTGATTCCCAATTATGTCTGTCTCCCTGCATCCAAGCTATCACGAAAGGGCAAGGGAGCATAGAAGCTCACAGTACAGATCCTGCAGCCATTGCTGAGATCCTTTTCAGTGTGCTTCAGCCTTTGCTAAGCAGTTTTGCTTGGTGCCTTCTCCATCCTGCTCTTCTGGCTAACACCTACTTATCCTCTAAAATTCCAGGTAGCCACACACTGCCCCAAGAAAGCTTCTGGAACAACTCCCCTCAGCTTTGACAAGTCTAGCACGACTAAGTGGTCTCCAAGCTACTTTCCATATGCTATAACTCTTCACATCTGCCCTTTCATCCACATACATCACACAAGCCGGTCACTGGCTTGCATAGGTCTGGGAATTATGGGGAAACTCGGATCAAAGGAAGCACTCAATGTAGATCCAAGTTTCTCTACTTCTTGATATTCCTTCCAGGAAGGAATGGAAGACACAGCCACATGAACGAAGGACATGCAGTTTCCAAGTTCTTTCATGAATCTCACCCTTGAGTTCCTAGGAACCTTTCCAGATGCAAACACCAAGCACTAGGGGGCACACCAGTAAATGGGAGCTCCCCACACTGTCTTGGCTCACACAGACCCTGATCCACGGAGCCCCAGGACCCTGTGAATGGCAGAAGTGATCTCTCGGTTGCGCAGGCTGTAGATAAGAGGGTATAGAAGTGGTGTGACGTTGGTATAAACAAGTGCTAGAGTGCGATCCAGTCGTGGGGAATAACTAGACTTGGGCCGCACGTACATGAAGGTGGCACAGCCATAATGCAGGAAGGTGACAGCCAAATGAGAGGCGCAGGTGGAGGCAGCCTTGCGTCTGCCTCCACCACCATGCAGGCGGCGCAGGGCAGAGGCAATGGCCCCATAGGAGGTTAGAATGAGCATCGAGGGCAGCAAAAGCAGCACCATGCAGGCTCCTAGCAAGGGCAGCTCATCCACGTAGCTCCGTGTGCAGGCCAAGTGCAGCAGTGCGGTGATGTCACAGAAGAAATGCACCAGCAGGCGGGAGCCACAGAAAGGCAGGTGGAACACTGCCACTGTTAGCCCCAAGGATACAGCTAGTCCCCCAAGGCAGCAGGCCAGGGCCAGTCGTGCACATAGACCTGGGGTCACTATAGATGCATAGCGCAGTGGGTGGCAGATGGCCACGTAGCGGTCATAGGCCATGGCTGCCAACAAGAAGCACTCAGCCCCACCCAGTGCCACAAACATCTGCATCTGGACAGCACAGCCCAGGAAGGAGATGGGGCTGCCCCTGCCATGGCCAGGCATGCTCAGGTCAGCTAGAGAACGGGGTACCACCACTAGTGTGTAGCAAAGTTCAATGGCTGACAACTGGCAAAGGAAGAGCAGCATGGGTGGCCTGCTGGGCACTGAGACCACAGCCACCAGGATGAGCAGGTTACCACTCAAAGTGGCCAGGTGCACAGCCAGCAGCACTAGGAAGAGGAAGGGCCTCAGATGGGGAAACTCAAAGAAGCCTTGAAGGAGAAAGCCATGGGGTATGGTGCTATTGCTAGGACTGTCCATGCACTGGAGTCAGGTGGCACCTGTGGGAGAAAAGCAGAGGGAGGGTGAGCCTGTGGCAGTGGCCTGACAACTGAGAAAGGGTTACTTGGGAGTTAGAACAGAATAGGGAGTGGTGGCTGCAGAAATGGTCCACGGTTCATTACTGGTCCCTCTTCCCTACCACACCTCCAGAGGGACACCCTATCAAGTAGTGCAGCTTTTCCTGCCTTCCACACTAGAATCAAAGTAGCTGCTTTCTCAAATTTCAGTTTCCTGAGAAGTCCTGATTCCCAGAGGAGCCTTTGGTCTTACATCACATCATTCCTGACCTCTGCACAGAGTCAAGCACTGGCCACACTCGAGTTATTTTATGGCTTCTATATGACCATGGGTTTTAGACTTCAAGGTCCACCAAAGCAGGAACTGGGTCTCTCCTCTCTACTTCTTCATCCTCTTCCTTAGCTAACTGTGCTATTCTGAACTGCCTTGTGAGGTGTGCCATGGAGTCACAGAGTACAACATATATACGGTCTTCTCGACCACCTCATGCAACTTCTTATTTTGGAAGTGAAAACTATAACTGAGCTGGGGTTGGTGCTGGAAATAAAGGCTTTAACTTCTCAGAGAAATTAATAAAAAGAAAGAAAGAAAGAAAAAGAAAAAAGAAAATAAATTCCTGAGACTGAATCTGGAAGTCCCCACAACCCATGTAATGTTCTGAAATGAGGGAGTCAATCAGACAATATATATTACTTTAACCTCCAATAGAGACCCATCTCTATGGTACACACTGAACAGACATTTAGGCAGCAAGGATGCTCTGGGGGAGGGCTAGTTGGATTTGTTAGAATCCAAATTCACCAGTCATTGTGATTGATACTCTAGGAAAAGTGGTGTCTATGCTGGCTCATCTCTCAAAGTGAGCAGTACCTTCTTCCACAGTTGTCATCAGACCCCAGTTTCTCTCTATCTGGTGACTCATCTGTATTTAACAGTTGAGGAACACTGTCACTGTGAAGATCTACTGTTCTGCTCAGAGTCTTCAGAATGAAACAGATATGGGGTATAACAAAGGCTTTATGGCCTGCAGGAGGATGTTTGACCTTTTAACAGATGTTGAAACAAATCTACTTTTAAAATATTGTTATGTCTTTTAAACATTTAATCCCAGACTCAGCCATTCAATGTTCTAATCAACATGGACTGTGTAATTTGTTTAGAGTTCTCATTCTTTCTAGGGTGCAAGAGCAGTGAAGTGAGGTGAAAATGGCCACACATAGTTGAATGAAAGAGCTGCTAGGAGAATGGCTTTTGCTATTGAATGCACCTTTTAGAGAGTTTTGATTTATCAACATCATCCTAAGCTCTTTCTTGTAGAGTTTGAAGAGAGCGTTTGCTAATACATTCTATTCTAATGGAGGAAGAGGTGAATGGGGCAGGAATAGGCTTGAGAGAGGTAAACTCACTTCCTGTGGGGTTTAAACCCTTCCCTCCTTATTTTTTTGGGGGGGGAGGGGGGTAGACTTTCCCATCTACTGAACACATTTAGCCAACCTGAGTCCTGTGCCCGTTCTCAGCCAGATGTAGTAGCATTAGGAATGAAGTTCAGAGAGACAGAGTTGGTGTCTTGAGGTTTCAGGCAGATAAACCTTCTGGCGTGCCCAAGACAGAGACAGCTGCCTCTGCTGGCCTCTTTACCACTTCCTTTTCATCTCAGTAGAGAAGCTAGTGGGGTGGCTTCTGGAAGGAGAAGCAGACACAATCTGTTTTAGTTTCTTCCAGTTTCATGATGTAAACCAGGCAGATGACAAGAAACACTGGGTGATGGATCAAGCACCTTAATCAAGTTGCTCAAGAAGAATCATGTTACAAAGTGAGTCTGTCTAAAACAAACCAGATGGGTCAACTAATTGAACATGACCAAGGGGTTATTTCTGTGTTGTTTAGCTTTTCAGGAGGGATTGATATGAACTCCAGGAATGTAAGCTAGGTAGGCTAAGAAAATGGAAGGATCAGCTGGGCATGGTGGTGCTCAGTTTTGGTCCCAGCACTAAGAGCCAGAGGCAGGTGGCCACAGATGCTTCCAAAACTTCAGTAATTCAAACCTTGAGAGAGAGAGAAAGAGAGAGAGAGAGAGGGAGGGAGAGAGAGAGAAAAGAAAAAAGATGCCTGAACCACCTTCCTCTCATAAAGATGAGGGTAGAAATTCACTCTTCTGGGGGATTAGTAACACCAACAAAAATAACGACCACTTCAGAGAGTTCCAGGAAAGTGGTCAGAAGGACTTGAAGCATAACTCACTTAACCTAACAACAACCCAGTGAAGTAAATCGATTCTTCCCACGCCCACGTTAGAGGTGAGGTAACTGGACGTCTTATAGCTAACTAGCAAATGCTAGAGTCAAATTTGCACCCGAGAATCTTAGCACCCAATAACCTTTGGTTTTACACATTTGTTCTGCATGGTCAAGACAATGGTCTGTGACGGCTGTACTTTCAGTTTTGAATTACTTGGTTAAGTATATAGCAAGGCAAAGGAAAAGAAGAAGTAACAAAATAGCCAGCAAACCAGCACCAAATTAGATGCTCAAAACACCCAGCAGATGAAGCTGGAGAGATGGTTCAATGGTTAAGAACATCCCCTGTCTTTGCAAAGGCCACAGGGTTTGGCTCCCAGCATGTGTATGGTGGTTGAAAACTGTCTGTAATTGCAGCTCCAAGGGATCTAATGCCCTCTTCTGTCCTCTGCAGGTCCCAGGTATGCATGTGGTACACACAGAGACGTTAAAGAAAAAACTCATGTGCATTAAATAAAAGTAAAGAAATCTTTTGAAAAATTTCTTAAAACAAAATAATAAAAGACAATTAGCAGAAATGGATTACAGCAGCTCTTTTGAGGCGGCCAGCCTGTGTTCTGAATAGATAGAGGTCTGAGCAGTGTAACATCTCCTGGAGTGAGGTTTCCAAATAAAAGGGCAAATAACAGCAGAAATATAACATAATCAAATCAGGGGCTTGTACACAGAAAGCAAAAACTGACTGCAGTAGCTCCTTTGAGGCAGCCAGATGCAATCCCCCATAGATTTCAGGTTGAGCAGAGTGCCCTTTCTGCAGAGACTTCCAAGTCAGAGAAAATCAGCCCCAGATAAAGACAAGGTCAACAAATCAGGCACTCAAAACACCCAGCAGAAACCAATGGAGGAAGCTGAGCCAGTCAGCTGATGGTCCTGAATGACGAGTTTTCCACGGCTGGATGTTTGGTTTCCTTTTTACCCTATAGGCACTTTTACATTATGTGTTAAACAATAGCAACCTCTGTTGCAGATGGGTCATCTGCTAGCTATTTCCCCCCTCTCTCACAGAGTTAGGAGACATAGCCCGTCTCCAGACAAGGCACCTTAGAGGACACACTGAGACAAGTAGGCTGTGGTTCTGAAACAGGATAGGGGCAGTCCTGCTCCATGAGCCAACTTCTCAGTGAGTTCAAATAACACAATTTGCATATGTACTGCACATCATTACTCTATGTGGCCCTCGTCATTTAAAATCTCCCTCAGATCACCTCCACACAAGAAGTACATGCTATCCCCTTTCTATGGTTTCCTGCAGACTAGAAATGACTCCCAGACTCTCAGACAGACATTTCTGTCCTCAGATTTACCCTCACTGACATTTCTCTTGAGGACAATGGATGTGAACAGTAATGCATATTATTTTAGATAGCAAACCTAAAAATAATTTCTCTTTAGTTTTGACATTCATCACTGATCTTGCTATTGTTCTAACAGATTCTTGTTTCTAATTGTGTGAGGCTTCACAAAACACCCACGGAGTCATGGCTGGCTGGTGGCCCGGGACATCTGGATGTGGTTAGAAGGTTTTCTGGGTTAGGGATTTTGACCTTGGATTCCATTTTTGCTGTGTAGGGTAATAAAAATTATCTGTTACAATAGTGTTTCTCATTGGCCATTTCAATAGCCAATCAAGCACTGCTAAACATGGTTGTACAATGGATAGAAGAGGTGATATGAGAGGCAGATGGGTCAGACTCCCTCAGCCTTTGAGAGTTCCACACATGTTAAGCTGGAGATTAAGGGTCAAATGGTCAAGGTAGACTCAACACCTCAGTAAACCCATGTAAGACTCAGAGAGGCTGCTACCCAGTCTGGAGCTTCAGTAATGTCTGTGGGCAGAGCTGTTCTATTTGTAGTTGCTGTACAAATAGTTCTATTAGTGTGTTGCTGAGTGTGTGTGAGTGTGTGTGTGTGTGTGTGTGTGTGTAAAAATTGCCTTGCAGTTTAGACTGAAGCTCACTGGTCTAGCTTTTTTGGTAAGCTAGCACCATAACTTACAAAAGTACCAATAAGAAAGGCCACAGCAGAAGTCATTGTCCTAAAACAAATCTATCTATCTACAAATCTATCTATCTATCTATCTATCTATCTATCTATCTATCTACCGTCTGTCTGTCTGTCTGTCTGTCTATATTTCTGTCCCTATTATCCACGTATCCTCTCCCTTCCTCCCCTCCCTCCTATTTACCTTCACTCACTTCCTTTCTCTTTCCACCCTCCTTTTCCCTCCCTCTCCCCCTCACCCTCTTTCTTCTTTTGTCCTAGCTTGCATCTACCTATCATAATATCTCTATGTACTATTTTTCTCCTGGGTTTGTAATTATCTTTATGCCCCTGCGCTGGGTTTGTAATTATCTTCATGCCCCTGCACTAGCTATATAGATTTCTGGGGTGAAATCTCAGCTTAACCACTTGCTAGTTGTACTAATTTTGGGTAAGGTCCTAGATGTCTTGATGCTTCATCTCTTTACGTGAACAGAGGTGATGGCACTAGATACCTAGAGTCATTATAGAGATTATACTATTAGGAACAGTATAAAGAAAAGCCACAACACAGTGGCAGCCACGAAGAAAGTAACTCATCATAAGGAGACGTAATTTTCGCTTCTACTTTGACATGTCAGCCTTTGGGCTCCATCTGCATAATGACTGGAGCAGTTCCTTTTCCTAGTCATGGAGGCCTTCACCTTGATTTATGTCAGGTATCTTGCAATACATTAATTTTATATGTTTATAATATTGGATATTTCAATTAAACATTGTGAAATAAAGTTTCTTGAATTAAAGCTTATCGTGTTGGTACATTTTGCTCATATGAACATTTTTTTCCTGTAGTGTCTTTCCATCAGTCTGACAGTTTATTTACTCAGGGCTGCTGAATCACCTCAGGATTTAGTGATTACATTGTGTACTTGTTTTTTCCAGCTATTTATGATCTCAGCTTTGATTCCTGAGAGATGTGTTACTTGCCTGTGTGGCATTTCTATCCACTGGCTCTGTTGCTTTTACAAGATAAAGTAGCTTGCTAAATCCTTCCTGAGTGTAACATGATACCTTGTCAAAGGCTTTTTGTGAGTCTTGTATAAGAACTTTTGTTAGTTTCTCAGTATCTTGTTTATCCCCTAACAGCAGCTAAGTGAATTAACAAAGAAATTTTTGTTTTACATAGACTTCTTGCTTTCTCCCCATTATTGCATTTTCTGAAATATTTGAGGATCCTACATTTAATACAGATAAGAGCTTGGCAGTTTCTATGGCTACTCACGAGCTTTTCATAAAATGGTAGCCACATGCCTGACCTTTGTCCAGCTCTGGGTCAACATGCTATTATGAACTTGGGCTAATATTTTCCAGACTTCATGCTTCCTGATGATTCAGGGGGAACAGACCCGACATAGTAATGTTCATCAATTTAGAGGATACGGTACTGAGTGCGGCTGTTTAAAGCACCCGGGATACTTGCTATGCTTTGTTCTCCTTTCTCCTAAAATCACTTGTGTGGGATTAGGACTTTCGGAAGAGGATGTTTTCCAGGCATCCTGCTCTCTCTTCCTTTCAATTGGATAGGAACTTTGAACCATGAAAATCTAGGAGTCCTACTGATTGTAGAGCTGGCTTGCTGCCTTTGATGTGTTGAAAGAGATTCTCTCCCTGAATGAAACAGCAGCCATTTTAATGAATGTCTTTCACACAGGCTTCCTTCAGAGGCAGAGAGATAAGCTTCAAACCCGAGCACTTTAATGTTTCACATAAAAACTGTCTGGTGCAGAGACTGCCCCAGTTCTGACACTGTGAAGGTCAACTCTATCATAGGAAATGAGTGATCGGTGTGTTGTTAAATTTTGAAAAGTATCTTAGGTCCAGGGATCACTTACTTTACTTGAAAAGTATCAATATCTTCACTCTGTAAGAAAACTGATTTGTTTCCAAAATTTATTTTTAAATCAATTGCTGTTTTCTATGAAGGTAATTTTAACAGGCTTGAAAATATTCCTTACTTAGAAACTGCACCTCATGCTACAAGACAGCAAGAGGGCTACCATGTAAAACTGAAAGACTCTCCTTCTAAAAGATGGTTTCTTGTTACTTGCTGGCCACAGAGTTAGAGGTAAATGGTGGGTACCATAGATGCAGAGAGAGAGAAACCAACACTATTTCACTATTGCCATGACATGTTTATGATTCACTGAGATGAAAACAGATAAATGAAAAAGGTCAGCCCTTGTAGGGAAAGAAAAGTGCTTATTTCTGTGACAAGCATTTTTCTGAGGGAAGTGTTTTAGTGTCCCTGAGAGCAAAGGCTCCCTGGAATCACCTGGCTGTTTTGTAACCATTGAGGCAATAGATTTTTCCTCCCTACTTTCTAGTTGCCTACTTCCTTTTGGTCTGAATTTCACCTCAGAGTTTATGAGAAGATAGCTAATGAGTAGATTAAAGAGACCAATACAGGGTGCTCAGCCTGCTGAAGGCTAGCCTTGGACAGGGACCTACATTCACTGCAATGGGAAGGTCTATGATTGATGTCATCCAAGGCCTGAGGATTTTATTCCAATGGAGTCTTTCCTGTTTTGCTCTTATCAGAGGTAAAGTTTTGACTTTCATAAAGCTGAAAAATGACCTTATACCTGATCATCCTGAACACTCTATTCTGCCTCTAAAACTTGAAGCATGGTTCCTTCTTTGTCTTCTCACAAATTATCTTATAGGACCCATGCATTGTTGGATTCTTCTCTTCATGACAGCCTCTGCTCACACAGGAACACACACACACACACACTCCTAATTATGAATGGGGAAGCAGAGACAAAAGGGCAGCACATAATCAAAGTAACTAAATAAAATGGAAACAAACTGGACAGTCCTGGCACCTAATGGTTGCCTCATACTGTACCTCAATATACCCAGAATGAAAGAGCTCTGAGGGTGAGGAAAAGACTGAATATGTGCGTTGTGTAACATCTTGGGGAGAGAGACATCGGATCTGACAGAGAGAAGATGGAGTAATGGAATAGATACCTGCCTCATCAGTGCCTTTTCCTTAACATATGTACTGGCACACCCAACCAGTACATATGTTACTTTATTATCCCTATGAATCTCTCAGCCTTTCTTTATCTTTGTTTGTCTATGGAATACATCACCAGCCTTCTCCTTACCTGAGTTCAGAGAGGGGTGGCTTGGGAATGTTGGAGAAATGACTCAGGTCATGATCTCTAGAGGTTGGCAAGATCCCAGGCAAAATGGCAAACAGAGGTTGCAGTGGGTAGATATGGAAGAGAAAGGGAGAGCTACAGGGAGACAGACAAGAGATGGTGACGCTGATGAGGATGAAAAAATGAGAAGTGGGGAGACAGCAAACCCAGATGGACGATTGTCATTGGCGTTTCTGATGAATTGTGTCTGGTTGGAGCTATAATCTTAGCTTGCTTTATGTCCCTGGAGAGGTGAGGTGATAGGGGAAAAAGGAGAACACTAGTCCATTCCAATGGGAAGGCAAGAGTAAAAATATCCTGTGATTAATTATCCTCACAAAGTTCCTTCTCAAGGTTGGAGACCAGGGTGGAGCTTGGCAAAGGTACAACTCTGTAGTTGTCCAGAGAGAAATGGCTTCCTATTTTGAGCTGCCCATCTGCCCAGAGCATGGTCTTCCCCTTTGGCATCACACTTTCCCTAGAGTGTTTCTTTCTTCTCTGTCATCATGGCAATTCCCATCTGCACATGCTAGTTCAAGCAGCATGTCAGACTGCACTGCTGAACGTCAGGTCCTGGGCAGGTCTAAGATATCTTAATGTTCAAGTAGCTTTCAGCAATGAGAACTAGGATATCTGAATGTATCCTCTAGCTCTTACACATGTGCAAAAGCCCCAGAAAATAGCCATAAGAATCCTAATCTAAGCAATTCTTTTAACCCTGCTATGTTAATGAGACAGTCTGGGCAGGGAACCCTGAAAAATGGAGCTGAACATATGCTCTTGAGGGCTTGGTCATTATCTTGCATGACCGTATGTACACCAGAATCATAGGTCTTAACAGTTGATTGGGTTTAATTAATTTTCTCAATCTCTTACTTATTAGGCTAGCAAATGTTTATTGAAGGGTAGTATGTGCTTCCAGGTATTGACCTAATAACTGGGTGATGGTGATCAGATAGCAAAATAGTTAAATATTCTTGTCTGTATACAACTTATATTCCAGGAAAAAGAAATAGACAATAATTACATTAAGATAAGTGTATACTATGTTTGAAATTGTTAAATCTAATAGGAAAAAGTAAAAGAGAGAAGAAAATGTGGGGGCTGATAAAGAATTTTCTAGGGGCTATGGTGAAAAGTTTTATTTGATGCAGAGAAGTGAACCATACAGGTATGGGGGATCATGTGAGAAGCAGAAGAAAGGTCTCTACAGAGGCCGTGTAGGGGGGGAGCAGGCCTGCCTGGCATGCTTGTGGCACTGTGATGAAACCAGTGTTTCAGAAGAGTGACTTAAGGCCAAGACAGTGGTGAGTGGCCAGTAGGAAGTACCTCGTGAGAGACTAGGACTGGGTTTTTGTGTGACGACTGAGGGCTGGAATAATATTCAAGTTTTCTTCCCATTTCCATGTTGAAAGTAGAGTAGATCGTAGGGGACCGAAGAAGAACTCAGAGGGAGAGAGGTTAGGAAATTCTACTACAGTTATCTGGGTAGGAAAATGACTTGGACCAGATTGGTGATAGAATGATGAAAAATGTTGGATTATGATATATTTTAAATTCAGAGCAATCATAATTTCCTAATGGGTTGGATATGGGGTATGGGGAAAGAGGAGGTATGGTTACCTGAGAATAGGAAGCTTCACATGGACGAAGGTTTAGAAACTTAATCAGGAGTTTTAGTCAGGCTGTACTAAGTTTCAAAGCCCTGCTAGACAGCTAGTATACTAGTCGATGTGCAGTTTGTCCTATACTATGCACATCATGAGAGGAGTGTAAGTGTGGTCAGCAGTTATTCTCATTAAACTGGTGGGGAATCTCTCTGGGAATTTGAGCCCTGGTATACTCAAATGTTAGTTTACCAAGTCAAGAAGAGACAAGAATAGAAAACTGAGTGAGAATCTATGGGCTGGTTTTTTGTTTGTTTGTTTGTTTTGTTTTGTTTTTACCTGAAACCATTTGTTTGCCAGCTAACTCCCAGTTTTCACACTTACATCATTATAAAATATTGATAATTCTATTCTACATTAGTATGACTTCCTCTGTTCCTTACCCAGTTAGTATGGAAAGGCCATGTGTTGGACTGGATGAAAGTGTATGAGAGCATCTCCCCCTTCCACCCAGTGGATGTGAGGGCACACCAAAAGGCCTTTGATGGAGAAACATTTGAAAACTAAAATGGTGGCTTCTGAAATTCCTGGTTATCCCAAAATGTACCAGTGTTTTAGCTACATGTATTTTATGTGTTACTTCTTTCACACATGTGTATATTTGCACATGGAAGAGGTAGGCATTAAGTATCTTTCTTAATTGCTCACTTAGCTTTTTGAGACAGGAACTCTCACATAGCCTGGAGTTCACCAACTAGGTTAGATTGGCTAGCCAGTAAACTCTAGGGACCTCTTTCCCCCTCTGTCCCTCCAACTTTGGGATTGTAAGCAGTACCTATTTTTTTTTTTTTTTATGTTGCTGTGGAGCTGAACACAGGTCCTCATGTTTGCACAGTAGACATTTTTGTAGCTGAGCCATCAACCCAGGCCCTATATGTAATTCTTAGGCCCTGATTCGAGTGACTAAAACAAGTGAACGATTTGTGTCTAATGCTTTTAGATTTGTAAATGAGATATTGTTTATGTGAACACTTTGTAAAGTCTAAAATGCCCCACAAATCACACAATTATTGTTGTCGTGCACAGATGCCATCGATGTATTTTCTAGTCTTAAGCTTTTTCCATCCAGTCTTCCTAGACATTAAAATTTCACAAGTTGCTATGTTCTTCTTTTCATTCTTTCTCTGTAGTTTCCTGTCAGTTGAGAGGCAACAGGGCTGGGACACAGTCTGGACAAGCTTTCCTAGCAGTTAAAAGTCACAGATGTAATGATATCATTCACAAACAGCAACATAATTATGCTTTAGAATTTTAGAAACGAAGCCAAAGGAATCTTGGACATAATTTTTGAGCTGTGTTAAGTCTTGAATTAAAGCAAAGTTTACCAGTGACAGGAGTTTGTGATTTTCTATGCAGTGTTTTATTTGGCTACAGGATGACTTCTTTGGAAGACTTAGTGTCAACAAATGCAGTTCCTTTCTTGGGCCCTGGCATTCCTCAGACTGGTGATGCTGTTATCCTGCTTTATGGAAGTGCTGTGAGTTTTCACAGACAAGTGTTCATGTGAGATCTGTGTTTAAACAGAGGCCGGGGATCCTGAGTGACATCATTTCCACATTCATTAGCTATTTGTCACCATACAGCTTGATGGGGCCCTGCTTCTGGGAAGGAGAGGGAATGCATTCTGATGAGCTAAGAAGGTGCTCCTTTATGTGTGTGTGTGGGTGTGTGTGTGTGTGTGTGTGTTATAAAATTAAAATTATAAGAATATAGATGTTAGGAGAAAAACAAACAGAATAAACCTAGGTTATAAAAATAATTTAAATAAGGAAATCAATGACATAGAGACAGGTCACCATGGAGACTCCTGTTAAAACTTTAAAGGATTGTCATGGGTTGAATGAGAAATGTCCTCATAGTTAGAGTTGTTGAGCACCCAGTTGGTGGTACCCTTCAGAGATGTTTAGGTAGTGGGGCCTTGCTTCTGGAGGAAGTACACCACTGGGGTGGGCTTTGATATTAAAGGCCTGGCAACACTTCCTGTTCACATTCTCAGCCTTGTGCTTGCAGTACAGGATGTGAGCTTTCAGCTTCCTGCTCCTGCCATCATGCCTGCGGCTTGCTGCCGTCTCCTTTGCCATGATGAACTCTTATTCCTCTGGAACTACAAGAGGAAATAAACTCTTTCTTAAATTGCCCTGGTCATGAGGTTTTATCACAGAATAGAAAAGTGACTAATGTTGGGATTCTCTAAAAATCCTAAGAAAACAGATACATTTCAACAACTCACAAGCCGGAAAAGCTATATAAACAAATATAGAATTAAAATAGAGTGGAGATTAAAAAAAAATTTCAAAAACTATTTTAAAGCTAATAAAAGCTGATTTGCCAAAAAAGAAGCAGAGGAGGTGAAGATTAACATCTAGAAGGCCATCCTTTGTCCTGATTGCTTTCAATGTAAATAGAAAAAAATTGCTCAACTCACTTAATGTGTGCATTTTGCATAATTTAGATTGAAGACATACTTTCAAGTTTATTATAATTGTCCATTTTTTGGGAATTTCATTTGTATTACTTGGAGATTATGTGTCCTTTCAAATGAAGATAAAAACCTACCTGTAAAATTCGTTTATATTGGAAGCAAAGAGGACAAAAGATGATCTTTTTGATGTTAACATCATTTATAGTCATTATTGTAGTCAACGCCTTTATTTCTTTTTGGGAAAAGCAGCATTTATTTTTCATTTGTTTTTCCTGTATCTACAAATACCTTTAAATAATTCCTTATATTTAATTTTAAAAAGTTAACAACACTAAGCAAATTCAGTCCTTTTAATTTTTAATTTAAAAACATTTATTTATTCATTTTAGTATATGAGTAGTTTATCTGCATGTATGTCTGCACCCCTCATGTGTGCCTGGTATAAATGAAGGCCAGACGAGGACATTGATCCTTTGGAGCTGGAGCTAGAGATGGTTATGATCTGCCATGTGTACAAGGAACACAAAGGTCCTTGCACTCACAAACAGCACTAAAACAACTAGATGTGGTAAGCATGCAGGGCTGTCTTTTAAAAACAAGCCAAAGGTACCCACTGAAGCATGGGGAGGAAGAACTGCAGGAGCCAGAGAGCTTGAGGACACCACAAAAGCAGAGACCATAAATTCAACTAAGCAGGGTTCACAGGGACTCACAAAGACTGATGTGGCAATCATGAAGCCTGTATGGTTCCTTGGTAGGTTCTCAGCATGTAAGTTAAGGCTGTTAGCCTGATGTTTTTGTGGGACTTTCAACAGTGGAAATGAGGATGTCTCTAATTCTTTCATTTATTCTTGGGACCCTTTTTCTTTTACTGGATTGCCTTGTCTAGCCTTGATATGAGGGTTTGTGCCTAGTCTTATTGTAACTTATTATGCAGTGTTCCACTGATATCCTTAGAAGGGCTGTTCTATTCTAAAGGAAAATGGAGGAGGAGTGGATCATGGGAGAGGGGAGATGGGAGGGGTGAAGGGAGGTGGGGCATGACTGGGAGGAGTGGGGAGGCTGGGCGTAGTGATAAGAGTGGAAACAGGTCTCGGGATGTATTGGAAACAATGACAACAAAAACAAAAATGAAAAAGAGAGAACGAAAATAAAAAATATGTATAATCTGGTTTTCAACCCTGAAGCCTGGGAACGGAAGTTGTTCATAACCTGGTGATCTGAACTCTCTGCAGGACTAGGCCATAACGAGCTCTCACAAGCAGGACCATAGGGAGCTAATAGTGTAGGTGACCTTTGTATTATCTTTATGGTCAGGAGCTTCCAAACTCCCACTTCCAGGACCAGAAGTGGCTTAGAGACCGTTTGACCTCTGCTTTATCTGAATGAGCAAGAGCACACCAGATCCTCCCCTGGGCCCTTAAGATACATATGTAGCCTATCTCTACAGCGCATCTTCATGGAAGAAGTGGCATGTACTCTGAGGAGCATTTTGATGTAATTTTGTCTCCTTGCGCATGGGAGATTTATTAGGCAAGAAAACATTTTTTAAAATTACGTGTTACTTAAATATTACCTAAAATAAACTGCCCAGGGTACTTCTAGATTTGAACCAACATCGGCTAAGCTGAATTTGATTTTTGTCTTGCTTCATATGATATCTGCCAGCCAGTGGAGTTTGCAGATACCCCTGCATGGGTATGGACATTGAACCTGGGTTCTCTGAAAAAGCAGTGAGTATTCTTAACTGCTGAGCCATTTCTCTATCCTCCAGTGTTTGTTAAACATAAATTTTTAAAACACTAGTCACTTTCACAGGAATATAGGCATGGTTCAACCTCAGAAAATCTACTAGTTCGTGAGAGAGATAATGATGTACATGAGAGAAATGATGAGAACACAGAACATAGAAAGATAGAAACAGGACCTTTTACTCTTATAACATGTTTGCCTACATTCCACAACAAATGTCATATTTAATGGGTAAATCTGGGGCACCCTTGTGAAGATATGAGATGAACATGTGAATAAATCTGCATAAATTATACTTATTGGTGAAGTATTTATGACCCTAGTCAACATAATACCAAAAGAAAATATTTGACACGAAATGACCTTGAAATTTCTTGATGATTAAATAATTTATATTTGAATGCAGTGGGATGAATGACAGATTAGTCTCACTGGGTCTATTACCCACACTTAGGGGTAGGCCCTATGCTCAGCAGTAGATGGCCAACACAAAATGAACTCAATGCTGGCATCTCTCTCATGCTTCTACCTATACTCCCATATGGCAGATAAGAGTCAGCCAGCTCTACTGTGCTCCCCTTTGCTGCCCAGGGGTTATACAGTGCTGTACTTCCAAGTGCTGCAGACATCAAGAAGTGAGGCCAGCTCTCCTACTCTCATGCCCCTGGGGCCAGCTCACCTACCTGCCTCAGGTGGCTGGGGTGGGGGGAAAGAGAGGGGGAGGCATGGAGTGGGACCAGCTCAGACATCAACATGGCTTCAGGCAATAGCCCCAAACTGGGATATCTGCATGGCCTTTGGCAGTAACATAGGCCTCAGACCCTGACTAGGATGGGACTATGGACCCAGACATTGCCCCCAGGGATGTCAACATGGCCTCAGGTGGCAACACAGACAAACGATTGACATCTGGCTGGCCTTCAATTGCAACAAGTGTCATAGGCCTCAGCACAGACCCCAGTTGTGGTAGAACCATGGACTCAGACATGGCCCTTAGTGGCAGCCCAGACTTGGATATCATCATGGCCTCAGGTGGCTTTGCAGGTTCCTCATACCTGCCTGTTTCTCACTGTTGTTGAGTCTACAGTTCTACCTCTCTCCACAGTGCAGAAACAACCTGGCTTTGAGTTGCTCTACTATCTCCACTGTGTGTTCCATTTTCCCCATCTCTCCATCACATACTTGCTCATCATACTGGTACCCACCATGAGGCTGGAGCAAGCGCTTTCTTCCAGCTGCCCAGGGGTTGTGAAAATTTTGTTTTTTAAAAAAGTTTTTTAAAGAGCGAGAGTGGGAAAGAGTGAAAAAGAGTGAGGGGGGGAGGGAGGGAGGGAGGGAGGGAGGGAGAGAGAGAGAGAGAGAGAGAGAGAGAGAGAGAGAGAAAGGAGAGGAGAGTTGGGGATGGGGAGCAAGGGCAGAGCTGGTAAGAATTGCGTGAGGGGAAACTGTGATCAGAATATAGTTTATGAAAAATATTTTTACTT
Source organism: Rhynchomys soricoides (assembly GCA_019843965.1). Classification (NCBI taxonomy): domain Eukaryota; kingdom Metazoa; phylum Chordata; class Mammalia; order Rodentia; family Muridae; genus Rhynchomys; species Rhynchomys soricoides. The sequence goes on along the minus strand of JADRCH010000064.1, from coordinate 4,552,738 downwards.
AATAATGAGAAAGAAACCTTCAAACTGAGCTCCATAGAGGCTGGGCTTGTTTTCATCCCTACCAACTGTGTATAAGGCTTCTCTCTGTCTGTACCCGTATCAGCTTTTGCAGTTATTTCTTTTCTTAGGCCCACCATCCTGACATGAGTAAGATGGAATCCCAGTTCAGTTTTGATTTACATTTCTCCAATAGCTTATGAGGCAAACTTTTTTTTCCATGTTTATCTTCACTTAAATTTACCTTTTGAGAATTGTGTGTTCATTTTATTAGCCAATTTGTTGATTGGGTTGTTTGCTTTCTTAGTCTTTAGTTGTTTGGGTTCTTTGTATGTTCTAGATATTAATCCCATGCCAGATTTATATCTTTTGTTGCAGAGTTCTGAAGGAGTTCTAACTCCTATTTAACTTGCAAATAATTTAGTATACCTGCTTGCTTTATATCAAGGTATTTGTCTGTGCTGTCTTAGTTAGTGTTGTGTTGCAGTGAAAAGACACCATGACCAAGATGACTATTATAAAAGAAAGCATTTAGCTGGGGTCATGCTTACAGTTTCAGAGGCTTAGCCCATCATCATCATGGTAGGGTGCATGGCAGCATGCAGGCAGATGCCAGAAAAGTACTGAGAGCTACATCCTGATCCCCAGACAGCAGGCAGAACAAATGCCTAGTGTGGGCTTTTGAAACTTCAAAGATAAACCCACCGTGGCATTTCCTCCAACAAGGCCATACCTCCTAGTTCTTCCAGTCCTTCTCAATAGTGCTACTCCCTGGTGACTAAGCTTTCAAATATATGAGCCTATGAGGACATTCCCATTCAAATCTCCATAGGCGGTCTTGTCCTCAGCCTTTGTACAGATTATTTGAGGAGCACTTTAAGTGTGTGATCTTTGAGTGCTAGGTAAATTTTAAGAAAGAATGGTAGTTAAATAGCCAGAAGGGAGAAATAAAGACTGGTCCTAATACTTTTGGTTCCTGATTGGCTTTTCGGCTTTTGCCCCCCTTAAGCATAGAGCTTATTGTTTAGATAGAAGTAGAATAGAATATCTACTCCTTAGACATCTTTACAACTAAAATTTAATTTTTATGAATAGAATTTAAGCATTTGAATGTTTCTGAAAAATTGTGAAGAAGCTTTGGAATTGTTATATTCAGTGATAGTTGGTAAGACATACATTCAAAGATTAATAAGTAAAGCAATAAATGGAGACTAGCCTAGCAGAAGAAATACAGAAGAATAGAATACATAATTAATAATGCAGACTGCACATATTGCCTCAAATCAGCAGTAGAAAAACTATACATGATTTCTGAATAATGACAGGAAGCCAACTAGGCTAGCTAGGAATTTACTGTAGCTGTACTTTTGGTTATTTTATTGGCTCCTTCATCTTTCTAACTCCCAACACTAGGTAGGAGAAAAACAAGGATAGAGGGGAGGGAGGCATTGATCTCATTAGACTACTTCCTGTTGACTAAGGGCATTAAATTCCTTGGGGCAAGTTTGATCTTAATTGTTAGGATATCTCCAACCAGCAACTAGCAATCCAGCAACCAGCAATAGCAGCTGGGGCAGCAGCAGGGGCAGCAACAGTTCCCTTTCTCAGAGCTCTGGCATTTACATACCCTCTAAAGAGTCCCCAGAATTCCAAATGTACACTATCTTCAGCTGGCAAAATCATACCCCTGCCAGACCATGAAATAAATCATAGTCAGCTGCTGTGGACAATCTGAAGCAGCCCCATATCCCATATTTGGCATTAGAATGAGAACATAGTCACATAACATTTCTGTGTTTTTAAAAGAAACCAAATTTCTTACTATAATTTAATAAAACATTTTTTAGCATGTGCGTTAACTTATATAAAGGGATAATGTATTTATCAGCTTGATTGTAGTAGTCATTTCACAATGTATAGGTATGGTGAATCTGCATATATGTACTTGAATATACATATGCAGCTTGCATTTGTTAAATATTAAAAATTAATTAAATTAAAATTATAAATGTTTCCCACCAAAATATATACTTTTTGTGATACATTTGAGACGTATTTATTAAGAAAAATGAGGCACATAGAGCCAAGACCATGTGGTAAATCTAGGACAGGTCCACATCCCAGTGAGCTGAATTCTGGATTCTTCATTTGGCTTCAGGTAGTCAGAGAAGGGTGGTGTCAAATTCAGAGGTAGGACTTGGTTTGATTCCCTCAGGAGTCAGTTGAGGCAAGATATGTGTGCATAAATGTAGCGAAAGAAGGTGAGTTTAAAAAGGGTCATGAATGGAGAGTTAGTGAATGTCTCAAACCTTTAAGCAGATCATTATCGTCAAACAAGTGGTTTCTAAATTTTAATTGACAAGGTTATATCTACTTAAAATGATAACTTAGACATTTTAAAATCTTGATCACATATTCTTTTCAAGTGTTAGTGGATATAAACGGATATAAGTAATTTGTAGTGGTTTGCATATAGTGTGTCCCACCAAAAGGCTCAGTGAGGGGAGATTTAGTTTCCAGCTAATGGTTAGATTTGGGAAGTGAGACTTAGATGGACAAAGTAAATCCCTGAGGGTGGGCTCTTGTTTCTGAGACCCTCTGGGTCATCTATACTTCCTGTTTGCCTTGACATAAGAGCCTCTTTTACCATAGACTCTGTGTACTATGATGTTCTGACAATACACATGTACCCAAGGTAACCCTCTGAAGCCACAAACTAAAATACATAGTTCCTCACTTTAAGTTGTTCTTGAGTATTTTGGTCATAAAAGCTAGAAAAAAGTGATTTTAGATTATATTAGATTATACTTATTTATTTACTTTGCTTGTTTTTTGTTTCTAAATGAAGTATCTACTATCATCTAAAGAGGGCTAGCATTTCCCAACACAGAGGAAACATGTGAAGTAATTTAGGTCTTTTTTTTTGAGATAGGGTTTCTCTGTATAGCCCTGGCTGTCCTGGAACTCACTCTGTAGACCAGGCTGGCTTTGAACTCAGAAATCTACTTGTCTCTGCCTCCCAAGTGCTGGGATTAAAGGATTGTGCCACCACTGCCTGGCAAGTCTTATTTTAACAATATGAAAAAATATAGAAAGATTTTCAGCAAGGAAAGAAGTGATGTGTTACCCAGATTCACTCAATGTAGTTTTAAGATGAATGAAAAGGGAAAAAATGAAATCAAGGAGAGCATTGACAGTGATAGTTCAGAGTGGTGAAGTGTGGGTCTTAGCGAAATGCCAATAACACAAATGAGTAGAAAAAAAATCTTCTGTTTTCATAGATAACAGAATGTTATGGCAGATGGTGTGGAGGAAGTCAAGTGGAAGTCAGGTTTGGGACCTTGGAAAAATTGAGACCAGTAACAGAGTGGAATTATATATAGCAAGGCCAGAGTGGCCTAGAAAGGATGCTGATTGCAGATACGAGCCCTGCTCTCCATGGGCTGTTCAAGAGATTATGCACAAGAGTGGCTGTTGGAGGTACAGAGGTAGAGGAAAAAGGCTTGGACTGGACACAATATCTTTGGCAATTTTCTAGCTAAATACCAGGTGGGAGGAGGCCAGCATAGAGACTGTGCAGACCTTATAGGCAGTGTGTTCTAAAGAGTGTCTGTCTCCCTTGAGTGTATTTCCTCCCTTGAGTATTTTGTTCCCCCTTCTAAGAAGGAAATACGGAGACAAAGTGTGGAGCAGAGACTGAAGGAAAGGCCATCCAGAGACTGACTCACCTGGGGATCCATCCCATATACAGACACCAAACCCAGACACTACAGCAGATGCCAAGAAGTGCTTGCTGACAGGAGCCTGATATAGCTGTCTCCTGAGAGGCTCTGCCAGAGCTTGACTAATACAGTAGTGGATGCTCACAGCCAACCATTGGACAGAGTGCAGGGTCCCCAATGGAGGAGTTAGAGAAAGGACTGAAGGAGCTGAAGGGGTTTGCAACTCCATAGGAAGAACAGTATCAACCAACCAGACCCTCCAGAGCTCCCAGAGACTAAACTACCAACCAAAGAGTACACATGAAGGGACCCATGGCTCCAGCAGCACATGTAGCAGAGGACAGCCTTATCCGACATCAACAGGAGGAAAGGCCCTTGGTTCTGTAAAGGCTCCAGTGTAGGGAAATGCCAGGGTGGGGAGGCAGGAGTAGGTGGGTGAGTGGGAGATCACCCTCATACAAGCAGGGGGAGGCAGGATGGAATATGGGGATTCCGGAGGGGGAACCGGGAAAGGGGATAACATTTGAAATGTAAATAAATAAATTATATATATATGCCTGGAAACAGAAAACCCAGTTCCTAATTCTTTGCTACTGTTTCTTTAAATCTTTTGTCAAATTAATAATTGCTTGAATCTCAAACATTTAGGGGCAGTAGGGTGCTAAACAGAAATACTTTTATGCAGATTAAATTAGATAATATTTGTTATAAGGTTGCTTTGCAAATTGTAACAGTCTGGGGTCTGAAGATTTAGCTCAGTTGATAGCAATTGCTGATCTTGCAAAGGACTTGGGTTTGTTTTCCAGCATCCACATTATGGCTAACAACCATTGGTGACTTCAGTTCTAGGAGATCTGCCTTCCTCTTCTGGCTCAGCACGCTCTAGGCATGCATGAGGTACACCTACATACATGTAGGCAAAAACACTTATACACATAAAAAGTAAATCTTTTAAAATGTTAAAGGACTGGACCAGCTTTGGCCTTGTTGTGAATTGTGATTTGGTGGAAAGATAAAATGTAAACTCCAGGTTCAGAAGTCAGCCCCAGCGCAAGCAGACAGAGTACAGGTCAATGAAATTCACATCTTTACACGGGCCAAGATCTGCTGGATTGACTGCTGTTACAAGAGAAGCAAGAATTTGTAATGAGTCCTGGGAGCAATAATTGGGCCCCACTCATGGACAGACCACAGAGAACGAGGTAGGATACTCGTAAGTAGGTTTGGGATAGAAGACAAGGACATCCACCCCTAAAGCTTGTAACATCCAGAGCAGAGGCAAAGGTAATCTTGATGATATTGGGTAAGGGACCTGATGAAAAGACTTTGTTTCAGAGTTAGAGTGTCCTTAAATCCTTAAATAATAAAAATACAGTAATTACAATCAATGTTAACATTCCGGGCCAAGAACTATTTATCATTACTTAATTCTACTAAGGAAATAATCTAGTTTCCAAATGACCTCATTGTTATTATTATTGTTTTTGTTGATGTTATTATTAACCCCTCCACTTTGATTTTTTTACGGTAAGGCCTAACTCTTGTAGCCCAGTGCACTGGCTGGTTTTGTGTAAAGTGGACACAGGCTGGTGTCATCAGAGAGGACGTAGCCTTGGTGAGGAAATGCCTTCATAAGATCCAGCTGCAAGCCATTTCCTCAATCAGTAATCAATGGGGATGGGCCCAAAACATTGTGGGTAGCACCATGCCTGGGCTGGTGGTCCTGGGTTTTATAAAAAAGCAGGCTGAGCAAGCCAGGTGAAGCAAGCCAGTAAGCAGCACCTCGTCATGGCCTCTGCACTGGCTTCTGCCTCCGAGATCCTGCCCAGCTTGAGTTCCTATCCTGATGAGCAGCAAAGTGGAAGTATACACTGAATAGTTTTTCTTCCTCTGCTTGCCTTTTGGTCATAATGTTTTGTTCTAGCAATAAAAACCCTACTAAGACACCTAACCTTGTCTCATTTCCCCAGCAATTCAGCAATTCAGTCTTCCATGTGCTTGAAATTACAGACATGCTTGGGTTTTCATTAGCATTTTACACATGGTGAAACCAAGGCCTGATTATCTCAACTAGTAAGCAATGGAGCCACGCTCTATAAACCATGGAAATGGCTTCAGAATCAAGAGTCTGCAACTCTGTGAGGGTGTCATAGAGGTAGAAGAAAGGACAGGCACACCCATCACCCTCAATATCCCAAGACTTAGGGATTCATTCTTGCTAATGCCCGTACTCTGCATTTCTCTGTGCTCTGGGTTCCTTTATGGCACTGATCAATGTATTCGCCATCACTGGATGGTAATCCCAAGACAAAAGGCGTCTTGCTTTTTAATGTGCTGGACTTCTGACATGAAGGTGGTACAATCCAGTCAAAGACAATAGTTAGGTTCAGAGAAGGTAGGACTTTAGTGCTGGCTGCCATCACATGTGACTATGTAGCCTTAGGTATGTTATTTAAGTTCTATTACACTTTAATTTTGTCATTTGCTGTCAGTGTTATATGCAATGTCTCCATGACCAGGTTTCAGAATTAGACCTTTGAGTCCTGGCTTGTCCATTTATGATAAATGAGAGTCCTGGCAAATTATAAGCTTTTCTATTTTGAGTTTCCCTTTTTAAAAAATAGAAATGAGAACAAACATACACCCACCAGAGAGTTTTTAAGGAAGATATAATGGAGTGTTGGCATGATGCCTGAGAATTGGTGAGTGCTGGGCAGGCCTTCTCTGTATTTACAGAGCCATAAAATTTTAACCTGGTTTATAGAGCTATTTATAGTTTATAATGAGAAAGACACAAAGTGCAAGCTCTGTGCAGTACATATACTACACAAGGCACCCAGGAGGCCCTCACTGTGCTTCAAGTGTTATTACTGTTCACTGTAATGAACTTACACAGAGTAGTTACCAACCTAGCTCATCTTCTGCCTCTTGAGGCCTCACACTCTGCAAGGTCTCTGCCTACGTCTGCCTATGCAGAAGATCTCTAGAGGCAGTGAACCTAGAATCCAAATCTTTTAAAGCACTAATTAATTTTCATGTGTATGCTTGTTTTGCCTACATGTTTATCTGTGCACCACACACCTGCCTGGTGCCTGTGGAGACCAGGAGAAGGCACTGGATCTCCTGGAACTGGAGTTATGGATGGTTCTGAACCACTATGTAGGTGCTAGGTATTGAACCCATGTCCTCTGGAAGAGCATCCAGTGCTCTTAATTACTGAGCCATCTCTGCAACCCTAAAATTCAATCTTGCTACTGATTCTAGGGTAATGTAAGGAAGCTGGATCAAAGTGGAATGGGCAGCCAGGCTGTTTTCTCCAGGATCCTTCCCCAAGCTATATCCAGGGAATCTCCTGCCTCCTTAGCAGGTGGCTTTGTCCTTCTGTGTTACTGGGGATATCTCTCCTTGCTTACGCTTGACTGGAAACTTCTCTCATAGCTGTCCCATCACTTCTTATGAGAGTTCCTGTTAAGAAAATAGAATTATTTTAGTTCCCTTCTTATCATAACTAAAATAAAAACACACCTATAGAAGGCTAAGTTGGGGTTGTCAGTTTCCGTTCCATTGGGTGTGTCTTCTGAGACTTAGAAATAATTTTTCTCCTATTTTATTAATATATTTTCAGAATTTCCCACAATGTATCACGCACATATTCAGCGCTGCCCCCATTTGCAGATAAGATAGGGTAGGGGAGGGAATATGGGGAGGAGTAATTAGTATTAAAGACATTTGGAAATGTTATATGCCACTTTTAGAAATATGATTTTTTGTTTGTGTGCATAAGTGTATATGTGCTTATTCATGTGTGAACAGGTGCTGCCTGCATGTGTGTACCTGTGTAGCCCAGAATAACCTCAGTTGTTCCTCAGGTGCCATCTACCCTTATTCTTTCTTTTTTAAAAAATATTTATACTACCATAATATTATTTATTATTATTAATCGTACTTGAAGGTCTCTCATTGTCCTGAAGCTTACCAAATAAATTGACTGTATAGCTAGTGAACTCACAGAATTATAAGTGAGCATGTTATGCTAGCACCACCCTCCCCCTGCTTTTGTTAATTGTGGGTTGTAGAAGATCAAACTCAGGTCCTTTCTCTTCAAGGCAAACATTTATCAACTGCCATTGTATTTTTAAATCTTTACTTGCATGTGTATTTTATCTTCATTTTGCTTACCATTTCTTAGCTTACTGCTATGGAAATGAGACCTTGGCTTTCCTATACCCCTTTCCAACATAAACACATACCAAAGAAACACACACATATTTCCTTTCCTGGCATAACAATGACATCATGACTTGGGTATTGAACAATACTCACTGTGAACAATTATGTTCACCTTAATTACGACTGGGTTATAGCTATTTGATCACCACTAATTATTATGTCTTCTTGTAAATTTATCACTTCCCCTGGCATTAATAATTACCTCGTTGACTGTTTGCCTAGTACTCTATGTGGCTATCAATACTTTACCTGAACACTGAGACAATAGTATAAATCTTTGAGTTTATTTAACCGTAATAGGCTGTGTTTACTCTCCCCAGTCATGGAGACATTTTCTCCACAGCCACGCCTCTTTTTCTACCTGGTGGACCACTTATTCTTATGTTTGTATTTCTTGGTTCTTTGTTCTTATTTGTAAGTCTATAGAACATAGACTATTATTTGGTAGGCTTTGGCAATTAGTTGGTACCTCAGTGATTTCAGCAGGAGATCTCTAAATGGCAGCTTTAGCTGCCTTCAATGGACATGCCGGCATACTTAGAAAGGGATTTATTGATTGTCACCAGTCAGGCATAAGCCTATCTGTTCACAACCTGGAAATCTCTAGGGTAAGAGACAAGAGGATAGAATGTTGAAGGAATCTTCATCAGTGCTCCTCTTCTGAGCATAGGACCTGCTTGGCACTGTGTTTAAATACAGAGTTCACTCATTCAATCTTCCTGCTTTCTGCTGGGAACAGCATGGCAGCTATTGTAGGCAGCTTCTGAGAAAACTTTTAAACTTGTCTTTATTTTATGCCCTTCTGTCATTTCATTCTTCCTGGGTTCTGGAGACTATCCGGTAGTCTTCCATATACCTCTGCCCTTTCAGACTACTTCCAGTTTAGATCTTTGGTTTCTTTCATCTGCTGCATTGATATTTCTACCCACCTGTTCTGTCGAGCTTTAAACTTCTTGGCTTTCCCCATTGCTCTCATTTCTTTGATTCTTGAAGATGTCTTTTTAAAGCTCTTGCTTATGGTTTTAGTGACATTTGCCAAAAACAGGTGTAAATGAATATAAGACTTATGCACAAACGCACTGCTTTAAGAGAGTCTCCACCATGTGCTGCTTGGCAGTATGGAAGCTGAGTCTTCTCTTCCTAACATATGTGTTCCCTCCTGACAGCAGCTAGGTCCTTGCTCTTTGTACCTCTCTCTTTCCTTTCTCTTCTTTCTTTCACTCCCACTCTTTCTTTCTACCTACCAATTACTAATTAGATAAAACTAACCAGAGGTATTGTTTTCTCCTATTCAGTAGATAACCCTTGTGGCCCACATTAAACCCACATTATGTAAATAATGTTACAATGTGTCCACATATCCTTCCCATGGCATCTTCATCAGAATCCTTCATTCTGTCATTCCTGATTTTGTCACCTTCTAGATTCCAGAAAACCCTTTGGTGCTAATTGTTATTGAATATCATTCTTCAGCTTCTAGTCAGTTCTATTCCCTTCTTATAAGGTTTATTGACTTCTCTTTTGTTGAAATTGTCATGATTGTGTGCAACCAAAGAACTATGATACAGATATTAGGTAGTCTCTATGATAAGTTCTTTGCTTCTGTAGTCTGAAAAACAAACACTGAATTGAGAGATCTTTCTCTCCAAGATATTGAATTAATTCATGATTAGAATTTATATTCTTATGAAATACATCTTTGAAGTATAGAGATAAATTATGGAATAGGGCTTAGCTTCAGTCATCTGTGGCTACAGAAAACAAACCCAAACAAACAAACAAACAAACAAAACCCCCCCAAAACAAAATGACAGTATATCAGTGACGAGCAATGAACATTTAGTTTTTGCTTCTGTGTTTGGGGGTTGATTTAGTTACCTTCTTTGCATGGTTAGTTTGTTGGTAAGCTGTTGCTCTCCTCCATGTTTCTTGCTCTGGGTACCATGCTCTAGGGGCAGAGGCTACTATGGATATATTCTTATGAAGATGGCAAGAATGCTAAATCAAAAGCCAACCACACATGCTCATTTCAAGCCTCTGTTCCTATCACGTTTAATGTACCATCCCAACATGCCACTAGCAGAGTAAAAGTCACTTTGGTGAAGGCTGGAAACTATTTCTACAAGTCCACAGCAAGAGCACGAATGTTTGGTTCTGTTATAGGGAAGTGAATACTTGCTGTAATATTTCATTCTATCAGAGTCTGCCCCTCTGTTGGTTATGGTTACTCATATTTCCCACATTTCCAATAAAATCACACTCTAAAGCCTTTTGATCTATATCTGTAACATATATTGTCTGGATAAACATACATACACGTGTGAGCGCGCATACACACACACACACACACACACACACACACACACACACACATCAGAGACCGGTGAATGATCTGAAAACTATGGCTACCTGCCACACACTAACACATAATCACAGAGTAAGAATTCAGTAACAGAAATAAACACTTCCACCAGAAACTGAAAAAAAAAAGTGCTAGATAGAATTTCTTAAGTCCTGCTGGGCAAAGAACTGTTTCTAGGTCTGCAGATTTGGACCTGGTTATTGTCGATAGGACTCACATCCTGCTCTGTTGTTTAAATCTGTTTTGGAGCCTGTGGAGATCTTACCCAGTCATTATCCAGTTTCGTCCAGAAAGTTGAAGACACAGCATTTATTTTTGTATATCATATACTCTCAGCTTCTTTTAGCTGAAGCTGGTATCCATTTTGACAGTATTGTCCTCTCATAAACAATGTGAGTTTTCTATGGGTTTCATTCCATGTAAATACATGTTATAACATGACCTGTTCTTTATGCGACATACCTTCTCTCTAGAGTGACTGAGAGATAAGTAATTGAGAGGTACCAAGCTCCTTTAGGGCATCCCTGAAAGCTTTTTACTTAGCTGTAAAAAGCAGAAAAGATGATGCCTCAGCGCCCTACGAGATGATATAAAATGTTACAACTTCAACCTTGATTTGGTCTTAATTCTGAGGTTGTTTAATAACCTTCATGTCTTTTATCTGAGTCCATCTTTCAACCCTGCAACTTCTTACATTAAACCCCCCTCCTCCGAGTTTTTGAAAACTGACCATTTATTTCCTCATTTGTACCATTTCAGGCAATATAATAATGCAGCTACTAGAAATTAACTCACCTTTTAAATTCTTCTTCAAAGGTTCTTTGCATGATACCATAATTTAGTAAATATATTTTATGTTAGCTATCCCAGGAAATTACTATACCATCTTTGGCAGTAGATGATATCCGTTACCATTTTTCAGCTTTTACTATCAGTTTCCTTGCAGCTTACAGCCAACATCCTATCTACAGTTTTAGCAGTGTGAGGTCTGTGGTACCAGGGTGTGCTCTAGTCAGATGTTTGTATAACAAACAACCTTCTCGTTAAGGTATGTGCTTATTTTTTACCACACACACTTTTGTGGTTCAACTGGTTCAAGCAGTTCTGTTCTTTGCAGCTTATTCTGGGCTCCAAACGGGAAGGAAGCCATTACCTAGAGTGTTTTCTTTTCAAGCTGATAACAACAGAGTAAGAAAGCAAGTTCATCCACAAAAGTAACATTTTAAGTATCTGCTTATGTCAGAGAGATTTTTCTAATATTGCTGATCTAATACTAAGTCAGATACTGCTGTCTCAATCATGGGAAGATGAGTGAATTCCATTCACATGACACCATGAGAGCGGATATACTGTAATACTCTTATGTGGGAGATGAATTGGTACCATAATTAAATTCTTCATGAGACAAGCTAGAAATATGGAAAAATTAAGTGACTCTGAGAAACGAAAAGATTTTTCTTAACTCTCCTCCACTCCCAGGGTCTGGTTTACATTCCTTGGGAGCTGAGTCAAGAATTTCTGCCCAAATAGAAAACGCAAAACTGCTGCAAAGACTTCCTGTGTATAGAGGAAACCTCCTTTCCTGAGAAATTTCCTAGTTAAGATGATTGTAACAGCTGATCGACTTTGCTCAAGGCCAGATCATGTATCTTACATCTTATGGTCTTTGACTTTAACCTCTCATATGTAAACCTGAACAAAATCAACTGCAACCACTTTGCAATTTTATCTAATAAAAGAAATTAAGA
>JADRCH010000064.1:4519731-4540669 GCA_019843965.1 Rhynchomys soricoides | reverse complement strand
ATCAACTGCAACCACTTTGCAATTTTATCTAATAAAAGAAATTAAGATAAACAAGTAGACACATTTTAAATTTTCTTTTAAAAAGCTTTATTTCATCTTTGAAACTGTAAATTACATCCCTTGAGCAACACCACCTCCAAAGTGGTGACATCTTATACATAGTTATCAACAGGTAAGCATGTTCTTAACGTAATGCTCACATTCTGAACCCGTCTCTAGTGTGTCCTTGTGGATTTTGTTTGTTTTTTAATAAACTCCAACTTTATTTCAAACAGATTATCCTAATTTTTTTTCTGCAGGTTAAATCAAAAGCCCCCAAACTGGAGGTCCTCAAGTTATTCAGCTGGCTAGGTCAGCCTGCATCTCTCACTACCATGGGTATTGTGATCTGTCAGAAGTATATCCTTGATCTAAGAGCCTTCCTTCCTACAGGAAATATTTGTTTCTCCTCTGAAGAGTTTGTTCCATTTTAAAAATGAACTTATTTCTTCCATTGCAGAATACATCTTTTGTTAAAGGGACAAACCATTCTTTCATGTCCCTTCTCTGGGGAAGCAACCGCTCAAAGTAAACAATAAATCACGTACACTAGCAGAACTAATTGATGTTGGCAGAGATCTTGGGAAAGTTTCTGACAATGCATTGAACACACATGGCAATACTTGTTGGAAGAGAGCAGCCGTAATTTAAACTTCCACTGTATTCATTGCATTTAGGTTCATGGTGCCAGTTATAACGTACCTGAGGGTCTAGCATTTTGCTGTACTGGTGAATGCAAACAGATCCACAGCCTTCTGGGGACAGTAGGTTGCATGAGATATGCTGGAAAGCAGGCTAGGTAACAGGGTGATAGAACTCATGACACAGATTTATCTAGTCCATGTTAGATTTTATGCTCTCTAAAACCTAACGGATTAGAACAGGGGTTTTTAACCTTTTCATCACTGGCATTTAATATATAATGTATAAAATGTTGAGAAATGGAGATAGAAAACAACAAGTCTTTATTTGCATGATTAAACCAGTATAATTCTGTAGGACAAGAAACATTTGTGTGTACAGGAAAAACACTGTAGTTCAAAATCCAACAATCATGAATCTAGACGGAGGCAGCCTGCCCTGATTGTCAGTGGGTGACATGTTGATATGAACAATGCAAAGGGCACATATTCTGTGCACTGTAGCTTCAAATATGGAGCTACAGTGAAATCCCATGATGCATCATGGCTGAGTACCACCCAAATACCTTGGATCCACTAAGCACTGAGTTTGAATCAATTTCTGCTCATTTCACATCAAGAAATCATTTCTTGTTGTCAAGGGTTTCAGAATTTCCACATTCATTACTACACATGAGACTGCAGTTCCAGTGTTAGAAACTGTGGCTCGGAGGATCTTGGTGACAAACATTATGGTATGGGACATAGTAATATGTATTTTCTCCATATACTATATGTTTTTCAGAACCTGGTAGATGGAGAGAACCAGGGCATTCTCAATGAACTTCTGATTGATGTGAACAGAGTCCCTGTTACTTCACATAACTAGTCGGTATAGTCATTGAGCCTTGTCTTCAGCTATTCAAAAATTTAAGAACCACACTAGCAAGTCAGTTAGAGATGACATAGCATTCCAGCGCCTCATATCCTTCCAGAGGCTCTCCTGAGACCAAGTGGTTAAACCAGTCCATTTTTAATGGGTGAGGACTCCACCATGTTGTTAAATAAAAATCCTTATTATTATTATTATTATTATTATTATTATTATTATTATTATTATTACTCTGCTATTAGATGAAGGGTGGGGTGGGGCCACATCAGCCCTCAGAGGTCCACAGTTTTAAATCAGTCAACTTCTACCTATACCACTTCTAAGATTTACACATTCCTCCTTATCCATTCCTTCCTGCCTGTAGTTTCCATAGCATGCTGAGGGCTGGAGACCATGCAGCTGTCCCACCTTCTCCTAGGAAACAACAGCTGCCATTGTTTTGTGTGAGCCAGGGAAAGAGTTGTTAGATACAATACGTAAATTTAATCTTGTCAAGTTTGTCTCAAAATAGATCAAACAGTTCTCTAAAACCATATGGTGATGGTGGTTTTCTCAGTTTTCAAATGTATATCTGACAAAGAAATTCTTAACAATTGATAGAATTCCAATTCTTTGATAGCCAGCGAGGGAAAACTCACATTTTGTTAAATGCCAACCTCATAAGTAAAAACTTTCTCTATGTTTTGTTTGATGATGGTCCCTTAGATTTCAAGTCACTGTTCTTTCTTGATAATTCGCCTTCTTAACCATGCTCTAAGTGTGCCTGACACACTTATCATTTTCTTTTTTTTTTTTAATGTGAGGAATTGATTTAATCTAGATAGAGAACTTATTTAATTTTGTTTAAATTACTGTTCATTTTTGATTTAGGAATTCATTATGAGGAGTTCATTCCAGTGGTGATAAACAAAAAATAATCTTTTTTTGATACTTTATTTACATTTCAAATGTTTTCCCCTTTCCAGGTCTCCTCCTTGGAAACCTCTTATCCAATCCCCCTCCCCCTGCCTCTATGAGGGTTTTCCCCAACCCACCCATCCACTCCCATCTTCCCTCCCTGGCATTCCCCTATACTGGGGCATCTAACACCCTCAGCCCAAGGGCTTCTTCTCTCACTGATGGACAAGGCCCTCCTCTACCACATATATGGCCAGCACCATGGATCCCTCCATATGCATTCTTTTGGTTGGTGGTCCAGTCTCTGGGAGCACGGGGCAGGGGGCTGACCAGTTGACACTGTTGCTCCCTCCCCATGAGGCTGCAAACTCCCTCAGCTCCCTCAGTCCCTTCTCCAACTTCTCCACCTGGGATCCCACGCTCAGTCCAATAGTTGCTGTGAATTAAATCATGGGTGTTCCGAACTTTTGGGCTAATATTCATTTATCAGTGAGTACATACTGTGTTTGTTCTTTTGTGACTGAGTTACCTCACTCAGGATGATATTTTTCGAATTCCATCCATTTGCCTGTGAATTTCATGAAGTCATTGTTTTTAATAGCTGAGTAGTATTTATTTCATTGTGTAAATGTACCACTTTTCTGTATCCATTCCTCTGTTGAGGGACATCTGGGTTGTGTCCAGCTTCTGGCTATTATAAATATGGCTGCTATGATCATAGTGGAACATGTGTCCTTATTATATGTTGGAGCATCTTATGGGTATATGCCCAGGAGTGGTATAGCTGGGTCCTCAGGTAGTATTTTGTCCAATTTTCTGAGGGTCCACCAAACTGATTTCCAGAGAGGTTGTATCAATTTGCATTCCCACCAGCAATGGAGGAGTGTTCCTCTTTCTCCACATCCTTGCCAGCATCTGCTGTCACCTGAGTTTTTGATCTTAGCTATTCTGACTGGTGTGAGGTGGAATCTCAGGGTTGTTTTGATTTGCATTTTCCTAATGACTAAGGATGTTGAACATTTTTTTAGGTGTCTCTCAGCCCCTCGAGTTTCCTCAGTTGAGAATTCTCTGTTTAGCTCTCTTCCCCATTTTTGATAGGGTTATTTGTTTCTCTGGAGTGTAACTTCTTGAGTTCTTTGTATATATTGGATATTAGCCCTCTAATTGGATGTAGGATTGATAAAGATCTTTTCCAAATCTGTTGGTTGCTGTTTTGTCCTATTGACAGTGTCCTTTGCCTTACAGAAACTTTGCAATTTTGTGAGGTCCCATTTGTAGATTCTTGATCTTAGAGCATAAGTCATTGGTTTTCTGTTCAGGAACTTTTACCCTGTGCCCATGTGAAATTTATCTTTTTAAGCTATAGATTTCTCTAGGTTAAAAGGTGATAGCTGTTCATAGTATAAAGGCATAAAATTCAAAGAAAGTAAGAGGCAGAAAACGTATTATCTGTAAATGCATGATGTGTTGTTTTACTGATTGCTTGACAATATTGACCTGTTTATAAAGTGTGCATGCTAACTTTAAAATTATTTCTTAGTTATTATAAAACAATATATAGTATTCTTAATAGTGGAGAAGAATTAGATCTTGGGAAGTATGAAGAAGACTGAAATGGTCCTAATTGTCTTTGCTTGTGTTGACAGAGTTCCAGATGTTTGTGAGTTGCCCTAACATGTGTGCTAGGAACTGAACTCTGGTTCTTTGTAAAAGCCCTGTGTGCTCTTAACCACTGAGCCATTTTTCCAGCTCCCCAAAACACAAAGATTGTAAATTTTGATGAACTATGACTTTTCAATTTTTTTCTTCATGGATTGGTATCTGCTGTAATGTCTAATAAGTTTTGGCTCAACTAAAGATATTTAATATTTTATTCTATTTTTTTCTGGAATTTTTTTTTAACATTTGACATATTTTTATATTGTTTATCAAGATTTGCATTTAGTTTTTGTACATTGTGTGAAGTATCAATCTAGTTATTTTTTTGATGTGGACTTTCAAATCTATAAGAACTGTTTGTTGAAAGATTATATTTTACTGAATTTTTTATACTTTTATAAAAAACATATTAGTTACACATATGTGAGCGTATCTGTAGACTGGATTTGTTACACTGATGTGTGTGTTTGCCGTTTCAGCAGCACCACACTGACATGGCTTTGTAGATTAATCTTGAGTTTTACATCTTGATTAGTCAAAGTCTGAAAATGATGCTTCTACATTCTCCCACCTTGTCTGTTTCATGATTGTCTCAGTTCTTCTAGCTTCTTTGATTTTTCCATATAAAGTCTAGTATGAGCTTGTCAAGTTCTTAAAAAAGAATCTTCTTAGGAATTTTTTATTAAGATCGTGTTAAATCTTTGGGGAAATTTATATAACATTTTAAAGCTCAGTCTTAGTATTCAAAAGGTGGAGGAAGGGGAGTCATGCATTTGAGTCAGGCCAGGCTAAATGGTGAATCATGGGCCAGCCCAGGCTAGATAGTGAATCACAGGCCAGCTGGGGATACATGATCTTACCTCTAAACAACAACAAAATATTACCACCTTCAATTTATAGGGAATACTACCAATATGAGTAAGAAGGTCTTTGGGTCGTCTTTGTTGTTGTTTGGAATTTTAATATACAAGTCCTACATATATTTTGTTAAGTTCTTCGCAAAGTTTCCAAGATTTTAGTCTCCATGCCCACAATTCTCTCCTCTGATTGAGTCTATTAGTGATGCTTCTACAGTGTGTTTGGTTGGTTGGTTGTTTTGGTTGGTTGGTTGATTGGTTTTAGTTCAGCTTTGTTTTTTGGTTATTTAATTTCTGTTTTGTGAGACAGAATTCTACTCCACAGCTCAGAGTAGACTGAACTCACTGTATAACCCAGGGTGGACTAATAGAGCTATCTTCCTGCCTCTATCTTCATGCCTGATTACAGGAATGAGCTCTCATGATGAGGTTCAGTGTGCTTTCTAAAACATTAAGTGTTTAATTTCCAAACTTCCTATTTCTCAAAATCTAATTCTTTTCTTATTTTTCTGACTTTTTAAAATTCACACTGAGGATTTTTTCCTATATGTCACTGGGTTTCCTCTCTAGGTAATGAATTGACTTCCTTATTTTATTAGTCTTCCTGTTAAGAAGGGAAATTCTGATCATGCCAAAATCAGGTTGGACAAATTACATTTACATTCATGATTAAATATGTACAGCACAGTAATAGAAAAATGCCGTGCATGTCTACTCTCAGCGAATGTCTGCAAGAATTATACTCATTATTAAAATATCATAAGAACTTAGGTTAAATACAAAAAAAAAATAAAATATCCACTGAGTTCTATCTTCAGCAAATACCTAGACATGCTTAACAATGAATTAAGACAAGGAAAGAAAAATAGAAATAAAGGCACAAAACATTCATGCTCTTTAGGAAGTGTGATCTTCTATGCTTGTGAGATGGGACGAATATTTCTGGATGATGAATAGAAAGTGACAGGGAGCAGGAAGCAGAGACCAGGGACAAAATCTGGTTTTTGACCTAAGTTGTCACTGGCATTCACACCTTCAAATGAGGTAATGGTAAATGTTAATATAAAAATTAAGAAAACTATCAAAGTTTTAATACATGAGTCTAGATTTTATGTGAAGAAAAACTCAGGAGGGAATGCCTATCCAAGATAGGGGATCCCTATCTTGGATAGGCATCATAATAGATGCCTATGTAGACCTTGGGGCAGCGGTTAGGACTAAAAATTCAGGAGATATCAGAATATATATGGCACTCAAAAATTTGGGCCAAATGGAATTAGTTAAGAGAATGCTACAGGCTACTACTTTAAGGCAAGCTGATGACACTGGGAGAGACTAGACCACATAGATAAAACAAATGCACTTATTATAGTGTCACTGAACTGTAAGAAAGAAATACTTTTCCAAAGGTCATCAGGAAATAAATCAGTAGACATATGTTGCTGACTGTCAGATAGAAAGTTATGGCTAATGAAGGCAGTGGAAGCTATGGGTACAGTGGGAAGACAATGACCTGGAACCTAGCCAGGTGGGTTTAGGGAGCTAAATAAACTGAGACATCAAAGTCAAAATGCTCTTGATACACTGAGAAGTGGGAAGAAGCAGGAAACCTCAAGGGTAAAGCACCAAGGGGAGAGCTTGTTTGCTAAAGCAATAAGGTAGTTATATATAGCTGTAAGGAATGTAGGATGAAGGAGTTGGAGAGATGGCTCAGCAGTCAGAACATACTACTCCTCTGATAGAGGCTCCAGCATTCTTATGGGACAGCTTAGAGGTGACCTTTAACTCCAGCTCCAGGGGAATCTGACTCACATGCATATACCTACTCTACACAGGTGAAAACACACACACACACACACACACACACACACACACACGGACACACGGACACACACATGGACACACAGACACACGGACACACACATGAACACATACACCCACAAGATAAAAATCTTTAAAAAGACTATTAGTCCAGTGCATCAGAGCAATTATAATATGGGTCAAAAGGAGAAAAACGTTAGTTAAATTTATTTTCTCTGAAATTATAAAGTTTGTCGAGAGGAAGAATGAGACAGAATATTAAAAAGTCAAAGTGATATAATTAGCTCAGACATCGTTTTCATAATATAGACCACCTTTTGTTTCCTTTCAATTCACTCTGTTTATCTTTAACCAGACACAGGAGAGGATATTTCCTCTCCCCCGCATCTCTTCTCCACCCTCGCTGTCTCTGTCTCTCTGTCTTTCTCTCTATCTCTTCTCTCCTCTCTCCCACTCATCATTTAGGCCTGATTTAGTTTAAGGTACCCTAAATGAATGGGAAATAATGTCTTTACAGTTCAATAGCTAAAAATCTCAACTACACATATCTTTTTTGTAACTCTTGCAGCTAAAGCTCATCCAGTCAGCCCAGGGCCATTAGGATGTTGAATCTGTAACAGATGACACAGCGATAGCTTAAAGAATGATTCACCCTGTTAGTGGCCTTAAGTGGCCAATGTCTACAGCCCTAGCATTATAACCAAACTCTCTGCATAGCATTTTCCTCCCTTTGGTTTTGAACTTGTAGATGCTGGATTCTAACATGTTCAAACTCAGGTCTCCACATGTTCTATCATCAGTGGGTGCCTTAGTCACATCTGCATCACCATGACCAAAAAAAAAAACAAAAAAAAACCCGGCAGAAAGTTAACAAATATCTATTTTTGGTTTATGATTTGATGGTTCTAATCCATTTGGAGAGGAAAGCGTGAGATCAGTGATTCATGGGAGTGGGGATATGGGGCAGAGGATAAACAGCTTTTCACATCCTGGTGTGGCACAAAGTGAAGTGTGGCAGAAGCTAGGAGCAGAGCTACAACAGTTACCCCAAGTGACCTACTTCTCTCAACTGGGCAATACCTTCTAAAGGTGCACAATCTCCAAAAATGTGCCCCCTGGGAACTAGCATTTTAAAAAAGAGCCTCTGGGGGGGGGGCAGTTCAGGTACAATCCAGCTCTCCAAATGTTTTCTAATCTTTCCCTTCTCTGTGAAGCATCCCAAGGACTTCTTTTCTGTTTCTTACTAACCAAGAAGCTGGAGCAAGAGCAGTACACTGCATATATTCCCCGCATAACCTCCTTGGCAAAATATCACAGCAATGTAACAACCTCTTCGTAAGAATTCTAACATTTGTTAGAATGTTTGGAAACCTAAAAAGAGTAAATCCCCTTTGTGTTCACTCTGTTTGGTTCGTGAAGCTCTAAGCCTTGGCCAGCTAATGGTTTTCGAATCAGACACAGAAGCAAAAGTGTACTCATATCCAAGATATGCATCTTAATGACGTATAAATCATTCTGGCTTCATCTTGGGTACAGCCTTTCCTAATGGCCAAACTGTGTGTTACATAAAGAGAATTCAGTGCGTATATTGCTTAAATAAACGAAGCCAGTGGTCTAGGTGGAGGTGAGATAAGGACCATTAAGTAAATCACCCTACTTCTTGTCACTTAGAGGCATTCTCCGTGTGTCCTTATTTATACAAATGAAGACACAAAATAGGTTTAAGCAACTTTTAGCGCAGGAGTTCTTAGATTACAGAACTCATACATTTAAGCTTGAGTACTAGAATTCTGAATAATCCTGAACAAGGTAAAAATAACAGTTCTGTCTTAGGAGAGGAAAAGGTAGGGTTAAAGCTCCGTTGTTCCCCCCAGCACACAGAGCAAATAATGTAGATGTTGTGAATTGGTCAAGCAAGAGTCTCCAAAGGAAGATGCAGATGTGATCTGTACTTCAGTGTCTACAGTAAACGCCATCACAGAGGGAGGAGCAAGCCAAGGCAGTCCTTCCTATGGCTACTCCTTTACTTCACATGGTGAAACTCACTGATGCAAATTGCTCAAGTGGGTGATAATTAAAAGTCTGCTCCCTGGGGTTTCTCTCTTCCTTCTCTCTCCTTTAGTCACTTCTCTTTTCCCACAATACCCGGCACATAGGCCCATGGTGGAGAACTCTGACAATAATGAGGCCCCAGGAACAGTTCAAAGGCTGCTGAAAAACTTTGAAAATTAAGCCCTGGAGGTTTCAAGAGCTGTAATTAGAATCCATGGTTAGAAGTGACCGAAGATAACCCTGCCATATAGCTGGAAATTTCTTATGCTCACAGGTCTGCTAGAGCCTGGGTGGGAGTCAGGGGCCTTCTGGACCCAAGAGTGAACAGAGGCCTCCTGGAGCCTTTTGAGTCATGCCCCAGATTTCCTCTAACAGAACAGTTAGCGTGCTTTTATTCTTCACTATTAAAATGGAATGTTTTAATGAATAGCTACAGTGACAAAGGTTTGCAGTTCAGTTTTTCTCAAAATAAACTTCTAAAAGTGGAAGTATAGTTTGGAAAAAGCAGTAGTTTAAAGATTTGTTAGAAATATCAACTCCCTTCCTTTCACTCATTTATGCAAACATTTATTTAACATTCAATGTACACACACAGAGTACTCCTTAGGTTCTGGATTCCGGCAGTGAACAAGAACGACAACGTTTCTAACTACCTAGTGGCCAAGGAACACAATAAAAAAATTAAAGAAAAACCAGGCCTAAATTGAACATCTTTATTAAACTTCCAAGGTTTAAGGAACATTATGGAAGAGGGAGCGGAAGACTTCAAAAGCCAGAAGATGGGGAGTAATGCCAAGAAATTTTTATCTGGATATGGCAGGGTAGTTACACTCATGAGTCCATGGTACTTGTGGTTATCTGCACAAGACCAGCACAAGATCGAGCCTTTCAACATTTCAGCAAACATGGAGATGGGGTGCCTCCTGAAGCTCTATCCTGTCCTATGCAGTTACTGGTAGGTAAATGTTCCTGGGGATTAAGAAAAAATTTTTTTCAGTGATAAATGTTCATGTTCCAGTTAATAACTTTATAACCTGGCTAAAGCAAACAACTCTAATTAAACTCAGTAGGTCACTAAAATAATAATAATAAAGACATGTTAGCCATCAGGGGGAGCAGAGGCCCTTGGGCCTGAGGGTGTTAGATCCCCCAGTAGAGGAGAATGCCAAGGAGGGATGACGAGAGTGGATGGGTGGGTGGGGGAATACCCCCATAGTGGCAGGGAGAGAGGGAAAGGAATGGGGAGGTTCCAAAGGGGAGATCTGGAAAGGGGGAAACATTTGAAATGTAAATAAAGTATGAAAAAAATTTAAAAAAAAAGACATGAATGTAGGAGAGGGTATCTTGAAAAGAAGGGTCTAGAAAGAGCTGGGGGTAGGAGAGGGTAATGGGGGAATGCATATGATCAAACTATATTATATACTTGCTAAAGTTGTCAAAGAATGAGTTAAAAAGCGATTTCATCTTCATAAAAGGCACTGGCTTTTGAAGTTGTAAAATAAAAAAATACTTTGTTTTTCCTTTGTTTAAGCCCTGCAGGCTTCCTACTACACAGATTCAAAAAATAGTTACTTTGAAATTGTATAAAAGTTAAAAAATTAAACTCGACATCTATTAAGTTACATATGATTTCTTATGAAAAGATATATATATATATATATATATATATATATATATATATATATATATATACATAGTCACATAAATACTTAAAATTTAGAGAATCCAGAGTAAGGGATGGCTTTATTCTTTTTCTCATGCTACCTAACATTTTTTGCAAAATGTTTCCACTGTCTCTCTTATGAAGACCATCATCAGGTTTGGTTTGGACTTTGAAATAGCTCCTTATTGGTCTCACTTCATTCCTCTACTTCCCCAAAAGGGGGAATTCTCTTCTTTTCCTGAAACAGTTGAGTGATTCTCTAGAAGTTAAAATCAGATCTCATAATTAAACTATCAATACACCAATAGTCCCTTCTTCCTCTCAGAATAAACTCCAGCCATTCCCATGGTGTTCAGAGACTGGATGTTTGATTTTGAAAATTAGGGACATGGTGATGACATCAATTCTCACTGCTTTGGTAACAATGGAATTCTACTGAATACAATAAAAAATATAACAGGAAGAATATAACAGGACACACAGGAAAATGAAAGAATCTTTACTTTTGAAGATGACAAGATTATACATTTAGAAAACATGAAAGAATCTACAAAATGGTATAATACTAAAAAGTAATATTAGTAAGGGGAATGAATAGGAAGTTAATTAAGTCTAATATAAAAAAATCAATTATATTATACCTGTGTTCTGTATGCTGAGAAATATTGTTACCTGGATATGGAAGGGGGGCTAAACTCACAAACTCACACCTGTGAGTTATCTTCACAAAACCTGCACAAGATCAGGCTTCTCAACATTTCAGCAAGCTTGGAGTTGGGGTGCCTCCTGAGGCCCTCCCCTGCCTTGTGCAGTAGAAATGGAAATGGAAATGGAAGTTTTAGATACTGCAGTGTCCTACCAATCTTTTAAAGAATAGCTAACATTAGCATTCCTCAAACTGTTCCATAAAACAGTAAGCAAAGCAGCACTAATAAACAGATTCTACAGAGCTAGAATCATCCTCCTGTCAAAATCACCTATAGACAAAACAGAACAAGAAGTCTATAGACTGGTGTCCTTGTTGAACATACACATAGGGATTCTCAATAACATACTTGCAAGCTGAATTCAAGAACACCATCACCAAGTTGGTTTCATTCCAAGGAAGCCCATAGGATTCAACACAAATCAATTAATGTACAACATAAAATTACACTTAAGGACAGAAATCATAAGTTCATCTCAATAGCTGCAAAAGAGGCCTTTGTCAAAGTTCAGCTTTCCTTAAGAATTAAAAGCCTTGAGAAATCAGAAAAGAAAGAACATACATGAACACAATAAAACTATGTAGGAAAACATACAACAAACAACATAATAAATGGAAAAACCTAGGAACATTTCCTGTAAAGTCAGGAATGAGTCAAGCATGCTCACTCTCTCTGCTCTTTCTCAGTATACTATCTGATGTCTAACCTTCAGTAATAAACCTGGAGAAGGAAGTAAAAGGCATTTAAGTAGGAAAACATGAAGTTGAACGCACCTACTTGAAGATGAGATGATGCTATAATTAAGTGACTGTTCCTGAGGACTCCAACATAAAACTCTTAGAATTGATAAATCTAGCAAAGTGGCAGTGCACAAACATTATAAATTCTGGTAGCTTTTCTGAAAGTCAATAATAATCCTACTAAGAAACCAGAAAAAACAAACAAACAAACAAAACTCACTCACTGTATCTTTTTTTTTTTTTTTTTTAAAGTCTAAGAATCATCACGATTGAGGAGCTGAAAGATCTCTGTAAGGAAGAAAAATTTTACAACACTAAAGAAAGAAATTTAAGAAGACAATAGAAAATGGAAAAGCACCATGCTCATGAACTAGCAGAAATAATATTGTGAAAAGTCACTACGCTCCAGAAGTGGCTCACAGATTCAAAGCAGTCTCCATCAAAATCCCAATTAAATTCTCCACAGAAGTTGAATTTATATGGGAAGGAGAAAGGACACAGAATAGGCAGAGTACTGCTGGGGGCATCAAAATACCTAACTTTAAATGACATTACAGAGCCTAGTGACAAAGACAGCATGCCACGGACACAAAAACTAACATGTAGATCAATGGAATAGAGTAAAAGATCCTGAAATAACCCCCACAGTGACAGCTTTGACAGTGGTGTCATAGCATTTATAAAGAAAGCCTGTCCAACAAAGGTGCTGAGAACACTGTGCTTACACACACACACACACACACACACACACACACACAAGAATGAAATTAGATTCATGCCTTTCTCCTGCAGAAAAATCAATTCAAAGTGCAACAAAGACTTTAACATAAAATCTGAAAATCTGAAATTGTTAGTGGAAATCCCAGGTAAAAAAACCATTAAAATGTAGATATATGAAAGGTGAAATATATACAGTACTGCATATAATACAGAAAATATGGTAAAGATCAAATGAGATTGCATGACATTGAGAAACTTCTGCATGGCAAAGAAAATAATCAACATATTGGAGAGACAGTCTCAGAATGGGAGAAAATCTTTTTCAGCAATATATCTGATTGGGGATTAATATCTAGAATTTATAAAGAGCACCAAAAATTACATACTACTCCAAATCAGCCAATCAGTAAGTGGGCTAATGATTTCAGTGGACAGTTCTTGAAGGAAGAAAGACAAATGGCCAATGACTATTTGGGCATCCCTAGACACCAGTGAAACACAAATTAAAACTACTCTGAGATCCATCTCACCTCATTCACTATGGCTATTGCTAAGAAAATCAATGACAATCAATGCAGATAAAGAGATAGGGCAAAGGAAACCTTATATGCCACTGAGGAAGATAGAATTTGGTTCCTCCCCTGGAGAAATCATTATGGAAGTTTCTCAAAAAACTAAATATAGAATTAAGACATGACTAGCTATGCTATTCTTTGGGTACATACCTATTATGGTTATTGATAACTGTTAACCTGACAGGATATAGAATCATCTGGGAGATGGGGCTCTCAACATGCCTGTGAGGATTATCCTAAATACATTAAGTGAGGTGGTAAGACCCACTCACTGTGGGTGGCACTCATTCCCTAAGCCTGGGATTCCCTAAGACTTATAAAGTGAAGAAAGCCACCTGAGCTCCAGCATGCTCTCTGCTTTTGACTGCAGATATGATGTGACCAGCTCGTCCAAGCACCTCCCGCTGCAATTTCTCATCATCATGAACTATAACCTGAAAATGTATGCCAAAATAAACCCTTTCTACCTTATGATGCTTTTATCTCTATGTTTTCATTACAGCAACAAGAAAAGAAACCAAGACAACACCCAAACGATTCCCAGTGAGAACACCACAGAGTTACTTGCACATTAATGCTGAACTGTTTATTCAGAATAGGCAAGATTTGGAACCTGCCTAGACACAGACAAATCCATCCACAGACAAATGGATAAAGAAACGGTGAAACGTTTACATAATGGAATTTTATTCGACTATAGAGAAAAACAAACTGATCACAGCCACAGGAAAAATGTATCCAACTGGACATCATTATATGAAGCTAAATAAGCCAGTCTTTAAAAGAAAAATGCCATGTGTTTTCTCTAAGAATGTATATGTGTGTGTGGTGGGGGAGCAGTTGGGTCATGACAGGAGGAAGGGAATTTTTAAGGAGTACGAAGAGGGAGAGGAACTGGAGGAAAAAGAGGAAATGACATGTACATGTCAAGAAAACAGAAGCAGGAACCACTTAGGAGGAGAAAGCGAATCAGTAAAAGTGGGAGACAGAAGATAAAGAATATTGGCAAGGGACTGAATAAATACAGATAATTGTGTAGGAAAATGTCATTATAAAACCCCAAATTTAACCAAAAATGAATAGAATGTTTTTTCTTGTAATTTATAAATTCTGTGACTGTAGATCTATTAAAATTGCATTATTTACATCGTAAGACCTCTCTTGTTTCTACAATCCAGTTTCTCTGTATTTTTTTTAATTTTAAATTTTATTTTTTAATCTTACACACACACACACACACACACACACACACACTGTTATCTTGAGTATATTAATTTCTCCCTCTCCCTCTCCAACGTCTTCCAGGGTACACATCTCCCTCCCAGCTTCATGTCTTCCTTTTATAGTTTTTAATTTGTTAATGAATATTTTTAACCCACTGAGTTCCATTCATCTTTCTCTTATGTGCATGGACACAGAGTCATCTACTGTGGGATGGAGAACTTACCAGTGACCACACTTCTCCCTCAGAAAGTGACTCTCCCTCCTTCAGGAGCTACTTCAAGTTCCTCCCTCTCTCAACTTCCGACAGTTTTTCAGCTAGTAGCTTTTAGCTGGTTTGATCCTGTGCAAGTCTTGTGCAGGTAATGCAACAGCCCTGTCCAGAGGATAGCATTTCCCAACACTCATGCCCATCTCTGGCTCTTACATTCTTTCAACACCACATTCCATGATGTTTCCTGAGCCTTGGCTTGGAAGGTTTGACTGAAGCATCATATTTATAGCTAAACATGAACAGTCACTCTCAGCATTCTGAACAACAGGACTGCATCTCTGCCTTAGTCACTACCCACTCCAATGAGAAATTTATCTGAGCAAGACTGGGAACAGCATGAATCTATGGATAGCAGCATAAATATTTGGAAGGCAGTTTGACAACATGACCATTTAGAAACGCACCATTAGGTTCTTCCTTAGGGCCTATGACTTCCATAGCCATTGGTTTGGACGGACCATGTTTAAAATACCAGGCATGAGCACTCTTATGCAGCTGGCCTCAGATCCAATCAAAAGAATGTTTATTTACCCCTACTACTGGATAAGTAGGCACATATTGCCTGCCAGGTCAAGGTTATAGCATGCATTGTCTAGCTGTTGATGTGACCACTGATATCTTTTTTCCCTCAGCATCCTGAAACCTTTTTTTTTTTTTCTTTCTGTGTTCCACAGAACTTTCATGGCTATTCCTATTCTTTGTAACTTCTTATTTGGAGCAGGCTTTTGGCTTCTTGGCTTTTTACCTTCTGTTTTTCAAACACTGATAGAATTTTGCTAAATATTTCATTTTTTTCTTCAATCTGAGGCTGGGGTGGAGGGGCGGGGATGGGGGAGGGGTGGAGGTACACAGGTACAGATGCTGCTGAAGTCTCAGCCTGGACTTAGTGCGCCATCTGGAGGAAAGACAAGAAAGAGCCCCCAATTATTTAGCTGACAGAAATTTGGGTACTATTCCTAACTTATAGGAATTTCCTTGGACTATACACAGTAGAAAGGGGTTGATCATAATCACTAAATGAAAAATGAGCTTCTTCAAAGTTAATGTTATATGAGATTCACGTGGACAGAGAGAAAAGAAAGGGCTGGCAAGAAGGAAAGCAGAGGTCCTGAAAAGGAAGACTGGAGAATGTATTTAAAAGTTGATCATTTTCCTTGAAGGTTTCTGCTTTCATCCCCCACAAGACAATGCTGAAGCCGTTCTCACAAGAACTAACTCTTGCATATGGAAAATGGGAAAGGGTAGATCAGTTTTTGGTCATTCAATCTGACGATCAATACGGTCAAATTTTATGTTGCCTGTTATTAGTTAGAAGAGAATAGGAGAAAGATTAAAGTTTTATTGTGACTACCCTATAAAGACTTTGAATTTCACCAAATAGAATAGTTTTCTATAAGGACACAAGTTAGGGATCCTTGACTGTTCTTCTTCAATCTAACACAGGCCACATGTACCTATGGGAAGCTTTTTAATGTGTTTGTCTTTGTGTTATATGTTGGAGATAGACCTTTCAGAAATACAGATGTCACCCTTGTCTTAATGAAATGGACAGTCTAGTGGAGTAAAAGAACTCTAAATAGACAATTGTAAGAGTGATGAGGAGATTTTACAGCTGTGTGGTGTGACTGCAGATAAACAATATACTTAGTTATGATACATAGCTGGACATATAGTCTCTCCTAAGAAAGAGTCTTGAGATGTAGCTCAGTGGTATTCAGTTGTCTAACATGCTCAGTGCCCTCAGTTTGATCCCAAGCATCCCTGGATCCTTTCATGTTAAGCAAGTGAGTACTGTTGGGCTTTATCCATGCTCTAGAGATATGGATAGACAGATGTTCTCCCCACAGGCTGATGGTCCCGATTCTGGGAGGATGTAGAACTTTTGGACCTACCTAAAAGACATAGACTACTGGGGGTTGGGTGGACCTTGAGAGCTATAGTTTATTTCTACTTTCTGTTCTGTTTCCGATTTGCTGAGATAAGAATAAAGTAGATAGCAAGCTCCTGGAATTCCAGGCATCACCATACCTTTCCCGACACAATGCACTTTATTTTCTAAAGTTATGAACAGAAATAGACTTCTCCTCCTTTGAGTCACTTCTGTTAGATATTTGGTCACAACAATGAGAACGATAAATGATGCTCTGGGTGACCCCTGGCCAACATTTCCATCAGAAGTAAACTATCTCGTGTTTAACTGTCCTCACAAGCTGGAACCCAGATCATAGGAGCAAAAGAAAGACCTGGAACCAGGAGCACATATTCTAGAGAAGGTTCTCTGGGAAAGAAGACAGGTGCCATACTTCTCAAGCAGCAGGCAGAGGAGTTTTTGAAGAAAAGGGACAATATTTTACTTGGTTTTTCCCCTTATGACTGGTGAAAGAAACTCAAATCAACAGAAGCAAAGGTAACACTTTATTGATTTACTAAATAAGACAATCCCATCATGGAGCTTGAGTCACTACTACATCGGAATTCTTGAAAAATGTTCTCGGAAACATCATTCTTTATTTTTTATATATCATCAACTTTTATTTACAAATTCCCATGTGTGTGAAGATAATACTAATACTAGACAATTTTAGGTCCATATGATTCATAGATACCATGACTTTAAAAAGAAACTCCTCCCCAATTATGTTTTTGTGATACATTAGAAAAGTGCAGTGATTGGCAGGTTTACTTAAATCTTTAAGCTTATGTAGTAAAGTCACTGGGTCCAGAAAATCGAGGGCTGTGGTTGACCATTCGTGGATTGATGCTTAAATTTGTGATGAGAGTATCAGGATCTCTTTATTGACTGCCCATTTCAGCCATGCAGAGATGAAAGTCAGGTCTCAGTAGGGAATTTTATAAAACAGATAAAAACATAAAGGATTCATATATTCAGATAAGGGCAGTGGAGCTAGCACCCAATGATCTATCTTATTGGCAGTATTTTTTCATTTTTATGTGTGTTTACATAAGTTGCATTCATGTATATATACATGCATGTGTATGCCCTATGTGTGTTTATGTGTGTGTGTGTATGCATATGTATGTACATGGATGTGGAGGGTAGAGGTTGATGTCAGGAACCTTTCTCATTTCTCTTCCACTTTCTTCTTAAAGTCAAAGCTTGCCTGATGTGGCTAGTTTGCTATCTAACTTGCTCTGAGGATTCCTTCCCTCTGCCTGCTAAAGCTGAGATTGCAGATAGGCCATTATAGCCATTCAACACTTCTGTGGTCTCTGGGTATCCTACTCTGGTCCTCTTGCTTGTGTGGTAAGTGCATTAACTGCTGAATCATCTTCTCACTCCTTAGCTAATGATTGATTTTAAATTCTTCCTCAATCTCGGCTCGGTCACTTTAAAAGCTAGGCTCCCTCACCTGGAGGCTCTATTTGTATACAGAGTTTAGCAATGTTTATGCATCATGGAGTTGCAAAGACATTTATCCTCCAGCACAGAAATCTCATATATGTTTCTGACCTTAAACTGCAGCATATCTTACATAGATTTCACGGTTTGTATGGTACAAGCCAATCCAATGTCTGCTTTGTTGGCTTTAGTCTATCTGATATGAATAAAAATGTTTTTTAAGGTCAGCAGATATAACGTTTAGTGAATCATTCACTAAAAGGAATTTATTTTATTTCCCAAAGGAAAAATGTTTGATATTTGGTAGGCTGTGTGGCCACTATGTGGCAGAGGTGAGGTGTCTACTTGCAGTAAAAGCTACAAGCTAAGAGAATAATTCTCAGTAATTATATATTTGTATATATAAATCCATATCACCCACTGCCTTCATGGAGTTTATAAATCTATGAAGTCCAACCTGTTATATAAATCCTTTAACCTCCAGTAACATACTAATTTGAGACAGGACCTGCCTGTGATAGTTCATAAGTGGTAAGATTAACCTGAGTCAAGCAAGCGAGCTCTCCATGACAATATTACTCACATTGACAAAGCATATGGTGGTCAGCTACTCTATTCAAACCACTCAGACAAATGATATTTGTGCATTAATTTTAAGAATAGCAAAAAGATATTATAAGTGGAGCCTAGAAAAGATAGTTCTTTAACTGAGTCTCTGGATTTGTGTAGCTTTTGTAAACAAACCGAGAACATGAACAATGCTAAACAAGAAGGTCAAGGCACAAATCTCACAGCTTAAGATTACTCTAGAGACAATAGATTAAGTCATCTATATTGCAAAATTTGAAAGCTGCTGTGTAATTTAATCTCTACCTTGCAAAAGAATTAAGATGATTCTAACAAGGGAGGGAGTGGTACCTACAATTGAATTTTGTGGAATCATGAGGGCTTTTCTGTTGCATCACATAAATATTCTTCTCTCCGAGAGAACAGCTAGGGTGTGTTCATTCTGTACATTCAGCTATATACATTTTCATGGGGTTTTCCTGCCACTCTGGCAAAGAGGCTAGGCTTTTAGCCACAGCATATTTGACAGGCCAGCCCCAGGCTTCAAAGAAAGGGGCCAGATTCTTATGCACAACCTCAGAGAACTTCTTCACCCACAGATTCATCTTGTCTTCATTGTTTTGAGGAAGGCCAGAGAGGGTTTGGTAGTCAGCAAAGAGCTGGATGAATGGCTCCCATCCAAAGCCCTCCTGGAGCTGGAAAGAGAAGGAAATGGCAGAGTTACATAGCCAACTGCAAGTCAGCTCCTGAACACATGCATAAAATCATATTGGGAGTTTTAGTTATAAACCATCCTGTTATGTTGATTTCATTTGTCAGTGAGTCGCTCCTTTCCTTTTCTCCAGAAACCTCTCCCTATAAAGGTTGGTTAGGACAAACTATTTGCATTTGGCTAAGCTGAGTTTCACCACAGATTTTCTGAACACAGCTATGTAATTATGCTGTGTTTCCCATAATGATCCCATACATATTATTTATTTTTACAGAGTTATGTGGTAGAGAAGAGAAAACACCTTTAGTTATCCACATCATATATGTCATGCCTGATGTACAGGAAGATATCACCATCTGCCCATCTCTCTACACTGTGTGGGGATCTTGGTGGTTCACGCCCCCTGAATATGTCCACAGTACCTGGAGATAAGTTTCTAGAGCTGTCCATACAATCCAGTTACTCAGAGGTGCTCCTTTGTTCAGGTGGTTTTTGATCCTCTGCTTCCTAAGCTCCGGATTCAGAGAAGGATGGGCTTGCTCCCTGGGGATGTTTAAAACTGTCTCGTGCACATAAATAGTCCAGAGATTACACAAAGCTTCAGTGGTGTGAGGTGGGAAAGTCCATCCAGGCTTCTGATGGTTGTGGCCCAGTTCATGTATCACACCCCAAATACCATGTGACCTTATTTTGAACTCGCTAATGATGCCTTCCACTATACTAATTAAGCCCATGATGGGGTATCCAGAATGAAGAAAACCTGAGGAAAATACCAGGAAGTAAGAGGCAAAGTGGAACACGTGATACCTTTTCTTAGTCTGCATCTCCACTACCATCCCAGAAGTCCTAGAATATGAGGAAGTTCACGCGGGCTCTACCCACTACCTAAGCTTATTTGCAGCCAATAAGGCTTTCTTCTTTATTTCTTGGACAGACTTTGATGCCCATCTGTGTTTCACTGTGAATGGTAGATATATGTGGAACGCAATGCTGACTAGCACCACTCATTATTCCCTGTGTTTTCAGTTGGGTGATACATGCATGTCATGAGGTCTTGTGTCTAGATGAGGAAAAACAGCAAGAGTCTACTGCAGGCTAGTCTTAATCTTAACAAATCATTTTTGAAAATCTGCAGATGGCAATTAGTTTTTCTCCTTGTTCCCTCCACACCTATTATTTCTCCTGATTTATTCAGCATTAACAAGTCCTCTTGGTTCTGCTGAAAGCTACTGAGTACCCATCTCTTGTCTTTTCTCTTCCTAGTAGGTGTACTGTTTTATGCACTGTGAAAAGATTACCCTTGTGTTATTCAAATGCTGATTTCTCTGCTCCCATATCTGGCTGCAATCCAGACGTGGCACTGAAATGCTTATTCTAACTATCTCCTGCCTCAATGCTCTATAAAAATTGCTTCTCATTTATCCTCTTATTTGTCAATAAATAAAAGCTGGTCAGTCAATGGCTGGGCAAAAGAGAGAATAGGGCTGGACTTCTGAGTCCAGCCAGGGGGCAGGGAGAGAGAGAGAGAGAGAGAGAGAGAGAGAGAGAGAGAGAGAGAGAG
>JADRCH010000064.1:4301077-4519721 GCA_019843965.1 Rhynchomys soricoides | reverse complement strand
GAGAGAGAGAGAGAGAGAGAGAGAGAGAGAGAGAGAGAGAGAGAGAGTGTTGTGTTTTCCCCCCCCCCCCCCATAAAGAGGGGGGGGGGGAAAAACAAAAGGCACAGGGGGGGGGGGGGGGGGATCCATGGGGAAAGGGCTGGAAAGACACCACCGAAAAACACCTAGGTCAGAGAGAGCCAAATCAATACTAAAATGCAAATAAGTATCCGGGGATTTGGCTGGGAGGTTGCCAGATTATCTTTGAGGATTAGAATAGATTAATAACTGCCCAGTTATTGTGCTGTAAAGCTCACCAAATGAATCTTGTTTCTATCCCATTTATTTGGGAACTAGCCAGGATAGAGAGAAGATTATCACTTTTAGAGACTCTTTTTTACTTCCTTAACTTTGACTCTGTTTAATTATCTTTCTTGAGGGCACATGTGAAAAACCCACAAATTTTGCTTTTCAGTCTTACTATCCTGTAACTCTTTGTATATTTGAGATTTAAATGACACGGATTATGCCACTTTCCCCATTTGATCTCCATAAAATTATGCCAGTTCAGTTGAAAGTCAACTCTCAGAGCATGCTCATGAAGTACCTACCAAATGAAATCTGCTTGTCAAGTACAACTCTCTCAGCTCTTTGAAAAGGGAAGGGCCGGGCTGCCAGCTTGGCGACAGCCTTTACCATCTTGTCCCAGAGTTGGAGCAGTGGGTAGGGGTCCTGAAGGACCTTGAGGTTTACTGTTGGAATTGTCAGGATGATATTGTCTGTGGCTAGTTCTCCCCACGGAGCTTTGCTGTATTTGATAAGATTCTTCCATTCCTCCTGGGTCGTCTTACCTGGAAATAAAAGTTACATAACTTGGCCCACACCATTTTTTCTTTCTTTCTGGATTTCAATTGTAGACCTTCAACTGTAGACCACATGGAGAGATAGCTTGGTAGTAAATCTCCTTTGTCTTTCCCTGTCTCCTTTCAGACCTCCCAGAGGAGAGTGTTCATACTTCTTAGTCCACTTTCTGTCTTGAGACTCACCTTTCCCCCAATCACTCCATTGCTTTCTCTCAAGCCAGATCCTTCTCTTCCTGTAGTTTCCCCGCTTGTGTCCCATTATGAAACTGGGTCTCCTACTCACCCAGCCTGAAGTATGGGGCAGACACAGCCCCACTGATGGTGACAGTCACATTATCCTGATTGTATTTGTCGGGGACCATGATGTAGAGAAGGCCCCCATAGAGCCAGGAGATGGACGTCTGAGATGAAGTTAAGTGGTACACATAGGTCATCACAGGGGGACGGATGTAAATTTTTGCTTGGCTTATGTTGTCCGTGTGGCAGCCAATGAGGACCTATCATAGTGAGCACAAGTCTTCATGAGAGTGACAGAACCATCCCCTCTAACATATAATTAAATGGAGTCAAAGTTGGGGAAGTAAAAATGCATTTCTGAAAGTGTGCCAGGCAGTGGTGGTGCACACCTTTAATCTCAGCACTTGGGAGGCAGAGGCAGGCGGATTTCTGAGTTCCAGGCCAGCCAGGGCTACACAGAGAAACTCTGTCTCGAAAAACCAAAAAAAGAGAAAGTGATAATCTTTCCTCTATTCCAGCTAGTTCCCAAATAAATGAGACAGAAACTATAGGATTTATGTGTGTGTGTGTGTGTGTGTGTGTGTGTGTGTGTGTGTATGTATGTAAGAGGCCTGGTAGAGGTGGAAAGAAGATAACCTCAGAATGATGTATCACATTTCATGCATAAGTAAAATATTAATACTATTTATCCATTTTCTTTAAGGCTCCCTAATCTGTTCATAAGTACTTGTGGCTTAAAAAAAAAAAAGTAAAACAAGTTTCAAGGTAAATATTGACTCAGAAAACACACTGCTTATATCTATGCCATTTTCCTTGGGTCTCAAGAAGAGAGGACTACAGAAATGGTTTATGGAGTTGAAGCTTGGAAACTATTTGGATACTATTTAATATACCCCAGGAAAGAAAAACAGCGAGAGGAGCTTTAATAGTAAGTACAAGATGGAGAGGTGATAAAGGAAGTACATTTCATAAGCAGCTATTATGTGCCACAATTTAGCTTTTAGTGACTACTGTCTTTGTCTATAAAATAAGTGTATTTCTGACCTATAGCTGATGAGGCTGTTGGGAGAATCTAAAATATTACTGAAGTGTGGCAGGAGGATCTACACAGCAATTTTCATGACAGCCAGAGCAACATAGAGAAACCTTGTCTCAAATAAGAAACAAAAAGTGACAAGAAGAGGATGTGAAGCTGTATAGACGTGTCAATAGAGGTACACATGCTTTACCTTCAGCTTGGTGTGAGTGGCTTCCCCGGGAAGTGTCACTTGTGCAACCTGCCCTTCAGGTAAGTAGAGGCCAGTGCTCACCCAGGAGTTGTCATTGTCTGATGAGAGTCATAAGAAAGGTTGTGTCTTTCCATCCATGATTCCACTT
Organism: Rhynchomys soricoides; assembly: GCA_019843965.1. Lineage (NCBI taxonomy): Eukaryota > Metazoa > Chordata > Mammalia > Rodentia > Muridae > Rhynchomys > Rhynchomys soricoides. The sequence goes on along the minus strand of JADRCH010000064.1, from coordinate 4,517,265 downwards.
TCTTCCAGAATTTCCCCAGCTTCCCTCAATCCCTGAGCTACAGGATCCCCAGACCATCCTCAAACCACCCGGGTGCTTGTGTTCCTAGACTTACCTTCACAAAAGATTGTAGGGAAGAAAGGAGATGGACTTTGGGGGAAAAGCTCCCTGATGTGATGCTGAAGCTAGCCAGCTCCCTTTCTCTAGTCCTGCAGGTCCAGGGCCCGCTCTCCATTTCTTACCTGTGCTTATTTTAATGGTCACTGGAGATTCCGTAGGAGGTAGTAAGGCAGGAGGGGGAAGTAGCTGAGATCTGTCAACTCCAGATTTGAATAATTCATAAGCCAGGAATAGCAGAAAAGCCTGAGGGCTGCCCTTTGTGATCGGGTGTTGTTCAGTCACACTGGGGAAGCCCTTGCTTTGGATCATTTTCAGGGCATGTTTCTTCACAGAGTCGTAGATGGAAATCCTCTGATGCGTCATTTGAAACATGTAGAAACAATCTTGGGAGAGCTTATTTAGCCAACTTTCTTGTAAGCTACTCCCCTGGCTGTAGATCACAGACTCAAATTGGGACAGGGCTCTACGGATGTGATAGTTTACCACCTCAGGATTCAGGACTGGAAAGCAGCCTCGCTGGACCACCTGGCTTGTGATGCCAAGGCCAAAGCGTTTAAGGATGATGTTATTTGGATATTGAGTCATACAGTTAGAGTCTGGGTTCCTGCGGCCCCACAACCAGGCCTCTGCACCAATTAGCAAGCCTCCTCCTTCTGCAACAAATTCCTCTACCTTCTCAGAATCTGTATTGGCGAATGAGCAGCAGCAAAACACACTCAAGTCATTGGTTAGAAGTTCTGTTTCACTCCACTGGAAACTGCTGTTTGGTACCATAGACTTCAGTGCTTTCATTTCTGAAGCTAACCCAATTCTGCCTGTCTGATTCCCCATCAGCCAGCGTAAAGCATTGAGCACAAATGGCAGCATAGTTTGATTAAGTATCAAACTCTCATGCCCCCCCAGCACCACCCGACCACGGCCGTAGCGGGCAGCTGCAAGAAAGCAGTTGGATGAATTGTCTACTCCCAAGGGAAATGCCCGCTGTCCATGCACAAACAGCTGGGAGGGGACTGCCCCTGTCTCAATGTTCATCTCAGACATCCCTTTCAGGAGCTGCTGCTGGTCATACTTGAGCTCATCCTCACACCTGGAAAGAGAGAGTTCTTTCATCAGTGTCTGCAAAAGTATAGTATTGGTAGGTCAGCAGAGACCTCCCTGGACCTCAGATCTTTCCGGCCAAAACCTTCAAGAGGGAACAGAGGAGAGTGATACTTTTACCTCATCATGATGCACCTTCAAATCATTTTTAACTGGAAGGAAATGGATGGTAAAATGAGAGGAAGGGAAGAAAGGAAAGAAAATTGAATAAATTGATCACAGCAGGGGTGTGCATATGAATAATTTCCAAAACAAAAGACTGCAAAACCAAAACCAAACAGACAAAACCTAAATATTGAACAAAAGATGGGAGGAAATATTTACAACATGTAAAAAAGTACCTGTAATAGAGGAAGAACACTTCATAATCAAAGGAAAGGATGAAATTAGAAAAAAAGAAGACCAAGCACTTCAAGGAAGAAGTGAGAATTGCTATAAATACTTTGGTAATCAGAAACACAAATTAATAGTGACAATATTATCAAGCTAAAATTCATAATATTCAATGCTATGGATAGTAGACGCTATATTTTGTCATGAGTATGATAGCAATATTGGCAATTTTCAATTTCAATAAACATTTCATAAACAAATATTTTGAATCCAGACTTCGCCTTCTTAGACTAGGTATGAAAACTTGCCGGTGATATGGTGTGGATAGATACTCATGTGGAAACTTTAACAACAAATATTGATAATAGTTTATACTTCTGCTGTCCTCCATCATGTGGCGGACATCATGTACTCCTTTTTGTTTGGTTTTCATTTTTCAATACAGGGTTTCTCTGTGTATCTCTGTCTGTTTTAAAACCTGCTCTGTAGACTGGGCTGGCCTCAGAGATCTGCCTGCCTCTGTTTTCAAGTGCTGGGATTGGGCCACCTTCATTCAACACTGCAGTTACTCATAATGGGATCTTTTTGGAGTCAAAGCATTGGGCAGTTGATCCAATCCTTCAGTCAAGGGAAACCCACTGTTTTTCCAATTTTTATCTAATATTTATGAAGAATCCTGCTCTATTATGGAAGAAGATGCTGCAGGGCTGACGCTAGCTATCTTACCACACCTTGCCACTCAGACATTACCCTTTCCTGATGCTTCTAATCTACTCAAGGAGAGAGAGGTTCCTGAATGTAAAGCTACACAGTTTATTCATGTACATTTTCCTTGTTAGTCCTAGAATAGGTTGACATTGTATTTGAATGAATGAATGACTCATTCATTCATTCATTCATTCATTTATTCATGTTTAGTCCCTACTTACAATGCCAGGTCCTGCATGATGTTCGAACAATACAATGGTGAGCAAAATAGACACAATTTCTTTTAAAAATCTATGTGAGAGTGTATGTGTGTACATGCCTGTTTACTATGGTGTGTGTATGCACATCTGTGTGTAGACACGGATTTAAGAGTGTTCATGCACATACATGGTGGACTGAGGCTGATGTGTAGAAGTCTTCCTTGATCATTCTCCACCTTATCTATTGAGGCTGGATCTCTCAATTGAACCCAGAGCTTACCTATTCCCATAGCCCAATAGAAACCTTTCTCCAGGGATCCCCTATCTCTCTACCTCCTACATACTGGGATTATTTAATGGCCTCCATGACAACCTAGCATTTATGTGGTGGCTTGCAATTTAATTGTGGTCACTTGCTTGGCAAGCACTTTTTCTTTTGGACCTTCTCCCCAGACATAAACAAACACAATTTGTATTTAATATATTTTGTAGATCTTTTTTATAACTTACCCTGCAAGTTGTAACCACTCCTCTCTAGTTACTTATGATGATGATATTCAATTGTAATCAGGTGATACCCTGACCTGAAGGTAGTTAATAACCAGTCTATACTACAGAACATAAGATATTGTTGCTTAATTACTGTGGTGCTTTGTGTAGATATGGCCCCCATAGACTCCAGTATGGAATGGCACTAGGGACTGGCACTCCTTGTTGGAGGAAGTGTGTCACTGGGGTGGGCTTTGAGGTTTCAGAAGCTCAAGCCAGGCCCAGAGTCTTTCCCTTCCGGCTGCCCATCAATCTAGATGTAGAGCTCTCAGCTTGTTCTCCAGCCTCATATCTGCCCGTGTGCAATAATGGACTAAACCTCTGAGTGTGTAAACTAGCCCCCAATTAAATGTTTTCCTTTATAAGAGTTTCTGTGGTCATGGTGTCTCTTCATACAACAAAACATTAACTAAGAAAATGACCATATGTGATAAATACATTAGTAGTTATAATTATTTCACTCTGTGATAACCAATTTGTCCAGTGTTAGACTGAAATCTCCTTTTAAAATGGGGTAATTGTGCTGTTATTTTACAAGAATGAGATTCCCATGAGGAAAGCTTCACTTACTGGACATAGAGTGTGAGATTGGGTATTTCCTTAGAAACCTTGAACCAGTCTCTATTCCCACAGACATCTGTGAAGTACACTCCAGCCACACTTGTCACCTGGTTTCCAGGAAAAATGGACAGCACTTTATCATGCCCATGGTGATCAGCCCAATTCAAAGCCTGGCCTCCAATTAGCAAGCCTCCTCCACTCTTCAGGAACTGGATTAGCTTCTCAGTCAAGGTGTCATTGTAGGCATCAATGCAGTAAACTCCCAGAGTCTCTCTAGGTTCAGGCTGAACCAATGCATTTATCCCAGAGTCACCTAGGATGTTAACTAATGACGCTAAGGAAGAATGCACTGCAATGGGAGCCCCTGGGCAGGGGCAGAGCCAGCTCACTACATTGAGAAGAAATGGAACCAAGCCAGCATGCAGCAGGTAGCTCTCATGGGATACAACCACCAGGCGGCCTTGGCCATAGAAAGAGGCAGCAATGAGCACTTGGCCCTTGTCATTCACCATCACTGGGAAGGCTGCCTCTCCAGTAAGGAGAAGTTCACTGGGAATGAGTTCTTTGGGAAGATCCCAACTGGTCACTCCATTCATGAGGGCCTCAAACGCAGCATCAGGAGTTGTTGCCATGGTTCTGCCAGCTGCTGCAGAGGAAGCAGAGACTCAGGATGGTGAATGAATGAATGGATGCTAAATAAATGAAAGCAAGAAGTATTTTCATAGTTTTACACAATGAGAAGGTACTCAAGTTTGAGAAGTTAGGCTCTCCTTTGATTTTCTCCAGGGAGCTTCATCCTCAGGATGTATTTTCACTACTCAGTTATTTCTTGCTATCTCATTCCTCACTTCCACCCAGATGCTCACTATGACTTTCTTCCATTGTCTTAGATTTCCTCTCTTCTGACCACATGCTGCCCACCAGACACTGTAGTTACAGCTACTCTTCATATATAAGAGCTGTAATGATCCCAGCCCAGACTTCTCTGACGCACACAAATTCTTTGTTTTCATAAGCATATCAGTTCCAACATTTGTGAGGAATTGAGCTCGTCTTTACCTTCTCAAAGAAACAAACATTTGAACTTATTTCTTTCTGTGTAAAGAAGATACCATCAACCTTGAGAGGCTTGATCTAAAGGTTGATTTGTTTAGAGACTGGCATGAGCACCTGTCAAAAGCTGAATCCTGCATGTTTATCATTCTCTCCAGTTGCCCAGAATGATGGGGAGCAGCACAGTTTTAGAATTACTCTTGCCTTCGTCCTCTCTCCACTTCAAACACCCCATCATCAGACTTTGCAAAATATCAATTACATCTCTTTCCACTACTGGTGCCTCTATCCTGTTCCAGGATCTTCAGATTTCAGGCGCCAATTATAATCAATGATCATGTGAACTCCTCCTCTGGTAAGAAACTTTCTGTGCTAGTTAGTTTTTATTGTCCAGTTGACACAACCTAGGGCCACCTGGGAAAGGAATCTCAACCAGGAATTATACAGATCAAGTTAGCCTGTGAACATGTCTTGGGAGTGGTTGTCTTGATTGTTAATTGAAGTGGAAAGACCCAATTTGACTTCAAGAGGCACCATTTCATATGTTGGGCCCTGGACTATGCAAAAGTTGAGAAAGCTAGCTAGTTCTACAGAAAACCAGTAATAGGCATAATGCATACATCCCCCTGTGTTCATGACTGTGGATGTGATGTGACATCCTCAAGCCCCACCTCTGCAATAGCCCTGACATGATGGATTGGAGCCTGGAATTGCGAACTCAAATAAGGCCTTCCTCCTCTACATTACTTTTTGTCAGGGTACTTGTTAGCTCACGAGATGTTAGAAATGGCGCCTGACTCCTGGGAAAATAGGAGCCCTGCTTTCAGCCCAGAAATGGATCTGAGATCCTCTCTGTATGACTTTCCAGCTTTATATTCCATTCTATTCTCTATAAAGACTTTATTCAAAAAATGAGAATTTGACTTGTGATTTTTAGTCTACCAGAGGTCATTTCCTGTAAAATGCCATCTTCTTTTATTTGCTGTTTTACAATACTCAGTGACTAACAGAAGCCAGATAACAAAATTTCCGAGAACAGAGATTTGTTCTTAGAAAGCGCAGGGTACAGGATCTTTAGACTCAAAACATGGCTTGGATTCTTTTTGAAGTCTGATTGTGACCAGGCATTGCCTTGCCAGTGAGAGATAACTGCATATTTAGATATTAAAAAAAAAAGCTCTTTGCTAAAGTGCCTAGCTGGCTGATGCTAATGTCCAAATGAGAATTAGAGTTGAGCTAAGGGCTTTAACTTATATACAGCTAGGCTTATGTATTCCCTAAACACTGTCATCTTTACATCTCCTTTGTCCTGGCCCCAGGTCACACTCTGAACAATTTAAACAGAGACAGGAGACTGCAAGTCTGGCTGCTTAGGTAGTTAGGAGATTTACACAGCAAAGCTGTTGCCAAAATTATTTCTTAGGGTCATCTTGTCCATCTGGTAAAATTATATTTTTCCTGATAAGAGCGCAGGGGACTTAATGGCAGACAGGGACTTAATGATGATTGTGACCCAGTGCTACCTCCCTTGAGCTGCCCTTACAGGTATGACATTGGGGATGGGCATAATGGCTGGCTATAAGTCAGGGTAATTTTCTTTGCTATGGCAATGTAGCCTAATAGTAGGTGAATAAACATGTCAATCCCAGCACCCTAAATTCGGCTTATCTCTCACAGGACTGGCTAGCATACGTTGGGTGTTTGGAGGCAGTGCTCCTTAAGCTAAATTCCTCTTGTGTGACCTAATGCCTCCTAAGCAAATTTATAAGTAAATCCCTTATAATAGTGGTTCTCAACCTGTGAGTTATGACCCCTTTATCAAACCTCTCTCTCTAAAACTATTTACATTATAATTCATAACAGTAGAAAAATTACAGTTATAAGGTAGCAGCACCAAAAATAATTTTATGGCTGGGGGGGTTACAACATGAGGAACTGTTTAAAGGGCCACAGCATTAGGAAGGGTGAGAACCATTGCTTTTTAACATCAATTTTATTTGTTTTATTGTTGAGTTTTTTCTACATCGGTATAGCACTGAGAGGCCTCGCAACCAACAAGTGAGTGAAGGAAGAGCTTTATTCATTTTGAGAAGCAAGAAGGCCAGGCAAGACATTTCAGTTTCAGCACTAGCTCGACCTTTTAACTGTCTGGTTTTCAGACAGTTAAAAATCTGCTTACTCCATGCAAGTTTCAGAAAGAACAAGTGTAAATACACTACTCCTTGCATGCTCTTTCCATAGCTGCAGATTTACCAATAGTCTGCCTAGCACTGGGGTTGTTTGTACTGTTATTGAGGTAGCCAGAGACATGCAAAGAAACCTTTACTTGAACAAAGAAATGGGTAATGTCAATCAACAAATTCCAGGAGGAATACTGCTCACACTCGGCATCATTTTCGACGGAAGTCTAAGTCTTAGAGAAAGGGCTAAAGACCCATTTACTATCTTTACTTGAATGTGAAAGGGTGTTTGGTTCCTCACATCTTAGGAGATCTTATCATAAATTCTAGGTGTGGTAGAACCAGTCCTGAACTGAGAGACAGAAACACACAGTCACCCACCTGATAATAGGAGGTGGGAGACCATGCAGAGGGTGGATGTTCTACAAAAGCTGCTGGCTTCAGCAGTTTAAGTGAGGGATGAGAGGAAGGCATCTTGGGTGAAAGGGCATGGGTGGAAATTTGTGTTAAGAACATGGTACACATCCCTATTCCAAAATCATTTAACAGGATGGGTAAGGTGGCATAGTGAATTAAGGTGCCTGCTGCTAAGCCTGACTACCTGAGTGTGATATCAGAATCTACATGGTGGAACCAGAGAACTGCCTTTGAAGAACTGTCCTCTGACTTCCATATGGGTATCCCCTCTCCTGTCTGTCTCTGCCTCTCTGTCTCTGTCTCTCCCCCTCTCTCCTTCTCTTTTCCTTCCTTCCTTTCTTTCTTTGTGTTTTAAAAGCACAATCTCTAACCCAGGCTGGCCTCAGTTCTCTAACTGACGATGGCCTTGAACTTCTGATCTTCCTGCCTTTACTTCCTCAAATCTGAGATTACAAACATGTACCACTGCTTCCACCTTTTGCAGTGCTGAAGATCAAACCCGGGGACTCATGCATGTTAGCCACACATTTTACTAGCTGAGCTAACTGAAACACTTATGCCTTTTCTAATACATGGGCCCAAGTCCACACCCACCTTTCTGTGTGTTATGGTTTAAGTATGCATTTCCTCCTCAGAACTCATGTAGAAATTGATTGCTAATGTAATATTATTGAGAAGCAGAGGGGCCTTAATAGGTGATTAGGTCTTTAAGAAGGATTCATACCTTTTTCCAGGAACATTGTTCATTCGTGAAGGAATGAAGCATTCTTTCTAGGATCTAGAGAAGCCCCAAGAACCTGGGTTTGCATAAAGTGAGGCTTCTCATACTTTTTCTCCCACATGGGTTAGGTTGTCTTGCCCTTTTCATAGTTTGAAGTAAAACAACACAAGACTGACTCTTAGCAGTGTGGCTGCTAGATCCTGGACTCTTCAGCCTTAGGATCTATGAACCAAAATGAGCATATTTTCTTTATAATCCACTCCTTTTAGGGTATTTTTTTTACAGCAATAGAGAACATAGTAAGCAGTAATGTTTGCACAGTGCAAAGCATAGCTCTTAACTTTAAAAAATCCAAAGAAAGGATGCTTTTACATCTTCCTTCCACACCTACAGAGCAATGACTGAGTATTTCATCAAGAGCCACATCTCTCACCTGGATATCTTCTCACTGTAGCTCGGGTCTCCTGAGGAGAAGAGATGCCTCTGTGGACTTAGGGTGGACAAACCGGAGATTCTGTACATAAGAAGTTGTGATCACCTTTTAGTATTGTCCTTCTTCCTGCTTCCTCTTGGAAGGGTGGTGCTTGGGTTGGAGACTTCTTTGAACCTTGGAAGGACACTCAACCAGCTGCTTCGGTTGCAGCAGTAGCTCTATGTGAGTAATCAGCTTCCTCCTCTTTAAACTAGACTTTCTCTGTGGCAAGCAATGGGATTTCTCAAAGCTTCCACCATATTAAACAGCAAAGAAGAAAAGTGTTAGCTATAATTATCAACTTGCTACAACACAACCTTGAAAGATCCAGGGAGAGAGTCTCAATAAAGAATTGTCTACATTGTAGGCTGGTCTCTGGTTATGTCTATGGAAGATTGTATTTTCCCCAAGAACCATTTTTGAAAATCTCTTATTGATTCTTCGTAAATTTCACTCCACATCTTCTAGCCCCACTCATCTCCTCCAGTCTTCATATTTGCCCTCTGCCCTTGCAGAAGGACCTGCCCCTTCACAAGTTCCAGAATCACAGATGGGGTAGATGTTGGAATGGGTCAACTTATAGCATTAGATCTGGGCCTGGGTGGTAGCTGAGTTACTCAGCCTGCCAGGTCTCTCACACCCTCACCACCAGAGTGAGCTCTCCAGGACTGCCCCAGGTAGCTGACCCAATGCTGCAGCCAGCAATAGGCAAGGCCAGCTCTCTACACCCCCCCCCCCCCAGCCCCTACCAGGATCTGGTCTACTGTGCTGATCAGGTAAGTTACAGGGTCCTCTCTCCCAAGTGCTGCAGCCTGTGAGGGGCAGGAATAGCTCTCCCACTTGCATGACCCCAGGGCTAGCTGTCTCTGAGGAGAGACAAGGAAGGGTATCTCTCCTTTGTCCACGCTCATGCCATTGCAAGGCAGATGAGGGGCAGGGGCAGCTCTCCTGTGCTAAAGCCCTCAGGGCTGGCTGGCTCCTGTCACTGGCATGAGGGCCAGCTCTACTATACTGCATGGGAGGGATGCAGGATCTGCTTTCTTGAGTACTGCAGTTGGTAATGGGTGGTGCCAGCTCTCCTGAGTGCTGCGATCAGTGAGGAGTGGGGCCAGCTCTGCACAACTCTTGGACATCAGCATGATCCCAGGTAGCAGGTCAGACCAGGGACATCCATATGGCCATTGGCAGTAACATGGGCCATAGATATCAATACAGCCCCCTGTTGCTACTGGGCCTGACCTGGATCTTGGCATGGAGATCTTGAGGCAGAGTGGCCATGAAAAGCTTAGGCCCAGGAAAGTAGTACTTGCCCTTAATCCCAGGAGATTGAGGCAAGGAGATCTCTGTGTTCAAGGTCAGCCTGGGACAAAGCAAGTCCCAGATCCAGGTGTGGTGGTACACGCCTTTAATCTGGGCCACATCTTCTGCTGGAGACCTACACAACGGCATTGGAAGAAGGAAGATTCACTCTTCTTTGCCTGTGTACCTTGTGGGACTGAGCAACTGCTAGATCCTTGGACTTTCATTCAAAGCTGCTGCTGACCATTGTTGGGAAATTGGACTACAGACTGTAAGTCATCAACAAATTTCCTTACTATGTAGAGACTACTCATAAGTTCTGTGACCCTAGAGACCCCTGACTATTACACTACCTAATTTACTGAATTCATTTCTTTCATTTTGCTGCTTGTAAAGTGTTCAATGTTTTGTACCAAATGAGGAACATATCTTAATGAATTATGAAAATATCTGTGTAATTTAAATTTGAGCTAGTTTTTATTTCAGTTAGTTAACTTATTTTTCTTTTTCATGTGTGGAGTTTCATGTGAGTGTTCATTTTTGTACACGGTTTTGTAGGGTATTCAAGGACAAATGTGTGTGTGTGTGTGTATGTGTGTGTATGAGTGTGTGTGTGTATGTCAAAATCATAGGCTGAGTGTGGAATTCTTCCTCAATTGATCTTTTACCTTATGCATTATTGCAAGGTCTCTCAATTAACCCAGATCTCACCAATACCACTAACATGGCTAGCTTTTTTAGTTTGGAGATTTCTTGTCTGTGTATTTGGAGGCTGAAATTACAGGGGATTTTGTGCCCACTCAACACTGACGTGGGACTTGAAAAGTCCTCACATTTGCATGACAGATACTTTACCTGCGAAGCCTTCTCTCTAGCCCCATACTTTATAATTCAGTACCTCAACAAGATTTTTCAGCAGTTCTTTCTACCAAAGACCTCTTACCATGTAGCTCTAGGGAAACAGGACATAGAAGAAACCCTATTGGGAAAAAAATAGGTGAAGAAAACAGAGGAATATTTTTGTTTTTAAAAGTCAATTTTTAAGAAGAGAAAGGATAGAAAAATAGATAAAGGTAGCTACCATCTAAAGCTCGAATGATATGATTGTTCAATCTCAGTGCCCCCATAAAGCAGAAAGAGGGGTGTGAAACTGAGAGTAGACAGTATCAAAGGAGAAAGCAGAAGCAAACAAGCACCAGATTAGTTATCTGAAATAACAAATCTTTGAAAAGGAAAAAAATGAGAAGTGAGAAAAGCAAAGATAACTAATGTTACAACGGGCAAAGAATCGAGGTGGGTGGGGATATAATGACGGCAGAGTAGCATGGAGACACCGGGGGGAGACCACCCGCACATTCGGAAATTCAGACAAAACTAAATGGGTGGTTTAATACACAGCTTCTTAAAGTGAACTGGAAAATGTTAACTGATATAAAAATAACATTTATTGTAAAGAAAATTCCAGGCCGTGTCATGTGAAATGTTCAAAGAACAGTTAAGTTTAAAAGTTATGAAACCCTTTCAAAAAAGGCGAAATACGGAACACCATGTAACTTAAGAAGAAAGATGAACGTTTGATTTTAAAACATGGTCAGAACACTAAAAAGATAGTCACACACCTGTGTTACCTATAAATTTAGATTAAAGAGTCCAAAGAACAGCATTCAACTGTAAGCAATAATGTATATGGATCACAATATATATGACTAATTAGGTTAATACTAATTGGGACTGAATATTATTGTAACATGAAAAAACAAATCACTATGTCCACTTATGTAATAGATTAAAAAATTACTGACTCAAGTGTTGAACAAATATTTTTGTTAAAATCAAAGATTTTTCACAAAAATCTCTTAGAAAATAAATACAAACTTTCCAAATACAATAATAGTCATGTTTAGAATCTGAGTTAAACAGAATAAGTAAGTGGTGAAAAGACCTTTAAGATCAGGAAAACATAAACATGTGTACTGTCATGTTTATTTTTAACTGACACAATAATTGTACACTATTTGGGGATGCATAATGATATTTCTTTTAAAAAAGATTATATCTATCTATCTATCTATCTATCTATCTATCTATCTATCTATCTATCATCTATCTGTGTGAGAATATGCATGGGAGTTTGGGGTGCCTGTGGCAGCCAGAAGATTTTGTTAGATTCCTGGAGCTGGGGTAGTTGTTAATGGTCCAATATGGATGTTGAGAATCAAACTCTCTTCTACCATGAAGTATAGTTACTATACCCAGTGCGAGTCCATTAGAGAACCCTGAATATTTTTCCCTTTGCCAGTGGGTATCAGTTGCAGATAGCTTCTTGATTGGGGCTGGAAGTCTGTGTATACTTTCTCTTCTCAGTGCTGGGAATCTGTCTGGCTTGAACTTGTGCAGGCTTTGGGGCTCTTTTTTAAAAGAAATTGTTAGTCTCTGTGAGTTCATATGTGCATAAGCCCTGTTGTGTCTTGAAGACATGGCTTCTGTGGAATTATCTATCACCTCTGACTCATACAAACTTGCTGCCTTCTCTTCCATGTAGCTCCCTGACCCTCAAGGGAAGAATCAGTTTGATGAAAACATTCAATGTAGGATTGAATGCTCAAAAGTCTCTCTCATTATGCACATTGCGTAGCTCTGAGTCTCTGTGTTATTTGCTATCTTTTGCAAGAACTTTGATGATGGCTGAGCAAGACACTGACCTGTGAGTATAGAAGTAGTTGTTAGGAGTCATTTATTTGTCTTTTCCCTGTGCCCATGTCATATTCAGTTATAAGAGTTTTATCCAACCCTTTTCCTGCATCAACTGAGAAAATTGTATAGCTTTTGTCTGTCATTCTGTTAATGTGATAAAATACATTTATTAATAGACATATTTTGAACCACCCTTGCATTTTTGGAATCAATTGCCCATAAATGTGTATTTTTGATGGGCTATTGAATCCAATTATTTTAATATGTTGTTCGTTGCATCTGTGTTTATCAGAGCTATCAGTGTATAATGAGTTTTTGTTGCTGTGTCTTTATTTGATTTTGGCACCCCAGTATTTTGGGTAAGGAAAATGGATTTGGAAGGATGATATCCCTTTCAGTTCTTTGGAACTGTTTGAGAAGAAATAGAGTTATTTTTTCTTTAGATTCACCAAGAGTGAAAGCCAGATTATTACATAGATATTTGCATATCCATACTCACTGCTGTAATATTTATAATAGTCAAATTATTAGATCAGCCCACTGCCCATAAATGGACGGATGAATCAAAGAAATGTGGTCTATCTACACAGAGAACTTTCACTCAGCTGTGAAATGAATAAAATTGTGCTGCCTTTAAGAAAATGGATGCAAGTGGAAATCATTGTATGAGAGGAAACAAAGCAGTCTTATAGAGACAAGTATCAGATTTGTCTCATGTGTGGAATCTGGTAAAGGAGGAAGGACAGGATGAAAGGGTGGGGCTTTTAGGATGTTGACAGAAAAAGGAGGATGGAGAGAAAACAGGTGAGATTAACAACGGAAAAAGAGTAGGTGAGAAGAGGAGGAAGAAAAGTAATGAGAAAATAGGGTCAAAGTGCATTAACCGCAGTTATGTGAATTTCATGATGAAACCCCTTACTTTGTATAATTCATGTATAGCAACAACATTTTGATGAAGTTGAGTAGTGTAGCTATTAGCCCTGAGTCTGTGTTTAGAAAGTATTCATTTCTGATTCAAATTAGTATTTGTTATTGGCCTGTTCAGTTTTACCTAGTCTTCATTCATGATTCAGTTTTGATAGATATGGTTTTGATATGAAATATTACCCACTGGCTCACATATCTAAGCACTTGGTCCCCAACTAGCAGTGCTGCTTTGAGAGGTCAGGGAACCATTGGGAGGTGGAGCATAGCTGCAGGAACTGCATTACTTGGGGGTAAGTCCTGACAGTAATTGTTTAGCAAGGTTCTGGTCCAGGATGTCTCTGCTTTCTTGTCTGCAGAGGAGTGAGGAGCTTCAGATGTACACTACAACTGGCATGCTTTTCCTTCATGAACAACTGTATCCTCTGAAATGTGATCAAAAGAAATCCTTTCTCCCTTAGATTGTTTCATCAGGAATTTTGTCACAGCAATGCACCTATAACTCATACAGTGGATTACATCATTCCCGGAACTTATCCATGTTTTCTAAGATTTAATTGGTACATGATTACTCATGAGATTCTTTTATGAGTCTTTTATTTCTTTGTATCAACTATAATGTTTCCTTTTATCTATTAAGTTCCTCTTTCTTCCTTATTAGTCTATAGAAAACTGTTTCTTTTTTGAGTTCATTAAAAAAAATCTCTTTATAAAATCAATATTTTGTAATTTTTTGAGTGTCAATTTTAATTACATATATATGCACTGGCGTTTATTATTTCCTTCCTCCTAAAAGAATTATTATATTTTGTTCAAATAATCTTCACTGATAAAGTAGACTGTCAAAGTCCTTAGATATTATATTGGAGTCGATTTCTCTATGTCTAAGAATTTTTGAAATATACTATTGTGTGTATTCAGTATTAAGCACATTTATGTCTAATTGTTATTTACTATCAATAAATTGATCTTGATTAATACACAATGAATAATTTTTGATGTAAAGGCAAATTTTATCAGATGTACTTACTTGCCCCTCCTTTCTTGCTTCTGTTTTCCTCCAAGTAAATCCCTATTTTCTGTTTATATATTCCTTCACCATTGAAGAGAGTTTCTTTTCAGAGCACAACATTGGGTCTTGCTATTAATCTATTTATCCTCTAAATTTATTTATGAACATGTTTCTTGAGGATAGACAAGGACTGTCTCCTGTCATTTTATGACTGTTCAAGTTGCTTTGCTTATCCTTTATGCCTTGCTTCATCCCTTTTGATTTGCTGGTTTCTTTATTGATGAGTTTTGATACTCTTTCTCTTGTGTGTTTCTGATCTACTAGAGAGAATTATCTTCCTGAGGTTTTCATGATGATGGCTATCATTCTTCCTTTTACTGAGAATAGTGATTCATCTTAAACACTTCTTGGAGGGTTGACATGGTGTAGCAAATTCTCTGGAATTTTGCTTTCCCTGGAAAGGCTATTTCTCCTTCATTTTAAAACACCCATTCACTGAGCTAAATGCATACATAGATTGAAAATAAAGTTATGGGTTAGGTACTGTATATACTTAACATGGAAACCTTTCTCTGTATATACATTTCATTATATATTATTTCATGATCTCTCTCTCTCTCTCTGTGTGTGAAGTATGAGGGAGAGAGAAAGAACTAGTGGGAAGGAGTGGGGGAAGGCAGTGTGGGTGTATAAAGTGAAACATGCACAACATACATTATGTAAAATCTTAAAAACAAATTTCAAAAAGAGACTACAAAATCTGGCAAATGAAGTCTTAATTACCACATTTAAAAACACATGTGAGCTTCCTGAACCCATCTTCCCTATTTGCTGAGTCCTCTGGAGCAAGTTGAGTGGTCTTGAGCAGCCTGCTATCCCAGGGGGACCTCCATTCTCCTCCAACCACTTCTTCTAACTGCATCAGACCTGTGGACCCTGAAGCATACAGGTAAGCTTCCCTCCCGTTATCCATCTTCCCTGCTCCCTGAGTCCTTTGGGCACATCAAGATGCCATAAGCATCCTGTTAGCTTAGGTGGGCTTCCATTCTCCCACCACCTCTCTGCCCACCTTTACTGGATCTGTGACTCCTGAACTATACAGACCTTCAGATCCTGAATCATATAGACCTGCAGATACAGAACCATGCAAGCCAGGGATACCTATCAGATGCCTGCCATACTAAGACCATCGAAGTTAACCTCCCTTCTATTCCCTACTACAACAGGAAAATCCAGAAACCAAAGCCACCCAGATGGCTAAAGTCTCTTGAAAGAACACAATCAACAAAAACAAGGGCAATATGACAACTTCAGAGCACAACAACCTTACTACAGCAAGCCCTGGATATCCTAACACAACCAAAGCACAAGAAAATGACCTTAAATCCAATCTTATAAAATGACAGAGGCCTTTAAAGGGGAAATGAATAAATCTCTTAAAGAAACACAGAAAAATACCATCAAACAGGTAGAGGTCTTTGAAGAGGAAACAAATCAATCCCTAAAGAGACACAGGAGAATACAATTAAACAGGTGAAGGAAATAAATAAACCTGTGCAATACCTAAAAGTGGAACTAGAAAATAAAGAAAACACAAATTTAGGGAATCCTGGGAATAGAAAACCTAGGAAAGAGAACAGGAAGAACAAATGCAAACATCACCAACAGAATACAGAAGATTGAAAAGAGGATCACAGGCATAGAAGAAATAATAGAAGAAATTGATACATCCATCAAAGAAAATAAATGTTCAATCTGAAAAACAATCAAAACTTTTGACCCCAGATTTATCCAGTCTACAAGAAACACGGGGATCAGGGATGGAGCAGAGACTGAGGGAATGGCCAACTGAAAAAACTGGCCCAACTTGAGACCCACGCTATGGGCAAACCCCAATCCCTGACACTACTAATGGTATTCCATTATGTTCGCAGTCAGGAGTGTAGCATGGCTGTCCTCTGAGAGGCTCCATTCAGCTGACTCAGATGGATCAAAATACCCACAGCCAAACAATGGATGGAGCTTGGGGACTCTTATGGAAGAGTGGGGGGAAGGATTGCGGGTTTGAAGGGGATATGAACACCACAAGAAGACCAACAGAGTCAACTAATTTGATCCCTTGGGGCTCTCAGAGACTGAACCACCAACCAAAGAACATGCATGGGCTAGACCTGGGACTCCTGCACATATGGAGCATATGGGCAGCTTGGTCTTCAGGTGGGTCTCAAACAAATGGAGCAGGGGCTATCCTGAAAGCTGTTACCTGTCCTTGGGAAATGTTCGTCTCGCTGGACTGCCTTGTCTGACCTCAGTGGAAGAGGATTCGCCTAAGGCAGAGACTTGATGCACCAGGTGGGAGATTCCCCTGGGGCCCCACACCCTCTCAGAGGAGAAGGGTAGAGGGATGGGAAGGAGGATTGTGGAAGTGGATGAGCTAGAGGGGGTCAGCGAGTGGGATGCAAAGTGAATAAATAACAAAAAATGGGGAGCTGTTGAAGCTTAATTTAATTTTGGTGTTGAGATATGAGACCTTCAGGATATGACTAGAATTAGTTAAATTATTAGGATAAATTCCCTGTGGTTGAATTTTACACACACACACACACACACACACACACACACACACACCATCTGTGTATTCCTTGTCTTTTGTCCTGTACACATAGACATCTTCCAAGAAGAAGGCCATCACAAGACAAGATTTGGCACTTTCACTTTACATCTCCTGTATACCAACTATCCTTTGTCAAGTGGCTACCTCTAGTATTTTCTTAAACAGAGTGATGCATACTGGATGCTTTTCTCTGGTTACAAAATCACTCTACAGTGATTTTGTTCAGCTCAAGAGACAGTTGCATCTGGCCAAGTGACCTTTTCTGAGCCAAATATAAAACCAGATTTTATTGTGGTTCCATGATATCTTGTGTTTCATATTCTTTTCTCCAGTGAGGAGGTCACTACTTTATGCAAATTCCAGATGTGGGAGGTCCTTGTGCTCACAGATAGACACTAAGGGAACCAGGAATGTTGAACATGCAGGGTTGTCTGATCAAAGGGAGAGATGTATAATCTGCTTTCTACCCAGAAGGCTGGGAGCAGATGTGGTTAATAGCCTGTGACATTTACAT
This sequence comes from Rhynchomys soricoides, assembly GCA_019843965.1. NCBI lineage: Eukaryota > Metazoa > Chordata > Mammalia > Rodentia > Muridae > Rhynchomys > Rhynchomys soricoides. Next base: position 4,499,817 of record JADRCH010000064.1, on the reverse strand, counting down.
TGTGTGACTGAGACCACACTTGATCTCCCCTCAGACCCTTATCGTGAGCCTGTCAATCTGTAAAACCCATCTTTATGGAAGCTGTCAAATGTAACCAATGTATAGAACCCATCTTTATCAAAGATTTCACCTGTACTTCACAAAGATTGTTGATGCAGTCATGTGTTAAGCTTCTTTGTGCTCATGGATTAAATTATTTATCACCAGGAAAACTTCCTCCAAATTGTGATGTGCTTAAACATGCCTAAAATAAACTACCTGGGGCCAGACTCCTGAAGTTTGGATCAACACTAGCTACTTAGTTATGTTGAATCAAACGACCTTCGTGCCTCCCTCAGAGACCCTCGCACCAGAGGCTTGGATAGGAAAAGTCTGTCCAAATATTAAAAGAGATATTTATACTAATTATAAAGTCATAATGACCTGCCAGTGTTTTCTTTGGAAGATGATGTTTAAGTGAGAGAATCCATGTTTGTTTTCAGGGCATATTTTTTTGCAGTCTAGATGTCTTGATAGCCCAAACCATGTGACAGCAGTTTTCAAAAGTTCTTGAACTGATTACTTCTAATAATTATTTATTCATTGAAGATATAAACTTAACAAGGTGTGGTTTAGATATATTGCATGCATTTAATTGTTGAAGACGAAGCTGTTGTATCCTAAGATCCTCAGTCCATTCTTGCACAATATTGTGAACTAAAGTATATGTAAACATTTTCCTCCAACTAAAGCATATTAATTTGGGAGAATTTTAGAGACAGAAAATTAAAATCATATCGAAAAATACTTTGCTGCAGGAGAAGGGTAGTATAACATTTCTTTTAAACTAAGACTAGGACAAGAGACTGAATTTGCCTTGATAGTGCAGTTTCCACTATATATTTTTATTTTTTATTTTTTATTTTTTATGGTTTCTCTGTGTAGCCTTGGCTGTCCTGGAACTCACTCTGTAGACCAGGCTGGCCTTGAACTTAGAAATCCACCTGCCTCTGCCTCCCGAGTGAGTGCTGGGATTAAAGGCTTGCACCACCACTGCCCAGCAGTTTCCACTATATTTAAAGGGGAGAAGCTGTAATGTTTGTGAGTGGACACAAGGGGGAGAGAAAAACACAGTAGGTGATGCAGAACGTACTGTAAGTAGGGCCTATTCACCACAGAAATTGCACAATTCCCCTTACTTGTGTTGTTTTCTTTTAGCAGTATTTCTCAGTGACAGGCTATTTGGTGTTTCACTTAGTGAGATAAAATGCCGAGGTTCTGTTTTTCTGATATTAACCATCCATTTGGTTAATAAGTTAGTGGCTATATCCTATTCTGCAAAGGGCATAGAGGTGGGGTATTTTTTGTCTTCTTTACAACTAGTAATAAGTCCTTCCCTGAACCGTGTTAGGGTGACTTCTTACCTCAAAGTGCATCCATCATGCTAGCAATACAGAGTTCTCATACACTGGATCTAAAACCCTATATGAAGGTTGGGTTTTCCTGTCCAATATGGTATGGATGCAGTTGCAGTGTCCTTAAAAAAGATATAGGCCCCAAATTTAAGAGCAATTTTCTCTAAGACTCTAAAGAACTCTCATTTCTGGAGGCTTGAAATCCTCTCAAGTAGATGGAACAGGACGTTAGTCATACCCTTAGGTAGTGATTCTCAACCTGTAGCTCATGACCCCTTTTGGGGACAATCTAACAATTCTTTTACACAGATTGCCTAAGACCATGGAAAAACACAGATATTTACAATTCATAACAATAGCACAATTACAGTTATGAAATAGAAACAAAGTAATTTTATGGTTGGGGGGGTCACCACAACATAAGGTAGTATTAAAGGGTTGCAGTATTAGGAAGGTTGAGAGCCACTGCTCTAAGGTATGTATGCCTTGGATAGATGACCTTTATCATCCAGTAATCATTTTCTGCTTGAATCCAGACTCTGTGGTCCAGAAGTTGAGGAGGGTCTGATGCAGGTAGAACCATGCATAGTGCTAGTCTGACAGCAGGTTAGCACTGTCCTGTCAGAAGGTCTGGAATTCAACTGCCAGATTCAGAAGTTCAGATTTTCTGTTTTTCATCTTTGTATCTCTGTCTTCTCCTTCAGAAATGGGAGCAGTAACACAACTTCTTATTTGGTTCCTGTGGGGAAAAAATAAACACAGAGCATTTTATTTTATTTTTTAATTAATTTTTTTTATTAATCATTCCATTGGTTTACATCTCAAATGATATCCCACTTCCTGGTTACGCCCTCCACCCATCCCACATCCCACATCTTCCCTCCCCCTCCCTTTTGCCTGTATGAGAGTGCTCCCCCACCCACCCACACTCTCCCACCCCACCACTCCAGCATCCCCCTACTATGGAGCATCCAACCTTCCCGGGACCAAGTGATTCCCCTACTGTTGCTGTTGGGCAAGGGCATCCTCTACTACATATGTACCTGGAGTCATGGATCCCTCCAGGTACACTCCTTGGTTGGTGGTCTAGATTTTGGGATAACATAGGCCAGCCTATGGTGTTCTTCTAATGGGATTGAAATCACCCTCTGCTCCTCCAGCCCTGCCAGCACCTGCACCAGGTTCCATGAGTTCAGTCTGATTGTTGGCTCCAAGCATCCGCTTCTGCTTTGGTCAGTTGCTGGCCAGACCTCCCCAGGATCTGCCACACTTGGTTCCAGTCTGCAAGCACCTCTTGACTACTGCAACAGTGTCGGGTTTGGTGTATGCAGATATGATGAATGCCCTAGTGGGGCCGTTGCATGGTAGGCCCTTCAGTCTCTGTTCCATTTGTTGTCCCTGTTCTTCCTAAAGGACTAAAGACAGGAACATTTCTAAAGACAGAAACATTTCTGGGTTAAAAAACTTTGAGATGGGTGGGTGGCCCCATCCCTTGACCAGGGGTCATGCCTATCTACTGGAGGTGGTCTCCACAGGGTCTATCTCCCCCTTCTCTGTGCATTACCGCTAAAGTCAATCCTGTTGGGTTCTGGGAACCTCACATTTCTCTGGTGTCTGGGACACTACAGTGGCTATCCCCAGTTCCTCATCCCCCATGCCACCTAGTTTTATTGGATTTGCTGACCCTCTGTACGCCTCTCACATCTCCTCCAGTTTCTGATACTGCCACCCTATGTCCTCTTCCTCCTTTCTCTCTCCCTTTTCCTCTCTCCTTCTACCTCCCACAATCATCCTGTTCTCCCCTCAATGCAGGACTGAAGCACCCACCCCTTGGTCTTCCTTCCTTCCTTCCTTCCTTCCTTCCTTCCTTCCTTCCTTCCTTCCTTCCTTTTATGCTCCATATGGCCAACACAGAGCACTTTAAACTGCAAACCGCGCTAGATCCTTGGTAGACAACACAGGCAGAGATATAGATTTTTAGGTTTTTTGGTTTTAGTAAAATAGTATAAGGGCAAAGTAGTTTTGTTTTGTTGTTGTTGTTGTTACAGCCACCTCTTCCCCTGCAGAATAGTCCACTGACCTGATCCACAAATAACTAGTCCAATCCAGAATGGCCCTTAATGACCATGTATTCACTCTACCCATTCAAATGGTCTATTAAGGATCAGTCAAGAGAAAGGAAAGCTGTATTTCCGAGGAGCAGACTGCAAGGGCACCCTAAAGGCTACATCCCAGATAAAGTTGTCTCCTGCATCTAACTTGCATTTATCTGGCTGAAACACACAGCACCTTAGGTTTCTGTCCTTGCAGGAACAAGAAAGCATTGTTTTTTGCCTGAACACCATTTCTAAGTATAGACAATTTATTTTTAATCACTATGAGTGGCCTTATAGGATTTGGTTTTCCACTTATGTTGGATGCTAATTTCCCATGGTCTACCTTTGCTGGTTCAGTAATTGAATATTGATGTTTAGTTGTTTCCTCTGTATTGTAATGTTAAATACTGGCTTACAAGGTCTAGTTGCCTCCAGGGATGAGAGAATCCAATCTAAGACCCAAGTGACTGTGTAACCTTGTCCCAACTTATCCCTGATTGGTAAATAAAGATGCCTACAGGTTATAGCTGGGCAGAAGAAAGGTAGGTAGGGTGTTTGGTTCCTGGGCTTGGGGGTCAAAAGAGAGACCATGAGGAGGAGAAGGAAGCAGATGGAGAGAGGAGAGACGCCATGGATTAAGTCAGTAATGAAAAAATGGCCATGAGGGCTACCTAATTGGAGTTAAGAGCAGCCCAGATAGAACACAGCAAGTTATAACTTGGGCTTATTGATAGGGAAGTAGACATAATAGCCTGAAGGGTAGATATCTGTCGAGCTCTAGTGCATTAAAGGCTTATTATAAACATAAAAGTTGTGTGTCTTTTATCTGGGAACTGAATGATCAAAGGCAGGGTAGAAACTATTGATTGAGATTAAATATTTACTGTAACAATGGACACATAGTCATTGTGAGGCTGGACTCATGGACTGGAAATAAGAGGAAGTAGCTTTTTTCTTGTTGTTTTTATTACATCATTCTCTCCTTCCACATGTAACCCTCAACAAAAATAATTTGAGTTTCTTAGGTTAATCTTCATAAAAGAACAGCAAATTTTTTATATATATATAATTATTTTTTTAAATTGGTATGGTTGTCTCTCCCCAGACTCCTCTCAGATCCTTCCCACCTCCCCATCCTGTATTCATCCAAATCTACATTCTTTCTTGCTTTCTCTCAGAAAACAAATAGGCATCCAACAAAATAAATAAACAAATAAATTATCCAAAACAAAAATGAAAAAATAAATAAGATAAAAACAAACAAACTTATATAGAACAAAGAAAATAAACAGGAATAGAACAAAACAGACATAAACAGAAAAACAAAGAGCCAAAGAAAAAGTACAAGAAACACACATTGGCATGAACACAAATCCCCTAAAAACACAAAATCAGAAATCATAATAAATAAGCAAATACCTGTAAGGTAAGAAAAAAACCAAACCAAACAAACAAAAACCTCATTTAAAAAAGTCAAAGCAATATAAGACAAAAACCAAAAATCAGCTAAATATTTATAAGACAAAACAAGCAAACAAACAAATAGCAGCGGCAACAACAACAAAACCTCCAAAAATATTATTGAGTTCATCTCGAGTTTATCTTATGTTGGTCATTTACTGCTGGACATGAGTCCTTTAGAGTGGTTTGTACATGCAGTGAGACTCCATTGGGAAAACTAATTTTTCATTTTTAAGTGTATTTCATTTGGAGATTGCTTCTAGATTAGGGACGGGAGCTTGTGTTCACTTCCCTTCTCAGCACTGCGACCTCATTGAGCTCAGACCTGTGCAGACCTGTACATGCTGCCACAGTCTCTGTGTGGTCATAGGTGCATCAATCCTGTGAGGTTAAGAAGGTTCTCTATTCCTTCCAGCTCTTAATCTCCTTCCTTTTCCTCTTCCTTTGGGTTCCCTGAGATTCGAGGGATGGGAATTGATGGAGACACCCCACATAGGATTGAGTGTTCCATGGTTTCTCACTCTTTGTACCTTGTCGAGTAGTGGGTCTATTTATCATCATTTACTTCAGAAAGAAACTTCTCTAATGATGGCTGGGTGAGGCACTGATCTATGAGTATAGCAGAATGTTATTAAAAGTCATTTTATTCCAATGTTCCTTTAGCAAAATAATAGTATTTGGTTTGCCCCTAGGTCCATGGCCTATCTAATTTCAGGTTCTTGGCCACTCAAGCAGTATCAGGAACAGGTTTCAGTGGGCCCTAAATTCAATCAGATATTGGTAGTTAGTCTCACAAAATTTGTTCCACTATTTCACTAGCACATTTTGCATGCAGATCAGCATTGCAAATTGAAGAATTTGTAGCTGAGTTGGTGTTTACTTGTCTCCTTTGGTAGTGTGCTGAGTATCTCCAAGTACTGTGAACACTAGTCATTAGGAGGGAAGGCTCTAGATGGGCAGCAGCTCAAATTCCCCGAGTTCAATGAGTTGTGTAGGTGTTGCCTTTGGCAACAGAGCCTTACTATCTGCTTGTGGAGAGCAACCTATAGCGTTGGCAATTGCCTGGGTTGTTTGTGGGTACCCATGGTGCCCCTTCGGCCAAAAACGTGATTTTATGCAACTTATTCCTGGCACTGGAGGCTTCATTGATGATGAGAGGTCTCTGGTTGGAGTTCTGTTTTCCCTTTTATTTGGTAATTCCATTTAGATCATTTTCATGTGTATACTTTAGGAAGCTTTTACCGTATTGGGGTTCCATATAAACCCCTCAAATAGCTATCAGTTTTAGCTGTTCCTCCCCATTTCCCTCCTTAGCCTTCCCTTTCCCTTCTTCCCCATTTGATTCTCCTGTTCTAGCATCCTTCCCATCCATCTATAACTATCTATTCTATTTTCCCTTCTTAGCGTGATCCAATCCTCCCCTAGTCCCTTACTCTATACCTGACTTCTGTGGTTATATGTATATGTAGAGTCTACATATTGAAGATTTAATAGCTAACATCTACATGCATGTGAATACATGCCATATTTATCCTTTTGTGTCTGGGTTACTTCACTCAGTATGATTTTTTTTTTCTGGCTCCATCCATTTACCTGCAAATTTCATACTGTTATTTTTAAACAACTGAGTAATGTTGTATTGTGTAAATGTACCACATTTTTTTTATCCATTCTTCTGTTGAGAAACTTTGAAATTGTTTCTGATATCTGGCTATTATAAATAGGCAGCTATAAACGTGACTGAGTCAGTGTCCATGTAGTAGAATGGTGTCCTTTGGGTATATGCCCAAGAGTGATATAGTTGAATCTTGAGGTAGATCAATTCCCTGCTTCACGAGGAACAGCCACATTCATTTCCATGGTGGCTGTACAAGTTTGCATTCCCACCATCAGTACATATGTGTTTCCCTTACTCTATATCCTCACCAGCATAAACTGTTATTTGTTTTATTGGTCTTGACCATTCTGACTGGTATAAGATACAATTCCAAAATAGTTTTGATTTTCATGTTCCTAGTGACTAAGGATTATGAACATGTGTTTCCCAGCCATTTGTGTTTTCTCTTCTAAGAATTCTGTTTAGATCTGTACCCCATTTTTAAATTGGTTGTGTGTGTGTGTGTGTGTGTGTGTGTGTGTATGTGTGTGTTGATGTCCAGTTTTTGAGTTCTTTATATATTTTAGATATTAGTCCCTCACTTCTAATCTGGATCTTTTAGGTGTGAAAGAAACCCTTAATACAGGTCTTTTGAAGCAGTAATAGCTACCTTTGATCTGGACCACACCTTCTACTGCCAACCTACATAAAGGACATAACAGAAGGAAGCCCTTCCTAGCAAGCCCATTATCTTACTGGCATCTAAACTTCTTTGGAATTCCATCATATACTGAGGTCCAGCTGAGACAGCCAGCCTTGTGGACTGAGAGCAACTATTGGATTCTTGAGCCTTCCATACTTAGGCAGCTGTTGTTGGATTATTTGGGCCACAGCCTGTGAGTCATTCTAATAAGTCATCTATCTATCTATCTATCTATCTACCTACCTACCTACCTACCTACCTACCTACTATCTATTCCTCCAAGTTCTGTTACTCTAGAAAACTCTAATATAGACCTCTCTTAGATGTTTAGTTGGCAATTTTTTCCATTCTGTACTCTGTTGATTTGAGAGGATAATAAAGTCAAACAGTGTTCACAAATTTGTTGGAAACCAGAAAAAGAAAGGAAGGAGTGTGTCAGCTGAAAGAATTTTTAAATGGAATTGGTTCAGCAGTTCCTCTGGGCTGCCAAGATGTTGAATCCCCTTGGTAGGATGTAATGTGTCATTTTAAGTGGTTTCTAAGGGCCTTCACACTCAGAGCAAGTTCTCTGTATTCAAGGTGATAAGTTTCCTTTCTCCATCTGTCTTCAGAGCTTCTCATTGTTTCGTTCATTTGACCTAAGCTTGATAGAGTTTACAGTTTTAATTCCTGTTACCCCCATATAATCCCTTCTTTCTCAATTTACCCTTAACATGTACAAGTGATGCTCCCTTTTTTTCCATCACCTATATGTATGTATAGATGTGACTTTTTGTTTTTCATGAGGTAAGCTTTGGCTCACCACCATCTTTAACTCTTTTCCAAGGGATCCGATGACATCTACTGGTCTCTGGAGCTCCCAGGCAACAGCAAAACATTCATACACAGGAAATTAAAAAAAGAAAAAGTAATTGGAACAGCCATGCTCATAGGGAAGCAGGCTAGGCATAAAGAATAGTGACTGCACCACTAAAACTTTGCTTGGGAAGAGTGAAAATATTTTCCTGAACAGTGATGGATAGGGACGGCCTTTGAAGGCCAAGCAGAAACAGGCACACGCACTCTGCATCTGATCTTCCTTGCAATTACAGGCTTATTTGGCATATTCCAGTGCAAGAAATATGCACAGCCAACCTGGTATGTACTTGGGGTGACAGGTACAGTCATGAAGAATAGACATGGTCCCTGCCTTGACTGTCCTCATGTAATAGGAGACATTACACAAGTCATTGCCAAGGATGTGACTGATATGTAAGGAAAATCACAGGCTGCATCAAAGCCTGAAGCATGAGGACATGGCCTGAGAAAAGGATCTTTTGCCTAGGATCTGGAAAAGGAGGAAAAAAATTAGAAGAGGCAGACTAAGGGTTAGTGAAAGAGGAGGAGACCTTAAAGGCACCAACATATCAATCCAAGTTAATATGGAGAGGTCTCTTCCTTCAAGCCACACCAGCTTATGTAGTGCTTTCATATGTAAAAGGCCTCTCTGTTGACCCCAGGTGGTTAGATGCCTTCACCATGATCCTACATTGTGGGTCCCAAGATGACACATCTTTTCTTATAGGGCAAGATTTTATTAAATGCGATACTAAACCATATGAATTATTTTTACTGATATTTAGATAGCAAATAAAATAGAAGTTGAAATTATTTGTATTTCCAAAGGATTATAGGCCATTTCTGTCTGCTGTCTGGATAAAGATCATGGAATAGTTAATGGCATATAATGGGGAAAATGTTACTTTCTTATGATAAATGTAAGTCATGTCTTATGAGTTTTCATGTTTGAAAATGGAATTCTAAGTAGGATATGCACTTTGTGGGTTTGTTCATTTCTTTCTACCAAAGAGGAAGCCACTTTTTGATGTCTCTACTCTTTGATGAGTAGCCAGGTAGACAGAGGCAAGACACAGAAGTAGAGAAAGCCAGGTAGACAGAGGCAAGACACAGAAGTAGAGAACAGTCTAGAGATGAGCAAAAGGGAAACACTTGCATAAATGACATGGGCATCATGACTAGAAGAAAGGGAAAGATGAGTGAGATACAAATCTGGACATATATACAGGGATGAAAGCATGAAAACCTGCTTTTATTATATACAAAGAAAGAACATAAAGCTGGGTGGTAGGGAGATGAGGAGGACCTGGGAGAATTTGGGGTAGGGGGAACAAATATGAAAAATTTTGAATAAAATACAGTATATGCAAAAACACAATTAAAAATAAAAATAATCAGTGTAATATACAACAGAAGTAAATTATTAACTAAATAACAAAGAACTTAAAACAGAAGTGGTCCATTCCAGCACTTCTGTCCCCATCTCTCCACTCTTTCAGACCTCCTTTTCCTTAGAGATTATTTCAATTATTCTTTGAAAAAAAATATTTCTAGGGGCTAGAGAGATGGCTCAGCTGTTGACAGCACTAGCTGCTTTTCCAGAGGACCTGTGTTCAATTACCAGCAACCACATGGCAGCTTACAACTGTCTGTAGTCCAGCTCCAAGTGATTTGACACACTCATACAGATATATTTGCTGGCAAAACACAAAAATAAATAAAACATTAAAAATTATTTTCATGGCTACGAGTAATATGCTTATATTATGAAATTTCAAAGTGTGGAATATGAGTATGTTATGAAATTTCTAAACCAAAAAAATTAATAACTATCTCTCAACTCTCTCCTGGTCTACCTATAATGATTAAGGTTTTGGGCAATATGTCCAAGCTTTTCTCCCTAACACCAAAGGTATTAGACTGCTTCCAGTCTATCCACTAAAAGTCTACGACTTACATTTAAACACCTTGACCTAAATCACCTTCCATTACAAGAAGTAGTCGAGGTTAGAAGGTATGGATCAGATGTGCCGTGCTGGGATCCTGTGCTCTCTTCTGCTATGAGTTAATCAAACCTCTCCAAACCAACTTGACTCTTTATATTGACAACAAATGAGAACTGATGAGGCTTTGTCCCAAAATAAGGAAGGAGCTCATGAAAAAGACCTAAACAGAAAACCAATGCCCTGGGAGTCACCAAACAAGGAGTGACTAAGCCAGTGTTTAGTTTAAGAGAAATCACAAGAAAAGCTGGATTTGTATATCGCCTTTTCTTCACTTTTATTAGTTGAGAACTCCATTCATGCATGCAAGGTGCTTTGATCAGAACCATTCCCCATGTCCTTCTCATTCATCCCCTATCCCCACATATCCATTACCTCCTAAATTCATTTTAAAGCCCATAGTGCTACCTATGTGTGGGTGTATGGCATAGGTAGCCTCTCAGGGACCACATATCCGAAGAAGGCTGACTTTCCTCCCAGCAGCCATAGACTTCCAACAGATCTCTAACTAGGGATGGGACTTCATGACCCCTACCCTACTCATGTTCGGACTTTGTCTGAGCTTACTGTTCTTCAATATTTTTCTCCTAAATAAGGTTTCTAAACATAGAACTATAAAATTGTGAGAAAAAATGTTTTCAATGTATGCAAGCATAATCTGTGGGTATTGCAGCCACAGATAATTAACAAAGAGCATAAATACAAGAGGCAGAGCCAGGGTCTCTCTGCAGGAGTGAGAAGAAACCACCACAGTTCTCCAGATCCTACAGAGATGTGGTGTGTAAAAGACTAGGATTTGGTTTGGTCTCTTAAACAACCCATAAATTCCAGCATTATCTCCCTATTTGCCTCTCCTTCCCATCACGATTAAAAATACTACCAGTCTGGGAAATGAAATTCTTTGGTTTAAATATTTTCCCAAGGCTGGTTTCCTCTTAAGACAGTGAATCTTGAGGTAAAGGGAAAATTAGTTGCCAAAAACATTCAGAGATTCAATTTGGTATTTAGTCAAAATTCAATAATGAACATAGGAAAGCAAGTAAAGGTCATTAAATTTTCATCTATCTTTTGGGCAAATTTTTGTTAACGTTATCAATTTGTTGAAGATAAGATTCACATTCTATCACTGTTACAGACATCTGTGAAATCTGACACATTCTCTTCTCAGTCTTGACTATACCAGTTGTTTAATATCCACGTCATTTTCTCCTGTATGATGAGATATTAACTGATGGAAGATTATCCATGTAACTCAGAGAAAATGCTGTATACAAGTCTTAGGACAACACACTGACTGTTTCTCCTATGTCAGGAGACGTTAGTGACCTTTCATACAGCAAGTATTTTCTTAAGTGTTTTTCATGTGGAAAACATCCACCAAGGGATACTGGTGGTATCTGAGGAAGTGATCCCTGAGTTTGGGATGAGCTGATGAGATGTGGAAAGGAACATTCACTAGGTGCATTATCACAAGTAGCTTTCTCAAGAAAGCATGGAATGATATTTAAAATAACCCAAAATATGTTTTAAAGTCAAACACTGGAGAAAAATAGTTAAGGCAGTGAGTGTCTCAACCTAGAACACAGTGAAGTCCTTCCTTATCCTACCCATTTTACCCCACCCCAGCTGGCTCCATGGCCCCTACTACTCCATCCCCATGTACATCCTCAGGGGGTGATCCTGCCAGGAAGGAAAGTAGGCCAGGTCTTCAGCGACCTCCTTCTGGATAGGCCAGCCCCAGGCTTTAAAGAAAGGAACCAGGTTCTTTTGCACTTTTTTAGAGAACAACTTCAGCCATATGTTCATCTTGCACTCATTGTCTTCGGGGATGTGAAAAATGGTTTGATATTCAGCAAAGAGGTTGATGAACGGCTCCCACCCAAAGACCTCCTGGAGCTGGAAAGAGAAAGAAAGGGAAGAATGTGGTATTGAATTTGCCAAAGTGACTGCTGCCTGTGTTCTCGGACATAGGTATATCTGACTATCAGTGACTACTTCCTATCATAAGCTTCAAATCCATTGTTTGCCCCACCCCCAGTCCCCTGTCTCCATATAAATACTGTCTCACTGGATCACAATAGTGCCTGGCCACCAAACTTTAACCCACAATCTAGTAAAGGTGTTCTCAGGAACCCTAATGTATTAAAAAAGTGTTAATAAATTATAGTTACTATTATTAGCTTTATTTTTAAGATGTCTTACCCAGATCATAAGTGCTTTCTCCAGCCTGACTGAGTTGAGTTACTCATTGATTGAGAACATATCTCATTCACTCTTCAAAATCAGTGAAGGAGAAAATTAGAGTGTAGCAGCTTAAGAAGCCAGGGCTTGCTGGTAACTTCTGATTCCCAGTTCTAGATCTATCATTTAAGAGGGTTTTTCTTTTGGACATGGTGGTTAAATACTTTATGACTTATGAGCCCCTGTGAGAAGTGAGCTATATAGACCCTCTGCATAGGGTTGCAGTAGACAGTGCACCAGGTCTGATATGGGCAGAAGCTTTGATTACTTGACATACAAGTTGAAAGCACATTGTTGGGAGGGGGCAGAGAAAAATGCTTATCCACAGGAAAGGAACTAATCTTGTGACATCACTGTTTTATTGGTTGGTCATTATTGGAGTAGTCAAAGTCTAAGAAGATTGTTAGTAGATTTATTTCCTACAATAGCTACATGTAATGCAGTTGCCCAGTAGGTATATCCCTGTCGTTATAAGAGGCTGTTAATAGTCACTCATCCCATAAAGATGAGAATAACAAAACAATGGCAATTCCTGAACAGTTATTGGGAGATGACAGACGAAGCCAGTGAGAGCAAGACTGGTGACAGTCTCAGTGATATCTGATGCAAAGCCTTCACTCTACATCAAAGTTCAAGACAGCCCAGATACACACTATGTTATTTCTCAGAATAATTTCCATTTTCATGTATATTCCAAAAATCATGGGTCCGGGAGTGGGATAGGTGTTACTTTGATCATACAAGTATATAATCTGGGAAGTACCACTAGTGATCCACACCCGGCAGTGGTGGCAGTGGTGGTCTCAGGTTTGTGAGAGTCATGTAGGAGTTGGAGAACTCTAGGGAGGCAGGCTACTACATCACTAAGGAGTCTGCCATCACAAGCTCCCTGAATTTGTACTTGGTACCTGCAGATATGTCTCCAGTGCTGTCCAGACTTTCCAGTTATGCAGGGGCGCTCCCTTCTGAAGGTGTTTTTTAATTCTCTTCTCTCTTTTTTCAGGTTTCAGTTCAGGGTGGGCCTGAGCCCTGGGAATCCCCAGGACTGTCTCATGAACGTAGACTGACCAGAGATTGCAGGTGGCCTCAGTGGTATGTGGGGGAAACTCCCAACCACTGCGCTGCTGATTGTGGCCCAGCTCATGGATGGGCCCCCATAGGCCCTCACGTCTTATGTCTGCAAGACTGACTAGCTCCTGCACAGACTCCACGTGGCACATGATGGGGTATCCTGAATGCATCCAGCCTGAGGATACAAAGAAAGAGATGGAACATGAGAGCTGGGTCTGCTTCAACTTTCTCCTTCCGCCCCTTCCACTGCTGAGCTCCTACAACGAAAATCCAGTGATTCCAGAATATCTGAGCTGTTTGGAAAGCACATGGCTTTCCTCTAGTAATCTACTTCTCATAGTCTCCCAGCTGAGCTTCGGCTTTGTCCTCACTCTGATCCTAAAGGGTGAGAAAATCCTTTACATAACTGTCCTTCCTGGAATTTGATGCTTTGTTATCTAGGCTTTGTTTGCCTGTTCAATGTCCTATGTCTGGACTAGAGAAGCTAGGGTAATCTCATTTTTCCCCAAATTGACATTGCTAACCAGATTTGCCTGGCATACATAGAGATAGTTTTGTAGGTAAGAATTTATCTTCATTATATGAGAATTGGGACTCTGAACATTTTCCTTACATTTAAGTATCTTCTTGGCAAAGGACTTGGTACCAGTACCTACCACAGACATCCTTATTCCCCCTCCCCTTTCATTTTTTCAATTCTGACTTATATCTGAAGAGAGCAGTCCATTTTGAATATTCATTTTGAAAAGATTTTCACAGACACTGGTGACCTCAGACTCCTAGCACAGAGTTTCTGGGCATGATTACTGTCTGATGTAACTGCATCATGGAAGATGCCTGTGATTTGCTTTTTATTTGTAAATGTCTTTCACTTCCATCATGGTCCATGATTTTATGCTCCCCCTTATGCATTAATAACATAATTATGATTTATAACTCTTGGAAAGTACAAGAAAGATAAAGTAATAACAAAATGAACTTGGCTCACTAGGAGCACTCCCATGAAGTACCCACCTTCTGATATTTGAACATCAGTGACAATTCTCTCAGGTCTTTTGAGAGGGAAGGGCTGGGCTGCTAGCCTGGCCACAGCCTGCATAATCTCATCCCAGAGTTGGAGCAGAGGCTCTGGATTCTCTAGAGTCTTAAGACTTGCAGTTGGCACTGTCAGGATGACATTGTCTGTGGCCAGCTCTCCCCAGGGGCCCAGGTTCTTCTGGATGCAACTCTTCCACTCCTCCAGTGATGTCTTACCTAGAAATACATAGCATGGAACCTGCCACCCATTTCTGTTTGAGGAGAGAGAGAGAGAGAGAGAGAGAGAGAGAGAGAGAGAGAAGAATTTACCATGAGGTTGGGAAGATAGACAGAGAGACAGTCAGGGAGAGAGGAATTACAGAAGAAAGCATTGACATAACCTGAGATCATGCAAGTCCATAGGCTGTGGGTGAAGGACAAGTCATTAGACCCCCTGTTGTACCCAGAGTCTCCATAGACACAAGGTGATCCATGTCCTGCCTGCAGACTCATGTTAACTAGTTCTGTTTTTGTTCTCTCTACTGATCCTTGTTATTAACAACTCCACAGTCACTGAGACACCCACAGCTCAATCTTTTCTCAATGCCCAGTGTACTCACCTAGCTTGTAGTATGGGGCAGGCACTGCCTTCGTAATGGTAACAGATACAGGGCCAAGTTGACAGCCTTTGGGCACAATGATGTACAGGAGACCACCCCAGAGGCAGGAGACTGACCGTTGGGTTCTGTTCATACAGCACTGGTAAGTTACCACAGGGGCTCGAAACAGTTGTGTGGCCTCACGAAGGTCATCAGTGTGACATCCTATCTGCACCTGGACAGAAAATTGCATCACATGAAGGGAAGTACAACACTCAAGAGCCATGTGGGAGTTTGTTAGGGACTTGTAGAGGGTAGTGATTATATGAAATCCTAACTTCTCCCTTCTGTGAAGGATGCATACAATCTACAAAACTGGAGCACTACAAAGTCTTCTGGACTTCACAGTTTGTTTAATTAATTTTTCGGGATGTAGAACAGGCCAATGATGGATTTCCATTTGATATGAGTGAGTGGGCTGATCACCAGGCATAACTGATAAGGGATTTGTGGAGTCTCATTACCAGGCAGAATCCTGGGTTTTTACATGAGACTTAAACAGTGAGTGGCTCTGATGTTTTAAGTGAGGCATGGCACCTCACTCGACTCTTTGTGAACAGATACAGGTCCATCTAGATGCTACAGCATCAAGCCAGGAGGCAGATAACTCATTTTCTCCCCCCAACCATACTTGCTCTTTCTAGAGTCATGGCGTTGCCTTTTTGCCTTTGTCTGATTGAAGTAGATAAATCAGAGAAAGCCCCTAAAAGCTGGTGATGGTTGCACATGCCTTTAACCTTGGAACTTAGGAGGCAGTGTTTGAGGTTAGCCTGATCTAGAGAACAAGTGCAAGGACAGCCAGGGCTACACAGAGAAACCCTGTCTCAAAAAGAAAAAAATCTTAATTATAGTAGAAAATGATGCTCAGAACTGAGAAGGTGAAGAGGTAAAACTCAAGCTTCTGAGACCATGAAAACTGGTGAGCACTGGTATGTAAGGTCACTGCTCTTCTTTATCCATCTGAGTAGCTAAGATTGTCATACATGGAAATTAGGTTTAGGAATGAGCTTGGGTCACTAGCAGCTTGAAAACTGGTGAGCACTGGTATGTAAGGTCACTGCTCTTCTTTATCCATCTGAGTAGCTAAGATTGTCATACATGGAAATTAGGTTTAGGAATGAGCTTGGGTCACTAGCAGCTTGAACTTTCTGCTTTTCCATCTACAAGAGGGACAGAATAACCTTCCCCTGAGCTTCTGCTGGACAAACTCAGTAGACGAGACATGAACACCTGTATGGTGTGGAAGAGTCTTGGCTGTGTTTGGGTAGATGCTGGTTCTGGCCTTACCTTCAGGCCAGCAGAGGCAGCAGGTTCTGAGAGATAGATCTCTGTGCTTTGTCCTTCCAGGAGGTAGAGCCCAGTACTCATCCAGACATCACTGTCACCTGACAGACAAGTCATAAAGGAGTTCTTTGTTTAACATGACCTGACTCTATTTGGAGCCTTTCACACATTCAACTTTCCTTCCATGAACTCCAAGTCATTCATCCACACTTCCTGGACCCATTCTTCCCTGGATTAACTAAGCACAACCCTGTCTCCCATCTTGGAAAGACCTAATAAAGCATGGAGATAGCCCTTCCTGAGAAACAGAACCTGGAAGGAAGTTAGCCAAATCCACCTTCTCTCAGGCCAAGAATACTCTGGGCATTCTCTGCTCAATCCATACCTGGGTTGGTTCCATTGATCTCCACAGTAATGGGGTGTTCTGAGGAGCAAAGATTGGAGGAACAGGTCTGAGTGGCAAGGTTATGGACTATCTGGGAGCAATCAGTCCCAGAATGTGCCAACTCTGTGGCTAGATGGAGTAGTGCAGCCTCACAGGAGTTACTGGACACTGGATTGCTCTTGCTCACTGCTGGGAGGCCTGCCTGTCGCAGCATCTTCCTCAGAATCCGGTGCACAGATAAATAAGCAGGAACTCCCTGTGCAGGAATCTGAAGAAAGCCTGCCCCATCTACTCCCAACTTTCCCAAATACTGCTTTTCTAAGTTCCCTCCCTTGTGGTTCAACATAGCCTGGAACTCAGAAAGAGCCCTTCGAAAGTGGTACTTCCTTATATCTATAGGAAGGAGAGGGTAGCAGCCTGGGCTGAGGGTATGAGGCAAAATGCTGAGGCCAAAGGTATTGAGGATGACATTCCCAGGGAAACTACCCAAAGCAGAGATGCCTGGGTTCTGGGAAGCCCACCACCAGGACTGACCACCAATGAGCAACCCTCCACCCTCTGCTACAAACTCCTGTATTTTCTTGGCTTCCTGGTCACTATAAGCTACACAGCAGTAGACACACATATCATTGGTCAAATGGGACTGCAGGCTGCATCTCAAGTCATGCTTCAGCAATAAGGAATTCAGATTCTTGAGACTTGTGTTCACCCCAATATTATTTCTCTGGTCTCTAGACAACCAACTTAAAGCATTGAGTAAAAAGGGTTCCATCTTAGGATCCCAGAGCATGGCCTCATGTGCAGCCAACACCACACGACCACGGCCATAGCGGGCAGCTGCTAGGAAGCAGCTACAGGAGGAGTTATCGAGCCCCACGGGGAAGGCCAGGGACCCGTGCACCAACAGCTGTGAGGGCACACCCCCAGTCCTGATGTCCAACATAGAGATCCCATCCAGAAGCTGCTCCTGGTCACGCTTGATCTCCTCCCAACACCTAGGAAGAAAATGAGAGAGATGAAGAAGATGTATTCAGCTAATGAGCCACTCATTACAGCCCACTGAGTGGAGAAAAATGACGTGGTTTGTATCAGTCCTGTTTCTTACCCATACTATTTTGGAATTTAATAATGTATGTCTTATCAACCTAATGATTTTTTTACCATCTCACAATTAATCACATATCATTGTTCGTATTTACTCTCGCTTAGCAACAAACAAAAACTGATGCTTCTTATACTTGAGGTTTTCATAGATCTGAAGAGAGAACTAATGATGTATTCATTTGTACTAAAATCCACATTCTCCAAATGAATCTTTCCAAGAATTCTTGATTAGTCAGCCAAGTGAATATTCTGTCTCAAGTTTCATGTTTTAAACATTATTAAAGCATACAATCAAAGCTGTAAAACCCAACAATCTGATAGAGCATTCCTACTATGCCTCTTCTGGAGTGGGTCTTCCGATGTAAGACCATAGAAATATCACACAAGGCTCCCCACAGGCTTGCTCAGAAATGAACAAGTTACAAGTAAAAAAAAAAAATGTTTCTACTTATTTATATAGCCATATGTATTTTAGAAATTTTTACCTAGGGCAGGTGAGATAGCTCAGAGGATAAATATGCCTGGTGATCTGAGTTTAATACCTGGGATCCATGTAAGTAGAAGGAAACAAGAAACTCCTGGAAGTCCTGTGATCATGACATGTGTATCCACCCACACCCACATCCATGCACATCTAATTCTTTCTCTCTCTCTCTCTCTGTCTCTCTCTCTCTCTCACACACACACACACACACACACACATATACACACACATGAACAGCACACAATGCTCTCTAAATAATTATGAAAAGAAAATTTAAAATCCATACTTAAATATGATAGGAGTATTTATTACTCTTTACTGAGATCTAGTCAACATTAAAATAAATTTTTATAAGGTTTTGTATTTCAGGAATTAAAAACCAATTTCTATGGGAGATTAATTAAATAAATCATGCTAACCTTATATAGTAAGTCAGTTATTAGATAGTATTGAAAAGGTTTAATAGAAGGTAGAAATTAGACCCCCAAGAGACTGAGTCAATTTCTGAAAAATGCTAAAAATCCAGAAATCATAAAACATTGAATTTGTTTATTTTCTATATGACTGCTTATCTGTACATACACCTGTGAGCCAAAAGAGGACATCAGATCTCATTATAGATGATTGTGAGTCACCATGCGGTTGCTGGGACATGCAATGGTATGTACTCACTGATAAGTGGATGTTAGCCAAAAAGTACAGAATACTCATGATACATCCCACAGACCCTAAGAAATTAACAAAAAGAAAGGCCCAAATGAGGATGCTTAAATCCTACTTAGAAGGAGGAGCAAAATAATCATGGGAGGCAGCGAGAAGGAGGGACTTGGGTGGAAGAGGGAAGGGGGAGGGGAAAGGGAGGGCAGGATCAGGTACACTGTGTGTTTGTGGGGAGACAGGAGAGAAACCCAGAGGGCCAGGAAAATGAATGGAAATATGCAGCTGTGGGGGTGAGTGGGTGGAGGGAACCTCTAGAAAGTCCCAGAGACCTGGAATGGGGGAGGCTTCCAGGACTCAATATGGATGACATTAGCTGAAATGCCCAACACTGGGGATATGGAACCTGAACTGACCACCTCCAGTAGTCAGACAGGATCTCCAGTGGAGAGTTGGGGTCATCAACCCATCTCCAAAATTTTGACCCAAAATTGCTCCTGTCTAAAAGAAATGCAAGGAGAAAAATGGAGCAGAGACTGAAGAAATGGTGAACCAATTACGGTCCCAACTTGGGATCCATCCCGTGGGCAGGTACCAATCCCTGACATTATTACTGATGCTTTGTTGTGCTTGCAAACAAGAGCCTAGGATGGCTGTCCTCTGAGAGACTCTACCAGCAGCTGACAGAGATGGATGCAGATACTTACAGCCAAGCATTGGACTGAAGTCGGGGACCCCAATGTAAGAGTTAGGGGAAGGACTGAAGAAACTGTAGGGGATGGCAACCCCATAGGAAGACCAACAGTCTCAACTCTCCTCAACCCCTGGAACCTCCCACTAACCAAAGAGTATACACGGGCTGGTCCAAGACCCTTGGCACATATGTAGCAGTGGGCTGCCTAGTCTGGCCTCAGTGGGAGAGGATGTGCCTAATCCTGTAGAGATGCCATGCCCCAGGGTAGGGGGATACTTGGGGGAGGTCACCCTCTCAGAGGCAAAGGGGGGGGGATTCTGTGAGGGGGACCGGGGAACATTTGGGATGTAAATTGATAAAATAATTAATTATTAAAAAAACAAAGAAACAAAAACCAAAAATCCAAAAAGCCCTAAAAACCCTAGACATTGAAACAGGATGTACCCCATAACTGTCAAATTGTCTTCTGAGATCATCCTGTTAGAGTTATAGCCCGTTTCAATCATTTTTATATAATTCTGTCATTTCAACTTTAAAACCAACATACTTTTAAATAAAAGTCAAATATTTTTAAAGGTAAAATTAGTTAACTCATTTAATCAGTAAAACAGTTCAGAAAGGATGAGCATCATGTGTCATGCTCCTCCTCAGTTCTATATCAGCACAGAGAAGAGCAGACACCCTGTCGCATCATTTTCAAACTAGCGCAGCAAGTGTCAAGTGAGTTCAAGGGCCAGTTTTGCTTTTTGCCCCTTTTAGAGACTCAGGCCTTATTCTGAGTTGTCCTGACATTGAAGTACAAGAACCGGTGACCTTTCTTCTGTGATAATTTTGCCTACATATCACTTGTATGGCTTTCCTTAATTTATATACTTTACAAATATTTGTTGGCCTTGTTTTTTTCACACAGTGGGTACTTAAAATTCAGAGAGTGGAGTTAGCTTTCCTCGTAGGTAGACAGACCAGACAGGAGCCAGGACTAGGTGATAAAGACATTGAAATTGCAGGATGACTGGTTTCTTCCTCACCCTCCTAACCAGAGACAAAAATCTGTCAGTTTAAAACAATAAACTGACAGAATTTTGGGATAAGGATAATAACATATCCTTGTGGATTTTTACTCCTGCCAGTAAGGGCATTGCTGAGGGACTGGCCCAACAAATTCAAGGTCTTATCTGGATAAGTTCCTTAAAAGCTGTGGGCTGATCTGCTATTCTGTCTTTCTTCAAACTGACCAGTCCTAAGATAGGGACGGAAGATCTCTCTAAGACTTCAAAAAACTCCAGAGCTCAAGGAGAGGCCTTCCTGCTCTGCTTCAATGGGGTTTCTTTCTTTCTCTGTATTTCTGTGTATGTGTGTGTATTTTCACTCTTAAAAACTCTTCCTGTACCGGATGATTCTGTGTACTGTTTGAGATTTTTCCTGCTGCTGTCACCCTAGAGAGTCTTTATGCCTTTTCATTTTTAGCTGGTAGAACAAGGTGGCAACAAAATGAAACAGGAAACTGGGTAGCTATCATACAGACATTGTCCAAGGTGTACAATCTGCTGGGCTAGAGACATTAGCAAGTGATCCGGTGACTAACACGGAGATGGTGCTAGGTGATATGCCCAGGAACTGGAGAGGTATGGTAAAGTGAAACGCTAAGATAGTTCTCTTTCAATTGGGCTGGGAGAGGGCTCCTGTGATCAGGGTGGTGACGATGAATTTGTATAAGGGGAATTTGCCTCATAAAAGATGAGAGGCTTATGATAGAAAAGGCAACTTGAAAGTTAAGTCTTTGATGTTAATTGCTTAGGGTTATTTTTTTAAATAACCTGATTCCCAAATACCTGGATATCTTAATTTCTTGATAAAATCCGACATTTAATGCTACCTGTTGTGGTATTTGCATAGCTAGAGAGTGCCAAATTATTTTAAAGATATCAATTGTGTCGTGGAACACCAATTAGAGTGTCTTTTTTTTCTCCCTTAGAGTACAAAACTGTAAGATTCTGCATATTCAGCAAAAGGATATAATTACTTATGGAAAGTTAGGACCTGATATTGTGACTGAAAATTCTCATTAAGGAGATTCTTTTTAAACATCAAATCATTTAAAAACAGAACGTAAAGTAGGAGTGTGCACTGACTCCCACAATTGGATGCACAGTGATGAAAGATACGTGTAGATCAACACTTTGTGAGTCACATTAATAAAAACTACTAACATTCCAGTACCTTAATGTCACATTTGCTTTTTCCTTTGTCTTTTGCAAGTAATAAACACTAGCAATGTAAAAAATTACTTTCACAGCAGTCATCTCTGTCAAGGTTTAAATACCATTGCAGAGAATAATGTGTAGGATTTAACAGGCATTCAGCAAACTATGTATGAACTAATTAAGAGGTAGTGTATACTGGAGAAGGGGAAAACTAAACACACTAATTTTTTTGTTGTTGTTCCTGGCATTGCTTTGGGCATCAGTCAGCACAAATGATACCTGATGAGGTCACGTAAACGTACTCACCAACTCAAAGCAAAGCAAAGTGAAACACTGGGACTCAGCTCCAAGCCTGTCTGCCTGAAGCCCCATGACTATAGTTAAGTCTTTTTCGGCTATAGCAGAAAACTGTCAACAGATAAAAAGCTAGATAGTAACATATCTGCAAAGGTAGCCTTCACATCACAGCATAAAATTATGGAAGCCCAGAGTCAAAAACTAAAATTCACTGCTCTTTAATTAGAAAGTAACATATACATAAAGTTGTTTGTTAAGGGGAATTTTATTTTGCTTGCACAAGAAAGTTGACTGAGATCTACTGACTGCCAGTGTTTAAAAACGAGTTTCACTTTTATTTTTTCTCTAAAATTATAAAACAATACCTAATGTCATTTTTTATTTCTAAAAGTATTTGTTAATATATTGGAATTAAATTAATTAAAAACTAATGCATATTTTAATGTTTTTAATTAAAATTCAAACATTTTTATGGATATATGTAAAATATATGGAATTTATATTAACAGAAATTGAAACTTTCTTGGATTATTTGGCAACTTGCATTGTTGAATATTAGTGCTTTCAAATGGCGCTTTGAACTGTCTTATAATTTATTTAGTCAAATCCTCATTAGCTGAAAAGTGAAAGTTCAGGTTGGATAGGAAGAGTCAGTGTTAGTCATCTATCACACGCCATGACAACGATTATATATATACTTCTGTGTATTTCAAAAGTGCTAAGAAGACATTGTAAATATCTTCACTATGAGCAATGATAAATATGTGAGGTAAAGAATATACCAATTTATTTTTTTACTTAAGCATCCTATTTGTATATAATACATGTATATACACAATGGCTTCATACTGTCTTCCATACATATGAATTCACATATATCAAGATAGAACAAGTTAAAAAATAAAAATCAACACAAATTGGGTTAGCTGTCTTTTTGTCATTGTGACAAAATGCCTGGAGAACAATTTAAAAGAGGAGCGTTCATCTCAGCTCTTCATTTCAGCCCAGGTTGGCTGGATCCATTGCTTTGGGGCTGTGCTGAGGCAGAACATCCTAGCTGGGAGCATGTTGTAAGGTAAGCCTCCTCAACTCATGGATGCCTGGAAGCAGAAAGCATGCAAAGAAAAAAGAAAAGGGCAGGGAACAAGGTACACCCTTCTAGGGAATTCTCCAGTGTTCTACTACCGCCACTGGCTGTGGCCCATGTCCTAGTTTCTACAGCTTCCCAACAATGCCATCAAATTATGAATCCGTCAACCTATTAGCCCACTGGTGAGGTCAGAGCTCCCATAAGCTAAAACCCCAGACCATCAATGCATACATCTGTGAGAGCCATTTCATACTAAAATAAAAACATGACATCAGGAAAAGGATGGTATCTTACTATGATCAAGAAATGTATTTTCAATGTTGTAACTATAGAAAATTTGGAGAAGGCCTAAAGGGTTATAGTTGAAAATAATTATTATCAACTCCAGTTATAAACTACCCATTATCACATTGTTTCGTTATTCTAATTTCATGATACTCTATTTTCATATTTCTGCCTGCAGAAGTACTATTTTCATAATTTTAACAAAATGGTGTGTCTTAATATTGTTTATCGTATCATGAGAATTCTGCTTTCCTTTTAAGAGCACTGCATATGATTTTCAATGGCCCCATAATTATTCACTCTATAACTGTAGTGTATACCATATATTCTTAAAGAGTGTTCTATTGCAGACAGTAGGTGTCTTACTGTGTTTCACTTCATAGTGACTACATCGCTAAGAAACATGTACTAAATATATGCCACATAGTTCCTATCCTATCTCTTTCTTCTTCTGCATTGAGAATGCTTCTTAATGAGGTTCCAGAATACCATCTCTATCTCTGAGTTGGTTACGTAGGAACCCAACTTGTAATAGGGTAACATGGAAATGCTAACCAAATTACACATTCACACCCTGTCAAAGAGCTATCCCAATTTCATGGACACAGCAAGGCTATAAAGAGATATCTCCCTGGGTATTCACTGCAGCCCAACTGTATTAGTAAAAATTCCATAAAAATAAAAATTCACACTAGAAATTCAAATGTCTGTCATTAAGGAACATGGAAGCTCAATAGAACATGCAGGGTATCTTGATGTTCTGTTCTGTAGCCATATCCAGCTTGAAAATACATAATACTATTGAGTGAAAAACCTGAAAAGGGGAAAACATTTGAAATGTAAATAAAATAAATATCCAATAAAATAAAATAAAGACCCCCCCCAAAAGAAGAAAAATAGGAAGTGGAGAAAATGGAGTGTGCCACTACTTTCTCTAAGAAAGAGAAGGATACTGACACATATCTAAATGTCTGCTTATATGTAGAAAGAAATCACGTAGTATTAAGAAATTAAACAGACAGGGAAGAAGGGGATTGCATGGGGGAGCAGACAGAATGTTTTAAATCTTACTCTCTCTCTCTCTCTGTAACTATTTGGCACAGTTCTAAAAAGTTAAATAGCAAAGGCAAATAAACAAACAAGTGACCAGAAATGTCCAATTACACAGTAGTATGAGCACAAAAAGGGAAACCATTCTAAAGGGCATCAAAAGACACTAATCTAACTTAATACACTCCTAGAGTATCATAGAGTATCATAGCACAAGAATTGTTGCCATGGTTAATTACTAAGAAATGTTTGTTGCTATTTGAGTACCTTCTCCTGCTCCATTGTTCCTTTTTCCCCACTGACAGCAGTTTTTAAAGGAACTTCACACACCAATTCCTGTCAGACTCAGCTTCCTGAGAAACCCAACCTGAAAAGGGGAAATCACTGTCTCTCCATCTCTTTTCTTAGGAAACCCAACCTACAAAGCAAACTTGGCAATGCTAACAAATACTACTTGCTATGTCTCTGTCACTCATCCATCCCATGTCATTTTGCTGTCGATAGCATTGTCATTTGAATTTTGTAAAAGTTGTATGTATATTATGGTAAAGTGAGCAGTTCATTATGACGGTGTCTTACAAAGTGGGAGGGGAAAAAATAAACAGATCTCAACAGGAGAATGTGGAGATTCAATAAAATCCCTACTGTCCTGAATTCAAATGAGATGTATCAGTATGAATGCTTTGGTGTACATATTGATCCTAATACCAGGAGATATTTCTAAGTTTCAATTGCTCACAAGGTCAACAGATGCTGATCAACTTAGTACCAATAAACTCGTCCCACAAAAGGAATAGAATCCATCTAGAAATCACTGACACCAGCTCTGAGACAAAAAATTCCAGTGGCCTGAAACCTCTCACAGCAAACTGTACAGAAGCTTGACGACTGCACAAAACCTTGGTGACACCCCTGTGGTTATGTTTTCAAGAGGTTGTGTCTTTAGAAATATATAGCAATGCAGACAGAATGTACCAGCACTATTATTTCAGAATAATCATAGGTGAGGCTGTAGATGAAAGGAAAACCACTGAATCCCTAAACCATGGCCATAAAACAGGCTGCAAGAAACCTGCTGTCCATGGAATTTGAGATCCTGGATCTGGGAGGAGGCAAAAACTGGCAATGTGACTTATCACTTCTGAGCACATAGCTGATTCTGGGCCTGCTGCACCTTGCCCCTCTCCCTCCCCACTCTCGGGTGTAGCTGACTCTCAGATCACATGGTAAATTCTTCTGGAACTTCCCAGACTAAGCCCCAAGGGATGGGATAGCCAACCTCTCAGACCAATAAAGTCTGCTCTCACTCTTTTGAGGTGGACCTGCATCTGTTCTTCTATTTTCTTCCGCTGACTTATTTCCTTCCTTAGGTGAATAAGGCTGACCATGAGTTGACTGTTCTCTGTGTTGGGTCTCAACTTCTCAGAGAATATGGTATTGTTCTTTCTACTTTTGTGTATTCTTGAAGTTCCACGGAAAATGAAACTTGACCACACAAGCCCAGGAAAATTCAGATTTAATAGTAGAGGTGGAACACGTAGGTGGAGCTGAAGAGAAACAGGTTTCCTTTGCTGAAAGAGGAGTTCTTTGCGACAACTGAGACAACTATGCTGCTGAGTCTTAATGTCTGGAGACATTTTGTAAAGGGCCAGATCAATACTTTTGGGGTTCATGGATTCTGCAGAAAGGACTGCTGAGACTTGGAGGCAGCCACAGACAATTTAGCAATAAGTGGTCATGGCTGTGCTCCAGTAAAACACTTTATAAAAACAGAGGGCTGGCCCACAGGCCCGAGCTTGTCAGTTGCCTATAGAATTATAGCCAGCTTAGAGCAAATCAGGCCCTACTCTGTGTGCCTGGTTACCCTCAACCCTCTCTGTAAGGAAAAAAATCTCAGGCACCTTCCCTGGGGCTGAGGGTTGCAGGGAACTACTAACTGCTCACTGGCTTTCCCTTTCTTCTTTGCAGCAAGATTTTAATTTCTTCAGAGACAATGACCATTTAAAAATACCCTCAGACCTTTTGACCCTTAAATTTTGACCACTTGATTAAGTTTTGATCACTAAAATATCAATGGAGATCCATTTGATGATCAAGACTACAAGAAAATAGATTATTTTCCATTTTTTAAAGAAGATAGACTCAGCTAGTGTGTCTGCTCCAGCAATCATTGCCTGGGTGTAATTATAGAGCCTGGAGCAGTGCTGCCTTGTTATCTTGTAACAATGGGTAAAATCCACAGTGGAAATAGGAACATCATGGAGACACTGCCAAGATCCTGGACTGGCTACCTGGGTGCCATGCTTCATAAGAAATAGAAAGTCAGAAACTGTTAATCCACTGTGGGAAACGCTTTACTTATGGTAAGAGTGCCATTGGTCTAGGTGCTCACCTCCTGGCAGTGTAACCTTTCCTCACTGATCTCCAACCACTCTGGCTTCCTCCATGTTCCTGGGATCTGCCAAGCCGGCTTCTGTTTAAGGTTTTTGTTTTGCTCCTCTGAGTAATGTTAGCACAGCCCATTCCGGTGTCTTTTCAAATGCTACTTTCCAAGCTGTTCCTTTGCACTCACGGTCACTGTCTATATTCTGCCATCTTCTGTGTTGCATTTGCTACAACTTAGTTTCTATGTCTTCCATGAAGGGGTTAAACAGCATTACTCTCCCCCTCATTCTGATCCCTCACATCATGCTTTTCTCTCTTCTTGTGGCTCTTATCAACATCTGACGGTGGGTGATCAGCTGATTTTTCCACTGATATGTAGGCTTCATGGTAGCATTCATTTCTGCTACATTCCCAGTGTCCAGCCTAGGGCTGGGCCCAATTGCAGATGTTCACGTAGATACACCAGTGTTTTCTGATTTATTTAGGACACCGATAAGCCCTCTAAGTTTCAGGCATGAGGAAACATAATGGCAAATAGGTCGAGCTATTTTCTTAAGTGGATGATTGCTTCTCCAAGGGAGTGAGTAGGAGAACCATCTTTTCTTGGGCCTTGGTGCACTTCAGTGACCATTTTAGTGACCATGTTTTTGATTTGCATCACTCAAAAGACAGTAAAAACAACCACTTGCATTGAAATAGATACTAAGAGAAGATGGGATATCAGCACTATTTAAAAAGAGTTAGAATCTACAATGGTTGGGATGACACACTCACCTGATATAAAGTGGGATCTTGGGAACCTTCTTAGAGACCTTGAACCGGTTTATATCCCCATAGGCATCAGTGAAGTACACTCCAGCCACACTTGTCACCTGGTTCCCAGGGAAACTGAACAGCACCTTGTCACTGCCATGTTGACTGGCCCAATACCAGGCTTGGCCTCCAATGAGCAATCCCCCACCACGCTTCACAAACTGGACCAGCTTCTCAGTCAAGGTGTCGTTGTAGGCATCAATGCAATAAACTCCCAGAGCCTCCCCGGGTTCAGGCTGAACCAATGCATTTATCCCAGCATCACCTAGGATGTTAACTAATGATGCTAAGGAAGAATGCACTGCAATGGGAGCCCCTGGGCAGGGGCAGAGCCAGCTCACTACATTGAGAAGAAATGGAGTCAAGCCAGCATGCAGCAGGTAGCTCTCATGGGATACAACCACCAGGCGGCCTTGGCCATAGAAAGAGGCAGCAATGAGCACCTGGCCCTTGTCATTCACCATCACTGGGAAGGCTGCCTCCCCAATAAGAAGGAGTTCACTGGGAGTGGATTCTTTAGGGAGATCCCAACTGGTCACTCCATTCATGAGGGCCTCAAACGCAGCATCAGGAGTTGTTGTCATGGTTCTTCCAGTTGTTACAAAGGAAGCAGAGACTCAGGTTGGTCAAAACTGAATGAGGAAACAGTAAGGAAGGCAATTAACTAAATGCTTCAGGTCCAGAAAATAGATTAATTTCTCCCTTTGAAGATAAAGGGAAGTGCAAAACAGACAAGGACTTCACTCTTATGACTCAATGTCTAAGAAGAGTAAAGACAATAAATAAGTAGACTTATAAATAAATACAACTGCAATTTCCAGTTGCTGTCTGTTGATGAACTATGGACCAGTCAACACGAAGATGGATTTACACTACATGGCAGCAAAGACTTGAAATGAATGCAGCCTTAAACTGAAGCCTGAAATGGTGTGGGAGCAACATTGTGGTAAGAGGCGTACCAGGGCAGCAGCAAAGTGAAAGATAGAGAGGAACAGGTCCTGAGGTAGAGAAGGAGGTGCAGCTCCCTGTAGGATCTGATGAATCAAATGCAGGGGTTGGCTTGGTATTTGTTTTATTCTTTCAGACAAAAGAGTCACATGCCCTGCTAGAAACTGCATTAGTTAGGGTCACATGATCTTTCAGAAAATGCATCAATGCTGACAGCTTTGCTTACCTTATTGGAAATGGTTTCCAAATGATAAAATCTGCCCTAGTGGAAACCCCCCAACCACACCCCTTTTGACTGTCTGGGCAGGATCTTTTCAAATTCTTCTGAAGCCTGGTATACTGAGATCTGAGCTTACTACAGTAACCCCTTCAGACTTTTCTCTCTCTGGACCAATCACTCAGGCCTGAGGACCACTGTTTTACAGATTAGACAACATGTGGTATAGGCACAATGAGCAATGTCCCTGTGTCTTCTTTCTTTGAGTGCCGCGGAGTGTGGCTGGTGATCTGCACAAGTTCGCTATTCCCACCCCATAGAGTACCTCTTCCACTTTCACTCACATGATTGACAGGGCATCCCTCCAATGGCTGTGAGCTGACATCCGAAGTTAGTTTCAGGTACTGAAGGGAGCTACGGGTACTTGCCCAGGGACTCTCTGAGGTGCATCCTAGGAGGCTCCCTGGAAGGGCTAAGCTGTGTAGCAGTCAGATCTAGACAGCTAACACTCACCCTTGCTGGGTTCCCTCCTTCCATTTTTTTGTTTCTCCCCATGTTCTTCACTTAGGTTTTCAGGGCTTTCTTCCCAAATAGCCTTCTGTGGAGAACCGGCACATATCAGACCTCCATGTTCTGCCCTCTCTTTTGTTTGCCATGTTGCCAGTCTCCTCTCACCTGTCCTCACAGGCCAATCCATTTAGCTCATGGCCATGACCAGGCAGAGCTGACCTGGCCTGGGTCTGAGGAATGCTTTCCCACCTTCCATATCCTTGGCTAAGAACTGTATAGCACCCCATCACTTTTCAGCCACTCCTCTGTGAAGTGAAATGTTTACTGGTCTGTATGTGCTTCACCACCCCCACTTCACAGCACTGCTATGAACTGTGAACTGTGGAAAATTCTCCTTAGGGGTGGAAAAGGCAGCAGGCAGATCAGGAATCCCAAGTTCAATGTCTCATTAAGTTCATTTTGAGAAGAAAGTCCTCTCATTTTTCCCGAGCTTGGCAGGAAGAGCAAACAAACAAAAACAGTCCCAGCACTAACACACACCCTTTTCAAATTCGTGACTCAAGTTCAAAGAGCGAAGATACCTAGAAAACTGTATCAATCAAATGAAACTAAAAGAAAAACAGACCTGTGAGAAGATACACCGACTGTCGGGAATGGCGGCCAGTAGCCTCTGGCACTTTAAGGATTTCCTCCTTGCGTCGCCCAAGTGCTCGGACACCCAGCCCCACACTGGAAGAAACTGGGACAGAAAACCCACACCGTGGAGGTTGCCGCCGGCAGACTGTAGCTGCAGAGGAGTGGAGCGCTCTTTGGATAAGGGCCTGTGAGGGGCGGGGCCTCCAGGGACGGGGCTGTGGAGGGCGGGGCTATTGTGAAAGCCCTGTTTCAAGAAAGGGGCTTTCTTGAGGGCGGATTTGAGTGAGACTTTCTTGAGGGCGGAGCTTCTCAGGGGCGGATCTTTTCCAGGGCAGGGCTATCCAGGGAACCGGGCTGGCTATGGGCGGTGCTGTTCTATTGGATGAGCTACCCAGGGAACTGGTTAGTTGTAGGGCTGTTCCCGATGCAAGCAAACCCTCTATGAAGCTGGACTATTCCAGTATCTGGGAAGTCCGGCCGCACCCGGAATGATTATCGATCCACGTGATGCTAGCCTCACCTTGAGCACAGACCAGCCTGCTTCTGGACCCCACCCTATCTGGAGAGGGTAATTTCTGCATAGCTGTTGACCGAGGTCCAAGAGGGAAAAAACATCAAACTCCAAATCGCCAGTTAATCAAATTGAGTGCGAACATCACCTAACAGTTGTGCTGCCACACCTGGAATCTGACTCCAACTGGCTTGATGCCACATCAGTGCCTAACTGTTCTGCTAACATCTCCAAACTCGGGCGGCAGGACCTGCCCCCTAGTGGCCATCACTGGCAGTACAGCTGTCGGGATCTAGGGAGAGGAAATCTGGTCCAGGGATATTTTCACTGGGCAGAAACCATGACTGTGACGTCACTTACACGGATAAGACTGAGCTGTAGAAGTTAAACTAAAGTTATAGCTTGGATACTGCCTGAATTTCTGCCCAAAGGGGGTCAGAATAATGAAAGCAGAAGAGTGGATTAATGTATCTTCTTGAACACAGTTTTTCATAGTAGTATATTGTTTTTACTTCTTTAAAATTAGTTGATTTATTTATTCACTTTACAACCCAATATTAGCTTTTCCTCTCCTCACACAATAGAAAGAGATGCAGAAATTCACTCTCATGAGAGTGCTCCCCCAATTCCATCTTCCCCTTCTCTTTTAAGAAGTTCCCCTCTGAGTGTCACCATTCCCCTACATAGGTGCGTGCAGGAGGGCTGCGCCCAGCCCCAGCTTGCTTTTTGGTTGATGATTCAGTCTCTAGGTACCCCAAAGGATCCAGATAAGTTGACTTTGCTGGTCTTTCTGTGGAGTCCCTGACCTTTTACGGTCCCTCAATGCTTACCCCAACTCTTCTGCAAGACTCCCTGAGCTCCATCTAATATTTGGGTGTGAGTCTCTGTATCTCTTTCTATTGGCTGATGGGTGAAGCTTCTCAGAGGACAATTATGCTAGGTTCCTGTCTATAAGCATAACAGAATATCTTTGTCTTAGTTAGGGTTTTACTGCTGTGAACAGGCACCATGACCAAGGCAACTCTTATAAGGACAACATTGAATTGGTGCTGACTTACAGATTCAGAAGTTCATTCTATTATTATCAAGGTGGGAACATAGTAGCATCCAGGTAGGCATGGTGCAGGCAGAACTGAGAATTCTACATCTTCATCTGAAGGCTGCTAGCAGAATACTAACTTCCAGGCAGCTAGGACTAGGGTATTAAAGCCCACTTCCACTGTGATACACCTACTACAACAAGGCCACACCTCTTAATAGTGCCACTCCCTGGGCCAAGCATATACAAACAATTACAATCATTAATAGTGCCAGGGATTGTTTCTTGCCTGTGGGATGAGTCTCAATTATGGCCAGTCATTGGTTGGCCATTCTCTTGGTATCTGCTCTGTTTTTACCCTGCACATCTCATAGGCAGGATATACTTTGGGTAGAAGATTTTGTGGGTGGGTTGCTGTCCTTATCCTTCCATTGGAAGTCCTGCTTGGCTACAGGGAGTGCTACTTCGGGATCCGTATCCCCACTGCTAGAAATCTCAGCCCCCATAGACACTCTGGGGCCTCGCACCATCCCAGGACCATGCCACAGCCAATCTCCCTTCTCTCACCTGCTATCCCTACATATGATTCCTCCTTCCTTGTCCTTCTCCCCTCCCTATCCCCTCTTCCACCCAGTAACCCCTTCCATCAACCTCCAGTATCTATTTTGTTTCCCAGTCTAAGAAAGGTTCAACCATCCTCTCTTGGGCCCTCCTTGTTATATGGCTTCTTTGGGATTGATGATTAGAACATGGTTATTCTCTAATTTATGACTAATGTCTGTTTATAAGTGAGTACATACTATGCAATTTTTTGGGGGTCTGGGTTACCTCACTCAGTATAATCTTTTCTAGTTCTATCCATTTGCCTGCAAAATTCATGATGTCCTTGTTTTTAATGATTGACTGGTATTCCATTATGTAAATGAACTGCATTTTCTTTATCCATTCTTCAGTTGAGGGACATCTATGTTGCTTCCAGTTTCTGGCTATTTTGAGTAAAGCTGCTATGAATATAGTTTAGCAGGTGTCCTTGTGGGATGGTGGAGCATCTTTTGGGTATATGACCAGTAGTGATATAGCTGGGTCTTAAGCTAGAACTACTTCCAATATTCTGAGAAACTGCCAAATAGATTTTTAGAGTGCTTATACAAGTTTTTACTCCCACCAGCAATGGAAGAGTATTCCCCTTGCTCCACAACCTCACCAGCATTTTTGATCTTATTCATTCTAACCAGTATAATGTGGAATCTCAGAGTAAAATTTGATTGGCATTTCCCTGGTGACTAAGGATTTGGACATTTATTTAATTGCTTCTCAGCCATTTGACATTCATCTTTTGAGAATTCTCTGTTTAGCTCTGTGCCCTGTTTTTTAATTGGGTTATTTAAATTGTTTGTGTCTAACTTCCTGAGTTCTTTATATGTTTTGGATATTAGCTCTCCATCAGATATAGGGTTAGTGAAGATCTTTTTCCAATCCGTAGGATGCTGTTTTGTCCAAATGACTTACAGAGCCTTTCCGTTTTATTAATTCTTTTTTTGACAAGTAAAGTATTTTAATTTTTTTTCCAATTCAGGCTGGCTTTTTTTCCCCTACTTTATTTACATATCAAATGTTTCCCCCTTTCCAGATCCCCTCTTTGGAACCTCCCCATTTCCTCCCCCCTTCCCCTGCCACTATGGGGATATTCTCCCACCCACCCACCCACTCTCCTCTTCCCTCCTTGGCATTCTCCTCTACTGGGGGATCTAACACTTCCAGGCCCAAGGGCCTCTCCTCCCCCTGATGGCCAACAAGACACTCCTCTGCCGCACATGTGGCCACTACCATGGGTCCCTCCATGTGTATTCCTTGGTTGGTGGATCAGTCTCCAGGAGTCTCAGAGGGTCAGGTCAGTTGCCACTGTTGCTGCCTCCCCGGGGATGCAAACTCCCTCAGCTTCTTCAGTCCCTTCTCCAACTCCTCCATCTGGGAACTCACATTCATCCCTACGGTTGCTGCGAAGTGACTCTTGGGTATTTCAAACTTTTGGGCTAATAACCATTTAACAGTGAGAACATACCATGTTCATTCTTGTGTGACTGAGTTACTTCGCTCAGGATGATATTTTCAAGTTCCATTCATTTGCCTGCGAATTTCATGAAGTCATTGTTTTTAACAGCTGAGTAGTATTCCATTGTGTAAATGTACCACATTTTCTGTATCCATTCCTCTGTGGAGGGACATCTGGGTTGTTTCCAGCTTCTGGTTATTTTAAATATGGCTGTTATGAAAATAGTGGAGCATGTGTCTTTATTACATGTTGGAGCATCTTCTGGGTATATGCCCAGGAGTGGAATAGCTGGATCCTCAGGTAGTATTATGTTCATTTTTCTGAGGGTCCGCCAAACTGATTTCCAGAGAGGTTGTATCAACTTGCATTCCCACCAGCAATGGAGGAGTGTTCCTCTTTCTCCATATCCTCGCCAACATCTGCTGTCACTTGAGTTTCTGATCTTAGCCATTCTGACTGGTGTCAGGTGAAATCTCAGGGTTGTTTTGATTTGCATTTCCCTGATGACTAAGGATGTTGAGCATTTATTTCTATAGGTGTTTCTCGGCCATTCGAGTTTCCTCAGTTAAGAGTTCTTTGTTCAGCTCTCTTCCCCATTTTTTGATAGTGTTATTTGGATCTCTCGAGTTTAGCTTCTTGAGTTCTTTGTATACATTGGATATAAGCCCTCTATTGGATGTAAGATTTGTAAAGATCTCTTCCCAATCTGTAGGTTGCCATTTTGTCCTATTTACAGTGTCCTTTGCCTTACAGAAGCTTTGTAATTTTATGAGGTCCCATCTGTCGATTCTTCATCTTAGAGCACAAGCCATGTGTTCTGTTCAGGATCTTTTCCCCTGTGCCCATGTGTTCAAGAATTTCCCCTACTTTCTCTTCTATTAGATTCAGTGTATCTGGTTTTATGTGGAGGTCCTTGATCTACTTGGACTTTTGCTTTGTACAGGGAGATAGGAATGGATCAATTTTCAATCTTCTTCATGTTTTTAGTGTCTGAGCCATTGGTGTTCTGTTCAGGAAGTTGTCTCTTGTACCAACAAGTTCAAGGCTATTTCCTACTTTCTGTTCTATTATATTTAGTATGTCTGGTTTTATGTCGAGGTCTTTGATTCATTTGGACTTGAGTTTTATACAGTATGATAAATATGGATCTATTTGCATTCTTCTACATGCAGACATCCAGTTAGACTAGCACCATTTGTTGAAGATGCTCTTCCTTTTCCATTGATGGTTTTGGATTCTTTGTCAAAAAAATCAAGTATCTGTAGGTATTTGGTTTATTTCTGGGTCTTTGATTCAATTCCATTGATCTTCCGTTTATTTCTATATCAATACCATGCAGTTTTTATTACTATTGTTCTGTAGTACATCTTTAAATCAGGAATGGTGATACATCCAGAAGTTCTTTGATTGGTCAGGATTATTCTAACTTTCCTGAGTTTTTTGTTTTTTCATATGAAGTTGAGAATTGCTCCTTCAAGATACATAAAGAATTGTGTTGGAATTTTGGGATTGCATTGAATCTAAATTGCTTTTGGTAAGATGGCCATTTTCACTATGTTAATCCTACCAATACATGAACATGGGAGATCATATCATCTTCTGATGTCTTCTTCAATTTCTTTTCTCATAAACTTCATAAACTTGAAGTTATTGTCATACAGGTCTTTCACTCGCTTGGTTAGAGTTACACCAAGGTATTTTATATTATTTGTGGCTATTGTGAAGGGTCCTGTCTCCATAACTTCCTTTTCAACCCCTTTATTGCTTGTGTAGAGGAAAGCTACTGATTTCTTTGAGTTAATGTTGTATCCAGTCACTTTGTTGAAGGTATTTATCAGGTTTAGGAGTTCTCTGGTAGAATGTTTGGGGTTACTTGTGCATACTATTATTTCATCTGCGAATAGTGATACTTTGATTTCTTCCTTTCCAATTTATATCCCCTTGATCTCCTTTGGTTGTCTTAGTGCTCTAGAAAGAACTTAAAATACGACATTGAAAAGATAAGGGGAGAGTGTATAGCCTTGTCTTGTCCCCGATTTTAGTGGGAGTGCTTTGCATTTCTCTCCATTCAAGCTATTCCACAAAGTAGAAACAGATGGAATAATGCCACACTCATTCTATAAGACCACAATCACCCTGACACCTTACCTACACAAAGACTCAGCAAAGAAAGAGCATTTCAGACCAATTTTCCTTGTAAACATTGATGCAAAAACAGCCAGTAAAATACTCCAAACCTAATCCAAAACCACATCAAAGACATCATCCACCTGATCAGGTAAGTTTCATCCCAGGGATGATACAAAAATCCATCAACACAATCCATTTTATAAACAAGCTGAAAGAATAAAACACATGATTATCTCACTAGATGCCAAAAACAGCATTTGAAAAAATCCAACACCTCTTCCCAATACAAGTCTCGGAGAGAGCAGGGATATAAGGTATATACATACACAAAATCAAGGTGGTATACAATAAGCCAGTAGCCAACATCATGTTGTTTTTACTTCTATGGAATGTTGTTTGGTTTAGTTTCTTGAGGGGAAGGAAGGGGACAACAAAAGAAATAAAAATATTTACAAAGAGAATTTATATCCTTTGGGGCTACCACTAGCCATACATTTAGTCACTAAGGTTTATAACATTATGTGTTAATTTTTTTAAATCGCTATGCACTTGCTTTTTGATTTGCATTATTTAAAAGCAGTGGTTATTCTCATAAACATCACAATGAATTTTTGCAGCAATTCCTCTGTCCTGTCAAGCCAATTCTCTTGCTTGTTCCCTTTATAAATGAATAGAATCTTCCCCAGGACCTTGCTGACAAGTTGCCCATCATTTTGCATTTTTATGTTGTGTTTACTTGGTTAAACTCTCTTCTGTGCTTTTATGAAAACACAGGTAGACACATGTTCATTCCTTCACTCCACCTCCTGCTATGTCAAGGAAAAGGGAAAACATTGCAAAACAACGTGTGCTTCTAGTGCTTCATGTGCTTCCCGGGTCACCAGTGGGTGGTGCCTTCTCTTTTTTACTTCAACCCACATCTGGAAATTGTTGACTGTGTTTGTGTTTGGAACTTTATCAAATACATTGTCAGTTAAATTCTGTCTAGGGCTGCCTCTCTACTTTGAGGTTTTGTATAGTAAACGTTAATATTTTGTACCTCCATCCTTAAATTGTCAAATGAACTTGCACTGTCCAGTATCTCATAAAATAACTATACTTGCAGGGGAAACCTTTAAAGAGACCATAAAAGTCGGGCTTCCCGCCAAATAATTGCTACTCTTATGGGAAGAACAGGAGAAAGGAAAGCAGAAGAAATGCTATGCAACGACTCAGTGAAAAGGTGGCCATCCATCTCTAAACCAAGGGGAAAGGCCTAAGAAAAAAGAAGATTCTGCATGTCCCCTGATCTCAGACTGCTAGGCTCTAGAGCTGCTGGGAGTGCTTTTGTTTAAGCTACCCTATCTGTGACAGGTTGTGGCTGTCCTGGTTAAGGAAGACACATGCCTTTTCCTTCCTTTAAGCAAGTTACAGAATGTTAAAAATGTGTTTCTTAGGAAAATCAAATAAGTACTTTTGTATTGCTGCCTGGGCTTACGTAGACTCAGAACAAGTTGGGGTGGGGAGAAGTTGGTAAAGTGTTTGCATCTCAAACATTTAGAGATTCGATCCCAAAATTTGCATAAAATGTTAGTGTGGTGGTTTATTCCTAATCATAGAGCTGGGAAACAGCAAGAGGATGATCCCTGGGGCTCTCA
The DNA here is from genome assembly GCA_019843965.1 of Rhynchomys soricoides. NCBI lineage: Eukaryota > Metazoa > Chordata > Mammalia > Rodentia > Muridae > Rhynchomys > Rhynchomys soricoides. The sequence continues at coordinate 4,462,325 of JADRCH010000064.1, read as the reverse complement.
GGCCAGGCCATGTAGCCTAATTTGAAAGCTGCAGGCCAGTGAGAAAGCCTGTTTCAAAAGGAGATGGACAGCATCTCTTAGGATGTTACTCACTGTCCTTTGGCCTCCATATGCATGAGCACACCTGACACAGCTGATCCCCACACATGTACATATATGTATATACATATACATGCATAAAATTGTGCCCAGTCACTGATTTGGTTTTAAGGTAAAAAATATGTTTGCCAGGTTCACTTTTGCAACCAAATCATGTCTTCCTTTCATTTACTGTCAAGGAGAACCAATAAAATTTAAATGAACAAGCAGTATTAGTGATAAGAATAAGAAAAGCTGAGGATGTTTATTAAAGTGTGAGTGTGCAAGTGCAAGTGCACACATGTTCTGCATGACCTAGCAATCACAGTTTTAGAAATTCACTCATATGAATGTATAAATGGTTATTTAATAATTCACCCACAATAGCTCCCATGAGTGTTGGGATGATAGGCGTGTATCACCATGCTCACCTCATTTTGTTCTTATTAAGGAAAGGGGAGCTGGAGTAAGCTAGTGGTTAGAAAATCTAGAGAAGCATTGATCAAAAGGAGTACACAAAAGGTCATTTTTCAGGAGAGAAATTTCTCTTTGACAGGAAAAGTACCTGTGCATCCTATAAACTAAGTTTCTTGTCCTTTTAGTTATGTCTCAGTCGCTGGTCTACTCCTGTGAAGAGACATCATGACCACAGCAACTTTTATAAAAGAAAGTATTTACTTGGGACTTGAAGCAGAAACTTCTGGTTTCTTTGGAAAGTCAGTTTTGTCAACTGATGTTTGGCTGAAGCAGACACAGGTGAAAGGATGTTTTGTTAAAGCAAGCAGGTGAAAGGGCGTGTGATGAAGGATTCTTGGCTAACAAGCAAGTGAAAGGGCGTGTGAAGAAGGAGTCTTGGCTAACAACATGCATGTATTGATTGTGTTGTTGAGCTGCATTTGTCATGACTCCATAGAGAAACACTGCACCCCCCAAAAAACAAAAACAAAAACAAAACAAAACCTAGTGGTGCTCTGGGAGTTTCTTGCCGATTCTGTAGACTCAGGCCCATTGGCAGAGTGATGTCAGCGAACATCACTGTAGCTGACATGTACATGTCTCACATGGAGATTTGCTAAGACAGACTCACGAGGTAAGGCAAGAATAGTGAGAGGACATGTAATGTTTGGAGGGAGGATAAATAGGACCCAATGGACAGTGATGGAGCAGACACAGCAAGCTTCACAATTGTTGCAGGAAATATCAAAATACTGGTATCCTGCGCTAAACACAACTATTCTCTGCCCACCTAGATTAGACAAGTTATCCCAATGATTCTATCCCTATATGATATTATAGCTACCTGTGGCTATTTAAGGGCACCCCGAATCTGGATCATCCTGTTCTTCCTTCACCTTTTATTTCTTCCAGTGCCTGTCTTTGTCTCTGAAACTCTTAGCTCACTCCCTTTTCCCTGTCCAATCACAGGCTTCTTGTTGTATTAATATTTAAATTAATTGGACAGGGAAAATTCTGCTACATGCAAAGCTTCTTGGTCTCATGTCTTTGTCTTCACTGATCTTCACTTCCTTGAGAGAGGCATGACAGAGAACTGTTCCTGGTGACCTTGCTGGTCCTGGTTGCTCCTGCTGATTCAGCAGAGGCTAGGTCGTGCCTCTGCTGCTGATTTGTGTTTGCTATCCTGACCTTATTGAACTAATTGCTGGTATATTTATGAAGTGTTTGTGAGTGAATCGAGCTGCTGCTATTGACTTCCGGAAACTGAACTGATGATTTCTTGACAGTGGGAAAAAAAAAATCTAACCAGGTCCACTTTCCCCGTACCTTACTCACCTCTCCTTCCCACTACCCCTGGTGGGTGGTGGGGTAGAAGTGAGATTAAAGCATTAAGAACCATCATTAAAAGTGGGTTTTAAAAAATCCAAGCTTACAGGGTCTTGCTTACAGCTTCAAAGGTCTAGTTGATTGTCATGGTAGAGAGCATGGCAGCACAGAGGTAGGCATAATGTTGGAGAAGTAGCTAAAAGTTCTATATCTAGATCCACAGACACAAGGAAGAGAGAGCTACTGGGGTTGGCTTTGGCTTTTACAATTTCCTCCAGCAAGGCCACACCTACTCCAAGAAGACCACACCTTCTAACCTTTCTCAAGTATTGCCACTCCCTGATTTCAAACCACACAGACCACAAGCCTTAGACTTTGATTTCAGAGACACCTCTCTAGCTCCAAAAGAAAAAAGAAATGGCTTTCTGGGAGTCAGAGTGCAGAAGCAGGCCTGCTATTGCCAATATACCATTTCAAAATGACATCCTTCCTGAGGAATGGAACTAAAATAGTACAGAAACATCACATAGGTCATTAACAGTTAGGAAATAAGAGATGATGATTAGCATGGAAGTGAGCTTAAGGGGTATTGCTAATGCAAAGACATGGACACCAGAACGCCCCTCTAGCCAGGCTTAAACAGAAACTATTTGATCAAAGTTGAACTGTTCCTTCTTTATCTGTCCACTCTGAGGACACCCAGTTAGATAGATATGATACTAGAGTTGATAAGTCTATAGGAAAATACTTAAGTCAATTACCGAGAACAGATAACATGAAAACTATAGTATCAGAGCTAATTTTTTTCCTAAGGGCCAAACTTTGGCTGCAAATTAAATGCAAGAGAAGAAAGGGGAGAAGTAGTTACTGCTGTTCAAGGGATCAGAGAAGAACTTGGAGACAAAATAACGACAACAACAACAAACCACACAATGTCCATGAGAAAGAGGCTAGTGGAGAACTGTAGAGTATGAAACAGTGCCATGTCCAAAAGCAAAGATAGATGAATATGAAAAACTTCATTTGAGAAAGACAATATGCCCACTATCATGTAAACTTATTAATAGGCCTTGTATGCAGGAAGTTCCATAGAGACTTTTGTGCTAGGTTTTGAGGGTCTTTGCTCTGTTAAGAAGTTAAGATTGTATTCTACATTCCACTGAGGACAGTAGCAGTTGTGAGGTGGAGCCCGACTGAGCCTAGGAGACAAGCCTTGTATGCTTTGGAGGGCAGAGCTAGAGAAAAAAACCCCTTGGAACCCAGAAAATCATCTTTTTGTTCTGTTGGACTTAGGCTTTGTTTTGATGTAAATGTAAATATGCCCTGATTATTCCCTCTTAGAATAAGAAAGTATTTAACTTGTGCTTAGCCTTTATAGGAGCACACAGTTAAGAGACTTTTAGAGAGTCTTAGATAGTTGAGAGAAGCTTTGAACTTTGAAAGAGACAATGGAAAAGGTTGAACCTTGAGAGTGTTTGCCATTTTGAAGGCTGTGGGAATTTCTTAAGTTGTTCATGTTTTATACTGTGATATTAATATTAATGTGACATCTTGGGGGTAAACAAGAAAGGAGTGGTTATGGTTTTGTAGTAATGTACTGGTGTGTCAAGATGACAATGAGTCAGTTGTTCTAGTTAGAGTTTGTGTCAGCTTGACAAAAGCCAGAGTTATCTGGGAAGAGGAACTTCAGTTGAGAAGATTCTATCTAATTGCTTGTAGGGAACTCTGTAATACATTGTTATAATAAATAGACTTAATTGTGTACCATACAAGAAAAAATTTAAATAATTATTGTTACATATGGTATATTGGTCCAGTTTTGTTAACTAGAATGTCTGTAGTGATTCCAATTTATTAGTAAGCTAAATGCAGGGATAGCTTTATACACATGCTTTCTAATTGCAGACTACCATTAATGGTCTTTAGTGTTCTTCAATTACTTTTAGCCACGAGTTTAACTTAATGTGGTCTTTTATATTCTTTCCCATAATATTCTTAAGAATGTGGGAAAGAATAGCTCTGCTCTAATTTAGGAAAAGAGATGGTTGAATCTGCCTTATGTGTATTTACTGGTATGAGTCACTGGAGAGTTTCACTAAGTCACAGAGATGTTTCAAAACAGGTGTCTACAGAATAAATAATGCACTGGCCATGAAAGCCCTGTTCTCAGATTTCCAAATGCAGGACATGCAAGTGCCAATTGGTCACAGCTGGTGTGTTCTGGGACCCTTGGCGCCAGGGCGATTCTATTCAAGGGCTTCTCCCAGCCAGTGATTGAATATAACAGGGATTGTAAGGCAGGCCTCAGTACTCCTAGAAGACAGGAGATGGTAATTCTGGCTCAAGAACTCCACAATGGCATTGAAGAAAATGTCCAAGACCTGCATGCAAGGTCAGCCTTTGTTTCTTCTTTCTCCCACACTGCAGTGCCACTCCCAGCCTCCTTTGCTTCCTTCTTCACATCAGCTAACAGTTATCTCCCCTTAATAAATGTCTAACACACTGGATCATATCTTCGCTTCTTCCTCTTGATGGAGACAGGAGAGCAAAAGCACTGTTATATTTACAGCACCACACATTCTAACTCTCAAGTGTATTTATTGAACTTGTCTTCTAATAGGAGCAAGGGGAAGATTAAGTTGACCATATTTGGGGAAGACTCACTATTTCATATTTCATTCTCTGGTACATTTGTGATAACTTTTATTCAAATTATTTCACAGTCTGTCTTCAAGGGTAAGCACTGATCTGCTTCATTGAAAACAATGAACCTGGACTTCTTTGCTTCTTTTGATAGGTAGTCAGTTCTAAGTTATATTCAGAAAAGCTTCCATATTCTTTTTCTGTAGATTTGTGAAATTAACTGGAATCTACATTTTCTTCTCTGCTCATATAAGAGATGTGTGGAATATCTGTGGTGCGGGCCACTACTATCCTAGGATTGAAGACTGTAGAGCACAGGACTGCTGCAGACATAGTGATGCTTACATTTCCCCCTTTAGTAAGAGGCAAGGGTGGTCTTATATCTGTAAACTCCACCATCGCTAGGTCATATTTAATGTTTATTATGGTAAGGAAGACATGACTGTCTGGAATTCAGCAAAATTAAGTTAGTTAGTCTTGAACTAACAATGATGTTTCTCAGAATCTGAAATGTCAGATCCACTAGGCAAATGCATGATAAACAGATCATCTTAATCACAACACCAATGTGATATCTGTAACTTCATACATGGTTTCGTGCACAATTGTATGCTTGTTGAAGATACTGAGATGCAAAAGTGGTTACAGTGTGGAATCTGTAACTCACTAATGGCCAATGTCCCAACAAGAAGGATTAGGAAAATAGCCTAGGGATAGACTGCTTACCTAACCATGTTCAAGTCTCTTGATTCTCCAATCACCACAAAATAAAGTTTCTCTACAAAAAATCCTAATGCAGAGAATGATTAAGCTAAGCTCTCTGTGCATACAAAACCAGCACCTTCATTGCTTTTTTTTGAAAAATATAAATAATTATTGATCTATCTCCCCAACTTTTTTATGATATTAAAGCCAATACTTCTCAAGATCTCCCATTATATTGACATTTCTGATCATGGCTATCTTTAATTTCAGCCGAAGCCAAATAGACATTATTCTGGTCAGTAGGTTGAAAGGTGGCTATGAAATGAGAAGCCTAGAATAACAGAGCTTGAGTTGCTTAGTATGCTTATCGTTTGTCCATATGAGCCCAAATAAGTAGACTAAACGTTCATTGCTAAGCAAACTGACTCAGTATTTAAAATCAATCTTCTTCGTATGAACTTGGTTCAAAATTCCACTTGTCCTGAATGCATCAGACCATTGATCATCACCCAGATATAGTAAATTAAGGTACAGAGTTATGTTTCCATTCATTACCATTGATAGTAGACCATTAAAATAAACCCACTTTGCTTCATATGAGACAGTAATTTCAGAATGGAGAGACCAACAATTTTACTGTACTCCATGATTTCATTTAGAAGGTTCACAGCTACAGATCAAAAGTTGTAATATATTGGTCAGTTATGCATTGTTGTGGGAAGATACATGAGAGGATAAACTTGAAAAAAGGACCATATCTTTGGACTTAATGTTTAAGACATTCCTACCCATAGTCCATCTCCTGTTGCTTTAGGATGAGAACATCATGGCAGGAGATGTGTACTACAGTGTACTTGCTCTCCTCATGGCATTGGGGAAACAGAGAGAGATGGCAGCCAGACTTCCAATACCTTTTCAATGCTATATTCCTATTGACCACATTTCTATTAGGTCCTGCCTCTTAAAGATTCAACCATCTCTGGAGTCCAAGCCAGTGCACAGGAGTGGTTTTGTGTTTGGAAGGGGGGAGGGCATTTATACTTCAAGCCATAACAGTCAGTGAATCCTGCTAATGGCTACACCAGACATCTGTGATCAAGACTTTCATCTGGTTGGGGCTGGAGGGATGGCTCAAGAGTAAGGAGTGCTTGCTGCTCTCAAGGAGGAACCAGAACTCATGTCAAGTGACTCACAAGAAGCTGTAACTCAGGGACCTGATGTCTCTTTCTGGTCTCCTTGGGCACATGTACACACATGACATATACACACATTCACAGATACATATACTTGCACATAGATAAAAATAAATAGCAGGAAAAAAGATTTACATTTGGGAAGGGAGCTACTTAGGAATGACATTCAAAAATGTCTGTCTTGGTGTCTCTTAAATGTGCTTCATATAATTTCATTTCCCTTTGTTTAGAGTAAATTGCATGGTTGGCTGCATCATTTTCTTTCAGAAGCTGCCTCAATACCATTTTCAGAGGCTTCCCTAGAGTACATTACATAAAACAGCAAGTGTGCCCATTTACTGGACTGCACCCAGCAATCCACTTCCCCATATTTGTCCACACTATTTTCCTTCTTAATACTTCATACATCACACACACATCCAATATGCTTCTTCTTTTAAATATTAAAATTAACACACAGTGGCATGAGGGCCAGTGCCTTAGGTAATTTTACCTGAACCCTACATAGCTTAGAGTCACCTGAGAAGGGAGTCTCAATTGAAGGCTTGTCTGTAACAGAGTGGCCCTTATTTGGGTACTACCCAGACCACAGTGGGTAGTACCATTCATTCCCTGGGTAAATAGGTGATCCTGGTCTTTATAAGTAGGCTAGCTAAGCATGTGCCAGTGAGAGAGCCAGCAATCAGAGTTCCTCCATGAGTTCTGCTTCAAGTTCTTACCTGGGTTTTTGTACTGACTTTCCTCAATGGTGGAGTATGACTTGGAATTGGAAGCTAAATAAATCCGTTCCTACTCAAGCTGCTTTTGATTAGAGTGTTTTATGACAGCAACTGAAAGAAAACAAGAAAACAAGGGATTTGTTTTATTTATATTTATATTTCTAGACCATAGATCAATTAGGTAAATGTTCCTAAATAGTTATGAATAAATTTACTTGTTAGACTAAAATGGGGCACCCAAATGTTAGAGTAGCTATAACACTAAACTCCCAAATTTATGATGATTCTATGGATGTTTATGACACATATTTATGGATTTTTTTGAAAAACATTTTTAAATGGGTATGGGTGGTTTGCTGATATATAATTCTGTGTACCAAATGTGGGCGTGGTTCACTGAAAACGCTTGAAGAGGGCACCAGATCCCTTTGAACTAAAGATAGAGATGATTGTGCGTTGTCAAGTGGATGTGAGGAATCAAAGTTTGGTCCTCTGGAAGAGTAGCAAGTACTCTTCCCTACTAAGACATCCCTCTAGACACCTCATGAAGTAATTTTGATATAACACTGGGAGGCAATTATTCATGTGGTTTTATTTAGTTTTTCAAAGAATTTGAAACTCTAATGAAGCCAAAACTATTACCAGCTCAGTTTCCTGTCACACATAGGTTGTAAATTTAGTGAAGTAATTTGGGTACCGAAGAAAATGTTTCATTCATATATATATATTCTAGTGGAAATAAATATTTCATTTTGACTTTCAGTTCTTTCCATGCGGTCCAATTATAGCAGTTTGCAAGTTAAGTTTATGAATATTTGTGAAGTGGGTCACTGGATGGAGGGTTCATGGGCCCTAATGACATAGTTATCTCTTCCAAGGAAGTGCAGACTATTACCTCAATCACTTCCTGTTCTTCCTACGAAATGTTCAGAAAATCTGTACTTCAGAAGTGAGGAAGCTTCCAACCATCCAACAAGTGACTCAGAAGATCTGACACCATTCTAGTTTCATTTTGGCTTACCCCACCCTTCTACCAAGCAGACAGTCATTGCTCAGCGTATCTTTTGTGTACCTTATACTCATTTTTTTTTAAAAAAAAAATTGTTCTTTGTACTTAGTTAAGAGGAATGCACATTGGAATCACAGTCTGAGGAGCAAAAGTGACTCCTCTGTGAAAGCCTTGTGTGCTCAGGAATTTTTTTGCACACTCAGCCCGACCTTGTTTTCCTATTGTAAATAATCAGGTTTCTAACACACTCTCAGACTAGGCCATTGTGAGACCACCATAAAATGAAAGAAATACAGTTGTCTGAGCAACCCATAAAATACTGACAGCCTTCTGTCTTATCTAACATGAATAGCTGCAACTTTTTCAAAGCAAGAAGCAGCTTTCATCCTTGTTAGTCATCCTTGCCAAGGATTTTACTGGAATTCTGTCTGAAGAACTGCCAGTGTTCCTGGGCAGCATTCAATCCACAGTAAAGCCTTGTTTCTTTCTACCCTCTCCTAAAGTATTCAAACTGAAGCTCGAGTCACATAGTAGCTTCCTTCTGGTATTCTTTGATGGAAATGCCCATAGATCTCCCCTGTGTATATTTTCCCACATTACATAAATAATAAATCTAACTTGTGCCAGTCGCAGTGTGTTACTGTGGTCTCAGGTGAAGGATTTTGACAATGTCATCTGCAGTGCCTCAGTGGTTTCTCCATTCTCCCTTCATTAAATGCCTCTTCTTGTCTCGTCCTGGATATCTATTGTAGAAAGAGGACTTTGGTAAGAAATGGTGTTAATGTAAATATTTGTCTTTGGTTAGTAATAGTAGTGAGGACAAGGAAGAAATAGCTACTAAGAGTAGAAACTGAAGTAGCTGGTAGCATGAAGCTTTCTATCAGATAGTCTACCTAAGGGCAGGGAGCAAATAGCTCAAAACTAGATCATAATGTAGACAGTGGCACCCCCCCCCCCCAAAAAAAAAACAAAAACAAAAAACCAACCAACCAACCAACCAACCAAAAACCATACCAAAGGCGCAGAGAAATGGGTAGGGCTCTTCTTATACCAACTGGCCCCATGTAAGAGTAAAACTTGTTATAGTGAGTAAATGAAAAGAACTGAACATCTTAAAGTCTTATTTGGATCTCCATGAAGTGTTTCATACACTACAGCCTTGGGAAAGAACAGAAGCTAACAATCTAATACCAATGCCCTTTTGAAGATTCTTTCAATCCAAAATTATTGCAAGCTTGCTAGACAGGAAGCTCAATCACAAGACGTGGCAAGAACAGCAGGCTTTGCTTGTTTGTTTTGTTTTCGTAGAATATCCATAGAAATAAGAGAAGGTGAAGTGTGATTGAACCTTAGCCAATGGAGTGGCTAGAACTGTAGAGTCATGGAGGGCTTGTGACTATTTAGCCTGGCATATCAGATGAAACAGTACTTGCTGGCCTTGTCAACTGGTCAGTGGGTTTGGTTCAACCACATCTTACTCAATGTGAAGCTTCTGAAGGAAGTTTTATTTGAGTTTATTATAAACTTTTCCAAATAATACATGCATAAAGTAAAAAAAATTAAATAGTACAGAGGAACTTGAAATAAAAACATGGTTACCCACCCCACCTTCCTTCTCTAGTCTCATTTCCTAGATGCTTTTAATGATATCTATTTTTGGATCTTCTGGTGGCTAACTTTCTACCTTTAAATAACATGTATGAACAATAATATCTTGACTTATTAACATGAGACAATCTTTAATCTTTCACCATTACAAAAGATAAGGATTTAACATACACCACCTTTACCTTTCCCCAGTCTATGCTTCTCCAAATGCTTGGTAGATATTCTTCTGAGGGTCTAGTTTATAGCATTGACCAGTACACTAACTATGCAACTGTATTCTATTATCTGAAGACAGCATCTTTTCATCCCCACTTTGAATATTTAAGTAGCCCCAGTTTTCCTTCTTCTCTTCTCTCAGTTAATTCAGCCTTCACTTTCTGCACCAGCTGGTCAATAACCCTTTCCAGCTCTGTTCTGAGTGTAACATTAAGCCTTTTAGGCTTTGTTGATAGGTTGATCAGAAAGTTGAAGATCTATAAGTGGCATCTACATTGTTTTGGGTATGAAAGTACTTTTACTAAGCCATGTGGAAGAAACTTATGTTCACTACACTCCCAATGCCATGATGCCCACATCAAGGGAAACATATCTACGACCAAGGCCCAATCAAGTCTCTTCTCATACTTCATGAATGTTGAAAATCCTATACCATTCTATTTTCCTTCATGGTTCAGCCCAAATTTCTTGACAATCTGTTTAATTTTTATGAATAAAGATTGTATGCCTTCTATATCTCCAATGTCCTATTTCCTCAGTGCTACTCTGGCACATTCTTCACAGAGCCTAGGATAGTGCTCTCTTCTGCTATCTATCACTCTAGGCAGAGACATCCTGGGTGAGGGCCACTGGTCTCCAGATCTTCTTTCCTCTTCTTTTTTGGACTTTCTTCCATATATATATATATAGAAGATTCACCTACCCAAAATGTTTTTCTTTTTACATTACTCTTGACATTCTGTACTAAATGGAGTTCTGGGAACAAAAGTTTTCAAAAGTCAACCATTGATACCTTGACTTCCAGCATTCAGTACTGCTGCTGAAGTTGCCAGACCATTCTCAGGTTTGGTTCAGCTGTTTTTCCTTCACTGGGCACTTTCAACATGTTCCTTCTAGCCCTACTGTTCCAGCTTTTCTTAGGACTGTGCCTAGATGGTACTGGGTGCCCTCAACCTGGTGTTAAGTCTTTCTTATTCTTTCACTGTCCATGCCATCTCTGTCCTGATGTCTGGAAATTCCTAACAGTTAGACAGTGGTTGTCTGTTTCCCTTTCCTCCTTTCCTATTGTTTGTTATTTCCTTTTGATGCATGTCTGGGGAGATTCATTCTATTTTGTTTTCCAGCCTATCTGCTGAATACTCATGTCAGTGTAGTTTTCCTTTTAAAATGTTCAGGATTCTCTCTCTCTCTCTCTCTCTCTCTCTTTTTATATATATATAAATTATAAATGCACCTCAAGTCTCTCTGGAGAGGTGGTCAGAGTCTTACAGATTATTTTTTCTGTATAAATTGTGTTTCCTTTAGTTTATAATTTTTTCAACCTTTTTATGTTTAAGTGGTTATTTTCCTTATGCTTCTTCCTTGCTCCCTTCCACGTATGAAAATTTCTATCAGAAAATCCACATTGAGAACCTCTGCTAACCACTGTCTCATTAAATGACTCCTGTTTCTCCAGCAAATCTCTGCTATGCCTAGAAGCTCTGGGCATGTGAGTAAGGGTCTCAACTCTGAGAAGAAAATTAGCTCACAGGCTAGTGGGCCACTTATTTTCATGAAAAGAATATCATTTGGAGCACAAATTCTTTACCTCTCCTCAGGTGGTTTATTTCATTTCTTTATTCAAACAACAGTAACAGTTTCACTAGTATCAATGGTAGGTTTTCTGTGTTCTATGTACAAGGTCTGAGTAGAATGAGGGTCAATTTACAACTGGTACAATTATTTTAGTAGCTAGAGTTTTCTAGTGCTCAAGTCTCTTTGGGGTTCCAGTGTTCGGATCAGTGTATTCTGTCTGATATGGACCGCCATGTTTCCCGCTCATTTCTCTTCATTTACTTTCTTCTAGAAATTTGTTGAGATCTTCTCCAACCAAATGCTTTTAGTTTCCTTGGCTGAGAGGTATCAGTTTTCTTTTGTATTCCTGGACTTCAGTTTCAGTGAGGCCTGGGAAAGGAGGGAAGGCAAATTTACATGTTTAGTCCATCATCTCAAATCTGGAGTACCACTGGAGATGTTTTGACAGGGAAAGAGCATAGGTAACTACTGAAAAGATCCCAGGCTTGACTGCTGAAAATAGATGAAAGGGGCAGGAGTGGGAATGGAGAAAACTTACTCTAAATGATTGAGGATCTTATCATCTCTCAGAGAAAATGAAGTGTCAAGGACTTTGGGAAGTCAGGGACTTCACTAATGAGCTACATTATTTAAAATCTAATAAACCAAAATTTGCTTTCATGGTACCCAGGGTAGAATGACAATTTGAATAACCAGAACCTAGAAGAGTTGTCTGATGTTAATGGCTCACTCCTTTTTCTACTGGGAAGCACTTTAGGAGCCTGATTTAAATTCTTCCTCTCTACTGGTGTTTGGGAGAAACAGAGTCTTTTTGTCCTGCTAAGGTTAGATAGAGGCTAAATATGAAGATCCCAGACTCTGGCAAGCTGGAGTGTAAATGTTCTGTGTTGGTGATTTGCTTCTTTATTTGGTTATTCAAAGCACCATAATTATGAATACCCATTCTGCAATTATAATTCATAGCTTCAAAATAATAGACCTACCACTATTAGCATTAGAGGCTTACATAATTTACGTAATCTCCATAAAATTCAGCTCTTTTATTCCTAAAATAAGAGTGATAATAATTTCTACTTCATAAAATTATAAGGATAATTAAATGGCATAGTCTGTATATAGGGACCAATAAAATGCTTGGCACATACTCAATACATGACAATTGATAATAATTATTTTAAAGATGTTCAAAATCCCTATAGGATAGATATATATGGAATAAATCTAGGATTGAGAAGTTGTATAATAAACACACACACACACACACACAAATGTCTTAATAGTCTCTGCATTCACCCTCTTACAGATAATACTAAAATAAATAATAAAAAGAAATCAGAAAACTGGTTGTGTAAAACATCAATTCTAGATATAACATTAATTAAAATCATAAAAGAAACTTTAAATGAAATGGGGAAAAACCAAGAAATCTTTGAATGTATAGTAATTAAATGAAAGTTGGGTTGGCTCTGTGGAATTTCTTGTTCTAAAGTGAAGTTTTCCATATATGTACAGACAGTAAACCCTGGCAGCAATTATGTCTTAAATCTGTCACGGTGAGAATATAAATACCATTTAAAAGCTGGGTGTCTATTGTTTTATAAACAATGTCTATTGATGGTTAAACACTATCTTAGGATTGTTCTAGTTTATGTCAAGAGATCTTCTCTGGATTTTATCAAAGCAGGAATTTACGCTGAAAAAATTGGGTAAAGAAGCCAAATGTAAGTAGCTGTAAAGGACAAAAAAGAAAAAGGACTACATTATGAATGCGGGTGTGGCTGTGAACACCTGTAACATAGAACAGCAGTTGGATGACAAGGATGAAAGACCATTGCGTTTGAAGTCAGAGAGCCCTATCTATCATAGAGAGGCACTGTCTTAAACATCCAGCAAAAAAACCTCCAATGTGAGTTTAGAATTCTTCCTTTAGATACGTAAAGCAATGTACCAGAATTCTTTTAGATGTTGAAATGTGTGGCATAGGATAGGGTAGGGCAGAGAACGGCTCTTTCTTTTAAGTTGATTTAGTGTGTTTGTGTGTGGGTCACAGAACTCATGTGGAGGTCAGAGGACAACATGTAAGAGTTAGGTCTCTTCTCCCACTGTGCGAATTCTGAGGATTGAACTCAGGTTTTGGGTCTTGGCAGCAAGTATCTTTGCCACTGAGCCCTCTCTCTGGCATTCAAAAACAGTTACATTCTGTATATGTCGAAAAATACAAGTGAATGCGAATGTACTTGGTCTGAAGAAATTATAGATATTGGAGTAGACAGATGTGCTTTGCCTAATTCAAGTATTAAAAATATATATTTATATTGAATTGTATCTTGTTATTTAATATATAGGGGGTTTTAAATTTTATGTATCAGTTTAAAAAATTTAAAGTTTATGACTGTATCTGTTAATAGCACCTAAAATTAAGGTTTAGCTCCAGAACATTGTTGGGTTAATTAACAAAAATATCAAATGATGTTTTCTCAATATCCACTAACCTCTGTAATCACCACTAACCTCTGTAATCCACTAACCTCTGTAATCACCACTAACCTCTGTAATCACCACTAACCTCTGAAATCTCCACTAACCTCTGTAATCACCACTAACCTCTGAAATCACCACTAACCTTTGTAATCACTTTTAGAGGCATTGTACAGCTCCCAGTAATCATATGAAATAGATCCTAATGTATAGGATAAGGCCATAAAGTCATGGAGAAGTCAACAATCTTGCTGGTAACATATAAATGGTCAATTAAAGACCTAAAATTTGGGCACAAGGAGTCTAAGAGAAAGGCTAATGTTAACTTCTGAGCTGTGGGAGCTAATGGGCCAGCATGAAATGGAACATATAGTCCACAAGCTTCTTTAAAACCATCAGTCATACTCTCCACGTCCACCCCAAGAGCCAGAGACTTTTATACCTATTCCGAAGCCAAGGAAGCCAAGGGAAGGATTGCCCTCTATGGCTCACCAGGATGGCCAGATAGAAACAAATTCCCAAGCTCCCAGCACTAGGCCAATACAAGGTTACCAGGGTGCCTGACAACTGAGAAGCAAAGGGGTCGGGCTCATAAACACAGGCCTTGTTCCTAAAAAAATTCTGGCTTCATTTTGTGCTGTATTCTTAACCCACTTCCTAGAGACAGAAGTCGGTAATAAGACACAGGAGCAATGAATTAAGAGGAGAAAGCCAGAACTTTAGAAGACAGAGGTAGAGGAATAAACCCCCACCTCTGCCTACCTCCCCAAACCTCTCTACCTGCCACCTCGATGGGCACTCCTTACATCTGTGTGAGGAGGTACAATTTCATTATATTTTCTTTCCATTCAGGCAGATAGGCTAAGCTTGTAGCCACTTCCTTCTGGATAGGCCAGCCCCAGGACTCAAAGAATGGAGCCAGATTCTTCTGCACTTGCTGGGAGAACATCTTGACCCATTGATTCATTTTGTCGACATTATCTGTGGGCGAGTTAGTCGTCTGGTTTCTGTACTCGGTGAAGAGACGAATAAATGGCTCCCAACCAAAGGCCTCTTGGAGCTAGAAAGGAAAAGGTGGAAGTAGGTAAGACATCCACTCTACAAAAAGAAGATCTAATACTCCAGTGAACTTAATGAGTTCAACCTGCTAACCTTTAGCTTTGCATCCATCATTGAACATTTTGTGTGCTGGCCTCATGCCCTACTCTCATTCACTAATCGTAAGGAAAATGCTGAGGCTAGCGTAGTGCTTGCAGACCCTCAGCGGTCAGTGTTTCCCACCACTGTCACCGTTCATCCGCTCATGAGATCATGAAGGGAGTAATGTGATTTACACACTGGGATTTAAAACTTGCTGGGGTGGAAGAATCTTCATGATCTCTCCCAGGTGCCAGGTTAAATTCCAATAGCTTGAAAATCCCCACAATCCTCAGTCATCCTCACACTAATTCATAAGGCCACTAAAAATGGCCTTTGGAAAAGGGAGTGAATCACGTAGAAGTCTCTAGACAGTCTAGTTAATTGGAACAAAAAATGAGCTCTAGAACGAAAAAAAAAAAAATGAGCATTAGAAGGTGTCATGAGACTATTGGAAAGAGCCAGGCTAGCCAGCATCACAAGGCTTTGCAGTTAAGGGGCCACATGGTAGTTATCAGAGGCAACATGTCTTCATTTCCTGATGAGCAAAGTAACTCACATAAGAGAAAGTAGCAGCGGGCATGGACCGAGAAGGATTTGAACAGGTGGAAGAATCAGAATAAATCATTCCTGACGTGAAGCTAACGTGACATCACTCCCCAGAGTGATCTAGGGACTGATCTCAGGCACTGGGGCTGAAAACTATGGCACTGAATGACAGTTAGGCAAGGTGAACCTCCAAACCCAAGGCAGAGAGAATCCTGGGTTGCCTCCATGGGGTGGAATCTGTGGCAAAGCAAAGCCATAACAAGGAGACAATATATACATCTAAGGAAAAATTGGATCTAAGGAAAAATAGCCCTTTATAGAATATGTGATGAGAGTTACCTAACAGGTACTAAGTAGGAAAGGTTGGCCTCAGTCATTGGTATGCCTGGCTTTAAAGCCACAGAGAAAAAAGTGCGTTTGTAGTCCGCTATGCGCCTCAACCAGGGTTAAGATTCTTTTTCAGTGCTAAGCTCTTGTGCCTCTCAATGGCGGTACAGCTGACATTATTAAGTCAGTTCAGGGCTGTGCACTTTGTAGTGTCATACAAAATACTGTACCAGGAGGCATCATTACATGCTGTTTTCCCCAGATTCCCTCGTTCTCATGTAGCTGAATGTGGGAGGCAGATGCAGCAGTGATCTCCGGAGTCACCAGCTTATCGTCTAATCATGGGGCCTTGGTAGTCCCACTTGTCCCATCACCCTCCAGTCTTTCCCAGTACCTGTAGGTATGTTTCCAATGCAGTCCAGGCATTCCAGTTTTTCACATTGGGTCCCTTGCTCAAGTAGATTCGGACTCTCTTCTCCCGGACAGGGGGCCACAGCGCAATATTGGCACGGCTTCGAGGTATGCCCAGGACCGTTTCATGCACATAAACACACCAGAGGTTGCATGTGGCTTCAGTAGTGTGTGGGGGGAACTCCCACTCCTGCCTCTGCTGGTTGCGGCCCAGCTCATGAACAGGACCCCACAGCCCCTTGGTCCGGATGAGCTTCTCACTGATGAGTTCCTGCACTGACTCCAGATGGCACATGATGGGGTACCCTGCATGCATCCAGCCTGAGGACACAGAAGAAAGAGAGAAGGTCAGAATCCTCCCAGCTTGAGGAAGGATCAGAGGCACCAGAGGGGTCAGGTATATATCATGAGAACAAGACCCATCGAATCAACTGACAGGGACTCATGGGAACTTGTACAAATCATAGAGCCTATAGAGGTTTGACCTAGATCCCCGGCATATATGTTATGGCTGTGTAACTTGGTGTTTTTGTGGAAATCCTAACAGTGGGAAGGGGGACTGTTCCTGCTGCTTTTGTCTACTTGTGGGACCCCTTTGCCCTTACTGGGGTGCCTTTTCCAGCCTTGATGTGATGGTATGTGCCTGATATGTAGCTTATTATGCTGTGTTTAGTTGATATTCCTGAGAGGCCTGCTCTTGTTTGAGGGGAGGTGGAGTGAGGTGGAACTGAGGGATAGAAGAGGTAGGGAAGAGAGACGGGGGGAGGGGGTAGAGGCAGGGGCAGGAGAAACTGGTCAGGATGTAACATACGAAAGAAGATAAAAAAAATACCTTAAAAACACTAAATTTGTATCTGAACCGTTTCTTTTCCAAAAGGCCCAGTAGCCCGAGGCTCCTTCTAACACCCATACTGTTCCAAGATGCCATCCAAGCCCAGTGACTCATAGGCTTTTCCCTTTGCTCATTCTGCACTGACATTTTCACCTTTCTTATGACTTGAGCCCTGGTGAGGACACGTTCCTGAGGACCATTCGTGCTGTTATGTGACTGTCCTGCTTTGGGGAGGAGGTGGTGATAGTATCCATGTGAGGGTGTGTAAGGGTGCCTACATCCCGTTCTTAGATATGGAATTATCTACATTGGTGCATTACAAGATCATGCATGCATTGTAAAAATAGGGATCTAGAGAAATTTTGATGGTGCTTCCCGTGTTGTACCCATAGCCTGTTAGGCTTCTTGGTTCATTTTCAAATAGCTCTTTGTTCAGAGTCTTCCAGGACTCTCTACTGGGTCAAGACCCTCTATTATATTTTCCCACTTCTTAAAATTCCCTGAGAGGCATCTCAGGTCACATCTCTTGATGTCTTTGATGATACTTCTTGACATGCTGACATAAGCTACTATTTATTTCATACGTAATTCCTCCCTTCTCCATTTAAACAGCAAGGAATATATCTGCATGTCTTGTTAGCAAAACATTTTTACTCTCCTTGCCTTTTAGCTTCATGGCTGTGGAGAGAAGGGTACTTGGGGGTGAACACACAGAACTTCCGGAGCACCCACCTACTGAGATCTGAACATCAGCCACTATCCTCTGTGGTAGACGCAAAGGGAAGGTCTCGCCTCCCAGCTTAGCCACAGCCTGCATCACCTCATCCCAGAGGCGGAGTAGTGGCTCAGGATTCTCCAGAGTTCGAAGATTGGCAGTGGGCACAGTTAGGATGAGGTTGTCGGTGGCCAGTTCTCCCCACGGACCTGGATATTCCAGGAGACGCCTCTTCCACTCTCCCTTGGATGTCTCCCCTATAAAGAGAGGCAACAGAAATATTACCTAGAAATATCTTTCTCCAAATCCCTTAAGTTAAGCATACATACAACGTTGACTCCAGATGAGAACCACAAGATAAAAAACAGCCACATCCCTTTTCTTCCCTTTTGGAAGCCCCTATGGATGTGATTTATTTATTTTTCTTGGCACCAAAGCAGAACTTAAAGAAACCAATCACCTCCCTCCACTTGTCTACCCCTGTCTCCTGTACTGAGTAGACCCAGAAACCTCTTCATTTACAGCTTGTCCCACCTCTCAGTGTGAGCCTTATAGTGTCTACTTACCTAGCTTGTAGAATGGAGCACGAACAGCCCCCTTCACTGTGAGGGGCACAGAACCCAGTTTGCTATTCTGAGGCACAATAATATAGAGGAGACCACCCCAGAGGCAGGTGATTGATTTTGTGGGTTTGTCCAAGCAACATCGGTTAATCACAAGGGGGCCTCGGAACAGCTTGCTGGCCCTGGTCAGGTCATCAGTATGACAGCCAATTTGTATCTGGAACAGAGAAATCACCCTCAGTCACATGGAGAATGTGGGTGGCACAAGAGAGCATAGGAAGTAGACTCAGAAAGGTCATTAGGTTATGACCCAATGTACTATTGACAATGTCATGTATAATAGTATTGAAATTGTAGCATTTCTTGAGTTCATATGTACTAAGTTAAGGAATGGAAAGTAAACTACTATTCACTGGCTGAATACCTGCAAAATGTCAGGGAACCTTCCATTTGAAGCTTTTCTTGTATGACATAAGTTAAAAGAACAAATTTTAAGAGTAGAGAGGCAAGATGGTATAGAGTACTGGGCTCTGAGTTGTATCATTTTGATATCTTTTGAAATATATATCAAAATACATTTTTCATCACTAATAAAGAAAAAGTGTTTAAAAACTGCCCTTAGCTGCCAGTAGGGTTTTACATAGACCACCTACAATGCCAAATGGAATAGCAAGACCATTTGAATTCTGCATCATGTGGTGACATGGGGAGTGGCCTTACCTTTAGATCAGCAGAGGCAGCATCTTCAGGCAAGGAGACATCTATGACTTGCCTTCCAGGTATGTAGAGTCCAGTGCTCATCCAGCAGTATCGAGTGCCTGCCAAAGCATAGGAACGGCAAGCTTCATCCCTGCTCCATACAGTGCTGCACAGACCCCTCATGACTTCAGCTGCTCCTTTCCCCACCATGTTGCTGTGACCCTTTCAAACACTGCCCAATACCAGATCCCTGTCATCTTGAAGAGGAAGGCAAGGAAGGATAGTGAGGACCCTCTGCAGGTGATAAAACCTGCCAACTCTGCAGCAATCTCCTGTCTCTGTTTTGCAGATGCCCATAAAACCAAGCTCCCATCTTCTGCCATACCTGGATTGGTGCAGTTGACATCCACGGTGATGGGAGACGCTGAGGGGCGCAGGTAGCGACTGCTGTACACGTCTTCAATTTCTGGGATCAGCAGTGAAAGGTCACTTCCAGAGTGGGCCAGACCTGTGGCCAGGGAAAGCATGGCCCCCCTACAACAGTCATTGATGACCGGGTTCTCTCTGGTTGCCACTGGAAGCCGATAGCGGCTTAGCAGCTTCCGCAGGAGTCTGTGCACGGACATGTAAGCAGGGATCTCCTCTGCAGGAATCTGCAGGAAAGTTGCCCCATCTGGGCCCAGCTTGGCTAGCCAGCCCTTCTCCACATTCCCTCTCTTCCTGCCCATTATCACCTGGAACTCTGCTAGGGTAGAGCGGAAGTGATAGGTCCTTGTTCCTGCTTTAGGGATACGGAAAGGTCCTGGATTGAGGCTTTGGCTTGTGATGCTGATACCAAAGGCGTTGAGAAGCAGGTTTCCTGGGAATCGAGCCAGAGGGGACACTCCTGGGTTCTTAAAAGCCCACCACCAGGCTTGGGTTCCAACAAACAGCCCGCCACCCTCTGCTACAAACTCCTGTAGTTCCTTAATCCCCACATCGCTTGTGGGTTCGAAGCAATAGACACTTGCATCACTGGTCAATTGGGGCTCAATGCTGGTGTCTATACCCCCTACTGCGAGCAGACCACTTAGTGTTCTCAGCTCTGTCTGCACCACAATCTTGCCTCTGCGGCCACCATCCAGCCAGCGGACAGCATTGAGCAGAAAGGGGCCGAGTTTACCCACAGTGAATAATACCTTATGCCCAGTTACAACCACCCGACCCCGGCCATAGCGGGCAGCAGCTATCACACAGCCATGGTAGGTATCTAGCCCCAAAGGAAAAGCCAAAGACCCATGCACTAGTAGCTGGGACGGGAAGCAGTCAGAGTTGGTGATGTCCAGGTCTGAGATGCCATGCAGAAGCTCATCTCTGTCTTCTGAGAGGTCATCATCACAACTGCAAAAGATACACACACTGCTGATTAGAAGGACCACTCTCCTTTTAGTTCCTTGAACCTTGCCTGCCACACAAGGATGCTACTGCTTTAACTAATACTGTTTTCAGTTATTGCAGAAGATTTGGGAGAACAGACTGGGTGAAAATTTTTTTGGGAAGGAGACACAAGATCTCTATTAACTCTGTTATGTTCCTTTTCAAATCACCATTTCTTCAAAGGAAATTCTATAGAAAATCTTGCTGTGTTTATCTGATACTAAACTTCAGACATCACATTCTAGACTTAAGTTCATGTTTATTCCACCCATGTATTCCAGAACGCAAAGAATTAGGTGAGGAATTATGTTTTTATTCTTAGAACGAGTCTTATTGATACAGTTCCCACCATTAATGTAGTAAAATGATAAGTCTGTGGAAAACAGAGTTTATGGTGTCAGCAAAGAGTCATTATCTTAGAAGATGTGGCTGGGGTCAGACATTAGCCTTAACTCTCATGAGACCCGTGGTTCCTTAGTGGGAGGGGTACCACTGCCTACATCTAAAACTTCACCTGTCTGTTGCTTGCCGAACAGGGGATTTTGCTCAGCACTGGTGATTTTCTTATGCATAAAACACCCTTTTCCCTGCTGAGGACTTTAAGCCACCTATAAATGCCAAAGGGAAACTGAGTCCTGGATGCTTAGGATGACCTCCACACACTTGCAATTCCAGAATCGAATCTGTCACTTCTGTCAGGGATCAAGCTATGTCAGTCATGTGTCAGGAGCCGGTATAGAGGTAGAGAATGGATTTTCAGTCCCAGTGCTGTTCAGAGCTCTGACTAATGAGAACCTGGGGAGTTGCAGCAGACTGACCTCCTTCCTTGAGGCAACAACCATGACCATCATTTTTCTGGATCTGATTTTACTTCCCTTTCATACTCTTCTGTGATGGGATAGAAAATAAAGATAAACTTTCAGTATAATAGGGCACAATCCACAATGTGGGAGAGGGGGGTATTTATACTGGACACTCCGTAGATGGAATCAGATGAATCAGAAACCTCCAGGAACAGAAGAGTGTGGGATGCACATGAGTGAGAGAAGATGAAGGAACAAAAGGGCCAGGACAATCATTTGTTTGTGACAAGAAGTCACAGGAACCAGTAAACATCAGCCCAGAATTCCCATGCACCTTACAATGGACAAGAATCACTACATATCACAGCTTACAGATGCTCAACAGGCCTATAAAAAGGTGCTTGCCACCATTACCATAGAAATGGAAATCAAATTCACAGTGAGGTGTGGCTCCCCATCTACTAGAATGAGTATTATCAAAACGTCAAAAGATATCAAGTCTGATGAAGACTCGAAGAACAGCGAATTCTTGCATGTGGTTGGGAGGAGTGTAAACTAGTAGTACCAATATAGAAAATGGTTTGGAAAGTCTTGAAATACTAAAATAGAGCTACCACATGACCCAGGCAATTCTCCATTGCGTGAGTACCCAATGCAAATAAGATCAGTGCCTTCCAGACTCTCATGTTCCTTGAAGCACTTTTCCCAACAGCCAAGATAAGGAAGAAAATCTCAGCATACATGAGAGGGTAGCTTGTTATGCCACGTTTTGGTGAGGACTAGATTTAATTTCCTTTGGGTTACACTTAGCAAGGACATGGCTGAAATGCTACCAATCTTTCCATTTTGTGGTCCTGTACATTGTCTTCCACAAGCCATCTTTACCTAATGCCGGGTTGCAAGTGATTTTTTTCTGTGCTATAATTTAGAAGTTTTTCAATTTTTTCTTTTGTACTTGGGTCTAGACCTGTTTTTGAATATTTTGCGTTAAATAGGTTAAGGATCAAAGTTTATCTTTCCCATAAGGGTATCTAGTTGTTCCTGAACCATATGTTGAAAACACTGCTTTTTCCTCATTGAGGGAATCTTTCTGGACTATGTGGTCTGTTTCCGTGACAGATTTGTGTACCCTTATGGCAGTATCACAGTATTTTGATCACATTCCTCATCCCACCTCTTTTCAGTACACAGGCATTGGATCATCCATTCACCAGATGGGTGCATATACTGCAGGGAGAGGGTATCTGAGAGCAGGTGAGATGGCTCAGTGGATGAAGGTATTTTCTGTACAATCCTAGAGACATGAGTTCAATCCCTAAAATCCACGTAAAGAGCAAAGGACAGAACTGATTCTGTTTTCTTCTGACCTCCATACATTTGCTTGCACATGCCCTTCCATCCTCCACATCTCTCTCATATACACAAAATACTAACAATAATAATAATGATGATAATAAATTTTAAAAAGATAGTTTGTGAGAGATCACATTTGTAATTCTCTTATTGGAATATATTGTACAATTGTTAGATTTTTATTAGTATCTATTGTTATACTAATAATATACTTAAGTATAAATTAAACTTTAGTATATTTAGGTATGTATAGAAAAGTACATTTTCCAGTTTTTAATCTCTATGACTCTTTTTCTTGTCTTACAGAACTGGTGGAGTGCTTTCAATACAATGTGAAGAGAAAGGGAGGAGCACAAGTGTTACTCCTGTCTTGTTCTCACTTCTAAGGTAAGAAGGTATCATTTTATCCTTGATAATGTTTCTATAGCTGGGTAAATGCAAAGGCTCACACCTGTACTCCTACAGCTTGGGAGGTGGAGGCAGCAGGATTTATGGAGTTCAAGGCCAGATTTGGCTGCATAGTACTTCAAGACCAGCCTGTGTTTTATGAGACCCTTTCCTTTCTCAAAAAAACCCAATGAAACAAAATAAAACTAATAGGACAAAGTGAGAAGGTTTCTAGCTGCTTGCCTCTTCTCAGATTGAAAGCGCTCCTTTTTATATGGAGTCTGTTGATATGTTATCATGATTGAGTATGAAATCTTGTTAAGTGTTCTGTGTGCATAACGTTCTCATTTTTAACATTATCATGCTAAATTAAATAGGCTTCTGATTACCCAGCCAGTAATTCATACCCAGAATAGTGAATTTTGCTGACATTTATTAATATATAAAACTATTCCACTTATTGATATTTAATCAAGAACTTTGCATCTACATTAATGAGAATTACTCTATTGGTTTCTTTTCCTTAGTCTCTCTCTTTCACTTTATTATTTTGTGTGTGTGTGTGCACACATATGCAAATGCCAAAGGTTGGTATCATGCTAGGCACCTTCCTCAATCAATCACTTCCTGCCTTATTTTCTGACACAAGGTCTTTTCATGGATCCAGGCTCATCAACTGAGCTGGACCACTTGGTCAGCAAGCCCAGGATATCCTCCTGTTCTTCCTCCTCAATGTTCAGCTTACAGGTATGTTATCCTGGCTGACTCCCCTCACCCCACCATGGATGTCAGGGAATCCATCTCAGGTCTTCATCAGGCTTATATCATAAGCTCAAACCAGCCCTTTCTCTAATCTCAGTACAACAGAAATGCTGGAGAAGCAATAAAGTTTGGGGTGCTTTCCTCCTATGTTATGGAAGAGTCTCTGTGTTGAGTTCTTATTATTTGCTTCTTAAAAGTTTGATAAAATTCATCAGTAAGTCTATTGGGGACTGGGGTGCTGCTTGTGCTCTTGTTGATATATATATATTCAAAGCAATAGGGAAGTTGTATAATACAGAGAGTTTCTTCATATCTTTGACATAACTACCGATAAAGTGTTAAACAGCCAGGTTATACTTGGCAGAACTAAGACCTTAACACAGGTTAAGTACTAGTTACTAAAGTACTTAGCTAGACTGGTGGCAAGTGCCTATCAGCCACTTAGAATACTGAGGTAGAGGGGACACTAGTGTAAGGCTAGCCTAGATTTAATATTGAGCTCTGCTAATGAACAAAAATGTCTACCTTTTTGTTACTGTTATCATTATATAATATATAATCATTATTATTATTATTATTAAGACAAAGACTAACTACGTAGTTTTGATTGGACTATAACTCATTATATAGGTTGGGCTGGTCTGGAACTCACTATGTAGAGATTTGCCTACATCTGCCTTCTGAGTGATGGGATTAAAAGCATGAGCCACCAGGCCTGAAAAAGTCTCCATAAATTTTACTTGCTTTTCTGTTAAATGACTTCTAGAATTCAAACTAGTAAACTACCTTTCATATAATATTGGGGTGCTTTAATTACAATTCAATTTATTTTTGTATATATATATTTCTTACGTTTAGTTTCATATTTGTATCTATCAAGAAGTCTGTCCAATTCATTTAAGTTAACGAAGTCACTGGCATAAGTTGTATCAACTCTCTTATTACCCTTTAATGTCTATAAGCCCACATTAATGACTCTCTTTCCATTCTTGAAATTCTTGTCTCTTGTCGCGATCAGCTTATCCAGTGGCTTATCAGTTTATTGATTTTTTTCGATTAAGCAATTATTGGTTTTCCTGATTTACTCTATTCCACACATGGTCTATACATAACTAGCAACAAACCTCTAAGGATTTGCAGATCCCTATTACAAATACTTATCTACACCTGCCTTGATATTTTCCAAGCCACTTGTGGAAATAAGCTAATGTTTATCTTTTAAAATTCTGAAATCTCTTTAGTGATCTGAAAGTCAAGAGATTTTTTCTGCTGCCAATATTACTTCGCTAATATTCAGTCTGGAAAAAACACACATAACATAAATATGAAAGCTGGCTAATTCAGGGTTCAGTGTGGTATTTAAGCAAAAGGATTTATTTAGAGCACTTGGGTATTCAGAACATGAACATTTATCTGACATGCATTTCTGCAAATGCCTGATGACTCTGGGAACACCAGGGATCTTTCTAACCAGAAGATCCATAGCCTAAAAGGGAACGGTGCCCTGAAGAGGAACCCAGAGGGTTCCACTCCAACACTCCTCTTCTCCATGGAAACAGTTGGAAGGACATTCTAAAGACACACGGTAGTTCCTGGCCGCAGATCCCAGCTTCTAGTTTCTTCTGCACTACAATGCACAGCATCTTGCTACACACTTACTCGGTTTTTAAAATGTCTTCTAGATATTGTCATTAGAGATATTTCTGTGCACTTCATGTTCAGATTTGTATAACTCATCTTAACATGTAAATCTGAAATTGATCATAAGAAATACTATCTGACAGAGAATATATTCAATAAACTCTGGAATAACTAATGGGTAAATAAACAAAAAGAGATTGAACTCCTTGTAGAAGCCTCAATTCTGAGTTAAAAATCAAATAAGATTCCTTCGTACCAAAAATATAGGGTACACAGACTGCCGGGTTAATTTGTCATGAGTACTTATTAGTTTAGCTTATTCATCATCCCTCTAAAGGCCTCACTGTATCTTCCTCACCCAATCTGACTCCTTTGTTTTTAATCAGTCACAAATAACAGTGTTATTTCTTCCAAGAAAGCTAAGAAACATTATATGTAATAGGAAGTAGCCTACTGGACATTTTCTGCTCTTGAGAAGAACTTAGCTTCAAATACTCCTCACTCATCAGTCTAAACTACACAGCTAAGACATGTCCACTGAATGCTTAATTGTTGCATATGCAACACTGTGAAAAACAAAACAAAACAAACAAACAAAAAAACCCACCAGATTTGGTAATACTCGCCATGGATCTCCAGTGAAGCTTGCCCTTGTACCCAGCATCTGTTTCCTCCATTTGACTCCAGGGGTAAATGTCTTCTTCTAATGACCAGCATTAGTATATAGAAGTGTGCAGTCTCTTTTCCTGCTCAACTTCCGAATGCATAGCTCCCTGTTTCCATCCTAACTACACATAAAGATTTCAAAATGCTTCTCACAGCTCTCCTAACTTTGGCCCAGGGTTTTTCTATGTTTTTCTTTCCCCAGTAGTTTTCTTTTCATGGCAAAGAAACTTCCTGTGAACCTTCCTACATAAAGCAGGCCAATTCTTGGGGCCAACTGTACTTTTAAGCTATGTTCTATGGAATATCATAGTCAAAATTCTTCTCCTCCTCAAAGAGCTAAACGGATTGGTCTGGGGAGGTAGTGTCATTCCTGAGCCTCAGAATATTAAAACATCTAGTTGCCTGTGGCAAATATGTGTCTGAGTTTTGAATTCTTTTCTGTTAGCCTGGAAGCAACCTGAAGATGGAATCATGTCAGGTTTTTAGTATGAGGCCAACTTCCCACTATGGTAAGATACTCACCGAACTAAGATGGGTATCTTAGGCATCTTCTTGGAGACTTTAAAGAAACTTGTGTCCGCTTTGTTGTCGGTGAAGTACACACCAGCCACACTGGTCACCAGATTCCCAGGAAAGGCAAACAGAACTCTATCATCTTCGCCCTGGCTATCCCAATCCCAGGCTTGGCCTCCTATGAGCAAGCCCCCTCCACGTTTCACAAACTGGACCAGCTTATCTGTCATGGTTTCATTGTAGGCATCAATGCAGTAAACCCCCAGGGAGTCATTCACTTCTGGCTCAATCTTTGACTCTATTCCACAGCTCTCGAGGATTTTCACCAATGGTGCTAAAGATGAGTGCACACCAATGGCTGACTCAGGGGAGGAACGAAGCCACCCAACAGCATTGACAAGAAAGACAAAGAGCTGGCTTTCCAGCAAGAAGTCCTCGTGAGATGTCACCACCATGCGACCTCTGCCATAGGAAGAGGCAGCAACGAGGACCTGGCCCACATCATTCACCATTATAGGAAACGAAGCCTCTCCAATAAGAAGCAGTTCACATGGAACAGAATCCTCGGGGATATCCCAACTTGTTACTCCATTCATAAGGGCCTCAAAGGCAGCAGAGGGAGTTGCCATGGCTCTGTTGGTTTCTGCAGAGGGAAAAAAAAAAAGACTCCATTTAGCAAAGAATGGCTAAACAATAAAAAACTGAGCAAGGTATTTATTCCACCAGGTATGGCAATGACATCACTGTGTGATAAGACTCAGTATCCACCCTATTTAGTCCATTGTCATTATTAAACTTAGGGAGGATAGGATTCTGTACCACCACAGAAGAAGCAACACAGAAAGGAGAAATGATGATAGAACTGTGTCTCCATAGGCAAAGTTTGAATTCGTAACCTGCTATCTATGAACATGGCAGTTTGGAAATAGGGTTTCTGGAGGGAAATGTTACCAAATTAACAGGACATCATGCTGGATTTGGAAACTGAGAGACTGAAACATGGGTTAGAATTCCATCAGAAGATGAAGACAGGGAATGTGGTGATGTGTCTGTAGACTGAGGAACACTAGGGATTGCTGGCAAAATGCAGAAGCTATAATAGAGACATGAAAAAACTCTACATCCAAAATTCTAGAAGAAATCAGCACTGCTCAAGTCTGGGCATTAAAATTCTGACATCTAGAACAGTTATTTTCAACCTTCCTTATGCTGCAACCTTTCAATTCAGTTTACGTTGTGTTGACCCCCAACCATAAAAATATTTCATTGCTTCTTCATAACTGTAATTTTGCTATTGTTATGAATAATAATATAAATATCTGTCATGCAGTATATCTGATATGTGACCCTGGGAAAAGGTCATTATACCCCCAGCAGGGTTACGACCCACAGGTTGAGAACCACTGCTCTAGAACTTGGAGGGAGAAAAAGATAGCATCATCATTTTAAGCCACTGTAATTGTGCTCATTTGGTATGGATGCCTTGAGAATGGTACAGTGGGGTAGACTGCTCTCCTCCACTCTCATCGATCTTGGCTTCCCCTCTAGTCATATTAACCTCAGTTTGGAGCATTAGAATTTTAGGCTGAATATTCATAGATCCCTAGCTTGGGTCAGTCACAAGCTGAAAAAGAGGAACCTGAAAGCTCTCCGTGGCAGAATACTAGATCTTAGACAACAAGAAGCAGAAAGTAGCAAGCTAGGAAATTATGGCAGATTCATCCATGTGCCTGAGACACAGATGAGGAAGGTGTACCTGTGTAGATCAGCTCTTAAATGTCCTTTGCTTCTTCACTGGGAGCATCCCCTCCATGCTGCTCTCCAATTTCCCAGCAGTGCTCAGTCATGAGCACATTCCATACATTTGCACATATACTTTTTGGTTAAGAGTAAATCATTTACTTTATACTTGTGAGTAATAATGGAATACTCACAAAGTAGACAAAATAGTCTAACCTGTTGCTGGTTAGTGTATCCACCAGGCTGAGTGTTTATTGACTGTGGTTTCATAGTTTTCCTATTTTGCAGCTAATATTAATGCTAGTGCTAAGACCAATTTTAATGACTATGAAATTTATTTTTACATATCTCTCTGGGCTATGACTTCCACAGTCATGGATGGAAAGAACTTTATCCCATGTAGCTAATAAACTCAAGTCCTGGTTGAAAGAGAGCAATGACTACCTGCAGCATGTCACTAACTTACAGAAACCTGTAATTAGAGCTGTGTATGGGGACACACTTCTGAAACCTCAACATGTTGCCTCAAGTAGAGGCAAACTGTGAGGAAATAAAATCTTATTATGTTAAGCCACCCTATGTCTTCACATGTTATGTGGCTGCCTCTGTGACCTGACATAGTGGTGCGGTCTGTCAAGAATTCAAGGCCAGTCTTGGCTACACAAGACGCTGCCTCAGGGGACAAAAATCTTCCCTCAAGAGCGGAAGAAGCTTT
Organism: Rhynchomys soricoides; assembly: GCA_019843965.1. Lineage (NCBI taxonomy): Eukaryota > Metazoa > Chordata > Mammalia > Rodentia > Muridae > Rhynchomys > Rhynchomys soricoides. Next base: position 4,433,090 of record JADRCH010000064.1, on the reverse strand, counting down.
TCTAAGTAAAGTTACATGAACCAGATGCTTTCAGCTGTTAAATAGCAAAGCTAACTTCTTACCCACCTCAGAGAATATCTAAAGAATACAACCACCCAATATCTGATTAGTGAGAAACTTGTCTCTTGCTCGCCCTTCCTACTGCCCACAAATAACCAGGATAGCACATTGTGCACAGTCATGGAAATGTCCATTCTTCCTCTTCTTCCCATTTCCATCTGGTCACAAGCCCTGTCAATATCCTCACTGACAATCTGCCTGCACACTGTGATGAACCCAGTTTGGTTCTTTAGTAATTCATGTCTAGACTGAAGGAATCTGGTGTCCAAGTCTCTCCAGTTAGTTCCTAGCTTTATTATCATGAAAGTATGCTAACAATATCTTGTCCTTGAAGAGAAATCCATAGAGCTTCACCTGTATCCACCGGAGAAAACCTTACCCCTTTCTCCCAGTCTGACTTCCCCATGGTAGTGTGGCAGCTCCTGCAAGTTTATAGCTGATTCCCATCTCCTCCCATCCTCCCTGAAACTACCACCCAGGACAGGCTCTGCTTCCATTTCCAACTCCTTCTCTGTCTTCCTCTCACATTCCCACCACTACTTTTCTGTCTATGGAAACTACTGTCCTAGGTGACGATGTATACAGAGGAGAAAATTCGAGACATTTTCTATGAAACATTAATCAGTGCCATGAGTCAGGCAATTGGAAATATAATCATTAAAGGATGAACTAAGAGAAAGAGGAGACAGAGTAGAGATGATGGCGAATATGATTGAGAACATGTAGATGATTAATTGATCCACCCACACTTCCTTGTAATAAGAGAGGCGGAATTAAATCCATGAATGCTGAATGCCGTACAAAACTACAAGTGGACACCAGTGAGTGACACCCAAGAGCGAACATAGATCAAAGACAAGGGAGTTTCCTAGGATTGTTAGTATGAATGAGGGTTCAGGATCTGGAATTCAATCACAACTTATTTTCTATAATCTCCCTAGATACTCCATTGTGCACCAAATGACAGCTTGCTGCATACCTCCTCACACTGATACACATTCCCTTAAAAACTGCCCATCAGACTCTGGTGTATTGGCCAATTCTTTACACATTGTGGATAATCATGCAGTCAGAGAAGATTATTCATATTCATAAAATTACCTCATTGGTTGTTCTCTTAGCTAGTCTGTGTGTGCATGAAATAAATCTATTTGCTATCTACTTAGAGTGATCTAGATAATATTTTCAGTGAGAATTTCAAGCCCCTGTGTAAGTAAGTTTTGATCATATTTTCTGTGGTTAAGGCAATGATAACTGTAGCAGCTATAGTAATGACAGTGATAGCAACACATTCCTCATCAAGTTTCTCATACTGTAACACATTTTTTATTAAATTTTGACAAATGTATGGGGTATGTATCATCACTATTCCTATTGTATAGTTTCCTGGGACGAAAACCCCAGATCTTTTCAATGATCAGGGGATTTGTCACTTGCTTAATATTACATAGATGGATAAGTGGTGACTCTAGGATCCCCATACAGGAAATGCAGAACTGAAGTAGAGTCCTTTTAAAAATATTTATTTATTTTACTTGCATATACGTGTGTGCTATCCAGTTTTATGTCAACTTGATACAAGCTAGTCTCATCTGAATGGAAGGAACCTCAATTGAGAAAATGCCTCCATAAGATCCAGCTGTAAGAGCATTTTCTTAATTAATCACTGATAGGGAAGGCATAGCTGTTGTGGGTGATACCATCCCTGGCATGGAGCTCTTGGTTCTATAAGAAAACAGGATGAGCAAGCCATAGGGAGCAAGCCAGTAAGCAGCACCTTTCCATGGTCAGCTTCTGCCTTTAGGTTCCAGCCCTGCTTTGAGTCCATGTCATGGTTTCCTTCAGTGATGGTCTATGAGGTGAAAGGAAAAGCCAAATAAACCCTTTTCTCCCCAACTTGCTTTCAGTCATGATGCTTCATCAAAGCAATAGTAATCATAACTAGGACAACATGTGTCTGGGTAGTATGTATGTTGACCATGTTCCTGCAGGAACTAACAGAGCTTGGAAGGAGTTAGATGCTCCAGAACTGGAATTATAGGTGGTTATATGTCATTACGTGTGTGCTGGGAACCATACCAAAATACTCTTAACCACTGAGACATCGCTCTACCCAAGAGTACAGGCCTTGAGTACATGTCAAATATGTTAGTATTTGCTAAGTTCCAGGGGTTTTTGTTTGTTTAACAAAAAAAAGGGTTAAAAAAGGGTTTGTTTGTTTTATTCATAAAAGCTCTGTGGAAGCTACAGTTAAACCTAGCAGCCTCACCGCATTAGAAAAGGAAGAGGTAAACAGTTTGTCTTCATAAGACTTTTCATCTTTTAAATTGTTCTCCCATGGTTGCTAACCTTCGTTGGTGCTAACTGTAGTTCCCTTTGAACTTACCACATTCTCTTTCAGCGGAAAAGGTATTCCAGGCATAGCCTGTAAAATGGGGAGAAAGCAGACATTCTAATCCTACCACAAAGCACTCTGTAGTCTTAAACATGGTTTTTCCTGTGAAGGATTTATGGAAGGGAAGGTGGGGCCATCTTGGGAGAAGGGATCCCTCACAGCTTGTATTCCAGACCTTGAAACACAGACTGATGTACAAGAGTTCAGAGAATGCATTTCATTCCCTAGATGTATTCCATGGATGTGTGACTGAAAGACGGTGTGAGCATGGGTACACCAGGCGAAACGTCTCTGTAACAGCTAGCCTGATCTTGCCTTACCACCACAAACACGATTCTCTATGTCTCCTCTTTTCCATGTCCCTTTCCTCTAAGAAACTTTTCTTTTTCCTTAGACATCAGATTTTCCTACAATGTCCATCACATTCTGCTAAACCAGAATTCAAATGAACTCAGTTCTTTCTTTTGCACTCCATCCTGGGACACTTTCCACTACATCCTTACTAATTTGAACTTAATAAATCGTTTCATTCACACACATGAAAGAATGTTTAATGCATACGGATGAATAGACAATAAAATGATAATATCACAGTTAAAGTGTTCAATTTCCAAAAACTTGATAAGATTCACAACATCCCCAAGAAAGTATCTCTCAAGCCCCCACCTTGGACTCCTCCTTTTGACCCTCCCGATCCTCTACAGGAGTAAGATCAAAAATTTGGCTTTTACTGTCCCATATTCCAGTGTCGCCACAGTCCTTCCTGCATCACAGGGCTGGCTCCCTCTAGCTTCTTTATTTTTCTACTTTTTTGTTTTCTCCCACATTTGTTCACTTTTCCCACTGGGTAACTAGGAACAAGGGAAATGAAGATTCTGACCCAGGAGTGAGAAGACCCAGACCCGCCATTTGCCATTAGAAGTTCAGGTGCTGCCTCTACCTAGCTGTGAGTCTGCTAACCCCAGAGGGGTTCTAGCAAATACAGTGTGTGGTAAAGATCTTTCCACACCACCGGGGGGCGGTCACAACTACGCAGGAGCCTGGCGAAGGCCCTCTCTCCTCCTTCCTTTTCCTCTAATGGCCAGTCTGTAGAGCATATGGGTGACGTCAGGGGGTGGGGGCGCAGGAGGAGGGAGGTTCGGCTAACAGAGGAGGAGGGCAGCCAAGTGGAAAATCTCAGGCTGTGGATTCTCCAGGCCTCTGGACCAGGACTGCCCTCTCTAAACACACTCACACCCCAGTCCCCTGTGAACAGTGCCCAGTGGGCTAGCGATCTGGGTCCTAGTGACCCTGTTTGTCAGGTTCAATAAACCTTAGTAGCTCTATTTAGCTACCTGTGTGACAAGTACGCCCAGCCCCCTCCTCTGAAGCCGCTCATTAGATTAGATGTGGCCATTGCTGGTGGGGCCTGTCTGAAACTCGCCCACACAAAGCGGTAGCACACAAACGTCACTGTCAGACCGAGGCCAGCAGCATTAAGAACGCTATGTTGCAGGTGTGAGTGGGATGCTCAGCCACGGAGCTGAGCAAATTCACCGAGAGAAGGCAGGCAGGAAGCCCTAGGAAGCTTTTGCCCAGATTTGGACACACCCAGGCCCGCAGCGCCCAGGTCCCTCTCACAGGTCTCCAGCGTCCCTCGAGGAACACTGGCTTCTAGCCCCACCTGCCTCCAACCCGGGACCCAGCCCTGGTCACACCCACGGGCTGTTCCTGTGGACCACTCACCCTGCGATTCCACCAGGCAGCTGTCTTGGCGCTCCTAGGACCGCACCAGGAGGACTGAACAGGGGATTCTCTGCGGAGCACCAAGGCGCCTCGGAGCAGCCGCCGAAAGCCCGTAGCTTAACGGGGAGGAGATCGGAGGCGGAGGAGAGGAGGGCTTCCCAGCCAGTCTCCTCCCCACTTCCTCCGGGCTGGAGTAGGAGCCCGAGGGGCGGCGCTTGGCAAGAGACAGCGCTTCTTTGTGTAGCTGGCTCAAGCGACAAGGCATTGAGGTGGATTAGGGACACCTAGAGGAGGTCTCATCCTAACAGTGTGGATGGTCGTTTTTATTAAAACTTTTCTATTTACAAGTAAGGTAAAGGATGAAAAAAACCAAGGCATGTGCATTCTGTGACTTACTACATTATATGCTTACACAGATCCTACATCCCTGTAAAGTTTAGGATAGATGGACCTTGGTATATTGCTCAGGGAAACGCGAATTGCAGGGATTGTTGAATATGCTTTCATTTTTGGAGGGGGAAATGAGAAAGGAACGAGATCTTTCTAACTATCCATACTGTTTAATTTGGGAAGACACTGTATATAACCTCACTGACCTCACTGTTAGGTGTGTGACTTTGGTAAATTTCAAATAACATTTCAAAAGAATAGACAGCAGAAAAGCTTTGTTCCGGGAAGTCTTTCCTCCATGACAATCAGCTGACCTCTCCTTACGAATTGCCTGGTCCTTTCTGTGTGGTGTCTCCAGCTGTTAATGCTGCCAAGTCTGGCAACTGAAACGCAGAGGAGAATATCACCAGTGGGACTGATTCAAATCAAAAGTGCCACACTTTTCCAGCTGGTTTTAAGATGCTCGATCTATACCTCTTACTTTCTGGGAGATGGGGGATCATAAATAAACACCTTAAGCCCAGATACAAAGCTCAAACAGATGGGCTGTTACTTGTTCTTAAGTGAATACCAGACATAAATAAAGCTGTCTGGATATCTGACAGCCCAAGATTCAGTGGTGTGTGTGTGTGTGTGTGTGTGTGTGTGTGTGTGTGTGTGTGTTTGTGTGCCTTTGAATCCAAGTAGGGTTGTGATCTACACTTCCTTACCTCATCTACTTTTGATAGCTTTTATTACAAAATAAATAATATGAATGCCATGCAAACAGCCTTAGGCAGATGAGCTCAGTGGCTGGGTTTAGTGAGGGACCAACTCGAACAAAATCAAGTAAGAGGAGTTCAGGCCTTACCAGGTAAAGACCATTCAAGAGACAGGAAGCATAACCCCTTTTTGTCCAGGTCCCAGGCTTTCCAGCTAAAGGAGGAGGTAATGGACATGCTCATTAAGTCCCATCCTGATGTGAGATGTCAGGATAAAACCTCTTAATGAGTTTGGGAGGCAGTCGGCAAGACAAAGGTCAGAATTAAAACTCATGCTGCGTATGTAAAAATACATATAAAAAGTAAAAATTATATGGGAAGCCAATCTGCCTCCAAGGATGGGGCTATGAGGCTAGGTTTCAGTTAAAGGTCGTGGGGGTTGGGTGTGGAATATGGATGTGACAAAGTGTCAGCATCTGAAAACCTTTTTCCTTATGTCACTTTGAAATATTTCATAATGAAAAATGTTTAAGGGTAGAAACTATCAGACTTTTGTTAATTAACTTTGGGGGTGGGGGGGGGGAAGAATCAACACACTGAACAAGAGCAGGAGAGGCAGAAACCGCAGATGTCTCTTTTGACAGAAACCAGCTTCCTGGGCCCAACAAGCACTCAGGCCTGAGCTCCCAGCTGGGTTAGCATTCCAGGCTCCCAGGGACTTAGTAAACTTCAGCCCACACTCCCCCCCCCCCCCCAGGCTACAGCAGACCACAGAAGCCCTTAACCTGGATATATATTATGGCTCTAGAAACCATCGTTGGAAGATTCATCATTGGTCCAGCAATTCCCTCACCTGGCCACTACCCCCACCCCAAGGGAAGGGCTTTCCTACAGCAGGGGTGTGACAAGGAAGTAGAGCAGACAGCCTAGGGAATCGGTGAGTGGTGGGAGGTGGGCTGCAGAGAAGAGGTAGGAGAGGTCTGGTCCCGGGAGCCAATTGGCCACTTCGGGATGAAGGCGGAGCCCCACCAGTCATTCTGGTTTGTCCAGGACCTTCTTAGTGTCATTTTCTGACTCTAGTTAAGACCCCAGGCTAGGAGCTTATCCTGGGAGTGCAGCGGAAGATACATAATATAAACAATGACTGATTTTAAAGATTAACTCTTACTATGTAGCCTAGGCTAGCTTTGACTTGCTTCTGCCCTTTTGTGTTGATGTTAGACTCCTGGTGAAACTGCTGGTATTGACTTTGTGAAGCCTGTATCATGGTTTTTTGAATTTTGTTTCTAGTTCTAACTCTTTTAAATTGAGTGTGGGATACAACACCCAACCTTATAGCCATGACTTGGCTTTTTGCCACTCCCAGCTTGAACCTTGTCTGTCTATGTAGCACGTGTTCTCAAGGGCAGAACCCTGGGGGAAATCCAGTTAATGCACCAAAAGCTGAAGGAGGTCTGTGCTGCTCCTACATATTCTCCAGCTTCCCACCCTTCAACTTCTCTGTCCCTGCTCCCTTGGTACCAGGCAAAAGAGGCAGTTGCAGATTGGATAGTTACAGGAAAGCAGATTCAATGGTTAAAGGCTTCAAAAGGTTTTATTTAAGAGTTTGTAACAACTTTCCAATCTGGAGGAAGTATAAGTTAACAACTGTGCTTTATTTTTCTTTCAATTTCTCACTTTATGTAGGTCATATACTGGTGTTCCACCAGTTGATATCAACTCTCAACTTGATGAGAAGTCGAATCACCTGACATGCCTCTGGGCATGCCTGTAAGGGACTATCTTAATTAGGTTAACTGGGTGGGAAGGCTTTCCCACTATGGGAGACTCCATTCCCTAGGGCAAGATCCTAGACTATGTAAAAAGAAGGTGAGCTGAGCACAAATATGCACCATTTTCTGCTTGCTGACTGCTGAGGCAACACAAGGAGCTGCCACTGTGACTTCCACACTATAAGCAACCTCAAACTGTGCACAAAAAAACCAAAACAAAACCTTCCTTAAGTTACTTTTGTCAGTGTATTTTATAATGGCAACAGAAAAGTAACTAATGCACATGGTGTCCACTGGATTTATAGAAAGGAGAAATGGCTGTTGGTTAGGAAGGAAGTGTACAGAATCATTTCTAAGCAAAACTAACAGTTGCCAGATGTAGAAGTTACCACAAGTTTTCTTTACCACGCACTTTCTCTTCACCATTTTCATTTGATTTTCCCCTGTAAGTCTATTTCTTCATATATCTCCACGTGCCTTCTAAAACTTTTTTCATTTTATTTTCATATTGAGTTGGTGTGCATATGCACATGTACATATTTAAGTGCCTGTGGAAGCCAGAAGAGGTCATTGGAACCCCCAGAGCAGGAGTTAGAGGTGGTTGTCAGTTGTTCGTTGTGGATGCTGAGAACTAAACAGAGGATCTCTGGAAAAGCAGCAAGCCCTTTTAACTATTGAGCCATCTCTCTGGCTCCTCAATGCCTTCTTTTAACCCACAAGCTGGTTCTTTTTTTTCCCTCTGTCACAGAGTCCATATTACAAAATCAATTTTCAGTTTTATACCTTTTCTTATTTCTTGAGTTTATTTGTTTTGCTTAGGGTTTTTGTTCTCCGTAGCCCTGAGTAAGGGACACTGCCACAAAATTCTGAAAGCGCTGAAATACCTCTTGAGCCATTAAATCTATGAACCCCACCATATGTGAGTAAACAATCCAAACTACAAAATATTCTTTAAAAAGTATAAGCTCAATTTTTACACTGATGAATTCTCTCAATAAGAGAATTCTCTCTTTGACCTTACTTTGACCAGGAAAAATGCTATTACTTGCTAATAATGCTTAGGTCTCTACCCAAAAGAACTGCATATCCACATCTATCTAGAACCCATACACTAAGCACAATCTATAATACTGTGAAACTGAAAGATACTCAATTCTTCTTTCCCTGCTTTCTTATGCACTGTGCCATCCAGCTATTACCTGAATACTATCAACAATAATGTTCATGTAAATTATTGTATATTTATAATGAATATTGTGCTGTAACAATGAGTCCAATATGGCTGAATGTCACCAAATGCAGTAACATGAAAGGAGAAAAAAAGACAGATTACATTCTGTAGAAATGTGGTGGTTCGAAGGATAATGACCCCATAGGCTCATATAGTTGAATGCTTGGTAACCAAGGAGTGGAACTGTTTGAGAAGGATTAGAAGGTTGTGTTTGTCTGTAAATATAATCTTGTTGGAAGGAGTGTGTCACTGCAAACAGCTTTTCTCTAAGAGTTGTCTTGATCATGATGTCTCTTCCCAGCAATACATATAGGAGTATATTTACATCACAGTGGTTTACATATGAAGTTCCCCTACCCCAAAAGGGTCATTAGTTGAAGGCTTGATTCCCAGTTCATGGATGACTGTGCTTAGATCATAAAGGTGCTCACTTCAGACTCAAACTGAATGGGCTATTAAGAAGTAGGGCCTAGTTAGAAGAAGTGGGTCACTGGATGAAGACCTTTGTGGTCATACCTTGTGTCAGACCTTTTCTTTCTACTCTTCTTTGCTTCCTGGATAAGATGTCATGAGCAAGTTTGCCCCAGTCTGCTTTATCACTGAGGTCTCTCATCCTTGTCTCCACCCACAGCAAAGGAGTGAATCTACCATGGACTGAAACCTCAAAATTCACCATCTTAAACAAGCCATTCCTCTTTTTAATTAGTGCTCTCTAGTTAGTATTTGTCACAGAGACAAATCTAACACATTAAAAAAAACAGTCTAATAGATTTAAAAATGGAAAGCCAACTTTAAGAATAAAGTTTAGAATAATAGAATAATGTTCAACTTTAGATAAGACAGTGAATGGCCCAACATGTACTGTGGCTTATTTTAAATTTTATTTTATTTGTATTGTTTTACTTGTTATTTTAAACATTTTAATTACTGAACCAAGGATGTGTTAAGTTTGCAAAAATTCTTAAAGCTATAGACATCTATATTTCACAGATGTATACATTTTCTTGTAAATATTATGCTAACAAGAGGTTAAGGGAGGTATTTTTATTTTAGTTCTAGGATTATATTTGATTAGATACCCCATGTTGCATCAACAATAAAATATTATAAATGCAAAATATAAATATGTTATATGATATGAAAGTAAGGAATATATAAAGCTAAAATAAACTAAAACTAGGGCACACGGTGAAAAACAAGCATAAGAGCTTTGGCATGATTTTCACATGTTTTTGAAAAACCTTGGAGAATGAATCAAAAGAGGCTAGGATGGTATGAGCAAGCTCCCACTTATAAATGGTGTAACAGAAGGCTCACTCACTAGAAGACTACTCCTAGAAGAAACTAATGCAACTTGTCTATCTTAGTTTTTCCGGCGAGCAAGCAAAGCCTTTGAGACTAGTATTAACCTTGCATCAGTTACTCATATACATTTGGAATCTGAATGATGGCTATTTTTACTAAAACTCTAAGAAAATAAAATAACTTTGAATAATCCAGCTGGTAATATTTTTTAAATATGTAAAAACTAATACAGATTGTTTCTGGAGAAAGTTAACTCCAATATATATAAAGAATGCTACAGAGAAAAAATTCCATACAAAAGGGACATTTACAATAATAGTTGTATAAAGTCAACAGACATTCTAGGAGGTAAAGGATCATGAAAAGGAATCATCACAAACAAGGTGTCAGAATTAGAATTTGGAGATATATTAGGCACTGAACATAAAATAACCACATTTAACGGACAGAAAACAAAGGAGACATCAAAACAAATATGAGCATTAAAAAGCTGTATTTATAAGATATCAAACAGAATTAGAAATGAAAGAATGGGATAGTTAAAATAAAGTTCAAAATAAATAACGTTAAATAGATTAAATGGAAGACCAAACAAAATTAAATGTAAATTATTGCACTGGATCCAGAGCAGAGGAAAATTAGGTAAAAATTATTAAACTGGATTTAGGGTAAAGCAAAGGAATATGGAAAATACAAAAAGTAATAAAAGATATAGAAGGCACAGGAAAACAATTTAACGTGTACTTGGTCTGACCTCTAAATAAATACCAGAGAAAATTATACCAAAGTTATTTTTGGCAGAGGTGATTACTATAAATTTTCTAGAGTCCTTGAAAATCCCGGTTGTCAGATCTAGGAAGTCTAACACATTCAAACAAGGTAGAAGTTTTTTACAAATGTATACCATAGTGAACCCAAGGGCATAAAGAACCACCCAGTGTGGTGATGGGCAAGAAAGAGTAATTCCAGTGGGTAAAAAGGGTTGGGATTATTGAGACATAGCTGATGGCTACACATCACACAGCTTTCTCAGAAACATGAAGACAATATGATGATATTTCAACATAAACAAAATAAAACTGAAAAATAGGTGTATTAGTTAGGGTTTCTATTGCTGTGAAGAGACACCATGACCATAGCAATTCTTCTAAAGGAAAATATTTAACTGGGGCTGCCTTACATTTTAGAGGTTTAGTCCATTATTGTCATTGTGGGAAGCATGGCGGCATGAAGGCAGACATGTGGGTGATGGGGAGGTAACTGAGAGTTCTACATCTGGATGGGCAGGCAGAAGGGAGAGAGAGTGACAGTGGGCCTGGCTTGAGCTTCTGAAACTTCAAAGCCCACTCCCAGTGATACACTTCCTCCAACAAGGCCTCACCTCCAATAATGCCACTCCTTATGAGTATATGGGGGCCATTTCTATTCATACCACCACATTAGGTAATCTGGAATATACAGCCAGCAAACTATCTCTTAAACAGTTTTTTTTCAGGCCAACAAATACTGAGAATTTATCAGATCTGATTCAAAGAAATTCTAAAGAATGAATCTTAAGAAAGGAAGACAAGATAATGATATGAGAGATAAACAAACCAAGATGTAACACATAATGGTAAGAGATCAACTGTGCCAGTCTTGAGAATGCTATCTTTGGTGCAAAACCCACGGAAGACGGTAAAAACAAACAATCAAAAAACAAAAAACCCTGAGAAATGTAGAAAGCCTCTTCTGAAGAATAAACAACTCAAGTACCTTGATGAAAGATTCCAGAGACAAATCCTCCAGGGACAGAAAACAGGACTCCACCTTCCCTATAACTTTCCCATTTGAACATGTTTCCACCCACAGAGCTAAGTAACCCACGCTTCTGTCAGCCCCATTAGTTCAAAATTAGCAAACCAAATAGAGCTCAAAGGGAGGCCTCAGAAATAGAACCTCAGAGAATGAATAAAAACTCTACATGCAGATTTCCTATGATACTTAAAGGCAAAGACTCCAATAAATCTTGTCCAAACATCATTCATTTCTGTAGCTAAAACACAGTAGTGGAAATCAAGCTCCAACTAGAAGGTTCTGGCACCCAACTTGGCTTGCACTTGACACACAAGAAAAGTCATCATTTATCAGTAAGGGACACACTTTATCCAACAAGATTATGTTTTCAAAGCAAAGTCAAACCTGAAGTGAGCCAGTAATAACAAAAAATAATGCTTGAAAGTTTTCCTCTAGACAAGTGGTTCTCAACCTTCCTAATGCTGTGACCCTTTAATACAGTGCCACATGTCATAGTGACCCCTTCCAACCATTGAATTATTTTTGTTGCTACTTCAAAAACTGTAATTTTGCTACTGTTCTCAATTGTGTTTTCTCATGGTCTTACGCATCCCCTGTGAAATGGTCATTTGAACTCCAAAGGGTTGAGAACCACTGTTCTTGAATATATTTGTACCTCTATCTCCAATCCTCTTGGATGGCAAAAACATTAGCTAGAATCTAGAATTTTTCATCAACATCTTAAACTCAGTAAAAAGTTGAAGGAAGCTAGAAAGTAGAAAATATTGCCTAGACCAAAACAACAACAAACAAAAACAAAAAAAAGCAAAACCCAAACCAAAACAAAACCCAACCAAACAAAGAAAAAAACCAAAAGATAAGTGAAAGAGATTTTTGAGTCCTTCTAGTAGGTGAGAGATGGTTCAACAATTAAGGCTGACCTTACTATTACAGAGGGCAGGGATTCAGTCTCAGCAAGGCTACTCCCTGCCACATGACTCCAGGGGATTTGACCTCTTCCTCTGGTTTCTGTATGCACCACACCCACATGTGCAAACACACAGGCATACATACATTAAAAACAAATCTTAAAAAAAAAAAGCTGAAAGTGAGACATGGCAAGAAGCTGCAAATGCACACAATTAGTGTTCTATGGGAAAGGAAAGAAGAAGAAGCAATATGTTCATAATTAATGTCTGAGAATTACCTAAGACAGAAGAAAAGCATTAAAGCACAAAGAGCTCTATATTCCCTGAGCAGAATAAATAGAGAGAAATAAATCCACACTGCACAGCCAGCTGCTGAGAACCAAACAGAGAAGATCTGAAGGCCGGCCAGAGGTAAAGACACTTTCTTCTCAAAGAAACAAAAATACAGCTGGCTTTCAAAAGAAATGATGGAAAGAAGAATAGAATAATAGAGTTGAAAGAAAGAAACTATAAAATCTGCCAGCCTACAAGTCTATGCATACCAAAAAGTATCCCTAAAAATTAAAGACAAAATAAAGACAATTTTAGATAACCATAGTCTGAGCAAATCTGGAAACAGCAGAATACAGTACAAGAGTTACTCAAAGGAGCTCCTCGGGATGAAGCAGAACTATCTCAGAAAGACAAAGTACATTATGGGAATAAGCTATGTACGGTAAAGAGTAAACTATGTGCAGATGTACATAAGTATTGGCTTTTAAAAAAGTAAATAAATATCATATCTTGTGGTAAGGTATAAAGCAAAATCAAATATATGACTAACACATCTGAATGGATTCATGGAAATGAATTGGATTAAGATTTTTGTTTTAAAATAGGTAAAAGTAATCATTTGCAGTTATAAATACTGTGGCTAGCTGTAATATGTTTAATTACTGTTAAAACTGGTAAAAATTATATTATTCAAAAATAATGTAAGGACTGGGAGATGGGTGAGTCTCTAAGAGTATTTGGTCTCCAACGATGATGAACTGAATTCAATCCCTAGCACTCACTTAAATATCTGGGATGGAGGATTGGCAGAACCCCAGTGCTGTGAGATGGAGACAGGAGGGTGCCCTGACTTTCTTGACCAGGCAGCATAGCAGACATAGCAAGTCTTGCACTCAGTGAGTTACTGTCTCTCCAGGGAATAGGATGAAGAGTGATACAGTAAGTGTGCTCCCCTAACTCACGTGTGCTGTACTCACAAAACACACAACTTTAAATCTACACAAATAATATAGAGGGAAAAACGCTATAAAATATTTGATTCCAATGGAATGATCAAAGTACATAGTATACATGTATGAAATTCTGAAAAAAAATATTTTAATGTACAAAGATAAAATTTGTTACCTGTACACCTGAGCCTGGTGAACTTCTATCATATGTAATTTATACCTGAGTTTTTATTAGAAATAAACAAGTCTGTATTTGAAAGACAAATAAATAAGGCAAACATCAGGTATGGAATCCTTGATCTGACCTTGATTTTTTTTTGTATGTAGTCCTAACTGTCCTAGAATCCTCTATGTAGACAAAAACCAGCCTTGAATTCATAGAGAGTGACTTTTCTTTGCCACCTGTGCCACCACACCCATCTTAAATTTAGATTTTTAAAGTGAGATTGATAATTCTCCAGGATTCCTGCATCCAATTCACCAAAATTAACTCATAAAATATCTTAGACAAAGCAAATTTTTATAGCTCTACAATAAGAAATGACAAATTTACCTTATAATGAGAAATTTTAGCATAAGGTACAGTATGTGATAATTCTTACAAACAAAATTTTGATGAGGATACATAGGATTAGAATGTATATATATGTATATATATATGACATTGCATAATTAAACACTATACTGTCTTTCCAAGCTCAAAGGAAAATTGGTTTCAATCCTAGTTTTAATAACTAAAAGGAATTGGCATCCTACTCTTTGACTGTAATGTGAACTGGGCTGCATTTACTACATGATGATAAAGCAGTTTTTTTATGACCGGTTGGAAATTGAAAAATGCATTTCTGGGCTGAGGAGATGCCTCAATTGATAAAGTCCTTCCATGAAAGCATAAAGACCTGAGTTTGAACTGTATCATCAAGGTAAAATCTGAGCACAGTGGCATGTATTGGTAATTCCAGCACCTGGGAAATAAAGGCATGTCTGTATCTGCAGCTGGCTGACCAACCAACATAGCCCAATTGGTGAGTTGCAAGTCCCAAGTGAGTGGCCTTGTCACAAAAACAAGACATATTACGATCAGTTGACCTCTAATCTCTGCATGTACACATGTGCACTCTCTTTTATATAAACATTCACACACTGCGTGCATACACACGAGACACATTTCTAAAGAAAATGCGACTAAAACAAGACCATGATGCTGATTGTAAGTCTTTAAACTGCATAATAAAAATGTTCACATAAATCATTATGGGATACAGTTAAAAACCTGGCAGCAGAAACTTAAAACTTTAAAAGCTTAGAAAGAAAAGTTCAGAATTAGTAAGCTAAGTACATAAATTTAAGGCTTTAATATAAGTAAAAACTAATGAGATAAAAAGTGGGGTGTATGTGTGTGTGTGTGTGTGTGTGTGTAAGAGCTAATAAAGTAGGAATTCTAGGAAAAAGAAAGTGGGAATATTTTACTAAAGAAAAGGTCATCACAGTAGAAAATAGAAAGATTTAAACCAATAATGAATTTTAGTAATAATGTTTTTAGTAATACTGAATTTGATTTCATTTAAGTAATGCTGAATACATATGCACACTTTATTAAAATTGAGTCCTTAAGAAAACCTAAATAGTCCTATATTTGTATTTTTAAATAATGGAATTGTTTTATTGTAATTAACTTACAAATAAAAGCACACAGCTTGTTTAAGAAAAACATTCACTATAATAAAGTAATTGAACCAACAAGCCTAAAATCCCCTGAACTCCAACTCCAGAAGATTTTACTATTCAAGGATTAGATAATTGTAATACTGTGCAGATTTTCTATAACAGGGCCAAAGAAAAAACATTACCCATGCTATTTTGAGATGATACCAATGGCAGATCAGAACAGTACAGAAAGCGATAAGTATAGACCAATGTTAGCTTACATAAATGTAAATAATGCTTGTCTCCGTGTGTTATTTATAAATGCCATGACATATGCACTAGAGATACACTGATATTGTAGAGATGTCAGCTAGCTTACTGTTAGACGCTAAATGCTATGCCTTGCCACCAAAATATATTTAAAGAGAGAGAATTACATGATACCTTCTGTTTTTTAAAAAGGCTTATTTTATTTTGTATTGTGTACATGTGTGTGGGTGTATGCATGTGAATGCAGAATCCCACAGAGGTGAAAGGTCTTGGCTTCCCTGGAGCTGGAGTTGCAGTGTGTAGTGAGCTATCTCCAATCCAGGGTAAGGATATATACTCTCAATGGCTAAGCCATCTCTCAGTCCCATGAATCACATGATGCTTCCAATAACCACAGAAATAAGTGATGAAACATTCACTTATGACAAATATACTCACCAAATAAAGAATTTACTGCTAAGTATGGTAAAAGTTATTTTTAAAGTCTACATAGCAAAACCTTTCTAAGCAGTATAAGGATGGGCTTTGTCAAAGCAGGATTAAAGATAAGTAAATAAAGACAAAGTTGTCATAATTTTTAGGTGATATTATTGTCCATATGGCAAAGTTGAAAGTAGGTACTGGTAAATAAAATGACTAATTTATTCTATCAAATTTGATTGACAGGAAATTAACATATAAAGACAAGTATACCAATAAGAGTAGCGAGCTTAAAATAAATTTATAAACACATGGAAAACTTGATTCATGCAGACCAGTGGTGTGAGGATAGGTGATCATCTGCATGGAATAAACAACAAAGTAATTAGTTATCATGTGGATTAAGCATGAATGCCAAATGCAAAACGATTGGTGCCATTAGAAACCATTGGAAAACAATATAGTAGGTTGCTTTATAACCCTGGGGATACAACTGTGTCTTCTGTGTGTGCTTTTGTGTGTGTGGCATGTGTGTGTGTGTGGGGGGGTATATGTGTGCTTCCACTTGTGGAGGCCAGAGATTGTGTGCTACCTGTGAGTGCTGTAAACTAATTGTCAATCTTCAGCAAGGGGAGTATGCACCATGAACAGCTGAGCCATCTCAGCCCCGTGAATTACAAAATTCTTTCAACAGCCACTGAAACAATTGATGAAATGGTTTTCATTTTATTAACTGAGGCAGGATCTCTCCCTAGACTTAAAGTTGAGAATCTGATAGTCTAGCTAATAATTTTGCCTTGGGGTGGGTGGAGGGGAAATCCCTGTTCTTTTTACACTGGTATTACACATGGCTACCATACCAGCCCAACTTGTACATGGGAGCTTGGTATTCCAGCTTTGATCCTCCCATTTACCCAGCAAGGGCCTTTATCCACTGAACCATCTCTCTGGACCCTTGAAGATACAATTCTTTTTTTTTTCTTGAAGATACAATTCTTGTCAAATTATGAAAGAAATTTCTAGTAACTTAAACATACACTTTCCACTGAGAGGCCTGGAGAGATAAGGAGAGAGAAAATCTCAGAAGCAGTCTGGAAGCAGACATTTGTAGCACATGCAATGACTTAGATATTGATTAAGACATGGATTGTATAAAGAAACGACTCCAATGAGTCAATTGGGTACAGAACAACAACTTACTAGGAGAATATGCACAAGCCAGGTATCAGAAAATGCAGTCAGAAAGCTGAATTCTTGACTGGCATACACAAAAGGCAGCCTGCCTTGTTAGCTATGTGGAAATGCTAAGTAAAATCGTACTGGAATGCTACTACTACATACTTGCCAGACTAAAAACATAATTTGTTATGACAGGTCTGTGGAGCACCAAGATCTCCTACCCTTTGCTGGAGCGAGTGCTAACTAGTTTGGCACTTGAGGAAGAATTTAGAAATGACCTAGTAAATCTGAATGTATATACAAATCCTATGACCTATTTATTCTACTCTTGGGTACATGCTCTAAAGAAGCACTTGCACACATAGTCATGGGTGTTAGAAGACATTATGTGGTTGCCATAGTAAACAGTCTTTGTAATGCTTGCCTGTAGGTGTCTATGCCCATGTGAAATCCATCCCATGAATGTGTATACAGGGTGGGGGCAATCAAGAATAGAGTTGACAAAAATAAAGACATGTCATTTTTGAGATTAGAGAAGAAAAAGATAATCTGGTTCATGCCTTTCTTTTGGCAAGCCCTCACTTTAAGATGGGGGTAGAGGGAGCAAGATATTATGTTGCAGCAAGCCTCTATAATGATGCCCACGCTACAAAGAAAGACATGCCCAGCCAAAATCAGGGAGGTCCCAAGTCTACAACAATCCTGTGTTAGCTCCTATGAGCCTTGAGTCAGGCTGAGCAAAATCCCTTTATACTAGAGCATGTGAGGACCTCCAGTCAGAGACTCCAGCTAAGTGGAGTCTAGATCCACAGAAACTGGAGGGTGGCAAAGAAATATTAGGGGTGGTGTTGTTGTTCGTTATTGATTTTATACTGTTACATGTTGGAATAGTTTGTCACATAAAGAAATGAATACATTCCCCCAAGCAAGAAAACTTGAATGCCTAATGGTAGATAGAATAAGTATAGGGTATTAAACTATGAGAAATAAAAATGAAAGAAGTAAAAACAAGGGTGAAGCCCAGAAATATAAGAATACACAGGATAATACTCATGAAATGAAAGTATAACGAAATCATAAAGCAACACACATATTTTACACACAAACGTAGAACTATGCAAAACAGCGTAGTTAAAAGGAAAGCCGGGAAGAATGCCAAGTCTCAGGCAGGGAAGGGCAGAAATGAGACCCTCCAATATGGTATTCAAGCCTTATTTTTTTTTTTAACCCACAAGACGGTCAGGCATTTATTTCATTAATCTTGTAGATTAGATCACTTTGGAATAATATACATTCTTTTTATTCTTAAATCTTTAAAGCAAAGCAAAACAAAGTGAAGAGCTGAAACGCAATCAGTTCGCAAATCCTTTGGAGAATGGACAAATGGTTGGCTGGTCAGCCCATAGACAAGAGAGCATTCCGTTCATCTCTTTAAGGGATTCGTCCTCCACTTTTCCACGATTGTCTAATTGGCAAGATCCTTTTCCCCTTCCCATTTTGTCCTTTGGGGCTCCCTTCACTTCAGGTTGGGCCAACCCAGGAGGCCAACTTTGGAGGGAAAGGGGTGTTTATCTGCCTACTAGATAATCTAAACCTCTACTGCTACAGGCCAAAGGCATTCCAGACTGCGTTCTCCAGAAGCCCCAAACACATTTAGCAGTACCTGGCCCAAATCCTCCCACCCATCTCTCAGAGCAAATTCACTCCAGGCCCCTGGGTGCTTAAAGGACATGGAGAGGACTTTTACCTGATGGCGGGGACAGAAGGCTAAGCAGAGACTGTGGCCTTCCTCCGGAACCTCTGTGGTTCCTTTGATCAAATCCCAATGTGTTCCCTGCAGAACACAAACCACTCCACAAGGAAATGAGGACGGAGGGGAGGGGGTTCCTGGCTGGCGAAGGGATAACAATGCAGGAAGACTGAAGTAGATATCTGAAGCAGTGGAAAGCTCTCACTGTGGAATGCATCAGCCACCTCGGCCCGCCCGGGGTGCCCACATCAGTCCCCCACGCAGCCTCAGGACACTCGCCACCTCCCGCCCCTTTTCCCGCGAAGCACCCCACCCTTTGTCATCGCAGGCCTCTCCTGGTGCAGACCCAATCGCTGACCCCGACTCACTCTGCCTCGCTGTTCCCTGAAGTGCTGCTTCCGAGGCACAACAGCAACGGAGGAAGCTTCCCAAGGGGATGAAGCTTCGGGCCTGCAAGGAATGGGCGGTGGACCAGTGGCTGGGGGACGTGGAAAGTCACTGGCAGAGAAGGGGAGCAAGCAATGGGCCGTCCCGAGAACTGATTGGCCAGACGTGCATGTGGGCGGTGCTCGGCTCCCTACCCCCAGATCTCAGAGGCTCTCCTTTGTGTCAATTTCTGTTCCAAGATGCAACCCTATATCTGGGATGCGGATGAAGTCCCAACTCCTTGGACATGCAGCCGGCCAATGTGCAAAATAGATAGGTAGGTAGGTAGGTAGGTAGGTAGATAGATAGATAGATAGCTTAACACTTTGAACAAATAGAACATTGATAAAACAATAGAGATTTGTCAGAAATTATACACAATTATATTAAGAGAAGAATTAAATCTATGGGTCCTATATTAAATTTAATGAAAAAGTCAAGTTTTGGTAAAAGAGAGTGTGATTACATTTTGTCATGTCTTACCAAAGAGGAAGACTAAGAAGTAACACGTCAGCTCCTGATTCATGCATTCACAGCCACTGAATTACTATAAAATAGAATCCGTGCTGTGTGATGAGTTAGGTAAACCAGTAAGAATCCTGGATTATTTATTTATTGTCTGTCTGCCTCTCTCTCTCTCTCTCTCTCTCTCTCTCTCTCTCTCTCTCTGTGTGTGTGCGTGCGTGCGCATGCATGAATGTACACACTCACACGTATGCCCGTGTGCCCATTTTTAACATGGGAGTTAACCGTGCACAGTGCAGCCTGTGTGTGGTGGTCGAAGGTCCACCTGTAAAATACAGTTCTTTCCTTGCCCAATGGAGGTCCTGAAGATCAAACTCAGGTTGTCAGACTTGGCAGAAAGATCCTTTACCCCCTGAGCCGTCACACTGTCCCAAATATCTGGAGTTTGAAGCTGTTGCATCGTTTCATAAACTAGGAAGTATAATAGTAGCTGCTACAACAAATTGCCAGACAAGAAGGTGAATTAAGTAACACCCTTCTGTCATCTTATAGTTTGTACATCAAAAGCCTGGCACAGGTCCCATTGGGCAAAGCTACCATTCTTTTTGGAAAATCAAAGGAAGAATAATTTTTCTCCCTTCTCCAGCTTCCAGAGAGTGCCTCAAATTATCTGACTTTCCTTGCTCTGCAGAGGCAGTGGGCTCATCACTCCACCCTATACTTCTGCTGTGGCATCTTCTCAGCTTTCTGATGTCCTCAGTTCCTTAGGGGACCTTGGTATCCATTCCACTGGTTCTATCCAAATGACTTCTCAGCTCAAGGTCAGATAACTAGCAAGCCTAATTCCATCTAGACTACAACTTCTTGGTCCTGTAACATTGCATCCTAACAAGCTTTAGAATGATACATGGTTTCTGAGGGGTTATGTGTTTTTCACCAAAGATATGTTAGGATGTTTTTGTTCTCTGTTTGTGATACTTGTCTCTATCAGGTTTAAAATAGGACTTTACAAGTACATGTGACAAAGATCATGCAAATGTCTGCTTTAACCTGAAAGGGGACAGGTAATTCCAGACATGGGTGATTGTGTCATACTGTCACAGTGATTGACTCCACTCTATTGTAACTAGAATGTCTTCCTTGCAATGTGGGTCCCTTCATCACTGACCTTCAGCTTGATGGCACCTAACTCAACATCAAATCATTCTCTGGGGGTCTTTGTCACATCTCCATCCACACTCAGCCCCTGTGTGCCCATTCTTTCTCTGACTGTTACTTACAGGTTCTTTGCCAAGTAGTACTGGGCCCTGGAGAAAAAGAAAAAAGAGGGGAGCCAGCACCAGGCTCCCAGCATATTTCCGACAGCCTCTGGGAATTTGAGAAGACCTTTCTCACACATTGTCTCACAGTGTGCTTTGGTTGTAACCTGACTGAAGGTAGCCTGGTCCTGTTCTGCCCCAAATCTAGCTGGCCTCTCTTCTTTGACTTTCTTTTTGAGGCCATGTCTCTCATGCCATTCAGTCTTCTTCTCCCCGGATTGTTCAGTTTCCTCCTTGAGACAGTACAGTTCCATAGGCAGAATGTGGAGTGGGCAGATCATATCAACAGAACACCTGCCTTGGTCTCTAAGAACCACTTATTACCACTTCAAATTCTGCTGCTTTGAGAATTGGAACGCACTGTGATAATGTGTGAGAAAAGTCTTCTAGAATTCCCAGGCCCCCTCTTCCCTCTTCTCCAGAGCCCAGCACTTCTTAGAAAAGAGCATGAAACACTCAGAAGAGCAGAAGCCCTGGAACTGGGAGAGGATGGACTGTGACAAGGACCTCATCAGTGAAGGACAGTACATCCTACGCTTTCTCCATACAGAGCAGAGAGGAGCAAAATGCACTGACAATGTATCTCTGCATCCCCTAAGATGCTGAAAATGGGGTGGGGGAAGGAATGGAGGGAGAGAGGGGTGGCTGCCCAGTGATCTGTAGGTTAGGGAGAAGAGGCCCCAGTTCAGTCTGTTTGCTACACACGCATGAGGGGCAGAGTTTGAGTCCAAGTAAAAAGTGTAGTGGCATGGGCTTGTAACCCCAACACTGAGAAGGCAGGGACAGATGAATCCCTGTGGGTTAATGGACAACCAGCCTAATCTACTTGGTGAGCTTTGGGCCACTGTCTAAAAACAAAATGAAACAAAACAGAACAACAATAACAAAGCTAAGACGGATGGCTCCTGAAAATGTATACTCAAGTTACCCTTTGACCTCCACCTATACCC
Source organism: Rhynchomys soricoides (assembly GCA_019843965.1). Lineage (NCBI taxonomy): Eukaryota > Metazoa > Chordata > Mammalia > Rodentia > Muridae > Rhynchomys > Rhynchomys soricoides. The sequence continues at coordinate 4,411,157 of JADRCH010000064.1, read as the reverse complement.
ACACGTGCACACACGCACACACACACACACACACGAAAGCACCTAAGTTTCATTGTCATCCTGTTTCTATCTGTACAAACCCTTTCTGCTGCCTGTATTTTGGAGCTCTTTTGTCCACTGAGGGACAACCCAAACTAAAAGTGGTCGCTTATCCTCTGTGTGTGTGAAGAGAGGCCTGCAGGCATGCAGGTTGTCTCCTTGGAGAGGAGGTTATGGCAAGCAAGCAAGGCAACTGTCTTGGCAGGCGAGCACCAACTCAGCTCCAAGGGGCCCTGGTCTGCAGGAAGGAGTTGGTAATCTGCAAACACCTATCTCCACAGTTCCCCTCACATAATTCTGATCCATAGACACACCAGACCCCTGCAGCTTTCACCATGGTAGCCATAAACATTATTGTCTGACCTTTGAAGGCATTTGGGTTTATAATCCTACCTCTAATGGTTCACTGCATGACGTCCCCCTTAGTGGGTAAAGGGCAATCCCGGCAATGTGGCAACTTGAGTTGAGAAAGGGACACAGAATTGCAAAACACTTGGAAGGCCTCCAAAAGAAAAGCCAAGGACGAGACATCTTGTGGACTTCCTAGGCTTTTTACCACTAGAAATAGTAAGTGGCAGAGACTCATACCACAGCCTCAATTCTGAGAGTAGGAGACACAGTTGTTCTTTTGGATCCCACCTCACATTGGGGATCCAGTGACTGTCACCAGACAAATATTGCACCCTAGGACAGATGGTAATTAGATGTGTCCTAGGGCGTGAGCAGTTTACATTTAGAGCTATTTGTAGCAATGATGCTTGGTGGCATTTGATGAAAAAGTCATTGCACTTTGTGCTTTTAATAACTTGATAGTTTGATTCTTTCTTCAGTATCATTGCTATGATGGTTAATGCTATAGATCAATTTAGCTGGATCATGTACTGCCTGGTTATTTGGAAGGGCACAGTTATGTATGTTTCCATGAGAGTAATGGAAGAAGATGGTCCTTCCTAATTATAGTATGAATGGAAGGAAAAGGCTGACTTTCCTCCAACTAATAGGTTCTTCTTATCCAACTGCCTTCTTACTGGACATTGCCTTTCCCCCTTCTTTCTTTTTTAAGACAGGTCTTGCTGTGTAGGTTGGGTTAGCCCCAAGACTCAGAGAATCACTTGCCACTACTTCCATGTATTGGGATCAAAGGTGTACACTACCACACCCAGCCTAAGACATTAGTTTTAATCTTGTCTTTGGATGTGGATGGAAACAAATCCTTTCCTGGGTCAGACCCCATTGGCCTTCAGCTCCCCTGATTCTCAGGCCTTTGGATACTAACTGAACCAACCATTAGACTTCTAGGTCTCAAGCTTATCAGCAAGCCTTGAATTGGTTAACCTTCACAACTGTAAGAACAGATTCCTTATAATCAATCTTCATGGTGATTTCTATGTGTGCATGTGTGCGCATGTGCGCATGTACGCGCACACACACACATGTCTATACATGTGACTCTTTATATTGTATAACTTTGAAAATCTAAAAGACAGCTCCTCTACTCCCACTTTAGGCTATTCCTTTGGAACCATAGCTATAAGATACTTCTGAATTTGTTTTAGTTTGGAAGTTGAATATGTATTTTAATTAAAACTATTATTTAAAATCAACTCTAAGAGAACATCTCTTGGAATTTTGGGACATTTAAGCTTCCAAATGGGATTTTAATAAAACAAACAAACAAACAAACAAACAAAAAACCTTGTCCATGTTATTGTCTTTATGAATACTTCAACTAGAAAGACAAGATAAAGGCCAGCCTTTCTGTCTAATCTCACTTAAGAGCAGGAACAGTGACCCTTGATCTCCATGACATTACACTGTGATGTACCAAGAAGACAACCTGTTCCAGGGAGACACAGAATCAGTGGTCTGCAGTTTCTTCTTTAGACACTGATTATGAGATACAGTCTAGTACCGATGCTTTTGAATGCAGAGAAAATCAACTCCATTTTATTAGTGAGGTGGAAGACAAAGGATTATGTGAAAATGAAGCACAATTTAAAGAGCAGAGAATACTTACAACTAAGCATTTAAGATCAATTTGTTTAAATGATGTTCCAATCCCCTCTGAGTTTCAAGGAAAAATCTTTTCATAAGTAATACCGATCAACAGAATGCCTACCACTGTTACATTATCAATGTGGAATTTTCAGATCCAATTTGAGGTTGGCTAATTATCCCAAAAATGTCATTTATGACTGCAGGGCATGAGATGTTTGAATGTCTCATATCTTCAGTCTTCAGTTTTTCCTTGGCTTGGATAGCCTTGGCAGTTTTGAAGATGCTACATATCCTCAGTGAAGGATCATTACTTATTAGCCTAGAAGTGAGGCTTCCTCTTCATTGTCAAAACAGGAGTTGTATGATGAGATGCATCATCAGAGACATAATGGGGTAGGTGGGAGGGACTACCATTAGAGGTGAATGTGTTTCTGACTACAGGAAGTTTAAAGAGCTTTTAATGTGAAGGGAATTCACAGATCAGTGCAGTTTTTTGTTTATTCTTTTTATTTTATTTTTTTTTAAATAAAAGTGCTTAGCATTCTATTGGCTTCCTTATTCTTTTTTAAAATATTAAGTTCTGTCTGAGGCACTGAATCTGACAAAGTTTCCTCTTAGAAGCACGTTCTAACGCATACTTAGAAGTTTTCTACATGTTAGGCTGTTGAAAATGATCAACAAGTAGATATTAGATAAAGAAATACACACAGAAAAGAGCAGGATGCTGTCCACTAAAATAAATAAACACAATGTCAAAAGATGAGCTTCTTTCTTTGAATGTGAACTATTAACCATGAGCCTTGATGTTGCAAGGATATTAGGATTGAATGACAGAGACCATTGTCTTCAGCTTCAGATGGCTGGGGTAAGGAGAAAATTTTACTTTTGGCAAAGTAGCCAGGAATAAGCAAATATGATCTTCCAGTGAGGTTTAAATTTTGGGCAAACAGATTGTGGGAAAGGCAGAAGGAAGATGAGCAATGTTTTTAAGAGAGGATATTTATATCAGAAAATTTCAACGCTGTTTCCATAACAATCCATGAAGTTTGGTATGCTGTGCAACTACTCTGACCTTAGTGAAAATTAGGACTTTGACTTCAGGAGCTGGAGCTGGGGAGAGTAGGTGCCTTTAAATGTCAAGGATTATCTCAGTGCCTACTAAGAAGATGTGCTGAATAGTTAAAGAAAAACAGAAGGGGGAAAAAAAAATCAGAGCTCCTTACATTTTTTCCATTAAGAATTTAAATAGAAAGATAAAATAAATCTCATTGTAAAAGAAAGCTAATCAACATTGTTAAATTTTTTAAATTTAAAACCAAACTCAAAAACAAACAAACAAACAAAACAGCTCTAGGCTGTGCCTTACTGGTTAACTTTCCAAGACTTTTAGAGCTGGCAAGATGGCTCAGGGTAAAGGCACTTGCCTCCAATCTGACAACCAGATTCAATCTCAGGGATAGGCATGGTGGAAGGAGAAGACCTAATCACAGGTTGGCCTCTGACCTCTGAATGGACAGTGTGGCACATGTATGTGTACACACACAACAAATAAAATGCAATATAAAAACATTCATAATTTTTGATTTTGAAATTGAGATTCAGAGGAAGTTGCAAAAAGAACCATGCTAACAAACAGGAAGCAGAGTTAGTACAATTTGCAGAGCTGACTGGAGCTTCCCTGTTTTTGAGAGTGCTCTTTTGTATAATACCTGTATCGTTTTATGTCATTTTATGATGCAAGTTTGTGTGTACACCAATCAACTGGTCCATCACAAGATTCCTTTGAGGACTTCCTTACAGTACACACATCCCTACAAATACAATGTCTGTACATTGTAAGCCAGACACTGTTCTGGGTAACAGGAGTATGTTAGTGACTAAGTCTCCAATCTACGTAGATAGAAAACAAATCATTTAAAATGTGAATAGTATATGTTAAGTGATTAGCATCATAGGAAGAAGTAATTTTTACAATGGTTGTAAAGAATTGAGCATGCACACAGCTGCCACTTTTTCTCACACAGTCAGAAAAGGAAGATATAGTTTTCTACATTTTATATGAATAAAGGTTTATAGTGATTTTATATGAATAAAGGTTTATAGTGATTTTATATGAATAAAGGTTTATAGTGATTTTATATGAATAAAGGTTTATAGTGATGAAATGGTTTGCTCGGGGCTATAAAACAAAGAAACTATATATGCAAGAACATAATTTAAGCATTATAGCAAAAATATTCTATGTCAATGCTATTACCAGCTCTTTTTAAATGTTACTTTTAATTTCTGCACAGTAATTTGTGGTCACTCTCCGGGACACAAGCTAAACAAGGTAATGCTTTAAAAATAAATTCTTGTGTTGTAGGTTATGGCAGAACCTGTACTGCTATTCTGTGAGTTCTAAGACCTTCATTATTCTCTCCTTTATTTTTCCTCACAAAATTGGTCATATTATCCTGCCCCATTTTTATACACAGTTGCTAAGTCACTGTGATTTTATTGATTTCAGTACTGCATATTTTTGACATCCATTATATTGCTGTGAGCTTTGCTCTGTCTTGCAGTTAAATTCCTGGGAATTACTTTGATTATTTTGGATCTTTTTTTTTTTAGATTTGTTAGGTAAAGCCAACATAGCATTTATTCTGCTTATTTATTAGCTTAATTGTTAAATATTAGGAAAGAAAATTGAGCCACACTACACAATGGCTCAAGAGTTGTCTTCTGTTCCTGTGCTGTGAGCCATCCTTCTGTCTACAAGCTTCTACAAACATGAATCTCAACCTATGAGGCTTGAAAATGTTTGGGAAAAAAAAGTATATTTGTACATTTTCAGACTTTCTTCCTTTCCATTGCTCCCTGAACTTACTTAGCATTGGCATTGCATCTCATAAGGACTCTAGAGGTGACACAAAGCTCATATCAGAAGATCGGTAGACATAGATCATGCAATCTATGCTATGCTGTCCTGTTCATGTCTAGTGTTCTAGTCTGGGAACTCATTCTCAGTAGATAACCAAGGATGACAGTGATTTTCATTTGACTGTCTTTTGTTCTTGTTGTCATTCATTTTGTTTTTGCTTTTTATAGGTGCAAGAGATTGAAACCTAGGTCTTGAGCCTGATAAGAAAATAGTCTACCACAGGGCTACAATACATCCCTATGCCTTACAATGACTTAAGACAATAGAAACTTACTTGGAAAAGAATGTCAAAATTGGAAATTTTGTACTTTATGCATATGCAAATTATAATAATCAGGAAGGTATTGTGTATTTAGAATAGCCTTAACAGAGTTACATCTAGTTTCTTCAGTGGCTATTCCAGCTCCAACTGGTCTTGGAAAGTCTTCTGCAAATCCTTCTTCTATCCTCTCTTGTCAAGATCTGTGAGTTTGTGGTTAAAAAGTAAGAAAGAAAGAGAAAAAAGCACACCAGCCTTTAGGTTGGGAAGAAACTGGACATGTGTTTTAGCGTTTTAAGGAATTATATAATTTTACAGAACTAGGGAACATTTCTATGGAAGCAAAGAGGAAAAGGTGAGAAAATTTAGAAAGATGAGGTGGTACTGAGGTACAGACAGCCATAAAAGAAATCTAAATGGATCTCTGTACATTGGTGCTGCGTGCTTAAATTAAGGATAGAAGACAGACTTGGAAAGCTGTACAGAGAGGCCACTGCTGACAGCCTGGGAGGCCTTGTGCACCTTATCTGGGCTGAGTCATCATCTCTAGGGCAAGGCTGATGGAAACGAGCAGTTGCATCAGCAAAATACTCAGCCTGATGATGCCTGGGTTCAAGGGCTAAGTTTTGAAACCACCATTTTCCTTGTGGTTATAGTTTGGGCCAAACTTTTAAATACAGTTCAGATGAAAAATGAAAAAATAAATAAAACAGAAGTTCTCCTTTATAACTTTTATTATGATAGTTCAACATAAAAATATTTAAAGGAAAATCTCACTGGCTTACACTCCATGTTTCCATCATTCATTATCCCCTACTATCCCTGGTGATAAGCCTCAGAAGTAAACATGGGCTAACCTGAGCAGAAAATATATTTCTAAGAGGTACTAAAATGCCTAAATAGTCTCCAAGAATTAGCCTCCGAGTTTATCAATACTGGGAAAACATTCAAAAATGATTTGGTACCATTGATTCTATGGATACATCATTATAGTACTCTAGGTCTGAAATTCATATGTAAGAAGCCCCCCTGGCCACTTTTAGACCTAGAATATTTACCAAATCTGGAAATTGAACTGTCTGCTGCCTCTGGTGCCAACCTCAGCAAATTTTATTCTGAACATTTGCTCCTGTATGTCTCTGAGGTATTTTGGCAAGTTCTGACATGAAAGTACGTGCATGACAAAAACTAGATGAGCCTGTGCCTCTAAAGGACATATTGTCCTGGCTATTAGTGACTGCATTTTTACATGTTTGGGAATATTGTCATTCTAGGTGCTGATATATGCTCTCATCTTTATTGGGGAAATGTTTTGTTCCTTAGTTCTGTTGCCCATACTGGATCTCAAGAGAATAGAATGGCTGTGTGTTATCAGAGGCAACACTTTGAGGAGTCTGCTTGGAGTGGTCATTTGAGGTCTTGGGTACAATCTGCTTCTAGGTGTTAGAAATTGACACTTAGGAATATGGATGTACTAGAATAAGGGATGGTTGAGGGGGATCAGGGGAGGAAGGAAAGCAGAGTGCTCCATCGGTACCTGATTAGTTCATTGGGAATGGAGGCAGAGGGTGAGGAGAGGCTATAGTTCGATTTTTAAGACCTACTTTTAATAAGGGTTCTGAAATGCTTTGATCCCCCTTCTCTCCTATCGCCCAACAGTAGGGGAGCAAAGACAGTAAATAAGACAAAGGGGTGTGGACCCCTTTAGAAGTTTAGAAGTAGTTCCTTGGGACTACTCCAATCACCATTTGTTAGGATAACAGCAGTTGATCAAGTTCAGTAGTGTCAGGATACCAAACACAAATCAGCAGTGGTGGTATGATCTTGCAGAAACAGCCAGGCCTCCACCAAATCAGCATGAGTCAGCAGGAGTGACCAGGACCAGCAGGGATGACATGAAAAGTTCTTTGCCCTGCCTCTCTCAACAAAGTGAAGATCAGCAAAGATGAAGACCTTAGATCAAAAAAGCACTTCAAAGCTAGATATGCAAGTATGCAGTCACTGTCCAATGAATTCTATTTATACTTTCTCTGAACATCACATGTCTTCCCACAGGTCTTGCCTCAGGAAAATACAATGGGAGTTTGTCTTAACAAAACACCACGTGACTCTGCATCACATGACATATCCAGAAACTTCCACTTCAAGAAGCCACAACAGATAATCTGCTATAGAGCTGAGGATGAGATTGGGACATTGGATTTGGAGGAAAAAAGTGAAAGCAAAGATCCTTTTTAAAAAAATTAACTTATTATTATTACTTTTTTTACTTATTCACTTTACATCCTGCTCAATGTCCTCCTTCCAGTCAACCTCTCCAGCATCTCCCCCTTCTCCTCTCAGCAGGTGGGGACCCCCATGGGCATCCCCCCACCCAGGCACTTCAAGTCTTTGTGAGGCTAGGCACATCCTCTCCCACTGAGGTCAGACAAGGCAGAATATATCCCACATATAGGCAGCAGCATTTGGAATAGCTCTTCTTCCAGTTTTTCAAGACCCTCATGAAAACCAAGCTGAACATCTGCTACATATGTGCCTAGGCCTAGTCTTGTATGTTCTTTGGTTGGTGGTTCAGACTCAGAAAGCCCCAATAGTCCATCAGTTGACTTTGTTGGTCTTCCTGTGGAGTTTTCATCCGCTCTGGTGCTTGCAATCCTTCCTCTTATTCTTTCATGCATCTCCAAGCTGCATCCACTGGTTGTCTGTGGGTGTCTATTATCTGTCTGAGTCAGCTGATAGGTAGAACCACTCAGAGAACAATGTGCTCTTGTCTGAAAGCATGACAAAGTATCATTGATAACGTTAGGGATTGGTGCTTGCCCATTGGATGGGTCTCAAGTTGGGCCAGTTAGTAGTTGACCTCAGTCGTCGTCTGTCTGCATTTATTGTAGACAGAGTAAATTTTGGGTTGAAAGTTTTGTGAGTGGGTTGCTTATATTTTGATGCTAATTCCACTCTCCTGGGTGGGGCTGAAAAATGAGGAAGGAGTCACATACTCAGGTGACTTCTTGTGAACCATCCCCTAATGAATAAAGGAGCCAATCACTGGGCAAGTAGATGGGATTACCAGGTTGGATGGAAGAAGAGAGGAAGCAGGAGAGAGAGGGGGTCTTTTTGGATGGGGACAGCATGAGGACAAGATGTAGCTACTAATGTCTACAAGTTTCAATGGCAGATTTATCAGGATTTGCCTCCGGAGGATTTAGATGTAATAAGGCTTACAATATTAGGATTTTAGTTGTTGCGCCCAGAGATTGAGTTACCATTGTTTCTGAACTAATTTTGTGTTGTGTTTTCCTTCACACAGGGGCTCATCTGGGTTCAAGAGAGAAAGGCAAAGTGTGGGTTTGCCTTATGTGCAACACAAGGCTATGGGGGTTTTGAAGCTTTGGGTTGTCCTGGTAGTAACTCACCAGTGGGAACTTAGTGATCTGGGTGGAGAGATTTTGGAGCTCTGAGTCAGAGAGTCTCCACAAGATGAGACCTGTCCAACAAGACCACTGGGGCAGAGAGTAGCAGAGTCTAGTGTGAGGACTTGCAGTACCTCTTTTTAATATTTCCCACAACTGGTTGGTATCTCTATTGCTCCACTGGGATTCCTGCCTGACTAAAGAAGGTGACATCTTCAGGTTCTATATTCCCAATGTGGTGAGTCATAGCTAAGGTCATCCTCATTAATTCTTGGTTGTCTCTGCCTTCCTTGGGTGTTACGTACTTCCCTGGACAGATTGGCCAATGGCCTCCTAGGGAATGCCTACTGTAGAGGGGGTCTGGGATAAGGGATTGAGTGGAAGGAAGGAAGGTTAGAGGAACAGATCTGCATGGTCCACTGGAGATGAGAGCAGAGAAGAGGGGGAAGGCCACAACAGTTGATCCATTACTGAGATGATGTGAAGACTGTGGGCTTTCTTATAAATGGCATTTATCAGGCTGAAGAAATCCATCTCAAATTATTTAATGTTGTGTTTATTATGGCTAGATGTTGAATATGAAAAGTGCTTTTTCTGCTTCTACTGAGCCAGTCACATGGTCTTTCTTTTGTCTGTTGATATCTGAATCACACTGATTAGTTTGCAAGCATATGTCTAATTTTTTTTATCATGCTATATTATCTTTTTCACATAATCCCTGATTGAATTCATTGGTATTTTGTTAAGAAGTTTGCATTGTGTTAAGTAGGGACTTGGGCTTATAGGATTTTTTTTTATTTGTTTGGCTTTTTGCAACATTAGTTTTTCCTTTCTCTCTTTTTTTTTTAGTATGAAAGTGATGTCTTCTTATCATATCAGTTTGCAAAGGTCTCCTGTTATGAAGTATGTTTGTAAAATTACTTTTCCCTCTGAGTTAAATTTGTTCTTTTTCTTATTCCTTAAGCTAGAGGCTGTAATCATTGCCATGTATGGCAATCAGAGTAGGCATGGTGGAGAAGTTTATTTTGCATCATTTCTCCCTAAGAAGAGAATTTCTGCTCTTATTATGTCTAAGTCTCCAGTTCAAGGCATCAAGGTGCCCACACTCAGGATGGGCTATTTACTCTTAACCAGTCCTCTGAGGAAAAGCCTCTATAGACACTCTCAGTGGTATGTGTCAATGTTCTAGCTCATTAGGATCAAGCCAAGCTGATAATCAAGACTGACTAGCATGAATATAGCCTGTCTGGGTGAATGGTCTATTACATTTGAAACTAAGATGTACTTAGATGTACTTAGCTTGTTGTTGACTAGCTCATTCTACTCGTGACTATTGGAGCAGGCTGTTTGGCAGTGAAGTTTGAATGTTTCATAACCTCATAGTTTTTATTCCTACTAAAAGATTAGAGTTAATGTCTTCAACTTCAAAAGTGAGTGTGTCTGCCTTTCCTTGTCAGCTACTTTGACCAGCATAATAGAAACATTTGCCTACATGTACTCTGCTTGGATATTTAGGACTTTTACTTCTCTGAACCAATATTATTTATAAGCCCACTGTAAATGTAAAATAAATTTGAGACTACATGGACAGTTTTTTTGTGAATTAAAAATTATAACTAACAAGATTAAATATTCTGATATCTGTATTAAGTTATGTGAAAAGTTTATATTAGGAAAACAAACATTTTTAGTATTTCTTTGCTATATAAAAAAAGCATTGTGTTTTGGTTCTATATAATGAATATAAACTGGACTATAGGAGAAGGCATCTTGTTATACTTTTAATATGATTCAACAAGGAGGAACAGCCAGGAGGTAAGAGCCTGCCGACTTCCACCTGTGGCGGGAGACCTCTGCCTGGGCCACCAGGCCTCCATTGCCAACCAGCACAGGGAGAAAGCAACCTGCCCACCCACTTGTGTGGAAAAGCCAGTGGAAGGAGGATTCCAGGCTCAGGGACTGAGGAACAGCCAGGAGGTAAGAGCCTGTCTGCTTCCACCTGTGGCAGGAGACCTCTGTCTTGGCCACCAGGCCTCCATTGCCAACTAGTGTAGGAAGAAAGCAACCCGCCCGCCCACTTGTGTGGAAAAGCCAGCAACAGGAGGACTCCAGACACAGGGACTGAGGAACAGCCAGGAAAGAGAACTGGTCTCCAAGGAACACTGACACCTGGGCCTGTAGGAAAGACAATCCACAGTCAAAGAGAGAAAGACCAGCTAACACCAGAGATAACCAGATGGTGAAAGGCAGGGGCAAGAACACAAGGAACAGAAACCAAGACTACTTGGCTTCAACAGAACCCAGCGCTCCCACTACAGCCAGCCCTGGATACCCCAACACACCAGAAAAGGAAGACTCAGACTTAAAATCACTTATCAAGAGGATGATACAAGACTTTAAGAAGGAAATATATAACTCCTTTAAAGAAATAGAAGAGAACACAGGTAAACAACTGGAAAACCTTAAAGAGAACACACAGAAATCCTTAAAGAATTACAGGAAAACACAATCAAACAAATGAACAAAATCATTCAGGAATTAAAAAAAGAAATAGAAACAATAAAGAAGTCACAAAGGGAGACAATCCTGGAGTTAGAGAACATAGGAAAGAAATCAGGAGTCATAGATGCAAGCATTACCAACAGTATACAAGAGATGGAAGAGAGAATTTCAGGTGCAGAAGATACCATAGTAAACATGGACACAACAGTCAAAGAAAACACAAAATGCAAAAAGCTTCTAACCCAAAACATCCAAGATATCCAGGATGCAATGAGAAGACAGAACCTGAGAATAATAGGTATAGAAGAGAGTGAAGATTCCCAACGTAAAGGTCCAGTAAATATCTTCAACAAAATTATAGAAGAAAATTTCCCTAACCTGAAGAAACAATGAACATAAATATACAAGAAGCCTACAGAACACCAAATAGATGGTCCAGAAAAGAAATTCCTCCCGTCACATTATAGTCAAAACACCAAATACACAAAACAAGGAAAGAATGTTAAAAGCAGTAAGGGAAAAGGGGCAAGTAACATATAAAGGCAGACTTATCGGAATTACACCAGACTTCGCACCAGAGACTATGAAAGCTAGAAGATCCTGGTCAGATCTCATACAGACTCTAAGAGAACACAAATGCCAGCCAAGGATGCTGTACCCAGCAAAACTCTCAATAATCATAGATGGTGAAACCAAAATATTTGATGACAAATCCAAATATGCATAGTATGTTTCCACAAACCCAGCCCTACAAAGAATAATACATGGAAAATGCCAACTCAAGGAGGGAAACTACACTCAAGAAAAAGCAAGAAAGTAATCTTTCAATAAACTCAATAGACGATAACCACATAAACAACATCAAAAATAACAGGAAACAACAATCACTAACCTTTAATATCTCTTAACATCAAAGTTCTCAACTCCCCAATAAAAAGACATAGACTGACAGACTAGATCCATAAATAGGACCAAGCATTTTGCTGCATCTAAGAAATGCACCTCCGTGTTAAAGACAAACACTACCTCAGTGTAAAGGGCTATAAACAGTTTTCCAGGCAAATGACCCCAAGAAACAGGCTGGAGTAGCCATTCTAATATCGGATAAAATGGACCTTCAACCAAAATTCTTCAAAAAAGATAAAGAAGGACACTTCATACTCATCAAAGGAAAAATCTACCAAGAAGAACTCTCAATTCTGAACATCTATGCCCCGAATGCAAGAGCTCCCACATTCATAAAATATACTCTACTAAAGCTCAAAGCACATATCGCACCTCACACAATAATAGTGGGAGACTTCAACACCCCACTATCAACAATGGACAGATCTTGGAAACATAAACTAAACAGAGACACAGTGAAACTAACAAATGCTATGAACCAAATGGATTTAACAGATATCTATATACTATTTCATCCTACATCAAAAGAATATACCTTCTTCTCAGCACCTCATGGTACCTTCTCCAAAATTGATCATATAATTGGTAACAAAACAAACCTTAATAGATATAAGAAGATTGAAATAATCCCATGCCTCCTGTCAGATCACTACAGATTAAGGTTGGTCTTCAATGGCAATAGCAACAACACAAAGCCCACATACACAAGGAAGTTGAACAATGCTCTGCTCAATGATAACATGGTCAAGGAAGAAATAAAGAATGAAATTAAAGACTTCCTAGAATTTAATGAAAATGAAAGTACAACTTACCCAATCCTATGGGACACAATGAAAGCGGTGTTAAGAGGAAAACTCATAGCTCTGAATGCCTCCAAAAAGAAACTGGAGAGAGCATATACTAACAGCCTAACAGCACACCTGAAAGTTCTAGAACAAAAAGAAGCTAATACACCCAAGAGGGGTAGAAGGCAGGAGATAATCAAATTAAGGCCTGAAATCAACCAAGTGGAAACTAAAAGAACTATACAAAGAATCAACAAAACCAGGAGCTGGTTCTTTGAGAAAATCAAGAAGATAGATAAACCCTTAGCCAGACTAACCAGAGGGCACAGAGACAGTGTGCAAATTAATGAAATTAGAGATGAAAATGGAGATATAACAACAGATTCTGAGGAAATTGAAAATATTATCAGATCCTACTACAAAAACCTATACACAACAAAATTGGAAAATCTGGAGAAAATGGACAAGTTTCTACACAGATACCAATTACCAAAGTTAAATCAGGATCAGATAAACCATCTAATCGGCCCCATAACTCCTAAAGAAATAGAAGCAGTCATTAAAAGTCTCCCAACCAAAAAAAGCCCAGGACCAGATGGTTTCAGTGCAGAATTCTATCAGACCTTCAAAGAAGACCTAATACCAATACTCTTCAAGCTATTCCATAAAATAGAAATGGAAGGAACACTACCCAATTCATTCTATGAAGCCACTGTTACACTGATACCAAAACCCCACAAAGACCTAACAATAAAAGAAAACTTCAGACCAATTTCCCTTATGAATATCGATGCAAAATACTCAAAAAATTCTTGCAAACCGAATACAAGTACACATCACAATGATCATTCACCATGATCAAGGAGGCTTCACCCCAGGGATGCAGGGATGGTTCAATACCCAGAAATCTATCAATGTAATCCACTACATAAAGAAACTCAAAGAAAAAAGCCACATGGTTATTTCGTTAGATGCTGAAAAAACATTTGACACAATTCAACATCCCTTCATGATAAAAGTCTTAGAAAGATCAGGAATTCAAAGAGCATACCTAAACATAGTAAAAGCAATATTCAGCAAAGCAGTAGCCAACATCAAACTAAATGGAGAGAAACTTGAAGCAATCCCACTAAAACCAGGGACTAGACAAGGGTGCCCTCTCTCTCCCTACCTATTCAAAATAGTACTGGAAGTTCTAGCTAGAGCAGTTAGATAACAAAAGGAGGTCAGAGGATACAAATTGGAAAAGAAGAAATCAAAATATCACTATTTGCAGATGATATGATGGTATACTTAAGTGACCTGAAAAACTCCACCAGAGATCTGCTACAACTGATAAACAACTTCAGCAAAGGGGCTGGATACAAAATTCACTCAAGCAAATCAGTAGCCTTCCTATACTAGAAGGATAAACAGGCTGAGAAAGAAATTAGGGAAATGACACCCTTCACAATTGTCACAAACAATATAAAGTATCTTGGTGTGACTCCAACCAAACAAGTAAAAGATCTGTATGACAAGAACTTCAAGTCTCTGAAGAAAGAAATTGAAGAAGACCTCTGAAGATGGAAAGATCTCCCATGCTCATGGATTGGCAGGATTAATATAGTTAAAATGGCCATCCTGCCGAAAGCAATCTACAGATTCAATGCAATCCCCATCAAAATCCCAACTCAATTCTTCATAGACCTAGAAAGACCAATTCTCAAATTCATATGGAATAACAAAAAATCCAGCATAGCAAAAACTATTCTCAACAATAAAAGGACTTCTGGGAGAATCAGCCTCCCTGCCTTTAAGCTATACTACAGAGCAGTAGTGATAAAAACTGCATGGTGTTGGTACAGTGACAGGCAGGTAGACCAATGCAATAGAACTGAAGACCCAGAATTGAACTCCCACACTTATGGTCACTTGATCTTTGACAAAGGAGCTAAAACCATACAGTGGAAAAAAGACAGCATTTTCAACAAATGGTGCTGGTTCAACTGTTGGTCTACATGTAGAAGATTGCGAATTGATCCATTCCTATCTCCCTGTACAAAGCTAAAGTCCAAGTGGGTCAAGGACCTCCACACAAATCCAGAAGCACTATATCTAATAGAAGAGAAAGTGGGGAAAGGTCTAGAACACATTTGCACAGGGGAAAAGTTCCTGAACAGAACACCAATAGCTTGTGCTCTAAGATGAAGAATCGACAGATGGGACCTCATAAAATTACAAAGCTTCTGTAAGGCAAAGGACACTGTAAATAGGACAAAATGGCAACCTACAGATTGGGAAAAGATCTTTACCAATCCTATGTCCAATAGAAGGCTGGTATCCAATGTATACAAAGAACTCAAGAAGCTAGACTCCAGAGATCCAAATAACCCTATCAAAAAATGAGGAAGAGAGCTAAACAGAGAATTCTCAACTGAGGAAACTCGAATGGCCAAGAAGCACCTAAAGAAATGTTCAACATCCTTAGTCATCAGGGAAATGCAAATCAAAACAACCCTGAGATTTCACTTCACACCAGTCAGAATGGCTAAGATCAAAAACTCAGGTGACAGCAGATGTTGGCGAGGATGTGGAGAAAGAGGAACACTCCTCCATTGCTGGTGGGAATGCAAGTTGATACAACCTCTCTGGAAATCAGTTTGGCGGACCCTCAGAAAAATGAACATAATACTACCTGAGGACACAGCTATTTTACTCCTGGGCATATACCCAGAAGATGCTCCAACATGTAATAAAGACACATGTTCCACTATGTTCATAGCAGCCATATTTATAATAGCCAGAAACTGGAATCAACCCAGATGTCCCTCCACAGAGGAATGGATACAGAAAATGTGGTACATTTACACAATGGAATACTACTCAGCAATTAAAACAATGACTTCATGAAACTTTCAGACAAATGGATGGATCTTGAAAATATCATCCTGAGCGAGGTAAGGCAGTCACAAAAGAATGAACATGGTATTTTTTCACTGTTAAGTGGTTATTAGCCCAAGAGTTCATAATACCCAAGTGCCAATTCAGCAACAGTAGGGCTGAGTGGGAGGTCCCAGATGGAGGACTTGGAGAAGGGACAGAAGGAGCTGAGAGAGTTTGCATCCCCAGAAAGGCAACAATAGTTGCAACTGGCCTGACCCCCTGATACTCCTGGAGACTGATCCATCAGCCAAAGAATACACATGGGGTAACCCATGGTGCTGGCCACATATGCGGCAGAGGAGGATCTTGTTAGACATCAGTGGGAGGAGAAGCCCTTGGGCTTGAGGTATTAGATCTCCCAGTATAGGAGAATGCCATGGAGGGAAGACAAGAGTGGGTGGGTGAGTGGGGGAATACCCCCATAGAGGCAGTGGAGGAGGGAGGAAATAGGGAGGTTCCAAAGGGGAGATCTGGAAAGGAGAAAACATTTGACATGTAAATAAAGTAGAAAAAATCTATGATAAAAAATTTGATTCAACAAAAGCAATATTTTAATAATGAAGATAAAGGGTTTTATGTATACATTAAATGTATATACAATGCAGTAGCATATAACTAATTTCCCTATCATATCAAGGATTTCTATTTTCTACTCTTGTTTGATCTCTTTGAAAGGCTCAAAATAGGGTCAAGATTACAGTTTCAAAATACAATTTTCAAGCAAGGCTTATAAGAAGGGACCTTGAGTTCTTGTTCACCATTTCTCTAACTTACCAGGCACAAATCTCTATTTCTTAGAAACCAGGGTTGGTCAGTGAAAATGTAGAGTTTCTAAAAATTGTCTTTTATTATCCAAGTTGTTATTCATCTTTTCAGAAATGATCCAGATTCTGTCACAATCCTGGCTGTTTCTTCTGTCCTACTTGCCAATCATTTCCAGTATACAGCCCAAAAGGGATGATCCACACTGAATCACAGATCCAGTGCAAAGAGAGAAGAAAGAAATCTTTCTACACCTGTGCCTCCCACCTAACTGTGGTTACTCTGTGCTATGGCATGACCATTTTCACTTACATACAGCCCCACTCCAGCCCCTCTGTCCTTCAGGAAAAGT
Source organism: Rhynchomys soricoides (assembly GCA_019843965.1). Lineage (NCBI taxonomy): Eukaryota > Metazoa > Chordata > Mammalia > Rodentia > Muridae > Rhynchomys > Rhynchomys soricoides. Next base: position 4,394,296 of record JADRCH010000064.1, on the reverse strand, counting down.
TGATTTCACTATTGTATGCGATTCTGACCCCCAAGCTGAATCCTACGTTTTACAGTAGAAAGAATGAGAGGTGAAAGATGTCTTGGCAGAAACTGCTGGGACAATTCTATAGATTCACATCAAAACTGAAAACCTGAGGAATCATGAGCATTACCGGATAAAGGACTTTGCTTCTATGTTCTGCACTCAACTCAGATGTGACAATCATTGCCATGGTGATTCAGGTGATTACATTAGATACTGACACATCATGACTGGAGATGTTATACTGCAGGCTAAGTAGCTGCTAGGGAATGTGGGTGTATTTTTATGTCACAGCAGAGTGCTCATAGAGCTAATCATGGCTCTGATAGGACTTCCTGCATGTCATCTCCACTTTATGGCTGACAGCAATTAATTCATCCTATTGTCTGCAATCACAGACCTGGTTAGTGTTATGTAGGATGAGGACTTTTTAAAACCAATTATGGAAAGCAATTTTGGTGTTGCAGTGAAAAACAAAATGCACTTTCACTTTTGAAGTCTTCTTTTAAAAACAGAAGTCACATATAATAATTGCATGAGTCAGTATGATGAAGAGAGTATTTCTTATCAAGGCTGATTGAAACGTTTTTGTGTGGTTCCCACTACTTAGGTATACCATGTCTAACATGTAAGTACAGGAAAGGATAAATGGTAAAGGATCAAGTGAAGTCTTACTTCATTCTGATAATGATATAACCAAAGGGTGTTTGCACAGGAGGCTAGTACTCTCAGAGAAGAGGCTGTCTTTTAGATAATATTACATAATATTCAATTTGAGAAGAATTTTTCTGAATATATATTAGTTGTCATATACACTCATAAATATGGCCCATAGAACTCTATAAATATGTATAATTATTGTTAATCACCTGAAAATGTAACAAAAATACCAAACATTTCTGATGTCTAAAATGTTCACAACCTTTCTTTGAAACTTGGGAAACAGTGTTGACACCTTAGACATTAGATAATATATAGAATGTCAGGAATATTATTAATCTAAAAAGGCACACGGTAAGTGTTCTGACAAAGAACTCCAGGGTGCACAATTTAAAGTTCATGTAATCCCTTGTCAAAAATCCCTTTGACATTTGATTTGAATTTTTCCTGTGATACTATTCTAACTTTTGAAAGGCAGGCATATGAAAAGATGACAATACCAACAGACTAAGTTTTGGTTGGCCTAAATTCAAGCAATATCAGTCGACTATTTACAGCATGTTGCTCACACTGGATGGCTTAGAAGACTCCATAGTAATTCCTAAAAACCAAGGGAGTGGTTTCATGGCAGTAATTATGGACAATGAAATGATAGTTTAATGATGTTGCAAGTGTTACAAAGTGTTTCTCTCATGTAAGAATCTTCCTGTTTAAAAGAACCCAAGAACCAGCTTGGGGCAGAATTATGAGTTTGAGACGTTTGTTTGTTTATTTATTTATTACTTTTATTTTTTTACAGTCCTCCCGGATCATGTTCCCCTTTCCCCTCCCCCTCCCCTCTTCCATCCATTTCCCTCTCTTCTTCTTCCTTCTCTCCCCATGATTGCTTTCTTTTCCCTCCCAAGTGGGATTGAACCATCCTCCCTTGGGCCCTTCAGCTTGTTAACCTTCTTAAGTTCTGTGGATTATATCCTGGGTGTTCTGTACATTTTTGGGATAATATGCACTCATTAGTGAGTACATACCGATGATGTCCTTTTGGATCTGAGTTACCTCACTCAGGATGATATTTTTGAGTAGCATTCATTTGCCTGCAAAACTCATGATGACCTCATTTTTTATTTTTTTTGACCTTGTTCTGAATAGTATTCCATTGTATAAATGGACCACATTTTCTGTATCTCCTCTTCTGTTGTGGGACATCTGGGTTGTTTCCAGCCTCTGGCTATCACAAACAAGGCTGCTATAAACATAGTAGAGCATGTGCCCCTGTATTATGGTGGGGCATCTTTTTTGGGTATATGTGCAAGAGTGGTGTAACTGCGAAATCTCTTCCATACGCTTATATGTTTTAATACTTGGTGCCCATTTGGTAGTGCTATTTGGGGTGGTTATCGAATCTTTAGGAGGGACAACCTTCCCAGAGAAAGTATGTCTTTCATTTTAGCATTGACAATTTATAGCTTCACTCTATTTCCTGTTTTCTCTCTCTGTTTCCTGGGTGCCGATGAAATGCAATCATCCAGCTTCCTGTTAGAGGTACCTGTGGTCATACCTTCCTCTCCATTATGGACTACCTTTCTGGAACTGTAATTCAAAACATACTCTTTCTTCTATAAGTTGCCTTTGTTCATGGTATTTTATTACAGCCACAGAAAATAACCAATACAAAGCAAACCTGGACAACATAACCAAAGTTTGTCTCAAAAGAATACACAAAATACATCTTGAAAATGACAGGGTTGAAACCAGAAAACCAATACCAAAGAATCTAGAATACAAGCAATCCCAGCAAAAGAAAAACCTGTGCCCAAGAGCAATGATGGAAGACAGAGAGCCCAGATATATGTGGAGCAAGCACTTGTAGAATGAGTATTGAGAAAGGAGCAAATGAGTGCCGATGGATGCCAAATTACCAATTATTCAACTTCACCTCAGGAGCACTGGACAGCTGGTGAATGTTTGGAGGTAGAGCTATGGCTTGATTAAATTTAGCATTTGAAATATCACCCTGGCAAATGAGCTCGAGGGGAAATCACCAGTAAAAGGACTAAATTGCTGCTTCAGAAACAGCACTGAGATAGCAGACAAATCTGAACTAAAGTGTAGCAATGGTGCTGAGGTGAGCAGGTTAGAGGAGCATAGCTAGATCTGCTCAGAGTGAATTCCATGTGGACAAACAGAAAACACCGAGTCTTAAACACAGATGCTGATGTGTGCTTGCATGAAAATGATCAGAATAAGAAAAAAAAAAAAGAGTGGGACCAAGACAACCTACTAAATTAATAATGTGCATTAAACAATAAAGGAGTAGCTATAGAAAGGTGAGGGAGGAAGATAGGGGAGACAGAAAGATGGAAAGAGAGAGGGGGAGGGAGCAAAAAAGTAGTTGTGGATACAGGGTATGAAAAACAAGAAATTTGATTGTTAGATTTTGTCTCGGGTTTCTGTTTCTTCCTTGGCTCCTAGAAGTTGATCTCAATCCTGAGATAATAACTTAAGGCTGAGTATACAAACTGTGGCAGGTAGATGATAGAATTTAGCAATAGGTGCATAAGCAGGAGAGAAAATGAACATTAAGTCCTGAGATGATAGACAGTTGTTTACCAGCATGAACAGCAAGATGGAATTGTTGCTGGGCACTGAGTATTGATTTTGGAATGCAAACAGTACCGTGAAAATGCACTTAGATGTTCATCAGCACAGTTTCCGCCGCCCCTGCTTAAACTGGGGGTGTTTGAGGAACTACTCTGTGGAAAGATAAATAAAGCCATTTTAGAGTTAATGCTGAGAATTGGCTTTGTTTCCCAGGCAAGCAAGCAGGATGACTATTCACAGACTATCACATGACAACTAAAGTTCAAGTTTAGGCTATCATAGAACATCATAAAACTCCATGAATCTGGTTTCATTGAACTCGAAGGGGAAAAAAGTCTTCAATGGCATTTAGGAATAGAGAGAGATAGAGGGGAACAGCCTTCCATGGGGACAAAGCAACATGGAAGTCTTCCTCTTGAGGGTTAGGAGTGGTGACAGCAATGAACACTAATGAGTTCCTTAGGGGAGTCTGGCAGTCCCACATTATTAATGCAGTCACTATTGCACTTCCTGAGATCTGTATGTGACCCAATATGAAGACACTTATGAACTTTCTCTCCAAAGGTTTCCTCAAAATCTAGACAAGTCTCAGGTGATTTTGGAGCTCTTAAACTCGATAAAGATATCACGATTCCTTTTTATTGTCTCTTTCTCTCTCTGTCTCTCTCTGTGTCAGAAATGCAGGTTTGAGAGCCATCCCTCTTAAAATGGGCATTTGTCTCTTCAAGGGTGGAAGCACATGGATTTCCCTGCAGAAGGAAAATAGAATAGGTTATGTGAGTGGACTGGGGGCTGATGGAGATGAGAACAAAGGGGGTTAAGTGAAGGAGGGAGGGATGGAAGAAGAGAATGCAGGGAGAGATAAATGAAATTGGGGCTATTTGGAAGACATGTGGAAACCTAGTGAAGAGAAAAGTTCTGGTTTCTTTGGAGACTAAGTGGTGTCATGTGATGTTTCTTTTTTTCATTTATATATTTTTATTTTTATTTTTTTATTTTTCATACTTATATTTACATTTCAAAAGTTTTCCCCTTTCCAGATCTCCCCTTTGGAACCTCCCCATTTCCTCCCCTCCCCCTGCCACTATGGTGGTATACTCCCACCCAGTCACCCACCCACTCTCATCTTCCCTCCTTGGCATTCTCCTATACTGGGGGATCTAACACCCTCAGGCCCAAGGGTCTCTCTTCCACCCCCAACCCCCATGGCTAAAAAGACCCTGCTCTGCCACACATGTGGCCAAAACCACAGATCCCTCCATGTGTATAAATTGGTTAGTAGATCAGTCTCCAGGAGAATCAAGGGGTCAGGCCAGTTGCAACCTTTGCTGCCTCCCTGGGGATGCAACTCCCTCAGCTCCCCCAGTCCCTACCCCAAGTCCTCCATCTGGGACCTCACACTCAGCCCTACTGTTGCTGCCAAGTGACTCATGGGTATTTTGAACTTTTGGGCTAATAACCATTTAACAGTGAGTACATACCATGTTCATTCTTTTGTGACTGCGTTACCTTGTTCAGGATGATATTTTCAAGTTCCATCCATTTGTCTGTGAATTTCATGAAGTCATTGTTTTTAATTGCTGAGTAGTATTCCATTGTGTAAATGTACCACATTTTCTGTATCCATTCTTCTGTTGAGGAACATCTGGGTTGTTTCCAGTTTCTGGCTATTATAAATATGGCTGCTATGAACATAGTGGAACATGTGTCTTTATTACATATTGGAGCATCTTCTGGGTATATGCTCAAGAGTGGAATAGCTGTGTCCTCAGGTAGTATTATGTTCATTTTTCTGAGGGTCTGCCAAACTGTTTTCCAGAGAGGTTGTATCATCTTGCATTCCCACCAGCAATGGAGGAGTGTTCCTCTTTCTCCACATCCTCGCCAACATCTGCTGTCACCTGAGTTTTTGATCTTAGCCATTCTGACTGGTGTGAAGTGGAATCTCAGGGTTGTTTTGATTTGCATTTCCCTGCTGACTAAGGATGTTGAACATTTCTTTAGGTGCTTCTCTGGCCATTCGAGTTTCCTCAGTTGAGAATTCTCTGTTTAGCTCTCTTCCCCATTTCTGATAGGGTTATTTGGATCTCTGGAGTCTAGCTTCATGAGTTCTTTGTATACATTGGATACCAGCCTTCTATTGGACATAGGATTGGTAAAGATCTTTTCCCAATCTGTAGGTTGCATTTTGTCCTATTTACAGTGTCCTTTGCCTTACAGAAGATTTTTAATTTTATGAGGCCCCATCTGTCGATTCTTCATCTTAGAGCACAAGCCATTGGTGTTCAGGAACTTTTCCCCTGTGCCCATGTGTTCTAGACTTTTCCCTACTTTCTCTTCTATTAGATTCAGTGTATCTGGTTTTATGTGGAGGTCCTTGATCCACTTGGACTTGAGCTTTGTACAGGGAGATAGGAATGGATCAATTCGCAATCTTCTACATGTAGACCAACGCACCATTTCTTGAAGATGCTGTCTTTTTTCCACTGTATGGTTTTAGCTCTTTTGTCAAAGATCAAGTGACCATATGTGTGTGGGTTCATTTCTGGGTCTTCATTTCTATTTCATTGATCTTCCTGCCTGTCACTGTACCAATACCATGCAGTTTTTATCACTATTGCTCTGTAGTATAGCTTGAAGGCAGGGAGGCTGATTCCCCCAGAAGTCCTTTTATTGTTGAGAATAGTTTTTGCTATCCTGGTTTTTTTGCTATTCTGTATGAATTTGAGAATTGCTCTTTCTAAATCTATTAAGAATTGAGTTGGGATTTTGATGAGGATTGCATTGAATCTGTAGATTGCTTTCGGCAGGATGGCCATTTTAACTATATTAATCCTGCCAATCCATGAGCATGGGAGAATTTTCCATCTTCTGAGGTCTTCTTTGATTTCTTTCTTCAGAGACTTGAAGTTCTTTTCACACAGATCTTTCACTTGTTTGGTTAGAGTCACATCAAGATATTTTACATTGTTTGTGACAATTCTGAAGGGTTTCATTTCCTTAATTTCTTTCTCAGCCTGCTTATCCTTTGAGTATAGGAGGGCTACTGATTTGCTTGAGTTAATTTTGTATCTGGCCACTTTGCTGAAAGTGTTTATCAGCAGTAGCTGATCTCTGGTGGAGTTTTTCAGGTCACTTAAGTATACCATCATATTGTCTGCAAATGGTGATATTTTGATTTCTTACTTTCCAATTTGTATCCTTTGACAGCCCTTTGTTGTCTGATTGTTTTAGCTAGAACTTCTAGTACTATATTGAATAGATAAGGAGAGGGTACCCTTGCCTAATCCCTAATTTTAGTGGGATTGCTTCAAGTTTCTCTCCATTTAGTTTGAAGTTGGCCACTGGTTTACTGTATATTGCTTTATTATGTTTTGGTATGGGCCTTGAATTCCTGATCTTTGCAAGACTTTTGTAAGGAAGGGATGTTGAACTTTGTCAAATGCCTTTTCAGCATCTAACAAAATGACCATGTGGCTTTTTTCTTTGAGTTTGTTTATGTAGTGGATTACATTGATGTATTTCCAGGTATTGAACCATCCCTGCATCCCTGGGATGAAACCTACTTGATCATGGTGAATGATCATTTTGATGTGTTCTTGGATTCGGTTTGCAAGAATTTTTTGAGTATTTTTGCTTCGATGTTCATTAAGGGAAATTGGTCTGAAGTTTTCTTTTATTGTTAGGTCTTTGTGGGGTTTTGGTATCAGTGTAACAGTGGCTTCATAGAATGAATTGGGTAGTGTTCCTTCCATTTCTATTTTATGGAATAGCTTGAAGAGTATTGGTATTAGGTCTTCTTTGAAGGTCTGATAGAATTCTGCACTGAACTCACCTGGTCCTGGGCTTTTTTTGGTTGGGAGACTTTTAATGACTGCTTATATTTCTTTAGGGGTTATGGGACTGTTTAGATGGTTTATCTGATCCTTATCTGATCCTGATTTAACTTTGGTAATTGGTATCTTGTAGAAACTTGTCCATTCCTCCAGATTTTCCAATTTTGCTGCGTATATGCTTTTGTACTATAATCTGATGATTTTTTAAATTTCCTCAGAATCTGTTGTTATATCTCCATTTTCATTTCTAATTTCGTTAATTTGGATACAGTTTCTGTGTCCTCTGGTTAGTCTGGCTAAGGTTTATCTATCTTCTTGATTTTCTCAAAGAACCAGTTCCTGGTTTTGTTGATTCTTTGTATAGTTCTTTTAGTTTCCACTTGGTTGATTTCAGGCCTTAATTTGATTATCTCCTGCCTTCTAATCCTCTTGGGTGTATTAACTTCTTTTTGTTCTAGAACTTTCAAGTGTGCTGTTAAGCTGCTAGTATATGCTCTCTCCAGTTTCTTTTTGGAGACATTCAGAGCTATGTGTTTTCCTCTTAACATTGCTTTCATTGTGTCCCATAGGTTTGGGTATGCTGTACTTTCATTTTCATTAAATTCTAGGAAGTCTTTAATTTCTTTATTTCTTCCTTGACCAAGTTATCTTTGATTAGAACATTGTTCAGCTTCCATGTGTAAGTGGGCTTTGTGTTGTTGTTATTGCCATTGAAGACCAGCCTTAATCTGTAGTGATCTGATAGGAGGCATGGGTTTTTTTCAGTATTCTTATATCTGTTGAGGTTTGTTTTGTGACCATTTATATGATCAATTTTGGAGAAGATACCATGAGGTGCTGAGAAGAAGGTATATTCTTTTGATGTAGGATGAAATCCATTTGGTTAAATCCATTTGGTTCATAGCATCTGTTAGTTTCACTGTGTCTCTGTTTAGTTTATGTTTCCAAGATCTGTCCATTGTTGATAGTGGGGTGTTGAAGTCTCCCACTATTATTTTGTGAGGTGCAATGTGTGCTTTGAGCTTTAGTAAAGTTTCTTTTATGAATGTGGGAGCTTTTGCATTCGGGGCATAGATGTTCAGAATTAAGAGTTCTTCTTGGTAGATTTTTCCTTTGATGAATATGAAGTATACTTCCTTCCTTCCTTTTTTTTTATGACTTTTTGGTTACAAGTCAATTTTTCCAATATTAGAATGGCTACTAGAGCTTGTTTCTTTGGGCCAATTGCCTGGAAAATTGTTTTTCAGCCCTTGAGGTAGTGTTTGTCTTTAACACAGAGGTGCATTTCTTGGATGCAGCAAAATGCTGGGTCCTGTTTATGGATCCAGTTTGTCAGTCTATGCCTTTTATTAGGGAGTTGAGACCATTGATGTTAAGAGATATTAAAGAATAGTGATTGTTATTTCCTGTTATTTTTGATGTTGTTTATATTGTTTGTGTGGCTATCTTCTTTTGAGTTTGTTTAAAGATTACTTTCTTGCTTTTTCTTGGGTGTAGTTTCCTTCCTTGAGTTGGCATTTTCTATTTGTTATTCTTTGTAGGGCTAGGTTTGTGAAAACATACTGTGCAAATCTGGATTTGTCATATAATATTTTGGTTTCGCCATCTATGATTATTGAGAGTTTTGCTGGGTACAGCAGCTTGGACTGGCATTTGTGTTTTCTTAGAGTCTGTATGAGATCTGCTCAGGATCTTCTAGCTTTCATAGTCTCTGGTGCGAAGTCTGGTGTAATTCTGATAGGTCTGCCTTTATATGTTACTTGCCCTTTTCCCTTTACTGCTTTTAATATTCTTTCCTTGTTTTGTGTATATGGTGTATTGACTATAATGTGACGTGAGGAATTTCTTTTCTGGTCTAGTCTATTTGCTGTTCTGTAGGCTTCATGTATATTTATGTTCATCTCTTTCTTAAGTTAGGGAAGTTTTCTTCTATAATTTTGTTGAAGATATTTACTGGTCCTTTAACTTGGGAATCTTTACTTTCTTCTATACCTATTACCTTCAGGTTCTGTCTTCTCATTGTATCCTACATATGCTGGATGTTTTGGGTTAGGATCTTTTTGGTTTTGTGTTTTCTTTGATGTTGTGTTCATGTTTTCTGTGGTATCTTCCGCACCTGAGATTCTCTCTTCCATCTCTTGTATTCTGTTGGTGATGCTTGCATCTATGACTCCTGATTTCTTTCCTATGTTCTCTAACTCCAGGGTTGTCTCCCTTTTGATTTCTTTATTGTTTCTATTTCTGTTTTTAATTCCTGAATGGTTTTGTTCATTTGTTTGATTGTGTTTTCCTGTAATTCTTTAAGGGATTTTTGTGTGTCCTCTTTAAGGGTTTCCAGTTGTTTACCTGTGTTCTCTTGTATTTCTTTAAGGGGGTTATTTGTTTCCTTCTTAAAATCTTCTATCATTCTATTGATAATGTGATTTTAAGTCTGAGTCTTCCTTTTCTGGTATGTTGGGGTATCCATGGCTGGCTGTGTTGGGAGAGCTGGGTTCTGATGAAGCCAAGTAGTCTTGGTTTCTGTTCCTTGTGTTCTTTCCCTTGCCTTTCGCCATCTGGTTATCTCTGGTATTAGCTGGTCTTTCTTTCTCTGACTGTGGCCTGTCTTTCTTCCATCCTTTCCTAGGTGTCAATACTCCTTGAAGACCAGATATTTCTTAGTGGAATTTGGGTTTGGAGAGTTGTGGTTCAGGTTCAACTCTCGGCTGCTGACAGAACCAGAAAGGATCTAATCCCTAGCTGACCCTTGTTTCCTGTGTCCTGATGGCTCTGCTAGGGTCCCTCTTGGTCCAGTGAATTTGAAAAGAAGTGGTGGTCTTGCCTGTGCTTAAAGGTGTGTCGGCTCTCCTGGTATACCAACTCTCTCCTGGCGCTATTTGAGTATGGATCCCTGTGTCACAAGATCTGCTCTTCAGCCACCGAAAGAAACCAGATCCCTGTTCCTCAGTCCCTGTGACCTGGGAATTCCAGGTGGGACCCTTTGATCAGTCAGTCTTGTCCTGACTCCTGGGAACCTAGCTTTCTCCCAGCGCTATTTGGCTATGGAGCCCTGTTGGCCCAGGCAGAAGTCTCCCTCCACAGACAGAAACCAGAAGGCTCTAACTTCTTGGCTTTTCCTAAGTTCCTATGTCTGTAGCCCTCCTCCCACTGTCATGTTATTTTTTATTGGAAGCTGCCTTAGGAGAAGATGTTTTGCTGTAGCTGACACACGAGAGGATGTTTTGTTGAGACAGACACTTGAGAGGACATATGATGTTTGGAAAGAATATAAGTAGAACCACTCACTATGCTCTTATATTGGTTTGCAGACTTGTGCTAATTTGGCAGAGTCTTGAGGTTTCTTCTGAATTAAGCCACTGCTACTGATTTGTGTTTGGTGTTTGTCACTTACACTGTACATCCACTGCTGATTCTTGTTTAATGTTTTTGTCTGGACCACTGATATCCTGAAAACAGATTGGAACTCCCCCAAATAACTATTTCTAAACAGGACCACAACCCCTTTTTCCTATTAACCATCTTTCTTCCCTACCTTTGGTTGGTGGGCTAGCAGGGAAGTTGAAGCATTTAAAAACCCTTATTAATGTAGGTTTTGGAAAATCTAAGCCTACACCTAGTGCTTCTTGGAACCTTCGTGGAACCTATGAAGGTGATCTAGCAAAGTCTTCTAGTAATGAAGGATATGGAGCCGTAGTGGGTTATATTCTGTAACACAACTGGCAAAACAAAACAAAAACAAAACAAATCAGAGTCAATGAAATGTTTTCTAATGATATTCTGCTATACTCATAGATCAGTGCCTAAACAATCACTATTAGAGAGGCTTCTTCTAGCAACAGAGACCCACATCCAAAGATTAGCCAGAGTTTAGAGAACCCAATGGTAGAGGAAGAGGAAGAATTTTTGGAGCTAGAAGGATCCAGGACATCTGGAGAACATTGTCCTTAGAATCAACTAAGCAGGGCTCAAATGGACTCATAGATACTCAAGCCACAATTAGAGCCTGCATGGGTCTGTGCTAGATTCTCTGCATATATGTTGTGATTGCTTAGCTTGGTGTTTTTGTGAGACTCCTAACTGTGAAAGTGAGGGTGTTTCTCTTATCTGCTCTTGGAATCCTTTTCTTCCTTGAGTTACCTTGCCCAGCCTTGGTAAGAGGCCTTATACCTAGTCTTATTGCATCTTGTTATGTTGTGTTTTTTTGTTTTTTTTGTTTTTGTTTTTTTTATATTCCTGGGAGGCTTACTCTTTTATGAAGGGAAATGAAAGGACAGTAGTTTGGGGGAGAGGGAGGGATGTGTGTGGGAATTGGAAGGAATGAGGAAAAGCAAGGCTGTGGTCAGGATGTACTATACAAGATGAGACAAAATTTCAAAAGTATTAAAAAAAGAAAATATATTTTTTCCCCTCAGATAATATATCCTGATTATAGTTTACCTTCTTTCTAGTCCTTTGTGTTCCTCCCTACTTCATCTCCCATCCAGATCCACCCCCTTCCTGCCTCTCATCAGAAAACAAATAGGGGTGTGGGCTCATGGTACAGCAAGATGGACATATGGTTTGGTCTCTGTGATACTAGGAATCACCACAGTTACCAACAAGACAAAACATGGGATGATAAGCAAAACAAAAAAGCCCACTTGGGCACATCCCCGAAGGCCAATCCTTTTGGATTCTTCTCATGCAAAGAGAATTGTGGTAGAAAAAAATATGGGTTGAAGCCAAACATCTAAATTCTGCTATGAGAAAATGTGTCAAGATGTGTCTCATCAAGAATGCCAAAAGATCACAATGTTCATGCTCAATGATGCCTGCTTGAACTTCACTGAGGAAAACAATAAAGTTTTGGTGGCTGGATTTGGTCAAAAAGGTTTGCTGTAGGTGATATTCCTGGAGTCCACTTTAAAGTTGTTAAAGTAGACAATGTGTCTCTTTTGCCCTGTAGAAAGGCAAGAAGGAATGACCAAGATCAAATTTTGTTGATGGAAACACAATAAAATTTTATATTCTGAAAAAGTATAAAAAACAGGCTTCTAATGGATAAAAATAAAATACATAAAATAAAATAAAATAAAATAAAATAAAAACTAACATCTGAATTGGACAAAACCAACAAACAAAAGGAAAAGAGACCAAGAATAAGAAACAGACACATTCATTTGCATACTTCAGAATCCTATTTTAGAAAAAGATTATATATCCTGGAATATTTTGTCTTCTCCATCTATGTTGATTGAGAGTTTTGTGGGGTATAGTAGCCTGGGATGGCATTTGTGCTCTCCTAGAGTTTGCATGACCTCTGACCACACTCTTCTGGCTTTCATAGTCTCTGTTGAGAAATCTGGTGTAATTCTGATAGGCCTACCTTTGTATGTTACTTGGCCCTTTTCCCCTGCTGCTTTTAATATCCTTTCTTTGTTCTATGGGTTTACTGTTTTAATTATTACTTGACAAGAGGATTTTCTTTTCTGATCCCATTTATTTGGTGTTCTATAGGCTTCTTGAACCTTTATGGTCATTTCTTTCTTTAGATTGGGGAAGTTTTCCTCTATGATTGTGTTGAAGACATTTTTAGGTTCTTTGAGCTGGGAATCTTCATTCTCCTCTATTCCAACTATTCTTAGATTTGGCCTTTTCATTGTTTCCTGAATTTCCTGGATGTTTTGAGTTAGGGGATTTTTATGTTTTGAATTTTCTTTGACAGTTGTGTCAATCTCTTCCATGGTATCTTCTACACCTGAGATTTTCTCTTCTATCTCTTGTACTCTGTTGGTAATACTGACATCTGTAATTCCTGACCTCTCCTACATTTTCCATTTCCAGGTTTGTCTTCATTTGTGTTTTCTTTATTGTTTCTACTTCCACTGTTAGGTCATGGACCACTTTATTCAATTTCTTCACCTGTTTGTGTTTTTCTGTATTTTTAAAAGGGATTTGTTTGTTTCTTCTTTAAGAGCTTCTATCTGTTTAGCTGTGTTTTCCTTTATTTCTTCCAGTAAGTTACTTATATCCTCCTTAAAGGGCTCTATTATCTTCATGAGATAGGATTTTAGGTCGGATTCCTGATTTTCAGATGTGTTATTGTATTCAGGATTTGTTGTGGTAGAAGAAATGGGTTCTGATGATGTCCATGTATATTGGCTTCTGTTGCTTGTGGTCTTGTGCTTACCTCTTGCCATCTAGTTAGATGTTTGCTGGTCTGGGTGACTGTCTGGAGACTGCCTTTTTTGTCCCTGGTTGCTTCAGGTTTCCTGGTAGGCCTGTAGCCCTGGCTGTAGCAGACCACCTGTGGGGTATTCCATCTGGGACCTCTTCAGAGGGATAGAGAAGCTGCTGATAAGTTGCTCTGGCTGCAGTAGATCTCCTAGGAAGCCTTCAGACTATTGGGTCTTCAGAGGAGCATTCAGGCTGTTGTCCTGTGTGAGGATTTTCTATGGGGACTATGGTTTCTGTTTCCCTGTGTGCAGCAGAATTCCAGGGAGGCTTTCATTCTGTTGGGTCAGTTGCCCTGTATGCCACAGAACCCCCAGGAGGTATTCAGACTGTGGTGTCTGTTGCCCCCATTGCCCTGTGTACAGAGGAACTCCTGGGATGCCTTCAAACTATGGTGTCTTCAGGGGAGCAGACAATCTGGAGATCAGTTTCTCAGTTGCCTTGTGTGTCACAGCAGATCTCCTGGGATGCCAGTTGCCTTGTGTGCAGCAGATCTCCTGGGATGCCTAAGGCTGTGGTGTCAGTTACCCTAAGTGCAGTGGATCTTCTGGGAAGGCTCTGGATATGGTGTCTCCAGGGAAGCAGACTAGCTAGCAGTCTGCCGAGCAGAAAGGACCAGGCAGAAGGGGAGGGGCTTTCGGGGTGTGTGTGTGTGTGTGTGTGTGTGTGTGTGTGTGTGTATGTGTGTGTGTGCATTGGGTGGTGATGGGTCCCGAGTGTCCACTGGGCTCCCAGCGGCAGGTGTGGGACTCCCAGAGGGTTTTTACCAAATGCTCTGAGTGCAGCAGATCTTCTGGGATGGCTCAGGATAAGGTTTCTCCTGGGGAGCGGACTAGCTAGCAGTCTGCCTAGCAGAGTACCTTCCTGTATCAAAGACACTAGAACACAGGAGTAAAGGTGCCATATAGGCACTAGTTCAACTTCTCCATGCTCAGTGATTTGTTTAGGTGTTGCAGGGCTTTGCTGTCAGTTTGTTGAGAAGAACTCATTGTCCTGACAACAGCATGAGTTATTTGGGAGTTTCCATGGGATACTCTTTTTTTTTTTTATTTTCATATTTTATTTACATTTCAAAAGTTTCAGATCTCCCCTTTGGAACCTCCCCATTCCCTCCGCCTTCCCCCTGCCAATATGGGGATATTCTCCAACCCACCCACTCACCCACCCACCCACTCACCCACCCACTCTCGTCTTTCCTCCTTGTCATTCTCCTATATTGGGGGATCTAACACCCTCAGACCCAAGGGCCTCTCCTCCCCCTGACGGATAACAAGACCCTCCTCTGCTGCATTTGTGGCCAGCACCATGGGTCTCTCCATGTGTATTCTTTAGTTGGTGGATCAGTCTCCCGAAGTATCGGGGGTCAGGCCAGTTGCCACTGTTGCTACCTCCCTGGGGCTGCACACTCCCTCAGCTCCTTCAGTCCTTTCTCCAAGCCCTCCATTTGGGATGTCACACTCAGAACTACTGTGTTGTGAAGTGACTCTTGGGTATTTCAAACTTTTGGGCTAATAACCTCTTAACAGTGAGTACATACCATGTTCATTCTTTTGTGACTGCGTTACTTCGCTCAGGATGATATTTTCAAGATCCATCCATTTGTCTACGAATTTCATGAAGTCATTGTTTTTAATAGCTGAGTAATATTCCATTGTGTAAATGTACCACATTTTCTGTATCCATTCCTCTGTGGAGGGACATCTGGGTTGTTTCCAGCTTCTGGTTATTATAAATATGGCTGCTATGAACATAGTGGAACATGTGTCTTTATTACATGTTGGAGCATCTTCTGGGTATATGCCCAAGAGTGGAATAGCTGGGTCCACAGGTAGTATTATGTCCATTTTTCTGAGGGTCTGCCAAACTGATTTCCAGAGAGGTTGTATCATCTTGCATTCCCACCAGCAATGGAGGAGTGTTCCTCTTTCTCCACATCCTCGCCAACATCTGCTGTCACCTGAGTTTTTGATCTTAGCCATTCTGACTGAAATCTCAGGGTTGTTTTGATTTGCATTTCCCTGATGACTAAGGATGTTGAACATTTCTTTAGGTGCTTCTTGGCCATTTGAGTTTCCTCAGTTGAGAATTCTCTGTTTAGCTCTCTTCCCCATTTTTTGATAGGGTTATTTGGATCTCTGGCGTCTAGCTTCTTGAGTTCTTTGTATACTTTGGATATTAGCCCTATATCAGATGTAGGATTGGTAAAGATCATTTCCCAATCTGTAGGTTGCCATTTTGCACTATTCACAGTGTCCTTTGCCTTACAGAAGCTTTGTAGTTTTATGAGGTCCCATCTGTTGATTCTTCATCTTAGAGTACAAGCCATTGGTGTTCTGTTCAGGAACAATTCCCCTGTGCCCAAGTGTTCGAGATTCTTCTCCACTTTCTCTTCTATTGGATTCAGTGTATCTGGTTTTATGTGAAGGTCCTTGATCCACTTGGACTTGAGCTTTGTACAGGGAGATAGGAATGGATCAATACACAATCTTCTACATGTAGACCGCCAGTTGATCCAGCACCATTTGTTGAAGATGCTGGTTTTTTTCCACTGTATGGTTTTAGCTTCTTTGTTGAAGATCAAGTGACCATATGTGTGTGGATTCATTTCTGGGTCTTCGATTCTATTCCATTGATCTACCTGCCTGTCATTGTACCAATACCATGCAGTTTTTTATCACTACTGCTCTGTAGTACAGCTTGAGGTCAAGGAGGCTGATTCCCCCAGAAGACCTTTTATTGTTGAGATAGTTTTTGCCATCCTGGGTTTTTTGTTATTCCTTATGAATTTGAGAATTGCTCTTTCTACGTCTGTGAAGAATTGAGTTGGGATTTTGATGGGGATAGCATTGAATCTGTATATTGCTTTTGGCAGGATGGCCCATGGGATACTCTTAGCCAACAACTGAATACAACCCTGTCCTGGTACTGAAAGTCTCATTGAATAAGAAGAGATGGCCAGTTGGGACTCTGTCTCCCTAAATATAAGGATATCTCATTAAGATTGCTTTCATATAATTCTAAGAACTTTCCACTGCACTTGGTTTCCAGATGTCTCTACCTCTCATACCCTCCCTCAACCCTAACCCCATATCCCATCGCCTCCCCACCTGATATTCTTGTTCCCATTCCTAACTGTTCCCTAGACTACTCATAAAATCTATTCTATATCCCCCTCCCTGGGAAATCCATTTCCCCTACTCCCAATCCCTTCCTCTATACCTATTCTCTCTAGGTCTACAAAATATAGGTTGATTACCATTTATTTAATGGCTAATAGCCACATATAAGTGAGTACAGACCATATTTATCTTTCTGGGTCTGGGTTACCTTACTCAGAATGATTTACCTGCTAATTTCATGATGTCATTTTTCTAAACTGATGAGTAATAGAGAAAATGACATAGGGTGTCCACAGGTCCTCTGCACTCTGTTTCACTCCAGACCCAAGCCTTAAGGCTGCCCCTAGCTCTACAACAGAACACCAGTAGCAGCCTCTCCTGCCCACCCTTATCTATGCAGCCTGTGAATCCTATAGACCATCTCCCTGTGGCCTCTCCTCCCCTCCTGGTTATTGCATCACATCTCAAAAGTTGGGCACCACCCAAATACTCAACCACAGGCCATGCCTGCCCAATGATCAGGTAGGCAGCCTGCTCATATTCTCCACTCTCTCTATTCTGCAACATCCAATCTTTAGGGTCACCCCTAGCACTCTAAAAGACCATCTCCCCCAGCCTCCCCTTCCTCCTACCTCCAACACCAGTAAGTGTTCTCCATACATACACCAGCCAAGCCAGCAAGTAAAACAGACAATACACTTGGAAAATTCAGAGGAGAAGTAGAAACTGTGGGGATTTGACAGCCAGGCCTAACCTGATGGCTATGTTCTGGCTGTTCTATCCCAGTCAATTAGTGACACTTCTCCCAGAGTGCTCAGACCTGTGTAATAATTTGCACATGATTCCCTTGTGATGGCTAAAGAAACTTAATATGGGATCAGGCATCCCTTAAGGTCATTGACCTTTGTCCTGGAATGCTGTTGGATACCAGTGACCTACTAGTAAGATAAGAATAAGTTAATGATGTTCCTGCTTTCTGTTTTTTGTAAACTTGCTTGTTTCTATGGGACTGGAATGACTTGATCCTTTTATTGCTACACATCAGAAAAGAGAAACAACCGAGGGGAGTAAAACAATTCATGGCCATCTGTGAATCCCATAGATAATTGTAAGGTACATCTTTAATGTTCACCTTTACAAACCCTCCCTTTAGTCTTCTTTGCTATGGTATGCTGTTTGGCTCAAAGGCTTTGCATCCTTCTGCCAGTAGTAAGAATAACATCATTTAATCTAAATTTGTATGAGTCTAAGTTTTTGGTCTTTTCTAGTAGATTTGAATGCTACAACAAAATCAAGAAAAAGAAAACACCCACCCACCCACCCACCACCACCACCACCACCAACAAAAACCCAGAAATCATCACCTAGACTGATAATCACCCCAAACCCAGAAGCCTAGACACCAACATAGGAGTACAGTAAATAACAACTAGGACTATATTTCTCTACCAGAGCCCAAGATCTTGCCAGAATAGTTTCTGAATATTCCAAAAGAGTTGAAACCCACACACACAAAATGACCTTAAAGCCAACTATATGAAGATGATAGAGGTCCTTAAAGAATGAACAAATCCCATTAAAAAGCCCAAACTATTAGAGGAAATGAATAAATTTCTCAAGGAAAGCCAAGAAAACACGAACAATTGAAGAACATGAATAAAACTGTTCAAAACCTGAAAAGGGAAATAGGACCAGTAAGGAAACACTAATGAGGGAATTCTGGAAATAACAAATTTAGGAATGCAACATGAACTACAGAGGAAAGCATCACCAAAACAGGACAAGAGATGGAAGAGAGAATCTTAGACATTGTAGATACTATAGAAGAAATAGATACAGTGACCAAAGAAAATGTTAAATCGTAAACTTCTGTGTTACAAAACATCCAGGAAATCTGTTAAACTATGAAAAAGTAGGTGCCTTGTATCAGTGATCTCTCCAAGACTTGTAACATGAAAGGGTGTTGGATTTTGTCAAAGGCGTTTTCAGCATCTAATTAGGTGATCATGTGATTTTTTCTCCCAGTTTGTTGATATGGTATATTACTTTGATGGATTTTTGTATATTGAATCATCCTTGCATCACCGGGATGAAGCCTACTTGATTATGGTGGTTTATATCTTGGATGTGTCCTTGAATTCAGTTTGTAAGCAAACTGATTAAGGAGTATTTTTGTATGGATGTTCACAGGAGAAGTTGCTGTGAAATTCTCTTTTTTTGTTGACTCTTTGTGTGGTTTGGGTATCGGTAACTATGGTCTCATAAAATGAGTTTGGCAGGGTTCCTTCTGTATCTATTTTATGGAGTAGTTTGAGCAGTTTTGGTATTAGCTCTTCTTTGAAAATCTGGTAAAAATTATCTGGCTCATGGCTGCTTTGGTTGGGAGACTTTTAATGACTGTTTCTATTTCCTTAGGAATTATAGGACTGTTTAGATAGTTTACCTGATCTTGATTTAAATTTGGTAAGTGATATCTATCTAGAAAATCCTCCATTTCATTTAGCTTTTTCAGTTTTCTGGAGTACAGGCTTTTGAAGTAAGACCTCATGATTTTTTACATTTCCTCAGTTTCTGTTGTTTTGTCTATCTTTTCATTTCTGATTTTGTTAATTTAGATACTGCCTCTATGCCTTTTAGTTAGTTTGGTTCAGTGTTTGCCTATCTTTTTGATTTTCTCAAAGAACCTGCTCTTGTTTTATTAAATCTTTGTATTGTTCTCTTTGTTTCTAATTGATTTATTTCATCCCTGAGTTTGGTTATTTTCTGCTGTTTACTCCTCTTTGGTGTGAAAGCTTCTTCTAGAGCTTTCTGCTATAATATTAGGCCGCTAGTATGCGATCTCTCCAATTTCGTTATGAAGATACTTAATGCTATGAACTTTCCTCTTAGAACAGCTTTCATGGTGTCCTAAAAAGTCTGAGTATGCTGTGCTTTCATTTTCACTGAATCTTAGAAAGTCTTTGAATTATTTCTTTTATTTCTCCTTTGACCCAGTAGTCATTGAGTTATTCAGTTTCAATGAGATTACAGGCTTTCTCTTCTTTCTGATGTTGAAGTCCAGCTTTAATCTATGGTGATCTAACAAGGTGCAAGGATGTTCTGCTAAAGCAAGCACATGAAAGGACACATGATGAAGGATTCTTCACTAATAACACTCATGTATTGGTCCACATTGTGCAGTTGAGCTCTTTTTTTCAGGACTCAATAGAACGAAACACCCACAAACTTCTGGTGGTGTGCTGCAGTTTTTTGCTGATTTCACAGACTCTTGCCAATTGACAAAGTGATGTCAATCAAGACAGACTCATGTACTGAGGCAAGACATGTGGTGAATAGTGAAGCAAAACCCATGGAGGTCACATGATGTTTGGAGGGAATATAAATAGGACTCAATAGACTGGGAGCTGCACAGCTAGCTTTTTGGTTTGGCATCTTTGCTGATCTTTGCTTCACTGAGAAAGACATGGCAAAGAATTGGTGTTCCTCCTGGTCCTTCCTGCTGACTTGTGCCAGTTTGGCTGAGGCCCAGCTGTTCCTGCTAGGTTGTGCCACTGCTGCTGCTAGCCCAACACTACCAAACTGTATCTGTCAAGTGTTTGAGTAGATTGAGCTGCCGCTGCTGACCTATGAACTGAACTGATGATTTCCTGACAATACAGATGGGATCTACTCCAAAGAAACATTTCTAAACAGGTCCACTTCCTCAATATCCTTTCTTTTCTACTACCTATGATGGGCAGTGGGCTCGAAGGGAGGTTAAAGTGTTTAAGAACCATTATTAAAAATAGGTTTTGAAAAAAATTGAAGTTACAATGGTCAATTTTGGAACAGGTTCTATGAGATTGCTGGAAAGAAGAAATATTTTTTTATGTTTGGTGAAAGGTGAAAGGTTCTGTAGGTATCTATTAGGAACATTTGGTTCATAACATCTGTTAGTTTCATTATTTATCTGCTTAATTTCTGTTTCCATAATATGTACATTGGTGAGAATGGGATATTGAAGTCTCCTACTATTAATGTGTGAGTTTTGATGTGTGATTTATGCTTTAGTAAAGTTTCTTTCATGGTTGTGGGTGCCCTTGCATTTGTGGCATACCTGTTCAGAAGTGAGATGTTATCTTGGCAGATTTTTCCTTTTCTCAGTATAAAGTATCCTTCCCCATCTCTTTTAATTACTTGTGGTTGTTATTAGATATTAGAATGGCTACTCCAGCTTGTTTCTTGGGTTTGTTTGCTAGGAAACTTTTTCCAGAACTTTACTCTTAGATAATGTCTGTCATTGTTGCTGAGGTATATTTATTATATGCAGCAGAATCATTGATCCTGTTTATGCATCCACCAAGCCTTTTTATTGGTGAATTGATACCAGTGATGTGGAGAGATATTAATGACCAGTGATTGTTAGTTTCTCTTATTTTGATATTGGTGGTGTTTGCTTGTGTGTGTTTCTCTCCTTTTGGTTTTGCTGTTAGATGATTAATTTCTTGTGTTTTCTTGGGTGTACTTACCTTCCTTATGGTGGCATATGCTCAGTAGGGCTGGATTATTAGAAAGATATTGTTTAAATTTGGCTTTGTTGTGGAATATCTTGGTTTCTCCATTTATGGCGATTATGAGTTTTGCTGGATATGGTAGTCTGGGCTGACATCATTTAGGGTCTGTAAGACATCAGTTCAGAATCTTCTGTCTTTTAGAGTCTCTGTTGAGAAGTCAGGTGTAATTCTGATAAGACTGTCTTTATATGTCACTTGGCCTTTTTTCTTTGCAGCTTTTTATACTCTTTGTTTGGTACATTTAATGTTTTGATTATTATGTGACAGGAGGATTTTCTTTTCTGGTCCAATCTGTTTGGTGTTCTGTAAGCTTCTTGTACATTTCTAGGCATCTCTTTCTTTAGGTTAGGGAGGTCTTCTATGATTTTGTTGAAAATATTTTGGGGGCCTTCTCCTACTTCTACTCCTATTATTCTTAGGTTTGCTGTTTTCATAGCATCCCAAATTTCCTGGATGTTTTGTGTTAGAAATTTTTTGGATTTGACATTTTCTTTGATCAATATATCAATTTCTTCTATTGTATCTTCTGGGTCTGAGAGTCTATCTTTAACTCTTATATTCTGTTGGTAATGCTTGTGTCTGTAGTTTCTGTTCTCTTCCTAGGTTTTCCATCTCCATGATAACCTCTGTTTGTGAATTCTATTTTAATTCTATTTTGATTTTCAGGTCTTGAGCTTTATTCATATTTTTTACCTGTTTGATTGTATTTTCCTATATTTCTTTATATTTATTAGTTTCCTCTTTAAAGGCCTCTATCTGATTGTGTTTTCTTGTATTTCTTTAAAAGAGTTATTTATTTCATCTTTAATGCCCTGTATCATCTTCATAAGATGAGATTTTGGTCTGTTAGGATATCTAAGGTTTGCTATAGTAGGAGACCTGGGTTCTGATGGTTCCATATTGCACTGGATTTTGTTGACTGTGTTCTTGTAATTACCTTTAGTTATCTGGTTGTATCTGGTGTTGTCTGGCCTTGTAGTTCCTGGTAGTAGCAGGCTTCTGTGGCTGGTTGTCCTGTGTTGCAGCAGGTCTCCCAAGAGGCAGGAAGAGCTGTTACCTGGGGAGTATAGGGCAGATCCAAAATTGACATTTCAATTCTTAACAACAATTCCCCAAACACAGCTGGCCCGCCTTCTAAAGAAATGCTACTACTACTTAAATAACACATTGATCCTCAGATACAGATATTGAGATGCCAGGAGCCTGCCCCAAGCAATGGTTCTCTCTAGAAGGCAGCTGATGGAGGTGCAGCATCGGAGGCAAGAAAAACTTGTTTTGTAAAAATTGCTTAGTATAAATATTTACATTCTTTGGTATCTCATTATTCTGGAGGCAGAAGCACATGGCTTCAGAGGAATTAACACCTGTTGCTTAACAGGGGTGGAGGTGGGGGAGCAGTGTGATTAAGTAGAAGATTTATTGCTAATGCTCCCTTCTCTGGCCAGGCATCAAGTAGCCTGACATCCAAACCACACAATCACTCAACAAAGAAAGACTATTACAGAGCACTTTTTATCATGAACATAGGTGCAAAAACAAAAACAAAAACAACAACAAAAAAACCCAAACACTCAATGATATACATGTACACAGAATCCAAGAAAACTTCCCATAGATGCAAGAATGTTTCACCATATGAAAATCAGTTGCTAATTCCTGTTTGGCCATGTATAAGGGACTGCTTGACATGGTTCCTGCCCCTGAAACAGAGCCAGCTGTGTGGGGGCCTCCAAAAGTGTTGATGGTTGTGGTGGGTATAAGGTTTGTGTGTATAATATTATACATATTTTTACCTTTCTCCTTCAAGGAGTTTCCTCTCTGCAAGGTTAGTGACTCCATGATAATCAGAGACAGCACTAATCTGGGAGATGAGGGCATATATATGTCTCAGCAAAAATGGTAGAATGCTGTGACCTTCAGGACAGCTTTTAAGGCTGTGAGAAAGAATGCAGAAAACATGAGTTTGAAAATATATAATTTCTTAACTATCCAAATATAGGGATGCAATATGGATTGTAGAAGGAGCTTTGCAGAACTAAAGGAATGAGTGGTGATCACAAGGCAAGGTCACACCCAGCTAAGTTTTTTGTTTATGCTTACAAAGTAATGGTAATTTTAGAGCAGGGTCCCATCCAGCTATCTTATTGTCTGCCCTTGTACTTGCTGTTCTTTTTGTAAGAATCAAGGAGCTAGGGTCCAAGGATGCTGATTCATGGGATAATCAAAAGCAACCTGGGATAATGACTGAATTGATATGTAAAATAAAAAACTGGGCTTTTGATCTGCAAAAAATGAGCTATCTAGAGGGATTTTCAAATAGCAAAAGAAAGTTGTCTTGAGCAGAACTGGACACAGAGAGCAATCTGAAAATGTGTCTTGAGCAGAATACATGTGTGTGTGCGTGCACACACACACACACACACACACACACATCCAGAGTGTGCAAGAGAGACAGACAGAGACAGAGAGACAGAGACAGAGAGAGAGAGAGAGAGAGAGAGCAATCTGGAAAGTTGAACAGAACATAGGCCATCATCTTGGATCCATGATTCGACTTTGAGTTGTTTGTTTTGCCACTACCAGACATTCCTTCTTTCAGGAAACTGGACCTAGCTGATACTGGTCCTTGGCAATCAGTAAATATAATTCACCATATAAATACATTGAAAGGAAAAAAAAACCTACATGAACTTCTCATTAGATGCCAAAAATAGCCTTTGGCAGGGGCTGGAGAGATGGCTCAGTGGTGAATAGCATTGGCTGCAATTCCAAGCATCCACATGATACCTGTCTGTGACTCTAGTTCCAGAGGATCTGACACCCTCACACAGATACACATATAGGTAAAACACTAATGCACATAAATAAAATTTTAGAAAGCCTTTGACAAAATCTAATACCACTTTGTGATGAAAGTCCCCCAAATATTAGGAATACAAGGGACATAATAAAGGGACATGATATTCAAAAGCATTTACAGCAAGATTGTAGCCAAGATCAAATTAAATGGAGATAAACTCAAAGCAATGTCACTAAAAGTAGTAATCAGGATGAGGTTGCCCATTTTCTCCATATCTATTCAATATAATTCTTGAAGTTTTAGCTAGAGAAATATGACAACTAAAGGAGATCAAGGGGGTACAAATTGAAAAATAAGTCAAAGTATCATTATTTTTAGATGGTAAAATACATATAGATGATAGTATACCCAAGTGACCCTAAAAATTCCATCAGGGAATTCCTACACCTAATAAGTACTTTGAGCAAAATGGCTTGACACAAGATTATCTAAAAAGAAAATCAATAGTCCTTCTATATACAGATAACAAACAGATTGAGGAAAATATCAGGGGAACAATACTCTTCACAATAGCCTTAAATAATATAAAATATCTTGGGGTAACTCTAA
Organism: Rhynchomys soricoides; assembly: GCA_019843965.1. Classification (NCBI taxonomy): domain Eukaryota; kingdom Metazoa; phylum Chordata; class Mammalia; order Rodentia; family Muridae; genus Rhynchomys; species Rhynchomys soricoides. Next base: position 4,369,884 of record JADRCH010000064.1, on the reverse strand, counting down.
CCAAGCAAACAGTAAACTTATATGATTAAAAACTTCAAGTCTTTAAAGAAAGAAATTGAAAAAGATATCAGAAGATAGAAAGATTTCCCATGCTCATGAATCAACAGGATTAACATAGTTAATATATCCATCCTACCAAAAGCAATCACATTCAATGCAATTTCCATCAAAACTCTAGCACAATTCTTTATAGATCTTGAAGGAACCATTACTCAATTTCATATGGAAAAGCAAAATGACGAGGACAGCTAAAACAATCTTCAACAGTAAAAGAACTGCTAAAGGAATCGCCATCCAAGATTTCAAGTTGTATTACAGAGCTATAGTAATGAAAACAGCATGGTTTTGGCATAAAGCAGACTATTTATCAATGGAATCAAATTGACGACCCAGACATAAATCCACAGACCTATAGATACCTGGTTTTGATAAAGAAGACAAAAATATATATTAGGGAGAAAAAGACATCACCTTCAACAAGTGGTGCTGGTCAAACTGGTTGTCTGCATGTAGAAGAATACAAATAGACCCATATTTGTATTTGAAGAAAGAAATCAAAGAAAATATCAGAAGATTGAAATACCTCCCATGTTTATGGATTGGCAGAATTAACATAATAAAATGGCCTTTCTACTAAAAGCAACCTATAGATTCAATGAAATACCCATCAAAATTTCAGCACAATTCTTTATAGACCTTGAAAGAACAATTCTAAACTTTATATGGGAAAACAAAGAACCTAAGATAGCTAAAACAATCCTGTACAAGAAAAGAACTTCCAAAGGTATCACCATCTCTGATTTCACTTCATGGAATTGGCATAGAATCAGACAGGTTGATCAATGGAATTGAAAAGAAGACCTAGACATAAATCCACCCACTCATGGACACCATAACCCCTTCTAAGTGAGTACATACCATGTTTATGTGGTAATAAAGTGGAAAATATCCTTGAACATACTGGTATAAGAGACACCCTCCTGAACAGAACACCAATCAAATAGGCACAAAGATCAACAATTTATAAATGGAACCTCATGAAACCACAAAATTTCTATAAGGCAAAGGACACTGTCAATAGGAAAAAATGGCAGCCTACAGAATGAAAAAAATTTTTCATTAATTCCACATCTGGCAGAGGCTAATATGCAAAATACATAAAAAAAAACCCTCAGGAAACTAGACATCAACAAACTAAATAATCCAGTTAAAACTGTGGTATAGATCTAAACAGAGAATTCTCAGCCAATGAATCTCAAATGGCAGGGTAACACTTAAAGAAATGTTCATCATCCTTAGCCATCAGGGAAATGCAAATAAAAATGACTTTGAGATTCCATTTTATATCTGTCAAAATAGCTAAGATCAAAGTTTCAAGTAAAAGCTCATGTTGGCAAGGATGTGGTGCTCCTTCATTGCTGGTCAGAGGGTAAACTTGTACAGCCACTTCGGAAATCAGTGTGGCAGTTTTCCAGAAAATTAAGAATTGATTCAACCCAAGACTCAGCTGTACCACTCCCAGTCATAAACTCAAAGGATGCTCCATCCTCCTACGAGGACACTTGCTCAACTATGTTCATAGCAGCTGTAATAATAGTAGCCCCAAACTGGAAACAACATTGATGTCTCTCAACTGAAGATTGGATAAATAAAATGTGATACATTGACACAACAGAGTAGTACTTGGTAGTTAAAAATAACATTATGAAATTTGCAGGCAAAGGGATAGAACTAGGGGAAAAAAAAAAACCTGATTGAGTGAGGTAACCCAGACCCAGAAAGATAAATATAGTATGTACTCACTTAGAAGTGGTTATTAATGGGCAAGTAAAAGATGATTGTGCTATAATTCACAGACCAAGAGAGGTTAAGTAACAAGGAGAGCTCAAGGACAGACACATGGATCTCTCAGGAAAAGGAAAATAAAATAGATTTTGGTGGGCTGGTGGCAGTTGGGGATGGGAATAGCAGGAATCAGATTGGTCAGGAATAGAGGAAGAGAATAAGTACTGGGATAGACTTCTGCAGACGGGGACCTCAGACTGTGCCACAGAGCTCCATAGCCAAATAGCACCAGGAGAAAGCTAGCATCCTAGGAATGTGGACAAGCCCATGAGTGGAGGTAAGAGTACCACTGCTCAGCCGGACCTGAGCAGAATCCACAGGACACAGGGACCAAGGAACAGCCTGGGACAGGAGTCTTCTAGTTTACTCCTGTGGTCTGTGCCATGAGGCTCCATACCCAAATAGCACAGGAAAAGAGCTACCCTACCAGTGGTGTAGACAAGCCTGGGAGGGGGGTGGCATAAGGCCAGAATCTCTGCTCAGCAGGTCCCACCCAGAACCCTCAGGACACCAGGACTGGGGAGTGGCCTTCTGGTTTACTTCTGAGGCTGGGGGGCTGATCCCTTGATACAGGGCTCCATGCTCAGTCCCAGGGGAGAGCTGATCTCCCAGGAGTGCCAACACGCTTTTGAGCACAGGAAGACCACCACTTCTGTTCAAATTCCTCGATCAAGAGGGACCCTTGCAGAGCCATCAGGACATAGGAACCAAGGAATAGCTGGGGACAGGATCCATCTGGTTTCTGTCTGCATCCCAGAGCTGACCCTGTACCACAGCTCTCCAAACCCAAATTCCTCTCAGAGAGCTGGTCTCCAAGGAGTACTGACACAAAGGCTTGCAGGAGGGACAAGCCACAGTCAGAGAGAGCAAGACCAGCTAACACCAGAGATAACCAGATGGCAAAGGGCACAGGCAAGAAAATAAGGAACAGAAACCAGGGCAACTTGACATAATCAGAACCCAGTTCTCCCAACACAGCGAGCCCTGGATACCCCAACACACCAGAAAAGCAAGATTCAGATTTAAAATCACTTCTCATGATGAGGATAGAAGACTTTAAGAAGGAAATAAATAACTCCCTTAAAGAAATACAAGATAACGGCTAATACAGAAGAAGTACAAGAGAACAGAAATACAGGTAAACAGCTAGAAGCCCTTAAAGAGGAAATACAGGAAAACACAATCAGACAGGTGAAGGAAATGAAAAAAACCATCCAAGATCTAAAAATGGAAATAGAAACAATAAAGAAGTAACAAAGGGAGATAGCCCTGGAGACAGAAACCTAGGAAAGAGATCAGGAGTCATAGATGCTAGCATCACCAACAGAATACAAGATATAGAAGAGAGAATTTCAGGTGCAGAAGATACCATAGAAAACATTGACACAACAGTCAAAGAAAATGCAAAATACAAAAAGCTCCTAACCCAAAACATCCAGGAAATCCAGGACACCATGAGAAGATGAAACCTAAGGATAATAGGTATAAAAGAGAGTGAAGATTCCAAAATTAAAGGGCCAGTAAATATCTTCAACAAAATTATAGAAGAAAAGTTCCCTAATATAAAGAAAGAGATGAACATAAGCATTCAAGAAGCCTACAGAATTCCAAATAGATTGGATCAGAAAAGAAATTCCTCACGTCACATAATAGTCAAAACACCAAATGCACAAAACAAGGAAAGAATATTAAAAGTAGTAAGGGAAAAAGGTCAAGTAACATATAAAGGCAGACCTATCAGAATTACACCAGACTCACCAAAGACTCTGAAAGCTAGAAGATCCTGGACAGATCCCATACAGACCCTAAGAAAACACAAGTACCATCCCAGGCTGCTATACCCAGAAAAGCTCTCAATTACCCTAGATGGTGAAAACAAGATATTCCATGACAAAACCAAATTTACACAATATCTTTCCACAAACCCAGCCCCACAAAGGATAATAGATGGAAAAATGCCAACACAAGGAGAAAAACTACACCTTAGAAAAAGCAAGAAAGTAATCTTTCAAGAAACTCAAAAGAAGATAGCTACACAAACATAAAATAACATCCAAAATAACAAGAAGTAACAATCACTATGCCTTAATATCTATTAACATCAGTGGACTCAATTCTTCAATAAAAAGACATAGGCTGCCAGACTGGATACATAAACAGGACCCAGCACTTTGCTGCATACAGTAAGCACACCTCAGTGTTAAAGATGAACAATACCTCAGAATAAAGGGCTGGAAAACAACTTTCCAGGCAAATGGTTCCAAGAAACAGGCAGGGGTAGCCATTCTAATATTGGATAAAATCAACTTTCAACCAAAAGCCATCAAAAAGATAAGGAAGGATACTTCATCCTGATCAAAGGAAAAATCTACCAAGAAGAACTCTCAATTCTGGATATCTATGCTCCAAATGCAAGGGCACCCACATTCGTAAAAGAAACGTTACTAAAGCTCAAAGCCCACATTGCACCTCAGACAATAATAGTGGGAGACTTCAACACCCCACTCTCATCAGTGGACAGATCTTGGAAACATAAACTAAACAGAGACACAGTGAAACTAACAGAAGTTATGGACCAAATGGATTTAACAGATATCTATAGAACATTTCATCCTAAATCAAAAGAATATGCTTTCTTTTCAGCACCTCATGGTACTTTCTCCAAAATTGACCATGTAATTGATCACAAAACAAACCTCAACAGATATAAGAAGGCTGAAATAATCCCATGCCTCCTATCAGATCACTATGGATTAAGGCTAGTCTTCAATGGCAACAAGAACAACAGAAAGCCCACATACACATGAAGCTGTACAATGCTCTACTCAGTGATTACTTGGTAAAGGAAGAAATAAACAAAGAAATTCAAGACTTCCTAGAATTTAATGAAAACGAAAGTACAACCTACCCAAACTTATGGGACACAATGAAAGTAGTGCTAACAGGAAAACTCATAGGTCAGAGTGCCTCCAAAAAGAAACTGGAGAGAGTATACACTAGCAGCTTAACAGCACAGCTGAAAGCTCTAGAACAAAAAGAAGCTAATACACCCAAGAAGAGTAGAAGGCAGGAAATAATCAAATTAAGGGCTGAAATCAACCAAGTAGACACAAAAATAACTATACAAAGAATCAACAAAACTAGGAGCTGGTTCTTTGAGAAAAATCAACAAGGTAGATAAACCCTTAGCCAGACTAACCAGAAGGCAAAGAGACAGTATGCAAATTAACAAAATTAGAAATGAAAAGAAAGATATAACCGCAGAATCTGAGGAAATTCAAAAAATCATCAGATCCTACTACAAAAGCCTATACTCAACAAAATTGGAAAATCTGGATGAAATGGACAGTTTTCTTGACAGATACCAAATACCAATCTTATATTAGGACAAGATAAACCATCTAAACAGTCCCACAACCCTTAAACAAATAGAAGCAGTCATTAAAAGTCTCCCAACCAAAAAAAAAAAAAAAATCCCAGGACCAGATGGGTTCACTGCAGAATTCTATCAGATCTTCAAAGAAGACCTAACACCAATACTCTTCAAGCTATTCCACAAAATAGAAACGGAAGGAACACTACCAAATTCATTCTATGAGGCCACAGTTACACTGATACCAAAGGCCCACGAAGACCCAACAATAAAAGAAAACTTCAGACCATTTCTCTTATGAATATCGATACAAAAATATTCAATAAAATTCTTGCAAACCGAATCCAAGAACACATCAAAAAGATCATTCATCACGATCAAGCAGGCTTCATCCCAGGGATGCAGGGATGGTTCAATACCCGGAAATCCATCAGTGGGATAAAGGGCCCTTGGGTCTGAAAGTGTTAGATGCTCCAGTATAGAGGAATGCCAGGGAATTAAGACGGGAGTGGATGGGTAGATGGGCGAATACCCTCATAGAGGCATGGGAGGGGGATATGATAGGGGGTTTCCAAAGGGGAGAACTGGAAAGGAGAAAACATTTGCAATATAAATAAAGTATTAAAAAAGGAAATAAAGGACAGCACCTACAATTATGAGAAAAAAAAAGGAAGAAAATACTGGAATAGATGACTCTAATTTGGGTGTATTTCAGTGATAAAATAGGAACCTAGTGCAATGGAAACTCCCTGGTATATACTGGGTAACCCTTGCAAAGTCTTCTAGGAATGGGGGATATGGAGCCTAAAGTGGGTATCTTGGCAAGACCTCCAGTGAAGGGATTAGGACACCATTCCAGTCCCCAAACCTTAACCTACAGTTTTTTCTGCCTGCAAGATGTGCTGAGGTAAAAGTGAAGCTGAACTTATGGGAGTGGCCATCCAATGACTGATCTAACTTGTGACCAGTGCCCTAAGAAGGAACCCATGCCTGACACTGCCTGGAGGGCCTGGAACCAGAGAACAGCAGAGAGATGTAGATTAGAGGAAAATACACTGGGGAAAAATGTCAATGAAATGATTCCTCATAATATTCTGCTATACTTTTAGACATGAGTCTATCATAATCTTCATCAGAGATGCTTCATCTGGCAACTAATGGGAGCAGATGTAGAAACCCAGAGCCAAACTGTAGGTGGAGCTCAGGGAATCCTGTGGAAGAAGGAGGGGAAGGATTGTAGAAGCCAAGGAGGCCAAGGTCACCACCAGAACACACACAGAATTAACTAACCAGGGCTCATAAGGACTCACAAAACTGGACCCATAATCAGAGGGCCTGTATGGGTCTGTCCATGATCCTCTGCATATATGTTACGTTTGTGTAGTTTGGGGTTCTTAGGGGACTTTAAACAGTGGGAGCAGGGTTGGTCTGTCTCTGACTCTTTTGCCTGGCTCTGGGATCCTTTTTGTCTTACTGAGTTGCCTCGCCTAGCCTTAATATAAGGGAAAATGCCAGTTTTATTGTAACTTATTATGCCATATTTGGTCTATATATCTGGGAGGCTTTCCCTTCTATGAAGGAAAAAGAAGAAGTGGATTTGGGGAAGAGGAAAGATAGAGGGAAGAACTGACAGGAGAGGAGGGAAGGGAAAGTGTAGTTGGAATTGATACATAAGCGAAGAATAAATAAAAAAGAAAAAAATCCAACACAATTTTTCACAGACCTTGAAAGGACAATTCTCTACTTCATATGGAAAAACAAAACACAGGGTAGCTACAATATTTAACAATAAAAGGTTTTTTGAGGTCTCACTGTTCATGACTTCAATTTGTACTACAGAGTTTGGAAATTTAAAAATGAGGCAAAGTGTTCAATGATAACTTATTATTTGTATTAGTAGAGATAATGGAAAGGATTGTTTTTCTAGATTTGGAATTGATGGGACACTGGGAAATTCTTTAGTACTGTGAATAGCTATTATGTTTCCTAAATCATACTTATTTCTCAATCCGTGTGGGGGATAGGGGAGAGATAGGGTGGCATATAAGTTATGGAAGCCTCTACCCAACAGAGGTCCATAGAAATTAAGGTCAAAATGCACTCATTGGTTGGTTAATAAAATATGATAGTGAAGTGATAATCAAGTTCCAAGCCCCAGGTGCTTTGCACAGGCGTTTGTGGAGTGTCAGCACCAAGAAATACTAAATGCCATTAAAACACGCTTAAAAAGCAATATGAACAGAAGCATCAGAAGGCATCCCCAGGCCCATGTGTGCTGACTGTGTGGCACCAGTTGAGTGAGAGTTTCTGTTGTTTGGTGAATTTCTATGGGCCATGTCTCTCATGTTTGACCGATGATAAGCTGATCACATTTTCTTTGATATAACATTTATACTGGAGGCCAGATATGAGGAAGGTGTGCTAGGTAAAACATGATAGGGATCTTATTTTTAGAAATTCTATTCTTACTTGGAATAAGAAGGTTTTATGTAGAGATGTAGGGACTGGGTGGGAATAGGAATCTCCTCTGGACAACAGCCTGTGTGATGCCTGAATTTATGACCTTAAAACACCAAGTGGTAATAGAAAATGTAACCAAATCGCCAGCTTTAGCATAGAAGTATATATAACTGAACATCAAATCCTGATTTGTTTTTAATGTTCTGAATTAAAAAGAGAGGAGAAAAATGTAATTACATAGGAGGAGCCTTGTCCTCTAAAAGGCCCCTTAGTGCAGAGAGATGGAGAATATTGCATAATGTTACATGGCTTAGAGAGGACATGTTAGAAGACAAACTCAGAGCAGGAAAGCAGGAAAATTGGGGGTTTATATCAATTTCTATGGTTGTGAGGATTAATTCCTTACTTTTCATTTTTTTTCAGATCTCAGATGCTTCCAACTAAAGATGTTATAAAGGAGCAGAAAATGGTGGGGGGCGGGGGAGTAAGAAAAACTGTATGTAAAATAGTGGGTGAGTATATGATTGAATTAGTGAAAGAACAATATTTGATTTGTTATAGTTCAGAACTAGATTAAAATATTATAAGAAAAACATGAGAGTTTCTATGTAATCAGTGAATACATTTACTTCATTAAAAAGGGGTTAACTGACTAATGTTTGATTTTTAAAATTACATGTATTATGGCATGAAAGAGTTTGTCTAAAGGATCATGGGTACTTTTTGGTGTCTTTTTTTTTCATTTTGTTTTCTTTTGGTATTTGTTTCATTGCCACAAAACACACATTTAGTTCTTGATAAATTACTTCAGTGAGCAATTACTAGATAATTCTCAAAGGCACATAAAGGTAATTTTCACCAGAACCAAACAAAGGTAATTATTTCTTATTCATTTACCTGACAAGTATAATGTGTGTTGTCCATATAGTCATGATTATGGGGCCACTCACTGGAGCCTGGTCCACCCACCAGGGCCAGATCCTTAAAAAAAACTGACTCTACCTCCCCTAATGACCACCAGTTGTCATGCTGGAATGTTGATTGGTATGGGCTTATGCAGGACTTATGGAACTATGGCTACTGTAAATTTATGAGTTCAGTGGTCTTGTCCCAGTCCTCCCCACCTCTGGACTTTACAGCCTCTCTTCTCCATCATCGGTGATGCTTCCTGTGTCTTGGGAATAGGGGTGTAATAGAGAAGTCAGAGGGGATAATATTTCATAGAATGTTTCAAGGGTCCTTTTCCTCCCCTCTTCTCTTTGTCCTACATTCTTTCTTTTCTTTTTTCACACTAGGCATTAAACCCAGGACCTCACACATGGTAAGTATATGCTTTTACTCCTAAGCTATGCCCCAGCTGCAAAGTCGTTCTTGCTGTAGTATTTACTATGTTCTATTCATTATAGTCACAATAGTTATACTGCCTTTCTATAAGTTATAAAATATAGTAGAAGAAAGTCCTTCCTTCATGATACTCATGTCTCAGGCAGTGAGCCACGGGTGTAGGTCATGTTTCAACATGATGTTCTGGTCGATGAGCTTGTTTGAAACACATAAATTTATCTTAAATGGTGTTTAAAGGGGAGGTAGAGGTATGGTGAATATGTGGATACTATGATTCAAATATTGCAAAATAGGATCTTGTTATTTATCACAGGAGAAAGGGGATGCCTAGCAAACAGGTGAGATGTCTGTAGTTGGCCAAATATTGAGTAGAGAACATGAAGTCCAGTTGTATAAGAGAGAGAGTTCAGTAAACCAGACATGGAGACCATATTCGCTGCCCAACACCATTGTGTTCTAAACATCAGCTATGATATTATTCTTGACTCACAGGCTTTTTTGTCTTGTTTATATACATAAATTGAAAAAATATTTCTTCCATTTTATACTTTTTATGTCCACGAAAAATCATAAATTTAGAGAGATCAATAGAACCTACAGACTGTTTGTGGCTGCAAAGACCAAGCTCTGGCTTTCTGACTGGAGTGGTATATCGTGAAATCAGTATTTAGACCTTCATTTATTCATAGTGAAATAAAGAAAAAAACTCAACGACATTTTGATGGAAAGTGAGCACAAAGTAATATGAAGGTACTATTAACTGTAGCTGTGTTAAGACATCTAGCCAACATGTTTCCTCCAGTTATGTTTTGAAATGCAGGTTTTACACACACACACACACATACACACACACACACATACACACACATATACACATACACACACATACACACACATACGAGGGAGGATAAAAAGAATATTTTTATACTAATTATTTTTATTTGTTTTTGGGGTTTTTTTGGTGTTATGAGACTACTAATTATTTTTAAACTACCATAAAATTAGAAACAAATTGGAAGTACGGTAGATTAAGAATAATCATCCAAAATATCATGAAGGTATTCAAGTACTAGAAACATATTTCAGTAAAAATTATTTGTGTACAATGTGCAGCAAGATAAAGTTACTAAAATAAATTATAGCATAAGAAAATATTATGAATTACATGGAAGTCTGTCCATAATCAACTTATTCCAAAACCATTTAAACATTCTGTTAACACATGAAAACTAGGTCAATAAATTTGTCATCTGAGTGACTAATTTGGAGTATAAAGCATATCATTTTGGCTAGGTAAAGATTACATAAGGGAGATGATCAAGGAATCACACACTTCATAAGCCATGATAACATGTGGGGGATTAAAGAGATATGTAATATGTAGCAAAGGGAGTTTATTATTATTATTGTTAGAAATAAAAAAGGTTCAGAAGGAATCTAGTGTGTAGGGAGATGAATGCAGTCATTAGTGAGAGATTTAGGAAGTGTTCATAAAGCTGTTTGATCTACTTTAGGGAAAAGTCCAGGAGAATACTGTAGAATTAATTGAACTTGGGCTACACTGACTAGATCAGAAGGATAGTAAAATCAATGTTGCTCAAACAATAATAGAAGAGAAAAGCATATAAGCTCTGAGCACAGAATCTTTGGAAATGATCACTGCAACCTTGCAAGAGAATTTAGAGACACTACCCCAAAATAGAGAAGAATATTAAAATGGAACCTGAACACTAGAGGAGCACTAAGTAGAACTGCTTTGCCTAAGAATAAAAAAAGACCAAAGAACAAAAGTCTGTGGACTTGATGGTTGCAGGTTATCATAAGTTTTGATTTTTTTTGTAAGTTAATGAGTAGAATTTTCCACTGCTTATAAGACAAATAATACAAAGTGAATCTGGAAAGTAGAAGCCAGTCATGAGGTACAGTTAATTCTAGAATACATACATAATAAACATAATTTCCTAAACATAGATTTGCATATGCATATTTTCTTTAATGAGAGAGAACCCTGAAGGAAATACCTACTCCAGAACAAAGAAACCTGAGCTCCATAAAGAGAAAGAAAGGAGAACACTGAAGGAGGCGGAGAGCAGGAAGTCAAAATGAGTTATTGTAACTAAGAACTGGCACCTGTATGTCCAGGATATGCATGTTCATCTCCAAACATTAATTTCACCAGTAACCCTTTCAGCCACTCAGACTTTGTGTGTAGATGCTCCAGGAGCCTAAGTAGCTTCCTCCAGGCTTTAGAGAGAAGTTTACAATGGTGCAAAACATATTAGACTCATTAAAAATGAGACTTGGCAGTCGTGGAACTGGAGGTGGGCAAGCGGAGCACATGTGTCAAACACTTGCCCAGGCAAGTGCAGCAGGGACCAATCACTAGCCAGTGTTCCATTCTGGTTCTGTGTCTTTCCCTCTACTCACTTGGCAGTTTGAAATGGGGAGGGTGATAAACACCCTGAAATGCCAGCTTCTGGCAGAGTAGTGCTAAGTAAATCTGTAAGATTAATGGAGAAGAGGGCCTCACTCAATCTAGACCTTCTACATAATCATCATTCACCTGCTGAAATATTTTTTCTAATGAACTATTTTTTTTTAAGACTTTTAGAATTTAAATTCTAAATTGAATGCCTTTTAAAAACTGACAGATGCTTTTGCAGGCTGATAGTGATTTTAGAAAAGTAACACTGTAAGTGCAAGTGGGAGGTACAGGACTGAGCAGCAAAGGAGGAGGTGTTGAAAGAGGGGGCAGGTTGTGAGCAGGACATCTGAGAGGAGTATGGTTGGGTAAACCATGTACAACACAGAAATTTCTGGAACTGGCTGCTCTCTTTTGTCCATTGTCTGGTAAGAGAGTTAAAGCAATGACAATGCCACCCTTCTAACTCTGACCAAGCTTCTTCCTGTCCTCAGTCTTTCCCACCTCTGTGCTGATGAAGTGAATATCAGAGAAGAGGTGAGCAAGCAGCAAAAATGAGCCAACTTAAAAAGTAAAGTGAAACTCAGTTCTCTTCAGCATTCAAATTATAATATAATAGATTCACTGAACAGGTTCTTGACCTGCAAAAGCAAGATGGTGACCTCTCTCCAACTACACATGCACCAAAGTTTATACTTTATTCTGGCCTGGGTGATGAAGATTGTACTGTAAGTATTTTCTTTTATTTAGATCATCAAAACATCCCTATTCTTGCTTTCATGAAAACTAGATCCAAAGTATAGTCTCTAATATTTTAAAAAGACTTATTTAGTTAGTTTATGTGCAAGAATATTTTGCACACATGCATATATAGGCACTACAGGACTGCCGTGCCTGGTGCCTCAAGATTTCAGAAGACATTGGATCCCCTGGAACAGGAATTATGGGTGGTCGTGAGCTACCATGCAGGTATGGAAGCCAAACCCTGATCCATTGTAAGAGCAAAAAAATGGCTCTCCATCTCCTGAGCTCCCCAAATGATAGGTTCTTAAGAACAACAAACTCAACAGGTGAAAAGAAAAGTCCCATTACTTTCCCCAATTTAACTAAAGGCTAAGGAGATCAAAGGCTTTCAAAGGGACCATTTGTCCCACTGTTCCCCAAGTCCTTAAGGTTGAAACCAAATGTGAGCTCTCAGATGTAGTGAAGTCTACTTCCTGGGATATTTGTGACTGAATTAATGGAAGGGATATGAGGAAAAATCCTATTTGCTATTTCAACATAGATTGTTGCTACTAACACTCATAAAACTAGGTCAGTTCCTCAATTCATGGCTAAAAGTTCCTACTCCATGTTAGCCACATTTAAGCTTATGTATAGGTTTGTGTTATTAATACTGTGTGTGTGTGTGTGTGTGTGTGTGTGTGTGTGTGTGTTTAGCATTAAACCAAAGCCATGCTTGCTTTTGCACAACAAAACTGTTTCACATCTTGGTTCTCTAATGCTTTCTGCAGGCCTTACCTCTTCTAAATCTTTCCTTGTATAATAGATTAATGCATTTCACCAAGACAAGTCTAGTTGATATGCTTAAGACTTTTCCTTACCATTCCAATTACATCCCTTTTTGCTCATTATTTTATCTACTAATATCATGCATCATTCTCTCCTCATCCTAGAACTGAAGATGAGTTAGTGAAGTGGTAAGGCCGTAAGCATAGTAGTAGCATATAATCTTCAGGCTTTAGCTGATCCCCCTGATACCAAATCACATACACATGAAGGTCCTCAGCTGTCCTCCTGAGGCACAGTAAGCACAAAACACACGGGGATCAGGTCCATCATGATTCAAAGTGCCTGACAGGCAGATGGGAAGGTTACACAGATGAAACAAAAGTATTAATTTTGTGCTTCTTGATGAACAACTGCTTCACTTTCAGTGTAGATTAACATTTTTTTGATGGGAACAGACAACCAGACATGGATACATGAATTCATCCTCCTTGGCCTGTCCAGTAACTGGAATACTCAAGTTTCTCTCTTCATCCTGTTCTTGCTGATGTACCTGGTGACAGTATTGGGGAACTTCCTCATCATTGCTCTGATCAGACTGGACAGCAGACTCCACACTCCCATGTATTTCTTTCTCACCAACCTGTCCCTGGTGGATGTCTCTTATGCCACAAGCATAGTCCCCCAGCTGCTGGCTCATTTTCTCACCACACACAAAACAATCCCATTTCTGAGTTGTGCAGCCCAGTTATTTTTCTCTCTGGGCTTAGGAGGGATTGAGTTTGTCCTATTAGCAATGATGGCCTATGACCGTTATGTTGCAGTATGCAACCCACTGAGATACTCTGCCATAATGCATACAGGACTATGCAGTAGGATGGCTATTGTATCTTGGGTCAGTGGTTCCATCAACTCAGTCATGCAGACTGCTATCACCTTCCAACTGCCCATGTGCACGAACATGTACATTGACCATATATCCTGTGAGCTTCTTGCTGTGGTGAGGCTGGCCTGTGTGGATACTTCTGCCAATGAAGTTGCTATCATGGTATCAAGCATCATTCTCCTTATGAGCCCGTTCTGCCTGGTTCTCCTATCCTACATCCAGATCATCTCCACCATCTTAAAAATCCAGTCCAAAGAGGGAAGAAAGAAAGCCTTCCACACCTGTGCCTCCCACCTCACTGTGGTTGCCCTGTGCTATGGCATGGCCATTTTCACTTACATACAGCCCCACTCCAGCCCTTCTGTCCTTCAGGAAAAGTTGATTTCTCTATTCTATGCTATTCTGACCCCCATGCTGAATCCTATGATTTACAGTCTAAGGAATAAGGAAGTGAAGGGGGCTTGGCAGAAACTATTGGGACAATTCTCTGGGTTTACATCAAAACTGAAATCCTGAGAAATCTTGAACATCATTGAAGAAAAGGGCTTTGTTTCTGTGTTCTGCACCCAACTCAGATGTGACAGTCATTACCATGGAGACAAAGGTGGGGCTGACACGCCATGACTGGTGGTGTTATACAGGAGGTTGAGTGACTTGCTAGGGTGTGGGATGTGAAGTATGGGCATATTTTTATGTCACAGCAGAGTGTACACTGGAGCTAACCTGCACTCTCACTGAGATTCCACCACTACTCAATCTTGATTTATACAGCATGGCAATTTTAAAAAACACTAACCTTTCAATTTTTTGCATTGCTTAATGTCATGAGCCTCTCCTGACTTTTACCTTGTCTACAGGTATCCTATACACATATATATGCCAATACCTTTAAGAAATATTTATGGTGTTTCCAGGGGGCTGGAAATGCATTTTCAGGTCTGTGGCCTCAAATAATGCATGCTCTATGTAATCAGAGGCAGCTACTGAGTCAACATTTCAAAGAAATGGTAGTTAAAGCCTTTAAGATGTTTGTTTGTATAACCATCTACATGTAGCACCAACAACTTTCTGTTAATATGAACAACTGCAGAAAGATAAAATGAAGCTCTTACTTCATCCTTAAAGGGATTAACCAAAGGTTTTCATATACTAGGTTACTATACAGTTAAATAAACTTTAAACTTTGAGGTACTAATAGACAGCCTTCCACCAATTTTAAAGAGACTTTATTGCATATATACAAAAAGTGTATGTGTAAAATATTGCACTGGACTAATTGCTGAGAAATTTAAAAGTCCTTTCTCTAAGTTGTAAAGCAAGTTAAATCCCTAAATTATGACAAATATGTAAGACCTCAGTGATAATATCTGCAAAAGAAAAGCTGTCTCTGCTAGAGTCAAGAGTAGTATTACCTATATAATAGCTACTGTTCATGAACACAGATGCAGACACAGGAAGAGGCTGTATACTTCCAGCTGTGACTGTGCCTTTGTTCACATGTTTGTAACTTTTCTCCATTCCATGACATGTTTACCCATAAACAGTCCCCCCCCCATTTGTCTGAAATCTTTATGTGAAGATGTTTTCAACTTTTATCACTTAGGAAACAGAAATAGGGAGGGCACTGGTTATACAGTGACAGATTAGCATAGTCACATATTCTGCTAGATTTATATATTTTTCATTTTGTTTTATATGTTTTTTAAGACTATACTTTCTCAATGGATTAAACCTTGTGTGGATTAAGATATTTTTTGAAATGATTGCCTTTCCATGTGTATGAAAGGCATTCTCAGTAGAAGGTGGAAAAATATTGCTGCTTCAGTGAGAAGATGAAACAGTGTTTTAATAGTCACTACATACAACTTTCCAAAAAGTGGGGCACTGAAAGGTATGAGGCGGTAGCCTGGTAAGGTCAAGCTAAAGGCTAGAAGCCATGGAGACCATGAAGGGACTGTAGGAGCTTCTCCTGTTCCCAGAACCAGGCCCCTGTCATATAGCTGCAGCACTTCACCTCCCCTTCCCCCTACACATACATAGAGAGATTTGTGGACATCAGTCGCATAGGGGACACACACCAAGCCCTTCCACATGTAGATGATGCATCCCTAATATCTCAGACCAAGACAATAGGAAAATAAACATGACCTACGGTCAAAACAGAGTTCTCCAGGCTAGTGAGGTACCTGGAGGCCCAGAGGGCTTAGCCAATAAGCTTCCCTTCCCAGACATTCCTCCCTGCAAATGATATTTAATCTCAGGTCCACCCTGAGAAGAGGAGTATGGTTTTATGCATTCATTTTCTGCCATGACAATAAACTGTTTGGAACCATGGATTGTCTTTTTCACCAAGATCTGCAGTGGGGAGCCATGAAGGAGGCCATTGCCTACAGAGTCACATCCTAATTCCCTGTAGAAAGCCTCTCGTGTTCCCAGCCACACTGCCACCAAGCCTGCAGCAGCCAAACTAAGGACAAACACTCTTCACTGGGACAAGCCGGAACTCTTCCTCCCCCCCAACCCCACAGCCCCAAGCTAGATGCTGTCCCCAACTGTTCTCTGCTCTTCTGAGACTCCCAGCTGTGCCTGGATGTCCCAGATTCTGAGATCCCCACCACCCAGCCTGGTTGCAGGCCTGGGGACCCCCCAACCAGTTCTGGCTTTTCCATACCCAAGATTGTGCTTTTCCACCCCTGGGGCAGTATTTCAGCACTTCCCTCCAACTCAGCACCAGCCCCAGCAGTGACAAGCACAGTCAAACTCCCCAGTTCTACCTCCCAAGGTGGCCATGTTCTGTGGCAGAGCAGACTCAGGTCAACAACAACCCTACAGAAAGGTACTTTAAAATAAAACTTTTTCTAATGATTACTAACCATAAACTCTCACTTGGGGGTTTTCTTTAAAAAGCACAATTACATTAAAATTACTGTTCAAATAAAAATCTCAGTAAGACGAATGTAGGGCAATAGCTTACTAAGTCTCTGAAAATCCTTTAAATTATGTTCTTATGTCTCCTAATTCCCTTTTCTTAGTACTGGAATTACTTTTTCAGTAGCACTATCCTGTTCATCTCAGTTGGATTTCCTATGCAGTCAGGACTTTTTAATGACATACTGAGGGAATACATTTTCCCCACTCTTCAGACTCCATATCACCTATTATTTTTAGATGCTTTATTGGACTCTGAAGGGCTCTAATAGATCTGAACATGGCAACCATGGTTCTGGCAGGCCTTGCCCTTCCTCCACTTCCTCTTACTTGCTAAACTGTTAGATTACAGTCCTAACACCAGTCTTTAAGGTCTATTCCCTTATTTGGCTACTTCTTCCCCAGGAGGCTGACTACTAAGGTCCAACTATCAAAGTATTAAGGTCCAGAAATCAAAAGCCTCCTTTGAGTTACTCTAATTAACATGCTCAGTTAAAAACAAAACAAAACAAAACAAAACAAAACAACAACCCATTCTAACATGTGTTTTCTCCTTTTCTCTTTATAAACTGCCATTTTTCTATGGGCCATGTCTGTCTCCTCCCTATCCAGAGACAGTCATTTGTTCTTCCAAGGCAAATATCCTCTCTCCCCTCTCTCTTGTTTCCATTCCCTTATTCTTTCCCTGTCTTTGTCTCTTACTCCATGCCCTATATCCCTCTGGGGTGTCAAGGAAATGAAAATAAGAGAGACACATGTACAGGAAAGCTAAGTTTGGGTTCTGTCACTACCTGCAACCTGGAAGCTCAGCATGTTTATTAGGTATGACACAAGGGTAGGGGTAAGCTATTTTCCTGAGAAGGTGTCTGTGGGTAAACATCAGGGGGGGAGGAAGTTTTAGTTGGCAGTTTGCATATATACTGATTAATTGTCCATATACACTCATACTCCAGTGTCAAGGACAGCTTTGCCATTTCTTTTGAGCTTGATTCATGTGGGGAAGTGGCTTTGCTGATTTACATGGGTCTGAGGCCTTGGTCTCCTTGACATGACTGTGTTCTTGTCAAAAGTGTGGATTCATTCAAATCTTCACCCACCCAAGTTTTTCTCCACTACCTACGAAGTAGAACGTCTTGGATGGTGACAACCCTTCTACAAGAGACACAGAGGCACACCACGCTTTTTTTCCTCTGCACACTACAGCAGTTGTGAATATTTCCTCAGGTAGGGATAGGATTTTGTGTGCCCCTTTCATATGTATTGGGGATTTTGCTGGTTTGGTTTTACTCATGGAGTCACAGTGGCTGTGAGTTCATATGTACGACATCTCTGTCCTGACCAGATGTCAGTGTTTCCCAGAACTCATCCACTATCTTTGACTCTTGCCATCTTTCTCTCCCCTTTTCTGAGAAGACTTCTCAGCCCTGGGGTGGGGATTAATATAGATGATCTATTTAGACCAGAGCAATGTACCATATTCTATTCTCTGCACTTTTATCAGTTGTGAGTTTTTGTGTTGATAGTCATCTACTGAAGAAAGGTGTTTCTTCAATGAAGATGAAGAGCTACACAAATTTATGCTTGTAAAGACAAATACTTAGTATGTAGTTTAAATCTATATCCATTTTGTTGAATAAATATAGGAAGTTCTTCTCTAGGGCCTATGAGCTATCCAGTCATGAGTTATTGACCTAGTTAACAGTTTCAGGGATAAGTTGTATCTTGTGGAATTTGTCTTACAGTCAACTGGAAAGTGGTTAGTGATTCCCAAAACATTTGTGTCACTATTGCACCACTGTAACCCATGGGTTTCTAACACCAACTAGTAGCTATTAACATACTGGACTAAATAATGCTTTGTGACTGGAGCTAACCTGTGGTTTGCAGATTGTTCAGGAACATGTCTGACTTCTCTTGACAGCAGTTGTACTTCCTTCCCATCAGACATTGTGAAAATGGGTGAGAGGTACTTCTGACATAGCTTCAATAATTTGTTAGGGAATGCCACAGGTGAGAAATTATGACCTTTAAAAATCCGTCCTTTAAAAATGTAGAAATTATCTCAGCACTATTTAACCTTCCTCTTGCAGAGGTAGTACAGAGAATGGTGAATCAAAATTTAGCCTTTCTCCTTTCTCCATAAAATTTATCATGTGATATATCAAATGAAATCTTTTTTATTGTCTTTATGAGCTTGCTCACGTAAATTGATATAATACATCTCAATATATTCCAATTATTATCTGCTAGAGACCAGCCCCAGAGCTCTGGTGATTCTTTCTGGAAGGTTACTGAGGGGATAGCACTTTAGTGGTGTGTGTATGGGTGTGTGTGTGGCAGTACTTTGTTCTGCAATAAAGATTGATTTCTATATTTTACCTGTCTTTGTCTGAGCCAGAAGCCATAGGCCTCAGGTGATTAACAGGAAGTTGGGGTGAAAGGGAAGAATTAAATAAAGAGGTCCTATGTTCTTTTCTCTACAGGTCTTCCACCTTCCCCCTCCCCAAGGCTGTGAGTTTATTTAACTCTTTGTCAACTAGAGGAAGTCACTTTCAGGAAAAGCCAAACACTTTGAAAAGTGATTCCAATCTTTTATGTTCCTGGATGAAAGACAAAGATCCCGCCTTTATGTTTTAATATGCCTTAAGCAGCACAATTGCTGGACAATTCCCTACCCTCCATGTAGTTAGAATCTACCTTCCCTTCTATAACCCTAAGCTATCAATCACTATTTACTATGTTCCATCTGGGCTGCTCTCAACTCCAACCAGGAAGCCCTCTGTGCCCTGTTCTCTTGGCCACTAGGCCATGGCAGCCACCTCTCTCCTGCTGGTTCTTCTTCCACGGTGGGTTCGTCTTTCTTTTCCCCACCTCCTGGTCTCCTTTCTCTCTCACCCCACAAAAACTCAACTCCACCTATTTCTCTTCTGTCCAGTTATTGGCTGTTGGCATCCTTATTCACCAATCACAATTAACTTGGGGCAGGGTCACTTAGCGTCTTCCATTTAGAATCTCTTGTCTTTAAGACAAACAGTTTTGGGGGCCCCAAATTTGTGTTAGGATATAGCATTTGGCCAACCCACTACATCAGTCTACTTAATGTCATCAATTCTAGTTTTTGTACTTTTCTAGGAGAATTGATCACATGGCATTCCAAGCATCGTTTTCCAGAGTTCACACAACTTCAAATATAAATTCAAATCATAAATTGAATAAGAAATAACAACAGAGATGTTTTAATGTTTCCATTAATACTAGTTATCTAACTAAACATTCATTACCCTCCACTAACTTCCCAGGTTCATTTAAAGTTAAAAGCTATAATTTCCCAAATCTGTAGGTTGCCGATTTATCCTATTAACTATGACCTTTGCCTTACAAAAGCTTTTCAGTTTCATGAGGTCCTATTGATCAATTTTTGATCCTAGAGCCTGAGCCATTGACATTCTGTTTAGGAAACCTGCACACACACACACACACACACACACACACACACACACACACACACGCCAATGAGTTCAAGACTCATTACCGCCTTCTCTTCTATTAGATTCAGTGTATCTGGTTTTATGTTGAGGTCCTTGATCCACTTGGACTTAACCCCACATCTAATAGGAGACTGATGTCTAAAATATATAAAGAACTCAAGAAGTATCCAATAAAAAATTTAAATCTATAAAAAAAAATGGGGTATAGAACTAAACAAAGAATTCACAACAGAGGAATCTTGAATGGCTGAAAAAGCACTTAAAGAAATGTTCAAAGTCCTTACTGATCAGGGAAATGCAAATCAAAATGACCTGTGATTCCACCTTCGACCAATCAGAATGACTAAGATCAAAATCCTTTCCTAGGTAGCTTCTGACAATTATCATTATAAATTTTCAAAGTTTCTCATATTTTGTGAATGTCTGCCTATTTTAGTTTCTTATTGCTGCAATAAGAATGTACCACAACCTTTGGGACTTAAAACAATATAAAATGATTGCTCATAGTTTTAGAGGTCAGAGTCCACAATGGATTCCATTGCAATGAAATTTAGATGTGCACAAGGCTGCATTCTTAACTGAGTGTCCCATGGAAGTGTGTGATTTCTTGCTTTTCTTTTCATCCTGAGTAACACCTACTGCAGAAAGGAAGCTTCCATTTGCATTCTAACTTAATTTTGCACTACTATTTCTCTAATTAGAAGAAAAAACAAAACAAATTCAGAGTCTCCAACTTACATTGAATTCCGTTTATCCGTTGAATTTGAAAATATATGTGGCAGAGGATGTTCTTGTTAGCCATCAGGGGGAGCAGAGGGCCTTGGGCCTGAGGGTGTTAGATCTCCCAGTATAGGAGAATGCAGAGGCGGGAAGATGAGAGTGGGTGGGTGGGTGGTTGGGGGAATACCCCCATAGTGGCAGGGAGAGGGGGGAGGAAATAGGGAGGTTCCAAAGGGAAGATCTGGAAAGGGAGAAACATTTGAAATGTAAATTAAGTATGAAAAAAAAAGTTAAAAAAAAAAAGAAAATCATGTACTCTGGCAATCTTCTTTATATAATGAAATTGTTGTCTTCCTGTGGCCAGTACCCCACTTATTCAGAAAGAGAAGAATGGAAGAGACTTGTGGTTGTTGAGATGGAGCAAACTCTTTGAGCGTCAGTTAAGGCAGTCTAATTGTTGATATTTTATGGGTACAGTATCCATGCCATGTCCAGAAGACAGTGTCGCACAGCATGTACTCTGGTCCTCTGGCATTTACAATCTTTCTACCCTCCCCTTCATGATGTTCTCTGAGTCTTAAGTGTAGAGTTTGCATGTAAGTGTGTCAGTTGGGCTTGGGAACAACAAGCTTACTTATTCTCTACATTTTATAAGTTGTATACAGCTGCAATGGCCTCTATCAATTGGAAAAGAAGCTTCTTTGATGAGGGATGATATTTCTGTGTGTGTGTGTTACATTGATATGATACATGCATATATAAAAACATGTATATAAGTATATACTTATATATATGTATATATACTTATATATATACTTATATATATACTTATATATGTATATACATGTATATATTCATATAACATGATATTAATGCATTAATACAATGTTGATATATTATTAAATAAACAATATTAATATATTTTTTAATATATTATATATGTGGGATTACAGATAAATACTTAGGACAGATAATTATATTTATTTAGAAAAATGGCAGTAGTAAGTAGTCTTCTAGGGACTATGATCTTCTTACCAGCCATGAGTAGTTGGGTACTAGGCATAAATTATAAGTTATTGAATGGTATTTACACAAATTAGATAGCTGTTGGTTATCCTTAAGAAAATAAGTATCATTATTGACCATTTATGCTATCTTTCTGGGCCAGTCATGGCTATATCTGGATTTATATCTGGATGGGACTACAGGTTGCTTTTTTTCCCTTAGCAGCTTGCATAACCCCTCAATTATAGTTTCATTCATCTCCATCCTGTGTTTGAGATGTATAGTGTCTTTAGCAATATTCTTTCAAGTTCAGAGAGATAACCAAGTATAAAAGTGATAGCCTATATTATTTTCGAAATCTCTTGGATACCCATGGCGAACAACTGAGTTTTCCATGCCTGCACTAGGGTTTTTGTTGAATTGTCTATGACCCTTGGAGAGAGAATTATCATCCCATTAAAAAAACAACAACAACAACACACACACACTATATATATATATAAAATATATTTCTTATATTAATAGTAAATATTAATAGAGAATAAAATAAAATTAATGTTACTAATATAATGTTTTTAACATATATTAATATAACACTAGTATGTGTTAATATATTAATGTATTAATGCATTAATTAATACAGTGTTGATGTTATATATTAAATAAATAATAATATATTAATATATACTAAAAAATATATATATAAAGTAAGCTTGTAACTATCCCCAATGACTTTTTAAAATATCCTTTATGTTATTCATATGTTTCCCTCACACTTAAAACTCCCTCCCCTTTTCCCATTCCCATTCGTAAACTTTTATAGTACCTCTTTTCTGTTATAATTGGCTAAACTTGGGCCTAAAGGTGGGTAGTTGTTATTATATCTACCTATAGAATCTTATCTTCTGAGTGTTGGATTGAGTAAACTTAGAGAGCAAAATGGTCAAAGAAAGAGTGCTCCTCTCTTTTAATGGTGGGCAAAATGTACAGGGCTTAGATCTAGGGAGCTGAGTATCTATCTATCTGTTGCTCGAGTGTTCTATGTCCCAAGACACTGCCTGGACAAGAGCTACTCAGAAAACTCATACCTCCTCCAAACAATCCACCTGAAAAAATTTCATCAATGACATTAAAAATAGTCTAGTAAGTTATTACTATTTTGGGATTGTTTGCTTCAGCAATTAGTGTACCTTTGATCATGTAATGAGATCGTAGCTTGGGTACATTCATTTTAAAAATATCCTCTGTTCATCTAGCTAGCACTGTGCTATTTACGGAAAACAGATGCTCTTGGATTTCCAATAACTCACAAGTGAATCAACTTTAGTAACTCAAAATTTTTAAATATTATCAATGCATTTAATATTATATTAGTTTGTTTAAAATTAGATAAGCATCATGGCCTTATCATAAATTTTAAATTATATTTGGTAGATTTATTAATTCCTTACTAGGTATGAATTTTCTACTCAAATTACTATTCAAACTATAGAAAGTAATAACAGACAAGTCCTGTAAACATGATTTTATTAGTATTGCCTTGTATATAGTAATGTTCATGCCTTTGCACATTTTTATAAGTTTTGAACAATGTAGACAGTTATGTATCACTGTGATGAAGATATAGGGATGCTTTATTCCTCCAAACAGACCATATTGTCTTTTAAATGCCATCTGCTCCTTTGAACAACACTCATTAGAAATCACCGTACAGGTTCATGCAATTTCCTGTTGTAAAATATTACATGATTGTAGAATATTATATGTAAAATACTATATTATATAAAAATCACATTTCAGAGTCTGCCTTCTTTAAGTTAGCACACTGCATTTTGCACATAGCATATTGATGCTGCAAATCACAGTGGTTGTTTTTTTATTGCTGAATAATAGTCCATTTCAATTGACGTCCCATAGTTTGTCAGTTTAGTATTTAAGAGTACATTACAATTATTCCTAACATTTGAGAATAATGAAAGAACTTTGTGAAGCATTCAGCACTGAAGTTTTTACTTCTATGGGATGATAAAACATGACATAAGAAGTGATGACTAGTTGGTTTGGCAAAGGAGTATTCAAGTTATTTAAAAGTGCCAAGCTATTTTTAAAAGTTGTTGCATCAACTGAGAATGTATGTGCTAACTGTGTGAGCAACCACTAGGACCTCTTTGACAACAGCTGTCAAGGACAGCTTCATATTCTTTAAACGTCAGAAATAAGTGGCAAGTAGCTTCTCTTTGAGGATTTTATTTGCAGTGATTAATGACTGCTAATGTTGAGATTTTTCTTGTGCTACTCACCTATCTGTAATCCTTTGAGTTTGTCTCTAAATCTTCCATTCAGTTTTCACTATTATTTTGTTGTTGAGTTGGGAGAATTTGTTAGATACTTAAGGCACTTATTTTATGAAATGTGATTTTTTAATTCACTTAAGAGTATCAAGAGGCAGAGCTTTAATTTAAAAAGTTATATTTCTTTTTATATGTGTGTGTTGCCTGTACATTATTGTATAGGTGATGTCTGCCTAAACCAAGAAGACCAGTAAGGAAGGCACTGGTTCTTATGGATCTAACATGTAAACAGATGTAAGCCACCATGTGGGTGCAGGGAACCATCCCCAATCCTCTGCAAAAGAAGCTCTTAACTGCTGAGCCATCTTGCTAGTTCTAGGTGTTTTAATTTTGAAGAAAGTAAATAAATGCATTTCATTTATGATCACAATTTTGATGTTTATTTGAGAAAACAATTTGTTAATAAAAAGTCATATTTCACAAATCCTGTAATTCTCTGCTTCATTACATTTGAGTATCCCATCCATTTAATCTGCCAGAGGTATTCTGAAGTATATTGTGTATCTTGTTCAGGGTCTAAATCTAGGATACTTGTTTTCAGGTAGTTGTCTAGCTGTTTGTTACCAATTCTGAAAAGTCAATATTCTCTCCGTTAAATATTGTTCATACTTTTCTAAAAATCTATATTTCACTGGAAGCAGTTCACTCAAATTATATACAAAATTACCCAAAAGAAGCAATTTGTCTCTTTAATGCTACTTTTTGCAATGCCAAATTCATGAATCAATAGTAGCTTGTCTTTTATAAATGTTTTTGGAAGGAAATGATTCAAGTTCTAAGTAGATATTTAACAGGTCACTTTTCTGTGCAAGAGAAACTATTTAAAGTGGGGAGAATAGATGGAATTGTGCAGTGAGTGACTCGGTGAGTGTGTGTTGTGTGCACATGTCAGGGGAGTGTGAGTGTGTATGTAGTATGTGTGTGGAGAGTACATGTGTGAGAAAGTATGTGTAAATTTGTGAATGTATTTGTGAGTCTATAAGTATGTGTGCGTAGGGGAGGGTGAATTCATGTGTGTGGTATGTATGTGCAAGTGTGTGTATGTGTGTGAGTATGAGAGACAGAGAGAGAGAAAGTATGTATAGGGGAGTGTTCTATAGAAGGACCATAGTTAAAAAAGATTATTTCTGACATTGATGTTCTTCATTTAGTTGGCTAAGACATGGAATCAGAGTCTAAGTCAGATGACAATGCTGTCAGTGCTATTAGAAGATCCCTGGAATAGTAGTTTTCTATTCATAGGTTTCAGTTCAGGATGCTTGAACCCATTGTTTTGGGGAGGGTGGTGAAGCAGGATATCATGGCAGTAGTAGCCCATGGAAAAGGAAAAAGCTTACAGGAAGCTTAGAGAGTTAGATTACAGCTCAGGTTTAATATTCAAAGATTTCCCTTGTGATACAGTTCCTTCAGGCAAGCCCTACCTCTTAAGGATGTTTCCACCATCCCCAATAGCTTCTTTTAACATTAGTTTGGTTAATTATTTCTCTTTCCATGTTTTTTTCATGTAAACCATGAGACTATTTTTTGTGTTTTTACTCAGAGTTAAATCTTTTCATGCAATGTTAATATTTTTGGATTTAAATTGTGCCATGAGACATTTACTGATCTTTGATCATCAAAGCCCCCCCCCCCCCCCCCCGTTATATTCGTTGCATGCTCCTTAACAGAACAGAGGACGGGATTTGTGCTTTCAGAAGCTAAAGCAGGGGCCTTCTGGAGATAATTGAAGAGTATTCTATTTTTTCACCTGGTTTTGAATCAGATCCAGGCATCCCTCCACAGAACTCAAGCACTCTGGGATAATCTATATTTGTATTGTAGTATGATATTAAAAAAATGTCACAAAGCTGATTCACTTAAATGACCTAAAGGTGCAGTGGAACTTGAGAAGAGAGAGAACAGCCTTCCTCCAGGAGAGAAAGGGCAGCATGGTAGTCTTGCCTTTGAGATTTGGGAATGGTGACAATTAACACTCCAATTCTAAAAGCTCCTGAGGGGTTCTATCAACTGCAGGTCACCAGGGTAGCCTCTGTCTCACTTTATTAGTGCTGTGAGTGAGCCCATTGGGATCATAGTTCCAGGGGACTTCCAAGTCAAGGAACCCAGGAGGCCTGGGGCAATGATCAGTGTGGACCATCACTGTGTACACATAGGAAACATTGTTTAGAACACAGATACTGCTAGATACTAACACTGGAGAATCTAAATACAGATATCAAGAGGGATTGTGTAATAGGAGCAGATAGGTGGACAGATAGGTGACTGATTTATCTGGGTCTATGGATCAGACATATGGACTGCTAATGCTGAAATTCTCTCATCCTCAAGATTAGAGGAAATGAGGTGAAACCATTCCATTTTACTAAGGCTTGGGGACTTTGTCACAGTATGAATATGCCAGTTAGAAACTTTAGTACTAATAAAGAAAAATAGTGAACAGAGGTTAGAGAAAGAGAACTATTACTCATTAAAAGTCATAAATATGATAAATGAATTCTTCTTGACTATGAAGAGGAAGTATTTTGGGGCAAGCATAGGTTAATTAAACTTGTAAACAGACAATCATGAATATGTAACAGGAGAATATTATATTTTCAGAAAAAATAAGTGATCAACTGAATTAAAATTTCTTATCTCAAATAATTTCCTGAGGTTTACAAATATTTTTGCTTTTTCCTCAATAGAAGTAATTGAAACATAAGATGAAATGGATTGTCAAAGTCATTAGCATTTAGAATTTGAACTAAAAATAGCTTTGTGGTTACCCGAATATTTTAGTCATATTTTAGGGATGGATTTATTTGTTCCTTTGAGACTGAGTCCCATGTAATATAGGGTGACACTGAGCTAGCTATATAGCCAACAATAACCTTGAATGTCTGGTCTTCCTTACCCATCTCATAGTTAATGAGTGAGCTATAGGAACGTATTCTGGAAGCTTTCTTGATGAAGGTATTTTACTGCAATACCCATGACAAATGAATATTAGATATAAAGCTAGTAAAGATATATACAACCTAACATGATAAAATAGATCAGCAATGACAGATTTCAAAATTTACTGTTTGAGACATGGGCATATAATGTTTAGAGTCAGATTATATGAAAAGTCAGGCACACAAGCTAAGAGCAAAGCCAGGAAAGAAACCACAAAGAATAAGAAATAGTAATATTCTTAGGGTATAAAATTATTTTTGATATGTTACCCACCTAAGTGTCCCCGAACTTCTCTGTGTCTGAATGTAATGATGACAGAAACTTGCCTGGGATAGATACTACCTGTCAAAACAATTACCACTTGTGCAGCCATGGTTAAGACAAAACTTTCAGTGAATCAAAGAGCAATTTTCACTGACAACTCAACAGTATGAAGGTAAGACTTTGGTTTATCATGACCAGCATGAGAGAATAACATCTGTAGTTCCTGTGTGGTATATCTGTATCCAGGGCTCAGCTAAGATTGTAGAAATCTCCAAAGAGGAGGCCAACTGTAACTAAAACCCAGTGGAGCATTACCAAAGCAACTGTACAAGCCAATTGTCTTATTAAAAGGACTTTGGTATTTTTCTTCTCTAGCTTTAAGTCACCTTCCATACAACAGTACAGGGGCATTGTCACTGTAGAATGGTTGGTGGGAAAATTTGTGCACCTTGCTTTTTTCATATTGTATATTTGAGGCTGATTCAATGTATATGATCATGTATTCTTTGCATTTGAAATGTATTGCTTCTCAGTCCTATTCCTGAAGGATGGAACACTGAAAAGTCCATTTGTACTAAACAGAACCAGGAGGTATCACCAAGTCAATGTGACATGAGGACTGAGAACACAAGTTCCCTAAGTCGGATAGCTAAGAGAAGGACAAAATGACTTTTCCTAGTTACATATATGTTATATATGAGGTAGGCACCTGTCATGTGGGTCTGAGTCTTTCAAATGAAAGCAGTCCCTCAGACCCAAGCCCTGGCTGCATCCTTTCTTGGACATATCAATTGAGTGCTGTGCCAGCACAAAAGCAAGGAAAACTAAGTTCAGTCAAGAACTGGTAGGAAGACACCACAAATAGCGGCATCAGAAGAGATCCCCAGAGCCTACATGGTGACTGTGTGTTGCCAGCAGAGTGAGCATTTTCAATTGACCTGCTGGTAAGTGTATGAAGACCAACTCTTTCATCTTTGTCTTGATGCTCAGCAGTTCATGCTTTTTCCAAAGTCTTACTTCTATCAGAGCCTAGATAAGGTCAGGGGGTGGTGGGTAAAGGACTTTCATGTTTGAAAGTCCTGTAATTGTTTGGAACTATGTCCCTTCCTCTTGGGAATTATACAGAATTTAAAGAGCTTGGCATAAATGAAAACCTTGTATAAGTGACCACCTATTCAGTTATAATTAAAGTAAATCAGAATAGTTGAGTAACACCTGGTTCTATGATTGTAAAACATAAAATTTTAACACCAAGTCTTTGATTGAGGATTTTCCACTGGAACTATGTTTGACTAGATGTAAGATACTGACTTTCTTTGATTTCCCATTAATTTTTTTTTAAAGATATGGAGATAAAAAGAATTCTAGAATGGGGTCCATATCTGCTAGAAATCAAGCTTCTTACACAATGTGATAGGAAGTCCACATTTCATAGATGAAAGATCAAAACAAATTCAGAAAATGGAGGCAATAATGTCTGAAGTCAAACTTCACCTACTCTAAGTAGATAAAACACTAACCAAGTTTGATGCCTGCTTGCATACTAGTACTCTGGCATGCTCATGACCTTTGGGCGACATATAGTTTCATCTAAAGAAATTATAATGTGGTAGTAGATAAATTTACTCATCCTCCTAAACTTTCTCTTGTTTTCCCAAAGTTTTAAAATGACATTCAATCCATTATCATTTAGACTAAATTTCTATAATAAATATGAATTGTTTCCATAGGAAAAAGAAATAGATTAAATTTATTGAAGAGGTTGATGGATTTAAATTAATTTTTTAAAAAATTAGATACTGAATCATGCAAAATTGTTCAAATAATCTGAACATCTTTTTGCATGTGTGTCATTGACAGAACATTTGAGTCTTGATGTTTGCTCTAACCAATAATTACTGAATAAAGCAAGAATTACAGGGAGATAATTTTCTCTAGTATAGAACAATGATAACAACATAACTGAGAAAATTGTTTTTTTCTGGTAACATCTCTCCTACTCTCCCTGTATTTTTAGTTCATTGTCATGTAAAGCTGCAGCTTTTTTTTGCACTCTGATATATTATGGAGCATCCACAGAAAGTGATGACTGAGTGCAGTGGCTTCTTCTGAGCCTTCATCTCACAAAGCTCAAGCCTTCCATTTAATATTATTTATCTTTTAAATGCTCAGCAAAGAAAAAAAAGTTCCACACAGCATACACTTTAGCCATTAAAAGAACTTTTTAAGTTTCTAAGGTATATTTCAACTGTACTTTCCAAAATACTGTATTTTACTTATTAAGGCCCAGTGAGTACTACACTTTCAACAATGTTCATAAAAACAAAACAAACAAACAAACAAACAAACAAAGTGAGAATTCCTCCTCCCTGGTGCTAAATCCAAGGAGACTAACTATCAGACTATATCCTTCTTTCTTGATGTCTGGCTACAGAGAGGTGTGCTTTGAAATTTGCCGATGATGAAGATATGTAATCAAAAGAAAATGAAATACAATTTTATCATTTGTTACACTTGACATAGATGACATAGATGACAAATGTGTATGTAATTCCTTCTTGACAATGACAGCGAAGCAATGACAAGCTGCCCTGCACAGGAGGTTAAGCTAAACAGCACACAACCTTGGCTGCTCAACACTCATTGTGAGTATCATCTACATATCTACCACTCTGCTAAGACATCTTTGTTTCCTTGTTTGTATGGAATAAAAGCACTAATACTTTTCTCTTAGCTATTTGAATTCATAAAAAAGGAAGTGTAGAAAGAGTATAAATTATTGATATCTGAAAAGACTAAGATCTTGTTTCCTTATGGGAAAAATTTGACATGGATTATATTACAAACCACTTGAATCTTCACTATGAAATTAGAATAAAAATTGCACATATTTTCTGAGAGAGCTCAGTGTAATGCTGAAATAGTATTTACTGACAGTTGTGTTAATGTTATCTGACCAGCCCATCTTTTCTCCTTCATTTGGTTTTGAATCACACATCTTATATTCTTTACAGACTTCCAAGAGGGACACTAAAGCATAGAAAAGGGTTTGACTGAATATTAATATGGGGGGGTCTGAAGATATAGTCCAGTCCAGCTAGCATGAATTAATCCCTGTGTTTGTTTTCCAGAACCACATAAACCAGGTATAATGAATCACATTGCAACCATGAAAGGTATGAGGCAGAGGCAGGAAGCACAAAGGTTCAAGGTCATCTTGAGCTACAGAGGGAGTTCGAGGCTAGCTGTAGCTACAGATCCTACCTGAAAAAATAACCTCTTGAACTGGGATCAGCGGCACATGCTATCCCTCGGGAATCTGAAGGAGGATAGTGAGCTTGAGGCCAACCCACTCAAAACCCCAAACTTATTTCAAAAACAAAACACATTTAAGAATTAAAAGAATTTTTAAAATCAGGCAACAGCCTTACACATAAGTGAATAGGAGTCTCAATAAGATAACCATAATTAAATAAATAAATTAAACATAATCGAATCAATGAATATATCAATTAACTATATTTGCTTATAGGAAAACTGTTCAGTAAAATATTTTGTTGTAAGAAGTACAATATTGCTATAATTAGTAAACTAAGGCTAATAGAACAAGACAAGATTATGAGATGTGTGAACACTCTAGTTAAATTTGCAATCTCAGAGACATTGTAGATCTCTGTGAAGGAAACTATTCACAAATGTTTGGACCATGTATGACTTAAGTATGTATGGCTTAGGTATTGCTTTGTCATTTGCCAAGTAAGAAAGTTGAAACAGGAAGCTTTCTACTTTCAGCTTAGAGACCCTAGCGTGACCACGATGCTCGTCTTTCCCTCCCGCCTCCTACTTTTCCTCGCATTGCACACTCCAATAATAAAGGCATTAGTGAACTGACAGATGTTCAGTAGTTGAGTCAGTTCTAAATATGTCTTTAAAATGTCACCTGTTCGCCCTGGATTTTTAATAGCCTGCTATATTATGTTTTACTGAAAAAGCACCTGCTGAGCACACATAATAAGCAGAGAATTTGTTTCCTGTCCTGGACACTAGGGGTTCTTTCTCTTTAATCTTTGACCTTGGGTGTCCATTCTGCCACACTCTCATCTGCTTTGTTTTCAGCTCAGTTTCAGATAACAGACTCTTAACAGAATCAGATTAGCAAGGGGAAGATATGAAAATAGAGGCTCTGTCGTGGTGTTTCCTTCCTGAGCACTAAGCGTTTCAGAGACTGAAACCTATCAATCTAAAGCATTGACAGCGTTCAATTTATTTGTGTCTACTTTTAAAAACAGGAATGGCATTTGTTTCTTTATCTGCCCCAGGCAGAGTCTTGTTAAGCTCCCAGGCCCTTGTAGTATACAACCAGTGAAAGTACCCACACATCCTCTTACGAGCTATTTACATGTATGCTTTAAAATACTTGAAAAGACTTGATTTTATTTTTATATAACAAAGCTTATCACCAAACAGAAATCAAATACCTGCTAAATAAAATAAAATAATCTAATAAAACAAGATTCTTGGATTCCAGATCTTTCCACAAACCCATGACCGTTCACAGCCTCGTTTCTTGAAGCTTAATCATGCATTTCATCAAGAGGGCAGTAGTCGGCCTCCCGCCTGGGGTGAGCAGGGGCAGAGTAAGGATCAGGGAGCTAGGATTGGAACACAGAAGGCTGCCATGGGGATGCAGTGAGCGAAGCTAGTGCGACTTCTCCGAGTGGAGCATGTCCTCTGTCACCATGAAAGATGACTTTGCAGAGGAAAAGGAGGTGCAGTCCTTTGGTTACAAGAGGTTTGCTTGCCTGCAGGGATCTGGAAGTCCTACCTATTCCACCCAGCTCGTTGGCGCTAGCATCTTTATTGATGGACCAAAAACCAATTGGGGAACAGGACCCCAGCATCAGAACCAACCCCTACAGAGCAAGGGCAAATTTAAGGGTTATAGAGGGGACACAGTGTACTAAATGTAAAAATAACTGGGCACTGAAGTTTTAGATTATATTATTATATGTTTTGTGTGCCTTATTGACCATCACAGTAGCCATTTTGGGATATAAAGTTGTAGAGAAAATGGACAATGTAATAGACGGCATGGAGACATCTCGCCAGACTAGGACAACAAGCTCACTGCTGTGGAAAGTGACCTGAAGAAATTAGGGGACCAAGCTGGGAAGAAAGCTCTAAGCACCAACTCTGAGCGTTCTGCCTTCCAATCAGATATTCTGGATCTCCGTCAAAAACCACCAAGAACAAAGATACGCTGGAGAAGCTGCAAGCATATGGGGACTCATTGGTTGATAGGCAGAGTCAACTGAAGGAAACTCCACAGAATAATTCTTTCCTCATCACCGCCGTCAACAAAACCCTCCAGGCATATAATGGCTATGTCACAAATCTACAACAAGATACTAGTGTGCTCCAGGGCAATCTGCAGAGCCAAATGTATTCTCAGAATATTGTTATCATGAACCTCAACAACCTGAACCTGACCCATGTTCAGAAGAGAAACCTTATCACAAATCTGCAGCAGACTGTGGATGACAGGAGCTTGGCCATCCAGCGAATTAAGAATGACTTCCAAAATCTGCAGCAGGTTTTCCTTCAAGCCAAGAAAGACATTGATTGGCTAAAGGAAAAAGTACAGAGCTTGCAGACATTGTCTGCCAACAACTCTGCGGCTGGCCAAAGCCAATAATGACACCCTAGAGGATATGAATAGCCAGCTCAGCTCAGCTCATCCACAGGTCAGATGGACAACATTACCACCATCTCACAGGCCAACAAGCAGAGCCTGAAAGACCTTCAGGACTTACACAAGGATACAAAAAATAGGATAGCTATCAAGTTCAACGAACTTGAGGAACATTTCCAGGTCTTTGAGTCAGATATTGTGAACATCATTAGCAATATCAACTACACAGTCCATCACCTGCAGACACTGACCAGCAACCTGGATGACGTTAGTACCACTTGCACAAACACCTTGACCAGACACACGGATGACCTGACCTCCTTAAATAACACACTAGTCAACATCCGCTTGGATTCTATTTCTCTCAGGATGCAGCAAGACATGATGAGGTCAAGGTTAGATACTGAAGTGACCAAAGAAAACAATAGTGGTACTAATAAAATTTCATGGAGTTTCTCTTCAGATTTTTTTTTTAAAAGGGTAGTAGTCAATGCATTTGCGGTAGTTTTAATCTGTGGTTCTTACCTTAACTATCTATCCTTGTATTGACCACTTTCAACTCTAATACTCTATTCCACTTGCTTGAGAATAAAAGTAACTAGTAATGACATAGAGCAGACAGATCTTCACTGCTTCATCTCTGGGTTGTAGCTGCGTTCTGTGAGGCATGTCAAGTCACTATGAAGGCATTGGCCTATATACCTGAAATAGTCAATAAAAAGTATATTAGAATCAAGCATGTTTTCCAAGCCCCACAAACGATGTCATATTTTTAAAAGATCTGGCAGATCATATGCATTATGTATTCTTAGAAATGTAGGGCCTTGTTATTTGATTGCTTGTGTTTTTATTTATGATACTCTTTGCAGATCATAGTTTTAATGGAAACCAACAATGAGACACAGACACATGAATTCATCCTCCTTGGCCTTTCCAGTGACTGGAACACTCAAGTCTCCCTCTTCATCCTGTTCTTGCTGATGTACCTGGTGACAGTATCGGGGAACTTCCTCATCATTGCTCTGATCAGACTGGACAGCAGACTCCACACTCCCATGTATTTCTTTCTCACCAACCTGTCCCTGGTGGATGTGTCTTATGCCACAAGCATAGTCCCCCAGCTGCTGGCTCATTTTCTCACCACACACAAAACAATTCCATTTCTGAGCTGTGCAGCCCAGTTATTTTTTTCCCTGGGCTTGGGTGGGATTGAGTTCCTTCTGTTGGCAATGATGGCCTATGACCGCTATGTGGCTGTGTGTGACCCTCTGAGATATTCAGTCATCATGCATGCAGGGCTATGCAGAAGGCTGGTCATCACATCGTGGGTCAGTGGCTCCATCAACTCTCTTGTGCACACTGCCATCACCTTTCACCTGCCACTGTGCACAAATAAGTATATTGATCATATAGCCTGTGAAACCCTTGCTGTGGTCAGATTGGCTTGTGTGGATACCTCATCTAATAAGATTGCAATCATGGTTTCTAGCATTGTCTTGCTTATGACACCTTTCTTCTTAGTTCTTCTGTCCTACATCCAGATCATCTCCAGCATACTAAAGATACAATCCACAGAGGGAAGGTGGAAAGCCTTTCACACTTGTGCCTCTCACCTTACTATGGTTGTCCTGTGCTATGGCATGGCTATTTTCACCTACATCCAACCCCACTCCAGCCCCTCTGTCCTTCAGGAGAAGTTGATGTCTCTGTTCTATGCTGTCTTGACACCTATGCTGAACCCCATAATTTATAGTCTAAGAAATAAAGAGGTTAAGGGGGCATGGCGGAAACTTTTAGGGAAATTCTCTGGGTTTGCATCAAAATTAGCAACTTGATGACTTATGAGCATCACTGGAAAAATGGCTTCTCCTTGTTTATTCAACTCATAAGTAAGACAGAATCTGCAATGACTTGTCCACCAGGAAGTAGACAGCATAACATGTACTGGTGATGTCATGTTGGTGGCTGAGTTTTTATGTTGAATTGTGCCTCATCAGGATGTTCAGTGGAATTATGCAATGTCTTACAGAGCTTCTTCCCAACTCTACTTCCATGGTGGGATAACTGGAAATATCTACTGCTTTGCTTGAAGTAATATAGTGGAAGTACTTATGTTGATATATTTCAGAGCAGGCTGTTGTGATTCCAATTGAGAGAAAGTTCATCTTCACCTTTGGAGAGACTCACTTGAAATCTAAAAGTCTCTAAAATAGCTCAGCTTGAAAATGGGCTCACTCTGAGGAGAGCTATCAAATATTATTAAAATGTCTAACTACAGGACTAACTACAAGCAGATGCTATATCTCACAGTAAGAATTAACAATGTTTAAAAAAGAAGAGCTAATCATCTACCAACAGATCAACTGAAGGTTTCTATAGGAATGTACCAAGTATATAAAGGTATTGTTGTCCATGTAAACATTTGTTTCTGGCACTTACTGGAAGCATTCAAATAACTTGAAAAGATTTGACTACATATACAAGGGATTTTGATATAAGTGTCAAAATTGACAAGTCTCTAAAAAATATTTGTACTCTCTTCTTCTGAACTATTGCAATGCAACAATCACAAAAATGATAAGAAAAAATATAAATTATCAAAGACACACTTACTTTTAGAAGGGGCTGATTCTTCAACCAAAGATGGATTTGAGCAGTTGAGGTACTTCAGTTGGCTGTGTTAATGTTTCCTTCATGTTTGTGTATTAATTTTTTCTTTCATCACCTCTCACACTCACAAAAGCCCTCAGTGATCTCATCAGTGAGAAAAAGCCCAAATAATGCAAAATAAAAGAAAAATAATAACTGAACAATGAATAGGGACAAATGTGATCATTGGTAGTCTTCTCACTTCCTTAAAGAATTCTACTTATTTTCCTAAGAATTACTTCTTTACAGTTAATAATTTTCAGTTGTTATATTTGTCAACATTATTAAAATATCTAAGGATTCATCCACAAATTAAGACCCATTTAACCTGAACTAATTTCATGTGTGAATTATAACTTTATAACAGTAATGTAATCTCAAATCTTGAGATACAGATAGACTTCCCTAAAGATGTGAATGGCAGCTAAATTTTTATTGGTTCTAGTTCATATGTCATTCATAAAATTTCATATTGTGTGGTTCTTGGAAGCAATCTGATACAGTCTTGACAGGAACACACATATAGAATATGAATGACTGACAGTGAACATCTATAATGCATATGATACATTTAAAGTGAGAGTAAGGCATTTAAAAAGATGAAAAAAGTATCCACATGAAAGGTCCTTTATGTTGAGACTAGAAACAGGAGAACCAGTTATCAAGATGACAAAAAAAATTCTAAAGACGGAACAAGTAGTTTAAAGTTTAATGTATAGTGTAAGAATTTGCATCCTAATATACTGGAAGCTTAATTGAAGGGCACATAAGAATAAGAAGATAAAGAAGGTAAAGTAGGTAGATACTGTCAGATCTGGTGAGGCCTTGAATGCCAAAACATCTTTTAACTTTTGTCTTAGTTAAGGTTACTATTGCCATAAAACACCATGACCAAAAACAACATGAGGAAGAACATGTTTATTTCACCCAAACTTCCGTATAACAATTTCTCATCAAAAGCAGTGAGGGCAGAAGCTTAAACAGGGCAGCAACCTGGAGGCAAGAGCCAATGCAGAAGCCATAAAAGAGTGATGCTGACCGACTTGATTCTTATCACTTTCTCAGTTTCCATTCTCATACAACCCAAGACCGCCAGTCCGAGTTGCCCCACCCACAATGTGCAGGACCATCCTCTATCAATTGCTAATTATGAAAATGCCCTACAGACCTGCGTATAGCCCAATTTTATGGAACCATTTTTTATCAATAGAGGTTCTATCCTCTGAGATAGCCCTAGCTTGTGTCATGTTTGCATAAAACTAGTAGCTAGCACAGCTGTATTATCATAGCATTGAAAAATGGTAATTTAAAAGTAATATATCTTGAACAAAATCTGACAAAACAGTACCAGAAAAGACTAGAGGCAAGGTTTCAAGCAAGTGGAGTACTTGATCATGCTGCTTAAATATTAGGAAGATTTGAACTATAGTAGTAGTAGTAGAATTGAGAAAGAATGTTCTGTAAAAGATATTTCATGTAAAACACTCCATATCCCATACTGGAATTCCCACATGGACCTCATTACTCAAATAGAATGTACTGAACATGCATGAAAATTGTGTATTAAATTAAAAACTTGAATACAATGAGCGTACTTTACATACACTAGTGCAGGATAGATATGAGAGAAGAAAACTACCCAAAGGTATACAAATGTATAAATGTGTATGAGTTAGCAGGGAGGAAGCCATATGAAGATGTGCTATCTTCCATACTGTGACTGGTCGTTTGGATGCAGTGATTTCAACTCATCCACTTCAAACATTCTATGATCTGTTTTCTCTCCTGTTTGTTTGGGGTCTTTATGTGAAGGGCTTTCCATATTGTCATTTACCAAGAAGCACTACTTTATTGCAATAACTTAGTGTAGCCTCATGCTTTATTTGTTAATTTTTTCCTTTTTATTTTTTATTCTTCCATATAAAACATCCCAATTTCAGTTTCCCCTCCCTCCACTCCTCCAAGTGCCCCTACCACCTCCTCTCTCCCCCAGATCCACTGTTTCTTCATTTCTCTTTAGAAAAGAACAGACTTCCCAGGGATATCAACTGAACATGGCATGAAAAGTTATAGTAAGACTAGGCACAAACCCTCATATTAAGAGGGTTGTATGAGACAACTCAGTAGTAAGAAGAGGGTCCCACAAGCAGTCAAGAGTTAGAGACTGATGTTTTATTTGTTAAATTTCTATTTTTAACTTTTCATTTCATTGTCCTTTTTCAGAAACTCTATTTCTTTATAAATCATTCTTCATAAATTAAATCTGTTTTATTGTGCATATGGATAAGGTGCTTTGATGAAAGTTACCCTCAGTTCTAATTTTATTCCCCTATTACTTTTTCCTCCCAAATACACACACACACACACACACACACACACACACACACACACACACACATTCAACCTCACCAAGTCCACTTATGGCTGCCTTTATGTGCATGAGTATAAACCCATCTACTAGAGCCTAAATATAGTTACAAAGAACCCACCCTTGAGGAAAACTCAGTATACCCCTCCACCCCCCAGAAAGCATCAACTGCCAATAAGTTCTCATCTAGGGATGGAACTTGATGAGCGCTTCCCTCATTTTGCTGAGTTTTTGGACGCTTTCCTGTTGGTCTGAGAAATGTTTATTTTTTTAGGTCCTTAGTGTCTTTGGCCCTAACAATATGCAAATTAAAACTTCTTTTAGATTACATCTTTCTTTAGACACTATGGCTAAGATCGGAAGAAAAAAAAGCAAGACAAATGTTGGCATGGATGTGGAGAGAGAGGCACACTTATTCACGGTTGGTGGGAGTGCTAAAGAATTGCAGCACTATGAAAAAAGTGTGAAGTTTCTTCAAAATTATGGGAATAGGCCTACTATGTGATACAGCTATACTATTCATGGGCATGTATGCAAATGACTCTATCCTGCCAGAGAGGTACTTGATCCTCCATGGCCACTGTTGCTTTATTCACAATATCCAGAAAATGGAAAAAGCTTAAGTGTCCATACCTGATGAAAATGTGATAAATATATACAACCAAAAAATTCATCTGGGAAGAAAAATGAGATTATGACATGTGGAGGCAAATAGATGGAATTAGAAACATCATTCTGAGGGTGATATCCTAGACTCAGAAAGGCAAACACTGCATGTTCTCGCTTATATGTGAATGATAGACTTTAATCTTTAGATATGTGTGTTGAAATTGGAATACTCAGAAAACAGGAAATTAAATTTCTTGGGATGACAGTTGTTCCTAATTCTTAGGTGTTTGTAAAAGATATTACAAATAGAAGGTGCTGGAATTGCTCTTCAGTGAGAAGATGTGTTCTAAATAGTAATGCCATTAAAAATAACTTTAAAAAAGTTAGACACTGAAAAGTATTTGAAAATGAATGTTTTCATTAGTTAATAACCATAAAATATCATTCAAAGTTTATCTTTTAAAAAGCAGTGTGTGTGTGTGTGTGTGTGTATTACAATAGCTCAAATGAACATTTCATTGACTAGGACATACACTGCCATTACCTACTTCATTTCTGAAAACCCTTTAAACTGTAGTGTTTGCTTCTACTTCTTGTTAGCATTGAAATTGTGTTTTCAATAGAACTCCAGAGTTTCTCCCATCTGGATTGCCTGTGCAATTTTTACTTTATTTTTTCTGATATATTGCAGGTATAGTATTTTCCTCTTCAGACCCCATATCTTGTGTTAGATCTAGAAGCTTATTGGATTTAATTTTATTAGTTTTCTTGCAGTAGGATTTCATCAGTGGTCACAATCTCACAAGAGACACACAGTGTTAGATTTCATTTTTCTTGGCATTATTGAAGTTATTATGCTGCCTCACTCAAGGATTCTTAACAGAAACAAATATCTATGGACCTTTGGGGCTGAATAACTCTTTGTTGTTGAGGCCTAGCTGATATTATGCAATATTCATGACTTTTGTCTTCTACATGGCAGTAGCCCCTGCTTCCTTCCAGATAGTATGAAAATGATATGAAAGATGGGTTTTGGACCTAGCTTCAACTAAGATATGCTTCAGATTAAGTGAGGATGGAACACTGTGTCTCAGAGTGGGCATCAGTACCTCCTGGTGGTGGCCAAGATATCAAGATGTCCAATAAAAATGCTATGGCTTTGTGTGCCTGTCCACTTTCTCAGCTTGCTCATGAGTGTATTGCTGTCCATTCTTCACTGATATCAGTATCCACTGTGGGGCTGTCCATCAATTAGCCTACTGTGGAGATTCTCAAATTAGCTGAATACCAATGGCTTTCTCTGAATTCTCTAGGACTTTAGCACTAGATTAGAATTGGTGAGACCTCCAGTCTAATGGACCAGAAAATATAATGGCCACTTGTCTGCAGCTGTGATAAAAACATCATGACCAAAGAAAGTTATAGAAAGAAGAGTATATTTGTGCTGTGGTTCCAGAGTGATAGAGTGCACAATGACTGAGTAACGGCACAGGAACAGTAAACTGAGGATCCACACCCTGAGCTGAAAGCTATCTTGAAATGGCTCAAATCTTTAAACTTTTAAAAAATTTGATTTAATTTTTATTTATTTGTTTTATTGACATATTTTTATTGATTCTTTTGGAATTTGCCATCATGTACCCCAATTCCACTCATATCACACTCCTTCCATATCCATCTCCACTCTTGTAACGTTCCCTCCTGAAAGAAAAAACATGAAAATAGAAATTAGCAAGAAAAAGAAAAAATAAGGGAAAATAAGAATAAAATAACGAAAAGGAAGAAATAAATAAAGGAAGAAAGAAAGGAATGAAGGGAAGGAACTAAGGGAAGGAAAGGAACGAAGGAAAGAAAGAAAGAAAGAAGAAGGAATGTTGTTGACCCTAGGCAACAACCTGCTTATTACTCTATGAATCACAGCCATCTCTCACACCCATCACAACTGTTGTGTCTTATATTTCACTCTTCTCCTCTGTCTTTCCTGCCTTTCCATCACATGTGTGTGCATTGTAGTGGCATTGGAAGCTACAGAGTGCTCAACAGTATACCCTTTTACCCAAACGGTTTTATTTGCACAAAGAATTGTTGATCTGGTTCAAGGCCTCTGGTTTTTGATATACTATCAATACAGGACCCTTGATGAGACTCCTTTCAGTTATCCTGCAGTTGCCCAGAATTGTGAAAATCCTGGGCTATGGTTTCTCAGTAGCTCCAGCAGCACATAGATGGGAAAAATGTTAGGGTGGGCCAACTCAAGACATTGGATATGGGCCTGGGTGCTAGCTGACATTGTCAGTTCAGGCCTTGAGGTGCTGTGAGGGGCAGGGCCAGATCGAGGGGCAGAACCATTTGAATCTTTAAACTCTTAAAGCCTGCATCCTGTGATCATTACCTCTAAAATGGCCACATTTTCTAAGCCTCCCCAAACAGGCCACCAACTGAGGACCTAGCATTCAAATTCCCAAAACTATCTGGCCCATCTCATTCAAACTATCATAAGTAGTTATCATGTTCTCAACCTCTGCAGTTGCCATTGTTGGACTATCCAAGCTTAATTGGATAGATCCATCTAATAAATGCATATTGTAACATGAATTAACTATATTCTTATGCTTAGATCCTAAGCAGAAGCTTCTAGAGAAGGTTGGCCAGGATATCGTTGAAATTCTCTTAGTTTTAAAAAACTCATGCAATCATGTAACACCACTGCATTGAAGACATAGAGAAGTTTTATCAATCCAAACATACCCTGTACAATTTGAACTCTGCCAATCGGAAGTCATGTTCTAGCAACCACGGGTCAGATTCTGATCCATCTACATTTTCCTATTGCATAAAACCACATGATTATAATTGAATAATAGGGTCTGAATTCTTTCTGTTACATAATACATTTAAGACACGTTTACATTCTTACATGTTATATTCATCTATTCTTTTCATCAATGTGTAACATTCCATTTTACTAACATGCTATCTTTGTATATTATTATGATAGAATACATTTCAATTATTATTGATGTTTGTTAATTATGAACAAACTTTCTGTTGAGTTCTGAGGGTTTGTTAGATGTTTTGGATATAAATGTTTTATAAATCACTTGATTTGAAAATATTTTCACTCAATCTATGGTTTGTCATCTTATTCTCTTAAAGATGTCTCTCTTAAAGATGTCTTTAATCAAGTAGAATTATTAATTCTGAGAGAGTTAATTTAATTAATTTTTAATTTCAGAACTTGATATTTGTGTTCTATAGGGGAAATAATTGGCTGATCTAAGGTCAGATTTCATCAGCATTAAGTCTATGATTCAATACATTTAAGCCTCTGGCCCATTATATTCTAGATCTGATGCATTTTGAGGTAATTTTTACATTTTGTTCAAAGTCTAGATGTAGGAGTTTTACTTGAAGGTAAGTTGCCCTTTTATCCACTGCAACTGTCAAGCTTCTGAAAAATCAATTCTTCCCTGAAAACAGCTTACTGAAATTGTATGCATGAGTCTCATACAATAAAGTCATTTTTCATATTCCTGCTACTCTTTGCAATAATAAGTATGTGAATTAATAAAGCATCAGTGTGCCATTTATAAATGCTTCTAGAGGGAAGCACTTCAATTTCTAGTTAGATACCTAACAAGTGACCTTTGTGTCAGACAAAGTCCATGTCTTGTATTGAGAACAGAAGTAACTGCAGGATGAGTGGTGGGTCTTAGGACAAGAAAAGTGTGAAAATTGGATTATGTTTGACTATGATGTTGCTCAGTTACTTGAGTTGAGAGCTAATTCTGAATCTTGCTCATCAGAGTTTACATTGCTTGGAAAAAATACCTAACATAAACAATTGAAGAGCAAAGATCTAGTTTTAAATTTCATTTCAGTCTATAATAGTTCTCTACATTAATTCTGGACCAGTAAACATAGAATATCATGTTGATAGGAGCATGTGAAGAAAGAGTCTGCTTACTCATTGCAGACAGGAAGCATAAATAGTTGGAAGACCTGGAAATCAGCCATGCCTATAGTGATCTGTAGGCTTAGATTTTTCAAAACTTACTTTAATAAGGGTGCTCAAATCCTTCGACATCACTTCTAGCCCACTGCCCAAAAGTAAGGGAGGAAAAATGGTAAATAGGACAAGGGGATGTGGACCGGTTAGGTAGCAGTTCTTTGGGGGGTGATTCCAACCTTTGTTGTCAGGAGACCAGTAGTCCAGTTTAATAGTGTCAGGATACCAACAATCTAGTTTGAAAGTGTCACCAAACACAAATCAGCAATGGTGGCACAATCCAACAGAAACCACTAGGCCTCCCCTGAATCTGCAAGAGTCAGCAGGAGTTACTAGAACTAGCCAGAATGCCAGAAGTTCTCTGCAGTGTCTCTCTCAATGAAACAGTAATCTTATATCTGACACAGGTAGGTGGTTCATCTGCTCCTGACCCAGTTCCTGTCCTGGAGCATGTGACCATGACCCCCACATGAAGATTGTGACTGCTAGTCAGCACAGAGTTCTCCATGTCAATGAGGTATCTGGATGGGTGGGCCCCAGGGTTTAGCCATATGTTTCTCTTCTCAGACATTCCTTTGTTTCTGTCCCTGGACATTTCTTCCTGTAAAAGCTACTTAATTTCTGGTCCACCTGAGTAAGTCTTATGCATCCATTTTTTTTACCATCAATAAACAATTTGAACAAGCAAGGACTGTCTGTCATCAAAACCACTGGCAGGGGGTTGGGGGGAGGGGGGACTTTGTCGTACAGAGCCGCTTTGCCTAAGTCTCCCACAGAAGATCCTTCTGTGCTCC
Source organism: Rhynchomys soricoides (assembly GCA_019843965.1). NCBI lineage: Eukaryota > Metazoa > Chordata > Mammalia > Rodentia > Muridae > Rhynchomys > Rhynchomys soricoides. The sequence goes on along the minus strand of JADRCH010000064.1, from coordinate 4,326,231 downwards.
TGGACACTCACCTCTGAGCTAAGCCAGAGATTCTCCCACCCGCAGCTCCTGGCTCATCACCAGACCACATGGGTTCTTCTCCCAACTCCTCAAGCTTTCCAGCAGGTCTAGGTGTCTGGGAATTTGAACCCTTTCCCACTAACCCACCCTGGGCAAGTCCCAGGCCTGCAAGGCCCCTCCTTCCAGACTCCACATGGTTTCCAGCAGAACCCAGGTCTCTTTTGCCTTAGACTGACTCATTTCTCACCGGGCCTTGGACCTTCTCGTCTTAGGCTAGATTAGCCTAATGCCTCCCATTTTGTCTGCGCAAGTGGCCTTCACACACCCCAGTGGCAAGGTTGAACTTGGACCACAATGGAGGCATAACAAGGACAGACCAAAATCCAGCAGGTTAAACACCAAATTCTGTAGCTCCCTGGGTGTCATCTAGAGCTTACAATGGAATCATCTAAGCTCTGGAGGGCTTGGATAACCACACTCATAGGTCTGCTGCCTGCTCCAGCTCCGGACTATGCTTGTCCTTTTCCTCAGGAGATGCCCTTTTATGGTCCTGTCATCTCCAGCATATGGGTTCTCCATTTCTACTTAACTTCATCTTCACGGCTTCACATAATTTCTTTTTCAGGGATTCCAAATCTGCCACACACGGCCAGGGATACGTGGCTTTCTGGAACTTTGCTACAAGCTTCCGTGGTACCGTTATCATGGTTGATGCTGCCAAGTTTGGATGTCAGCTTAAAACTTATCTGGCTGCCTTGGTTAGCTGCTATAGCAGCCTCTGTATTTTTCTTTGAAAAATGTGATTCTTTGAAAACACCTGTTTAGGCAGTATCATTTTAGGCTCTCTTATTTCATATAAATTCGGATTATCACAAGATGGGACCTTGGGTGGGTGGAGTCTTCAAGTACCTTTCCTACTTTTCCAGTATGGAACATGGGGTTTCTCTTTAATGGATACATTCCTTTAACATTAACAACTTCTTTTGCACCTGCCTTGTCTGCGTCTGGCAGCTCTCTTGCTCTATTTTCTACCCCTCCAAGCATAACTGTCTGCTCTACTTTTTGCTCTCTCCCTGTAGACCTGCATAAGGGGAATGACAGAGGCTGGGGCACAGCCTGGATAGTAACTTTTTCTAAAAATTTCTCCAGAAAAATGTTATTTTTAAATTCATTCTCACAAAGTTCTCAGGATACAGACAGAATATGCCCATACTCTTTATCAGAGTATAAAACAAATAACCTCTGTTCCACTTCCCAAGGAATTCTGGGCCTCTCTGAAATTTCAAGAGCCAGGCCTCCACAGTTCATCTTTTTCTTAGCATTATGGTCTTCCAAACACCCAACCAGATAGCCCATTAGTCTCTACTTATAGCATTTTATACCTCTTGTTGTTGTTTACTTTTGAGATTGTATTTTAATCACATTGTTTCTCCTTTCCATTTCATCTCACTAAATCCCCCCACATACCCATTCCTACTCCTCTTCATTCTTTATGGAAGCCAGTTCTAAAGATTTAAGAACCATATGATCAAGTTTATCACAGTAATAGCCCCCTTTCTCAATACTAATTTTCTGTATTACTTACTTTTTTCATTGCTTTGACTAAATACCTGGCAAGAAGTAACTTCAGGGAGAAAGAGCTTTAGTTTATAATCTAAGACACTTCTAAAGTCCACCATAGCAATGAAGACACAGCAGTAGGAACGGGAGACTACTAATCCCACTATATATACAATGAGGATCCAGAATGGAGAGGAACTGGACGGGCTAGTGACCAACTTACTCTAGCAAGGCTTTACTTTTATCCACAAACAGCTAGAAGCTAAATGTTCAAACATATATGCCAATTTGAGAAACTTTCACATTCAAATGGCATCATTGAGTATAGATAATTTGACAAAAAATAAATTTACAGTAGGGAAATAAGTTAGAAGAAAATGGAAGTGTTCAGTGATGGAGTTTTGTGGTAGATTAGTGGGTAGGTAAGAAAAATAAAGAGTGGCTATTGGTACAGTGATCATCAGTTGAGTAACAGTAGATATGTAGGTGATGAGCAAAAAAACTTTTAAGAATGAGGAATAAATACATGATTCACTTGGGGCTTTAAGAGGGAAAATAGTATGCCAAACATGGGTAGTGTGATCCTGACTTCAAAATTGCATTAAATCTCTTTATAAATGTTGAAACATTTGAAGAGGTCTACAAAATTAAGCTTTATTTTTTTTACATTGTTTTGAATAATTCTTAGTCTATCCATTTGTCCTGTAAATCATAAGACTCTTTTGTTTATTTATTTGGAGTCTTAAATATTTCCATGCAATGCCATCATTTTGGGACTTAAATCCTACTGTGAGGCATGTACTGTCTGTCCACTAATAATTGTAGAATCATAGCAGCTCACTATACTCTTTGAATATATTCTAATAAGGAGCATAGCACTCATGCCTCTAGGAAGAGGAGCAAAGACCTCCTGGATTTAAAAGAAGAACACCTGTTTTCTGACCTTACAGCAGATGTTGGCAAGGGTGTGGAGAAAGAGGATCACTCCTTCATTGATGGTGGGATTGCAAGCTGGTACAACCACTCTAGAAATCAATTTGGTGGACTCTCAGAAAATTGGACATAGTACTACCTGAGGACCCAGCTATACCACTCCTAGGCATATACCCAGAAGAAGCTTCAACATGTATCAAGGACACATGCTCCACTATGTTCATAGCAGCCATATTTATAATAGCCAGAAGCTGGAAACAACCCAGATGTCCCTCAACAGAGGAATGGATACATAAAATGTACATTTACACAATGGAGTACTACTCAGCTTTAAAAACAACTTCATGAAATTTGCAGGCAAATGGATGGAACTTGAAAATATTATTTGGAGTGAGATAATTCAGTCACAAAAGAACAAACATGGTATGTACTCAGTGATAACTGGATATTAGTCCAAAAGTTCAGAATACCCATGATTCAATTCACAGACCATATGAAGCCTAATAAGAAGTCAGACAAAAATGTGGATGCTTCAGTGTTTCTTAGAAGGGTGAACAAAATACTCACAGGAGGAAATATGGAGACAAAGTGTAGAGCAGAGACTGAAGGAAAGGCCATCCAGAGACTGCCCCACCTGGAGATCCATCCCATATATAGCCACCAAATCCAGACACTATTGAGGATGCTGGGAAGTGCTTGTTGTTGGAAGCATAATAAGCTGTCTCCTGAGAGGCTCAGGCAGAGCCTGACAAATACAGAGGCAGATGCTCCGGATGCTCAAAGCCAACCATTGGACTGAGCTTTGGGGTCCCAGATGGAGGAGTTGGAGGAGGGACTGAAGGAGATGAGGGGGTTTGTAGCCCCATGAAGGGAATAGCAGTGTCAACTGGCCATATCCCCTGGAGCTCCCAGAGACTGGACCACCAACCAAAGAATACACATGGAAGGATCCATGGTGCTGGCCATATATCTGGCGGAGGAGGTCCTTGTTGGACATCAGTGGGAGGAGAGGCCTTTGGGCCTGAGGGTGTTCGATGCCTCAGTGTAGGGGAGTGCTAGGGAGGAAAGATGGGAATGGGTGGGTGGGTGGCAGGGGAGGGGGATGGGATAGGAGGTTTCCCAAGGGGAGACCTGGAAAGGGGAAAACACTTGAAATGTAAATAAAGTAAATATTCAAAAATAAATAAATAAATAAATAAATAAATAAATAAATATCATAGAGCTGGTTTATATAATTTTTCTTTCTTTTTTCTTTTTCTTTTTTTCTTTTCTTTTCTTTTCCTTTCCTTTCCTTTCCTTTCTTTCTTTCTTTTTTTTTTTTTTTTTGATAGAGCTTAGGATTCACTGCAGCTTGAGTAAGAGGGATGAAGAACAGCTGTCCACAGGGAGAGGAAGGGCAGAATAGTGACCCAGTCACTGAGAGTTGGGAGTGGTGATAGCAATTAATGCTCTAATGTAAATATCCCCTCAGGCACTCTGCTGGCTCCAGGTCACCAGGGCAGCCTCTGTTTCACTTTGATTAGTGCTATATGTGATCTCACTTGGGATCACCTGTGAGCTTCCTCCCATTAGCTTTTGTAAACTAAACTCAGGGAATTTTAGAGTCATGGAGCCTAGGACAACTGGGACATCTCCACAGTCCATCACTCTGAATAGAAGGAACATCCTTTGCAATACAATTCTGGATTGAAGGAGATGTGACCATATCACCAAGTACTCACTCATACATGAGAAATTTTAATGAAAATGTCAACAGAGGGAGCATGAAAACAGAAGCCCCAAGACTGGCAGAGGAAATACTGATCTGATCTGTGTGGGATATATGAAGTGAGGATGCTGAGATCTTCTCAACCCAGGATTACAGTTGGAATGAAATCATTCAGCTTTCCAGAGGCCCAAGGCTGAGGGACATGGATACCATATGAGCTTGCCAACTAAAAACTTTAGTTCTGGAGAAAGAGGTTGAGGAAAGTGTAGTTTTAATTAAAACTAGAAACATGATACGTGAATCCTGCATTAATTTTGACATGGGACAAAGTCTAGGTTAGTAAAATATATACTTAGGCATAGACATTCATGAGTGTATAGTAGAATATTACATTTCTTGGAAAGATAGTATTTCAATGTCTTTGAAGTATCTTGTCTCAATATTTTTCTCTGGTTGTGTACATATGATAAATTTTTACTTTTTTCTCTAAAGGAAGTACTTCAAATATAGAAAGATTAAATTGATTATCAAAGTCATAAAACCTGGGAATATAAACTGGGATTATATTTGAAGCTCCCTGACTGTGTTGTCTGGTTTAGTCCTTGAATCATCTATAGGAAAGTATTATAGAATCAAGAACAGAATACTGTAAAGAATATCCTAGACACATGGAGCAAGAGAAATAAAGAAGATTGGGATTTGCATAAAGTAATCAAAACAGATCACTAAATATGAGTTTCAAGACTGTGACTGTTTAAAGACTGTGTGTCAATAATTAGATTCCCATTATAGGAAGTCAGTAAACAAACCTGGAGATTACATAGATAACAAGAACCCCAATATGAAAAATCAACAGTGCTCTCAGAAATAAAATCATTTTTGACATTTTACCACACAGTTCCTGGGGACACTCTGTGTCCTAATGTAAGGATGATAAAAATACCCCTGCTCACAATGAATGAAGCATATGAATAGAATCCAGCTGTGCAGCCACACACATGAACATGAACATTTCTTTGGAGGAAGGAATGATTTCTGCTGACAACCAACTGTACAAAGGTAAGTTTCGGCTTTATTTAGGCCAGCATGTGAGAACATTACCCGTAGAATATATGCTGTGTGCTTATATTCAGGACTAACTTATTGAAGCTAAGGCCGTACCATTATTCAAGTAGGAGGCCAAATATGATTCGGACTCAATGGAGCAAAATGATGATAATGCCCAAGTTTTTTTTTTTCTGGGAATAATACTTCTTATGTTATTCATGTGTGTTAGAGCAGTACCACTACAAAACTATAAGGGGTCATCTCTGTAATATGGGTGGTGGGATAACCACTGACAATCAATATTATTGATATTGGACTTTTAAAAATTGATGTAAAGTTGATCACTATGCCTATTTAGTGACATGAATTTAGACAAACTTATTTTTCTGAAGGAGGAGATTCTGGGAAATCCTTTTATATTGTGAATATCAAGAATGAGTTTCTTCTTTAATGTACCTATTATTTTTTTTTCTAATCTCCCTAGTGCTGGGATTAAAGGCATGTGCCACCATGGCGGCTAATGTATCTATTCTTGAGAGGAGAGAATGTAAGTTACCGACACAGCCATCTAAACTAATTGATATTATTTTCCATCATCTTAAAGGTATAAAACTTTTAGCAGGACATGATACTGTAAGGGTGATCATTACAAAAGGGAATAGCTCCTCAGTGCCACATCCTGCCCTCCTCTTCCTTGAAAGGATCAGTAAGAGTGGAACACTGGTTCACAGAGCGATAAGGACAGCTAAACTCTGTTAAGAAATGAGAAAGCAGTGTGAGCAGCCATGTGAAAAGTCATATCCAGATCTGCATGTGATGTGGTGGCTGTGTAGCAAGAGCAGAGTGAGTGGTTCTGCTGTTTGGGTCAATTTCCGTCAGTCATTCTTCTCAAGTCTGTTCTGATAAACAGTGGTCCACACTTTCTATAATGCATCATTTCTTTTACATCCAAAATATGTAGAAGGTGTAATGGATGAAAATGTAATAGAGTGTCTTATTTTTGTAAATTCTATACTTATTTAGATATGTTTTTTTCCACTCAGGCATTCTGTAGAGATGGAATCTGGTGTGCATGAATGGGAGTCCCACTTGAGCAACCCACTGTTCAAATTTAAGTAAATTAAAATATACTAGCTGCCGGGCAGTGGTGTTACACGCCTTTAATCCCAGCACTCGGGAGGCAGAGGCAGGCAGATTTCTGAGTTCGAGGCCAGCCTGGTCTACAGATTGAGTTCCAGGACAGCCAGGGCTACACAGAGAAACCCTGTCTCAAAAAATCAAATAATAATAATAATAATAATAATAATAATAATAATAATATGCTAAATGATGCCTGACTCCATAGTTTTAGATACTAATGTTAATAGCAAACATCACCACCAAATCACTGTTTGAAAAGTTGCTATTAATTATTTATTTGATTAGGTAGGTCTTGAAAACCAAGAGCTATTGTTTTAAAAAGCTGGTAGTACAAAGGAAAATTCCTCAGTGAGCCCCACATCTGTCTGAAGGTTAGTCTGGTGCAGAGAGGAGACATGAAGTTAATTGACTTTTACATAAAAAGTCAGAAGACAAACTTAAGAGGGAGGCAGGATATCTAAAGCCTAATTCATCCAGATAAAAATTAGTTCATCCCTAGTCTACATGTGTGAATCTCTCTTTCTGTCTTCTTCGGGTAATACATTTTCAACAATCAGAGTTCTAAGACAGTAGTATTAAACTGAAAAAAAAAACTTGTAGAGTGTTGGGGATATTCATCAAGGTGCAATAGGGATAAAATAGTATTTGATTTATTAAAGTATAGGCTAAAACTTAAAATAGCAAATGTTTAAGCATCTATGTGCTCAATATCTTCTATTCAGATTTACTTTATTTTTAAAAAGCAGACTAAAATTCAATCTTTAAATAAGCCACACTGAAGCATGCAGAAAGCTGAGATTGGAATTTGAATGCATATGTTTGACTTTCAGAGCTGTTGAGACATTAGGGTCCTACTTTTTGCTGTGGCTAATAATTGCCTAATAAAGTTTGAAACACATCAAGCTGCTTTTTCCTAGAATGAAACATTGATAGCATTTTAGTTGAGAAAACTGATCTTTATTGTAAATACCTCATCTTCTACTCTTTGTGCATTCTAATTGTCTCCTAATTAAAGCTGCATTTTCTCCTTGTACCGGTGTGCTGCATGCCATCAATACAATGTAACACATATGTTTGTAGTGTGCCATCTTCTATTGGGTCCTCCACAGTATGAAGATTCTGTTTAGCATTATTTTGTTTTTAGTCGTTTCACAACATAAATAATCTTAATACTAATCATTTAACATATCCAAAATGTGTTCATCTACAAAGTAGCCTTAATTATTAATGCACTTCATTGTAAAACATGCAATTGATAATAATTACTATAATTAGTAAAATAGAAGTAGTAGAACTGTGTTGGTTTGCACACTATGTGACAGTTTTTTATATTAAAGCTAACTGAAGACAACAAACTATGAAAGACTAATTTCATAGACATAGAATTGTGCAAGGGGAGAAAGTGCACCTCTTGGACTAAGATGTGAACTGGGCATTTCTGGAGTCATTTGCTTAGTTTTGTTCTTTATTAGGGAAGAGAGTTGAAGTGTGGTAGCTCTCTTCCTTTAGGCTTTAGAAATGGTCAAGTTCCTCTGTTTTTTCACTTGGTTACTTCCATTTGATCTTCTTTTGAGTTTTCCTCATTTCATTCACTCTTGAAGCTGAGGCTTCAAGCAGATATGGAGGGGAAATAACAGCATGTCTGTCATCTTAGAAGACTTTTAGAGACAACATCTGTTCTATTCAATGCTTACAATTGGCATTTTTATTCCTTTTACTGAAAAATATCCCTTATACATCACAAGAAATCTGAAGGGAATTTACACTCCAGTGGACATCTGTAAGATTTTCTACCTTATTCTATTGAACACTGATGATAGATCCTTACACATTTGCTTCCCTTCTGTCACTTTGATCTAGATGGCTAAGCTTCCATACCCCTGTTGCTTTCCTTTCAACTGACATCCAAAGAAGAGGTCCCTCACCATGGTAAGGTAAAAGGAGAAAAATACCAAGAGCAGGGTACTATTATGGCACCCTTGTTCAGACCCTAAAGCCTATCAAGAAGGCCACAGCATCTGTCCCTTTTGTGGAAAATATAGGAAGGAAATCACATTTAGTTGTTTTTTTATGTACCACAAGATGGGAATTTGGTTGCTAAAAGCACACACAGTATTGTAGTAATATTACAGCAATGTTATCCAAGTACTTTCTCATGCATAATGCACTTGGGAATTATAGAATGTGAGCCTTTTGGTGTGTGAGAGTTTACCATGACATGTGAATAAGATGCCTGCTAGAGAAAATTTGGATTTAAAATTATGTTTTCTGATTCTAGATCTTACACAAATTTCATAAATCTTCAGAATAATCAATTTATTTGGAATCGAGCTTTGAATTCCATTAAGATTAAGTTAGGTAACATATTTTAGGTAGGTTTAAAACTTCAGGTCTCTACATCATCTATCATTTTACCTACCAGAGCCCATTATTATTATGTTCTCTTTGTCCCCAAGCAAAAGAAATGTGTAAAAGAAACTATAGTGCTTAAAGCTGTATAGTTTCCCATCCAGCCTACAGCTACTACTCTGAGACACAATCTTTCAAGGGATATAATGATATCCTCTAAGACACTGTCCTTAAGACACTGGGTTGTTTCTCTGAAGTCATTGATAAAACACATGCTACCATAGTCTCATGAAAGAACTGAAAACTGATAAAATTGATGAGAGGTCACATATGCTGGGTAATTTTACTTGAAACTCTATGGTTGCTTGATTGCTTATGCGTTTTTTTCCTACTTTCTGTGCAGAGTAATAATCATCACATTGTTTAATGGAACAAGACAACCAGACATGGGTGCATGAATTCATCCTCCTTGGCCTTTCCAGTGACTGGAACACTCAAGTCTCCCTTTTCATCCTGTTCTTGCTGATGTACCTGGTGACAGTATCGGGGAACTTCCTCATCATTGCTCTGATCAGACTGGACAGCAGACTCCACACTCCCATGTATTTCTTTCTCACCAACCTGTCCCTGGTGGATGTGTCTTATGCCACAAGCATAGTCCCCCAGCTGCTGGCTCATTTTCTCACCACACACAAAACAATTCCATTTCTGAGCTGTGCAGCCCAGTTATTTTTTTCCCTGGGCTTGGGTGGGATTGAGTTCCTTCTGTTGGCAGTGATGGCCTATGACCGCTATGTGGCTGTGTGTGACCCTCTGAGATATTCAGTCATCATGCATGCAGGGCTATGCAGAAGGCTGGTCATCACATCGTGGGTCAGTGGCTCCATCAACTCTCTTGTGCACACTGCCATCACCTTCCAGCTGCCCACATGCACAAATAAGTATATTGATCACATTTCCTGTGAAATTCTAGCTGTGGTCAGATTGGCCTGTGTGGACACATCATCCAATGAGATTGTGATCATGGTTTCTAGCATTGTCTTGCTTATGACACCTTTTTTTCTGGTTCTCTTGTCCTATGTCCAGATCATCTCCACCATTCTGAAAATCCAGTCCACAGAGGGAAGGAGGAAGGCCTTCCACACCTGTGCCTCCCACCTCACTGTGGTAACACTATGCTATGGTACCACCATTTTTACCTACATCCAGCCCCATTCCAGCCCATCAGTTCTTCAGGAGAAGTTAATTTCCCTTTTTTATGCCATATTGATGCCCATGCTGAACCCTATGATTTACAGTCTAAGGAATAAGGAGGTAAAAGGGGCTTGGCAGAAACTATTAGGGAAATTCTCTGGGTTCACATCAAAACTGACAAGCTGATGATGACTCCTGAACATTGATGAGATGACGACTTTTGTCTTTTGTTCTTCCAACTCTGTTAGAACAGGTATTTCCATGGCAACAGGGAAAGTGCAGAAAGAACATGTGTTTACAGCGTTATGTAGGAGTCTGAGTGGTTATGGTGGGTGTGTGACATGGGTGTATTTTTATATTACAGTTATGTGTTCAGCGGAATTCAGCACCGCTGTCATTGTTACTCAACCCCACTCTTATGGTTCTGGTACATCATCAAGGCCAATTTTTTTTCTTCATGATATTTCAAGAGCTATACTTATTCAATTGAATTTAATAAATTGCTTTGATATCTTTCTGAGCTGGCAGTAAGTGGTATGATACTCTGAGAGTACCGGAATAGAGATACATGATTAGTACCTAGTTATCTTTTACAAGATTATCTCCTGTGTTCTATACGGAAAAGCTTAGATGTCCATTATGCTACATATATTAGATGCATTATTTGTTTATGGTATTTCTAACCTTTGATGGATCCTAGGTAAGTGGATGAGAATGAGAATGTGTAATTGACGCAAAATGAACATTTTATTATTGTTTTATGTATACTCCTATTATTAATATTTTACTTATTATTAAATATTATTATTAACAACACTTTAAAAACTTATACTGGAAAACTATTTATTTGTACTTTGGAAAAAAATGTGGTGCAACATTGGTAATCAAATTATAGTACCCTGAGTAGTCAAATACATTTCACACTTGAAATTTTTCTCTCAGTGATACATTGTGTATTTCACCTCTTTTTTTTTTTGATACTTTATTTACATTTCAAATGTTTACCCCTTTCCACAGTATTTCACCTCTTCTAGCACATGTTTGATACACAATATTCTGATGTAATATGAGAATATTGCTATCTAAACAGATTCAGCATTTTTGTGTATAGGATCTAACATAATGTGAATTCTGGGGGAACTGGGTAGGGAAACATCAGCTAATGCCTTTCCTGAGATCTAGTCACAAGCTATTTATACACAGTAGCATTAAAAGCAATGAAAAATCTAACATATTTTTATTGTGCTTGTATGGAGTCTCTTCAAAAACATTAGAGCACTGAAGGAGCTGAGGGAGTTTGCATCCCCAGGGAGGCATTAACAGTGGCAACTTGCCTGACCCCACGATACTCCTGGAGACTGATCCACCAACCAAAGAATACACATGGAGAGATCCATGGTGCTGGCCACATATGCAGCAGAGGAGGGTCTTGTTAGCCATCAGGGGGAGGAGAGGCCCTTGGGCCTGAGAGTGTTAGATCCCCCAGTAGAGGAGAATGCCAAGGAGGGAAGATGAGAGTGGGTGGGTGGGTGGGAGATACCCCCATAGTGGCAGGGGGAGGGGGGAGGAAATGGGGAGGTTCCAAAGGGGAGATCTGGAAAGGGGGAAACATTTGAAATGTACATAAAGTGTGAAAGTTAAATTTTAAAAAATCCATATTAAAGCACTATCTCTATGGTCACATCCAAAGAATATTCTTTAGGAGATCAGGACTGGCTTTGAGGGTTTTCCTAGTCAGTTAGTTGTTTCCCCGTTGTTTATTTGCTTTCCAGTTTTTCAGAACAGAAATTGTTTTCTGAAATTAGATTGCATTAATGTTTTTATTTCTTTATTTCTTTTACTTTTTAAATTTTTTTTCATACTTTATTTACATTTCAAATGTTTCCCCCTTTCCAGATCTCCCCTTTGGAACCTCCCCATTTCTTCCCCCCTCCCCCTGCCACTATGGGGGTATTCTCCCACCCACCCACCCACCCACCCACTCTCGTCTTCCCTCCTCGGCATTCTCCTATACTGGGGGATCTAACACCCTCAGGCCTAAGGGCCTCTCCTCCCCCTGATGGGCTAACAAGACCCTCCTTTGTTGCATATGTGGCCAGCACCATGGATCTCTCCATGTGTATTCTTTGGTTGGTGGATCAGTCTCCAGGAGTATCTTGGGGTCAGGCCAGTTGCCACTGCTGTTACTGACTTGGGGATGTAAACTCCCTTAGCTCCTTCAGTCCCTTCTCCAAGTCCTCCATCTGGGACCTCACACTGAGCCTTAAGGTTGCTGTGAAGTGACTTTTGGGTATTTCGAACTTTTGAGCTAATAACCACTTAACAGTGAGAACATACCATGTTCAATCTTTTGTGACTGAGTTACCTCGCTCAGGATGATATTTTCAAGTTCCATCCATTTTAGTCTGTGAATTTTATGAAGTTGTTGTTTTTAATTGCTGAGTAGTATTCCATTGTGTAAACGTACCACATCTTCTGTATCCATTCCTCTGTTGGAGGGACATCTGGGTTGTTTCCATCTTCTGGCTATTATAAATATGGCTGCTATGAACATAGTGGAACATGTGTCTTTATTAAATGTTGGAGCATCTTCTGGGTATATGCCCAGGAGTGGAATAGCTGTGTCCCCAGGTAATATTATGTTCATCTTTCTGAGAGTCCACCAAACTGATTTCTAGAGAGGTTGTATCAACTTGCATTCCCATCAGCAATGGAGGAGTGTTCCTCTTTCCCCACATCCTCGCCAATATCTGCTGTCACCTGAGTTTTTGATCTTAGCCATTCTGACTAGTGTGAGGTGAAATCTCAGGGTTGTTTTGATTTGCATTTCCCTGATGACTAAGGATGTTGAACATTTCTATAGGTGCTTCTTGGCTATTCAAGTTTCCTCAGTTGAGAATTCTCTGTTTAGCTCTCTTCCACATTTTTTTGATAGGGCTATTTGGATCTCTGGAGTCTAGCTTCTTGAGTTCTTTGTATACATTGGATATTAGCCCTCTAGAAAGCAGAAGACTTGCTGTGCTGTACAAAATGTGCTCCAGACCCCACTTAATATCTTTGTGCAATCTTATCTTAAGAGCAGGTGATCAGGTTTATTTATTCTTTATAATTTTAGTGGGTTGGGGTATTCTGAGTACACATTTTGCCTTTGATGTAAACACCTCTGTGTTAAAAGAGAGGAATGAAATGACTGAACAGAGTATAGGGAAGGTGAAAGATGAGAGAAAATAGAAGAGAGTCTTCTCATTTCAAGAAATTGCAGAGCAGGACCTTCCTTCCCTGCCTGTGTGCCTTCATCAGCTCAGATAACTGAGATTCTTCCATTTGTGTACCTGTCACAGAAGCTCTGGCTTTAAAATTTGAGGGTTTGGGGACTGCAGAGATGCTTCAGTTCTTAAAAGCATTTACTTCACTTGCAGAGAACCTAGGTTCAGTTCCTCTAAACCACATAGCAGTTCACAACTGTCTATATTTCCAGTTCTAGAGAATCTTGTGCACTCTTCCAGCCTCCATGATGGTCCATATACATTCGTGCCAGCAAAACACTAATACACAAAAATGTTTGAAAATTAAAATATATAAAAAAATATAATCAAGGGCTATATATTCCTCAGACTGGCATTTATAGTTTACCTTAAAGTTGATCTAATCCTAAAACTTTGTTACAGAAATACATGTAACTATTGTGAGTGCTACCATGATAAATAGCAGTGAGGTATTCTTCATGTGTTGGTGCCAGGGGATGGTTGATAATTTACTATAGTTCACAAGACAGAGGCATGCCAATCAAAGCTACAGTTATAGCAGCACACAGAAAAGAATCAAAACTCAGGAACACAGATATTTCAGGGAAGGTAAGCAGGTGCTCAAAAGAATCAATGGCAAGATTGCAGATAACAAGAATAAGTTGACAAACAACTTCATCCGAAAACAGTAGGTGGAGACTTTCTCAGGAATGCTCAGCGTTGCTTACATAGAAAAACCAGGAGAAACCCCTAAATGTTAAGAACTTCTGTGCTAAAGAATGCAAATATGGAATAGTGTTCTGGTCTCCGAATAAACCCTGAGTAGCATGAATGGCAGAGAACAAGGCAGAAGTGGGAGAAGAAAGTCTGAAGCTGAGAGACTCTCCACAGCTCCCACTCTCACTTCCACCTTGGCTATAGTGTAGAGGAGCTGTGTGGGATCACAAGAAGTTTGTGGCAGAAGTCACTTTGACAGTTTGTCTGACTTACAAGAGGAGCACACCATGGGCAGGTCCTCCAAGCTCCTTTAAAGCTCTAGGCATAGGAATCTTACACAGACAACTGACCTCCAAAGCAGGAGAAAGAGCATTAAAATTTGCAACATGAAGTAAACAGGAGATTGGGGGCATATAGTGGTCCTTGAACATAGCAATTATTCTCTCAAGGAAATTGTTCTTCTCCTTCCACTATATGGGTCCCAGGGCTCAAATTTATAAGACTTGGTAGCAAGTGCATTACCTTCTTGGTTATCTCAATGGCCCTGGAAGTAGACAACTTTCTCAGAAAAACATTAATTTATTGTGGTGGTTTGAATAGGTCTGGCCTCCATAGATTCATGTGTTTCAATGTTTGTCCATAGGAAGCGGCACTGTTAGGAGGTGTGGCCTTTTTAGAGGAAGCGTGTCATTGTGGAGGCAGGCTTTGAGATCTTACTTGCTCAAGCTATGCCCCGAATGTTACACAGAATCCTTCTGCTGCCTATCCTTCTGAAGCAATGTCTGCTGCATGTTGCCATTCTTTTTGGCCATGATGACAATAGACTAAACATCTGAAACTGTAAACTAGCCCCAATTAAGTGTTTTTTATAAAATTGCTGTGGTCATGATGTGTTTTCATCAGACACACAATAAAACCCTAAGACACTGATTAAAATGGAAAGAGGAAGAAATGAATCTTTTATGTTAGGGAATTTAAGATGTGTGTGTGTGTGTGTGTGTGTGTGTGTGTGTGTGTGTGTAGACACACTAGACATATATGGGAAGTGAGAAACCTCATTTGATAAAATGCCTCAATCACTTTGGTCTATAGACAACTCCTTGTTGAGCTTTCTGACTCTTTCAGATGATAGACAAAAAAGCTGTAAACTGAAATGAGCCCTCCCTTTCCTCCACAAGTTGCTTTAGGTCATGGTTTATTACACAGCAACAGAAACCAAACTAAAACAATATTGAAGAATTTTTCATCATAGACCACTTCAGACCAGGAAAATTCTTTCATGATTTCTACTAACTATATAAGGAGAAAATGAAAGCAGGCATCATAAAAATATTTTCTATATACTTATTTAATATATAAAGACCAAATATATCCTATATATTGGAAGGTATAATTTAAAGCAATCTTTAAAAAGTTTGAGATATGCAAAACAATCTAATAAACCATAGTACATCCATTTACAAAACTAAATGCTGACAGATATTAAACAAAGAGAAGAATGTGTCTAGTTGGGGAGCATTCTCAACTAGATGAATAGAGAAATGGAGACAGAGAGAAGAGAAGAGAAGAGAAGGGAAGGGAAGGGAAGAGAAGGGAAGGGAAGGGAAGGATGGGAGGAGTGGATTATAGGGGAGGAAGAGGAGGAGAGGAGCCTCCAGTGACCCAGGGGGGGCATTTTTCATCTAAATTTTAATATACCTAAATTTATTTTTAATTCCATAAAGTTCAATTTAATTTTTTGGGAAGTTTACCCTTAATTTTTTTTATCTCATTTAAAATTAAATTGAAGGTCACAAAAAAAATCTGAAAACATGTAGTCAGGTTGGGGGATTCATGCTGTGAGGAAGGAAGGCTTATTTTAAGCTACAGTAATAAAGGCAACATTGTTTTCCCACAGTCATAAATAATCAAATACATTAGGGAAAAAAGTTGAGAAACAAACTCTGTACATTCAGTCCCAATAAAGTGCATTAGGTCAAATTGTTATCTACACTGACAAAAATTAATCTGGGCCTCAAATAAATAAAACTTTCAAAAATAGATGCAGATTAGTTATCTAATTATGAACTGTAAAACAGTCTAACTCCAAAAGGGTCACATTGAAGGTCAACTTCATGACTGAAGGTAGATAAAGATATCTAAGTGAGGATGCAGAAAACAGTTGCTGAGTGGAAGGAGCAAAGCACAGAACTGCACAAAAGTTAAGAGCACCATTTGATCAAAGACACACAAAGGGTATGCAACGGAAGTCAGAGTGTAGGAGAAAATGTTTTTCTACATCAAGTAGATTGAGCTATATGAACAACTAAATTCAGTAAAAAATAAAGAAACCAGTATAAAGGATATAAAATATCAAACATATATTGCAGAAAATGGAATCCTCAAATGGCAAATAAGTACTAGAAAGCATGCAAGTCATTTGTGTGCAAGAAATATAACCATGCTGTGGCTCCATCAGTGTAACTAAAATGTAAAGGAAAGCCTGAGGTGAAAGAAATACTCATACATAGTCAATGGGGATTTAATTAACAAAATCATGTCTTAGAAAAATGGAACAAGTAGTCAAGGTTAGACATGCACTTAAGAGGCAATGCAGCAATTCTTTCTAACATTTTGTTGGTTCTGTGTGAATTTCACATCTTGCACCCCAATCCCATTCATCTCCCCCTCCCCTATACCCTCCCTCTACCCTTGCAACTTCTCCCTCAAGAGAATAAAAAAAACTTATTGTGGAAGCTTTAGTGTGTCAAAGTATGTCCCATAGTACGCCCTTTAGTCCACACTTCTTTGCTTGTACACGACTCATTGGTCTGGTATGAGGCCTCTGGCTTGTTACTCTATTGATATTGGAACCTCACTGGGACTCCTCTCAGATACTCTGCTGTTGCCCTGAGTCATGGAGATATTGTAGTTTTGGATCTGTAAGACTGGCTCCTTTGTGCACTCCAGCAGTTTATCGATGGAGTAGACGTTGGGCTGGGCCAATTCAAAGCCCTTAATATGGGCCTGAGAGGTGTTTGAGCTGATCAGACCACAGACTTTCCCGTTTTCATGCCTTTGGGCCAGCTCAGCAGAAACCCCCACTACCAGGGCCAGCTTTACGGTGCTGCCCAGGTAAGCTGTAGGACCTACTCTCCTGAGTGTTGCAGCCAGAGAGGGAGGGGCATGGCCAGCTCTCCTGACTGCAATAGGTAGCATGATGAGGGATGAGGAAGGGGAGGAGGATGTCTTTCCCTGGTCCATGCTACTGCCCAGCAGACAATAGGCGGGGATACCTCTCTCCCACTCATGACCTCAGGGCTGGCTCACCTGTAGCTCCCACACCCAGGCTCAGCTCTACCTTGCTGCTGAAGTGAGGTGCAGGGCTTGCACTTGAGTCTTGCAGCAGGTAAAGGTCAGGAACGTTTCTCCTGCTCTGATGACCTCAGGGCCAGCTCTTTTTCCTGCTATTGGTGGAAAGGGGTGAGCATGGGCCATCTGTCTCACACCCAAATAAATGCACAGCAGATAAGTTGTGGGGCCAGCTCTTCCACACTTACACTCTTGGGGCCAGTTCATCTGAGCCCCCACCAGGGCCTGCTCTCCAGAGTGCTGCAGCTAGTGAGGGACAGGGCCAGCTTTCTTCCTTTTATAAGGCTAGTCTGGGCCAATTCTCCTTCCCATTACAAGTGCTGAGGGCAAAGAGGAGGGGAGAAGATTTCTTCCTCACAGATGCCACTGCATAGCAGACAATAGGTAAAGCCAGCTCTCCCACACTCATGCCTTTAGGGACAGCTCACTCACAACCTCCACATCCAGAGCCAGTTCTACTATGCTGCTGGGGTGAGGTACAAGGCCCACTCTCCCTAGTGTTGCAACAGGTAAGGAACAGGGCAGCTCTCTTTTTCTCTCTGTCTCTCTCTCTCTCTCTGTCTCTCTCTCTCTGTCTCTCTTTGTCTCTCTCTCTCTGCTGACCTCAGGGCCAGCATGCTGTAGGTGGCCAGAGGTATGAGAGGGGGGTCATCTCCCCCTTCCCCATGTCACTTGTTGGTAGACAAGTGTCTTGGCACCACCCAGATCAGCTCTACTGTGCTGCCCAGGTGAGGTGCAGGGCTTGTTCTTCTGAGTGCTGCAGCTAGAGAGGGGCAGGGCTATCTCTCCTGCTCTCATGACCCCAGGGCCAGGTCTCCTGCCTGCATTAGGTGGTGAGGAGGGGAGGAGAGGGGAGAAGGAAGAGGGCATCTCTCCCTTGTCCATGCCATTGCACTGGAGATGAGTGATAGGACCAGGTCTTTCCTGCTCATATCCTTGAGGCGAGTACACCTGCAATTCTAGCAATGTGTGGGCCACTCTCCCCAGCATGGCAACTGTCTAAAGACAGGGCCAGCACTCCTCCAATGCCCAGGTGAGGGTGGGACCAGATCTGAACAGCCTTCAGACTTCAACATGTCCCTGGCGATTACCTTGAGCAGTGATGTCTTCCCGGGCTTTGGTGGTAACAAACCCCTGCTTCAGAGCCATGGACCTAGATGTGATCCCCGGTTGCAGCACAGGCCAGGACCCTACCATGGCCCCAGGTGGTATCACTGGCTACTCACATCAGGCTGTTTCTCATTACCGCCAAGTCTCCAGTTCTGCATCTCTTCACTGTGCCTACATCCTCATGTTTCTGTTTCTCCTCAATATCTTTACCATTTCCTTTGTCCTTCTAGAGCACCTTGGGTCTTTGAGTGTCAGGGTTCATATCAGGAGCAATCTCAGGAATGCTATGTCCTACTCATGCATGATGTTGCTGGGCAGTGGTCATCTTGGGCATGGTCTTCTCTTCCAGGCCTGCATGGCCCCTGACTGATGGTTGTCTCTGGCTAGCTCCCTGTCCAGACTCCACAGCACTGGTCTAGTGGTTATCTAGAACTTGGTTCTCACTCTGTCCTCCTAAGTGGCCCCGTGTGGGGGCTATCTGTCTTGCGCTTATCTGGGGCCCTTAGACCCTGGCAGGGCTCTTCTAGTTTCAGGCTTGTTCATGGTCCTGGGAGCCATCAAGGCCTGCTCAGCATTAGGCTAGCTCCCTGTCCAAGTTCCCTGGTGCAGGACTGGTGGTTGCCTCAGGCTTGCTGTTCTCAGGGAATGTTAGCATACTAATCGTTTAGATGTTCGTAGGTCAGAACATTAAATGTAGACATACGCCTCTCTTCTCTGTCACCTACTGATGCACATGTGACACAGCAGCCACACCTGTTTTAATTCTTTTTTTTTTAATTTAAGGTTTGTTTTGTTTTATTTTAAATATTTATTTTTATAATTATGAGTGTTTGCTTGTTTGTATGTACTCATATTACCATTGCATACAGTGCCTATAGAGGTCATAAGAGAGAAAGAGTCGGGTACCCTGGGACCCAGCTCTTCTGGAATAGAAGTCAGTGCTTTTAACCATTGGGCCACTGGGCCATATCTCTAGTGCCCAATGCAGTAATTTTAAACTATATGATTAAAATGAGGAGATACATGGGAAAATCTCCCCCCCAATCTGTCTTTATTTCTGCATTGATTTTTATAGTGAGTAGTAAATTTTTGGAGCATTTGTAGAGCACAAAGGTAGACTTCCCGGTTTAAAAAAAGGAAAATAACTCCATAGTATCTGTTTAAAAAGGAGTCCTTCAGCAGTGGCTCCAAAGGATTAGAGGTCCCTCAGCATGTTTCCACTGGTTATGAAAAAACATTGGGAAGTGTGTCCTATAGAACTGAATTATCATGGTGCAGACACATCGCCTGAATGTGTTTTTCATGGTTGGACATACTGGGTTAAACATTCTAGTCGTAAGAATGTTAACTCAATACTTATAGGGTGGGCAACGACAAAGTTCTTAAAGTACACCTTTAACAAAATCAGAGGGATGACTCCAGGGGAAATGAGACTTTAGATTCTCTTCTCATGTTCCCACTTAGTGAAGTCTAAATTGTCATTTGCAAGTCTCAAATGTAGATGAGAATTCAAGGACCAGAACGACTTTAAAGAAATTCCCAAGTAGAGGGGCAAAATTGAGTTACTTGGCTTTTTTGATTTTTGTTTTTTGTTTTTTTAAGACAGAGAAAACTGAGGAACAAAAGTAACAGAAGCCTGACAAGCGTGGCATAATTGGCCTATAGAGATTTTATCTCTGAGGAGGAAAGTTCCTTCTTCCAAATCCCACATCCCCTGCAGCCTTCATCTGCACCTGGACAATGCCAGACTCTTTCTCGGAGATGAGCGAGTATAGATGGGACCAGCAGCAGGAAGCCAGGGTCTCTGTACCACACAGCCTCTCTTTGCTTGCTGAAGCCCCTGACAGGTAGACTGAAACTGGCTACTAAAGAGCTACAGGTTAAGTTCTCGTGTCCTACTCTAGGAAGAAAACATTTTGTGTGCCCTAACTGAGAAACAAGTCTTTTCAGATATGTCTGAGACCAGCAGGCATATGACTTTGATCATTTACACAGGAAATAGTAGACTCTGCTGGCCTAGAATGTGTTGGGATATGCCAAAAGGGAGCACAGGTGCAAGTCTGTTCTGTTTATTTGAGGAATAGCTTTGGAGGGAGGAAAGATGGGTTTCATTCCTCCTAACAAGTCCTTAGCCAAGAAGAGAGGGAGGATAATATGGCTGACTATAAAAGTGCCCGAGGACTTGTGGTGAAGGGTGCCAGCACAGGTTTGAGAAACCCCAACATTCTACAGTGATTCTCTCTAGAGGCCGCTTCATCTGAAGAATGGACTCCGTTGTTTCTTAGTTGTAGTGGCAGAGCATATCCATACATGTGTGGACATAAGGAGGTGGAGATGGGAATAACTTAGGCAAGCAGATAACCTATTTTGAGACAAGTGTGTATGTGTTTCACATTTCCTTCTGAAAAGGTAGAGTAAAAGGAGAGATCGAAAAGGTTTTGCTCAGTTCACGAGACTTTTGGAAACCACTTGTGTATTTAATGAAGTGTACATACAAGGTTGCTAAGAGCTCCTAAGGGCGTTTCTAAACACAGGATCCTCAAGGCTTCAGAAATACATCATTAAGATTAGAAGTTTTGGGGATGTGTCAAGCCAGTTACATTGCTATCTTCTGGTTGCCTCAGTTACAGCTCAAAAGAGAACAGGAAAAGCTTGAGAGAAGACAGCTTTCTGAGGCACTAGAACTCCTGCTTGTTTTAGAGAATAATGAGAGCAAAGGATCTGGGTGTCCTGGAGAATGTTCACAATCATCTCTGGTTATACAGAGATTTTACAGAAGGGAGTTTGATTCTATCCTTGGATATACAATATATATAATGTGTGTGATTGTATAATATATATGTACACATTTGGGTGTGTGTGTGTGTGTGTGTGTGTGTGTGTATTATCTGCTTGCCACCTGTATTAAGGTAATGCCATAGAAAATAAATATTCTACTGTGTGCCAACTGTGCTCATGACAGTTAGTGTGGTGAACTGCAAGTAATTAAGTTTGGGAAATGTAACTTGGGAAGCAGATAAAATGTCCACAGGTTTTTGCATATGAACCTTTTATCTGTGAATAAATTAAGTCTGACTAAGCATTACTGTGTGATAGTTATACATAACTATCAGTGTTTGAGAGAGGGAGAAGAGAGAAGGCGTGAAGAGGGAGGGAAGGAAGAAAGGGAGGGTTAAGAAGCAGATATAATTAACAGTTATATCAATAAGCTAATTCAAGTGAGTTATTGTCCATCTCTTCCTAGTTAGCCTCTGAACCCTGTCTCTTAGTGAGGAAACAAACTCAGGGAGAAAACACTGCCAGATTTCCATGGTCTCATGGTTGTAGATAATATCTGTGGAAGGTATTGGTTATCACACCTAGAGGAGAATCTAGTTAATGCATCCCTGAATTTCACTTCTGTCTTGACAGATATAGTCTACTGTTAACTCCTCTTTGCTACTCTTTGGGAAGAAGAACATAACATTGGGGATCATTCCTTCGTGTATTCTAAGCCACCAAAACAATCATGTGAAGATTTTTAAGATGAAACATGGTCACGTAGGTTTTACTTTTCAAACTTTACTGACTCTGAAATGGAGCTTTTGACATTTCCTTGCAACCTAAAAATCTATTTGCACTTTCTATTTTCTAAATTGAAACTCAACGTCCCTGAGTAGATAAAGAGAAAAATGGAATGTCATATTTTTATAGCAGGAGAACTCAGTGATAAAATGGTAAATTAATAGAAGAGTGTTCATAACTGCCATGCTATCTCACTGTGGGTTCTGGGATAGTAATAAGGTGAAAGTAGGCCTTCAACAAAATCAAAACTCTATGGCAAAAATTGTGATGTAAAGAAGAGAGTGAAGCTTAATGGTCACACTTTTTAATTGAGACATCCAAGCATTTTAGTAAATGCTTCACTTAAGAGAGGCTCTCAGAAGAGCTCTGGTGCTGAACAATATTTTATTTATTGATATATAACTTGGGCTTGGTTCTCAGGAAGCTAATGGGCAAAGAAAACCAGACATGGGTGAGTGAATTCTTGTTGCTGGGCTTGTCAAGTGACTGGAGGACTCAGGTCTCCTTGTTTGTACTGTTTCTGGCCATGTACTTGCTAACTGTCCTGGGGAACCTACTCATCATCCTCCTCATCATGCTGGACCGCAAGCTCCATACACCCATGTATTTCTTCCTCAGCATCCTGTCATTTGTGGACATTTGTTACACCAACAGCACTGTTCCCCAGATGCTCATCCACTTCCTGTCAGCCAGGAAGTCCATCCCATTTTACAGTTGTGTGCTACAGCTGTATATCTCCTTAGCAATGGGCAGCACAGAGTTCTTCTTGCTAGGTGCCATGGCCTATGACCGCTATGTGGCAGTGTGCCACCCTCTGCACTACATGGTCATCATGCATGGAGGACTGTGCCTAGGGCTGGCTTCAGTCTGTCTGACTGCTGGTCTCACAAATTCACTAATGCAGACACTCATGATCTTCCAATTACCCTTCTGTCGTAAAGTCATCAATCACTTTGCCTGTGAGATGTTGGCTGTGCTGAGGCTGAGTTGTGTAGACATCTCCCTGAACAAGGTCATGGTAGCCATCTCAGGATTTCTGGTGATCATGGTTCCTTGTATTCTGGTGCTATTTTCCTATGCTCACATTGTTGCTGCCATTCTACGCATTCGCTCTTCCCAGGGACGACGCAAAGCCTTTGGTACTTGTGCTTCCCACCTTATTGTGGTTTCTATGTGCTTTGGAACAGCCATATTTACTTACATGAGGCCTGTGGACAGATCCTCAGCAGGACAGGAGAAGATGGTTGCTCTCTTCTATGCTGTTGTGACCCCAATGCTCAATCCCCTCATCTATAGCTTGAGAAACAATGATGTGATTGGGGCTTTGAAAAGAACTTTGGAGAAACTTAAAGAAAAAAAATAGATGAGAATAATTTCTTCTGCTAACCGTCCAAAAAAGCTTCACCCACATTTTAAATAAATAGGAGTTGATGGATATGTACGTTCTTCTTAAATTTTCTGCCAAGATGGATTATATTTTTTCTAACCGGTTATATGTTTAACCATGCACTGATAAGTCAAAAACAAAATAAGAAACAACTGAAAACCTTCATGGTTGGTCTAGATTCTGGCTCTATTCACCAAGTAGACTCTAAGCTTCGTGAACAAAAGAGAATGTAGATTTTACTGCTTGTGTTACCTGAACATTATAAATGAGATTGAGTTCCTGATGGTTACATAATTCATCATTTAATACTTTCTTTTTTTTTTCTATTTTAGTTGTGTTTTCTTAACATGCATGAAGGGAAATCTTGTTCAGTTTTGGGGTATTGCAAATAAGTTGTTTATTAAAGTCTTAGGCAGAAAGTTAGCATGAAGTCCCTCCCTTAACGAAGCAGTTAATAGAAACTGGAGCTAGACTGGGCGAGAGAGAATCAGTTTTCTCTAAGAGTGCAGTCCGTGGTAACTAAAACATGTTCCAGTGGAAGACCACACATCTGAGAATAAAATGGGCAGCACAAATTGAACTTGATAAGTACGATAAAAAGAAAAGACAGCATGAAGTTGGGTTGGTTAAAAAAGGGGGGATGCTTGATCTGGGAAGAGTTAGGGGAGGGGTGGATATGATCCAAATGCATTATAAACAATTCTCAATGAACTAAGAAAAATAATAAGTCTCAGGTGCATAGTTAATAGTTAAGACACCTCAGTTCTAGAGACATTTTCTTTTGTACAAGCACTTTGTTAATTTTTAGGAGTTAACAAAATGTTTTAATTGCATTCTTTATTTTGATTTTATTTCTCACCATTTTGAGAATTATTGTAATATGTCTACTGTAGTAATTGTGTCTCGAAATATATATATCTATGTATATATATATTTCCGTTTTCCTACACTTAGCTTTATATTTTACAATTTATACATAGTTATAATCAAATACTACAACTATTTAGGCTAATGCATAGATTTTCTAATGTTCTAGCTCTCATTCTTGATTATATCACTCAACTAACTAATACTGTGACATTATGCACTTAAGTTCTTGCATGTAAATTTGTTTGGGGCACACACATAGTTATCAAGTTGCTTGAACCAGCATAATGCTATCCAGAAGGAGATTTATGTCTACACCCTTGCTTTGGTGTACAAATGTTCTTTATACATGCACAACCTCACCAACACTGGGCATAGTAAGAACTTAAAAAAAATTATTACTAGTTGCTCCTCTCCCTTGGAAGTTTGAATAGCACCTCTTATCATTAGGAGAGCCGGACCTCAGGGAAGAGACATCTGAGTTAGTTCCAGATGGACACTTCTAAGACTTGTGTCTGGATTGTATGGTGCCTTCAGCAATAGACTCTTTTTTTTTTTTTTTTGATATTTGATTTACATTTCAAATGTTTCCCCCTTTCTAGATCTCCCCTTTGAGACCTCCCTATCCCCTCCCCCTCCCCATGCCTCTATGGGGGTATTCCCCCACCCACCCACCCACTCTCATCTTTCCTCCTTGGCATTTTCCTATACTGGGGCATCTAACACCCTCAGACCCAAGGGCCTCTCCTCCCATGATGGCTAACAAGACCCTCCTCTACCACATACATGGACAGCACCATGGGGCCCTCCATGTGTATTCTTTGGTTGGTGATCCAGTCTCTGGGAGCATAGGGAGGTCAGGCCAGTGGACACTGTTGCTCCCTCCATGGGGCTACAAACTCCTTCAGCTCCTTATTTTCAGGTTCTAGAGACAACCAAATGCAATAGCAATAGCCTTTATAATTTTGGAGTCTTTTTCTTT
>JADRCH010000064.1:4219420-4301067 GCA_019843965.1 Rhynchomys soricoides | reverse complement strand
AAACTAAGTGGAATCAGTAGATCATATACACTCACTCACACACAGGTACACACATTATATACACACTTATATTTAAGTACATACATGCAATACTAATACTTTAAGAAGAGATCATGAATTTAGGAAGGGTGGACCTGGAATAAGGTTGAAAGTGGAGAAGAAAGTAAAGTTATGTACATTCAGTACTCATGTATGATGTTCTCAAAAAATAAATATTCAAAACTCAAAACATAGTTACTTTTTTATGTGTAAGTATGAATACCTGCACGTATGTCTATACACTATGTGCATGCTTGATGGACACACAGACCAGAAGAGAGCATTGGATCTCCTGGAACTTTGGACAGAGGTAGTGTTGAGCAGCCATGTGATTAGCTGCAAACAACCTCAGATTTCTGCAAAGGCAGCAAGTGCTCTAATCTACTGAACCATTTCTCTAGCCTTCTGTTTTGAACTTTTATAATTCCAAAACACATGAAGTTACTTTATTTTTTACTACTAGTCAACAATCAATGTATTATTTTTATACTTTGAAAATAGCCTATGACTTAAAGCATGACTTCCATGCCTACATATTTTAAGATAACTAAGATATTGATAAACAATGTTAATAATGAAAACCAAGATGGTGTCCTAGAATAATAAAATCAATAGTGTTTTCACACTCTACCAGCAATGAACTAAAAATACTAATAAGGACTTTCCATTTACAACAATGACATGAACCAAGAAACAATTCTAATGACACAGGTATGAAACTGTAGTGAGAAAACACTAACTTCAAGAAAAACATCAAATAAGATACAATCAAAATGGAAAAGTATTTGCTTTGGATAAAGAATAATTAATATTATACAAGTCAGATTTCCAAAAATGTTTATTTAAATTCAAGGAAATGGAAATCCTAATGCTGTGTATATGTATATATGTGAGAATGTGTGTGTGTGTGTGTGTGTGTGTGTGTGTGTGTGTGTACAAGCATATGGGCATTCATTACTCTGAATACTCTAGGCCTTCTGGTCCATGAGATTCAGAGAGATCCTCTGTCTGTCTTCCATCTCTGTAGAAGGGCTTGGGTTACAGGTGTAAGCTACTGTATCTGCTTTTTGTGGGTTCTGGGATCACGCTTTAGTTGTTAGTCTTGTGTGGCAAGAACTGTTGTTCTTTGGGTGATATTATTGGTCCCAGTACACATTTTTAAAAGCTATACCAATTTAACTGATTTTAAATTTTTTATGCAAGGAAAACTATTGCCATTGTAAAACACAGTTCTCAAATAATGTTGAAGGACAGATAATTTATTCTTCAACTAAATATGAGTGTCCATAGACCAGGAATATAAATTTAGTTTAGGCTAAATAACAAGCTCCAATATGGAAACTATTTCATGAAATTGTATAGTTATAGTCAAGAAGAAAGTCATAAATCAAGGTACTTTAAAATACATTTGTGAAAACATCAGGCACATAGGTTACAACAAACTGGCAAAGTCTGCCTTACAGGTTTGTGCTTTCCAATGATATTACCTCTTGGATTGATGAAAGCTAGTGGTCTGATAATAAAATCTAAACCCAAAACCGATTAGCCACAAAGATCATAAGACAGATCCAGATGAATCTCTCTTAAGGAGGTTAAAGAAAGCCAAAATAACTTGACACTGGATGAGCAATATTCTAGATCTCCACAATTGTAAGTTAATTATAAGTTACTATTAAAATTTTTTAAACAAAAATTTTATTAATTCTTTAAGAATCTCATACAATGTATTTTAAGAATATTTGCTTCTTTCCCCCTGCTCCTCCTACAGCTACCCTCACCATCCTCCCATCCCTCACACTCAACTTTGAGATTTCTTCTTTTTTCCCCCCAATCGAATCCAGTGTATGCTTCCTTGCTAGTCTTGGGAGTGGTACCTGCCCTAGTGTGTGGTCAATCTATCAGGGGTCATATTATAGAAGAAAATGTAGACTTCTTCTCCCAGAAACTATCAAATATTAACAGCTCCTCAGAACTTTATGTCTACTTTTCCCCTTCTATGCTGGTATCTTTTCTAGCTGAAGCTTGTGAAGGTATTGTGCATGCTAACATAGCACTATGAGTTCATATGTGCTACTACCCTGTTGTGTCTTTTTAATTAATTAATTAATTAATTTACACTCCAGATTTTATTCCCCCACATCCACCCTCCAACTGTTCAACATCTCACACCTCCTCCTCACCCCCTGTCTCCAAGAGGATGTTCCCCCCAAGCCCAACCCTCCCATCTCACCTCTAAACTCCCTGGGGCCTCCAGTGTCTTGAGAGTTAGGGGCATCATCTCTGATTGAATACAGACCCAGCAGTTCTCTGCTGTATATGTATTGGGGACTTCATATCAGCTCATGTATGCTGCCTGTTTGGTGGTCCAGTGTTTGAGAGATCTCAGGGGTCCAGATTAATTGAGAATGCTGGTCCTTGTACTGGGTCACCCTCCTCTTCAGCTTTTTTCAGCTTTTCCCTAATTCAGCCACAGGGGTCAGCAGCTTCTGTCCATTGGTTGGCTGCAATTAGCTGCATCTGACTCTTTCAGCTGCTTGTTGGGTCTTCAGGAGTGCGGTCATGCTAGGTTCATTTTAGTGAGTACTCCATAGCCTCCACAATACGGTCAGGCCTTAGAACCTCCCCTAGAGCTGGATTCTACTTTGGGCCTGTTGATGGACCTTCTTTTCCTCAAGCTCCTCTCCATTTTCATCCCTGCAGTTCTTCCAGACAGGAACAATAATGGGTCAGAGTTTTGACTGTGGGATGGCAACCCCTCCCTCATTTGATGCCCTGTCTTCCTGCTGGAGGTTGGCTCTGTAAGTTCCCTCTCCCTACTGTTGAGCATTTTATCTAAGATCCTCCCTTTGAGTCCTGGGAGTTTCTCACCTCCCAGGTCTCTAGTGCACTCTGGATGGTACCCCCAACTCCTACCTCCCGAGGTTGCTTGTTTCCATTCTTTCTGCTGGCCCTCAGGGCTTCAGTCCTTTTCCCTCATCCAATATTATATCAGGTTCCTTTTCCTCTACGCCACTCCCACCCACCTCACCCCCTCCCATGTCCCTCCCTTCATCCCCACTTGGAATTGCTTTCTTCTGCCAGCCAAGTAGAACTGAGACATCCTCACTTGGGCCCTTCAGCTTGTTGACCTTTTTGAGTTCTGTGGACTATATCTTGGGTATTCTGTACTTTTGGGGGGGTCTAATATCCATTTATTAGTGAGTACATACCATGCATATCCATTTGCGTCTGAGTTACCTCACTCAGGATGATACTTTCTAGTTCCATCCATTTGCCCACAAAACTCAGGATGCCCACATTCTTAATAGTTGAGTAGTATTCCATTGTGTAAATTAACTACATTTTCTGCATCCAGTCTTCTGTCATGGGGCATCTGGCTTGTTTCCAGCTTCTGGCTATCACAAATAAGGCCACTATGAACATAGTGGAACATGTGCCACTGTGACATGGTGAGGCATCCTTTTGGGATCCCAAGAGTCCTATTGCTGGGTCTTCAGGTAGATCTATTTCCAATTTTCTGAGGAACCTCCAAATTGATTTTCAGAATGGTTGTACCAGTTTGCAATCCCACCAACTATGGAGGAGTGTTTCTCTTTTTCCACATCCTCACCAACATGTGTTGTCACCTGCGGTTTTGATCTTAGACATTCTGATTGGTGTAAGGTGGAATCTCAGGGTCGTTTTGATTTGCATTTCTCTGATCACTAAGGACTTTGAACATTTCTTTAGATGCTTCTCAGCCATTTGAGATTCATCTGTTGTGAATTCTCGGTTTAGTTCTATACCCCATTTTTTGATTGGGTTCTTTGGTTTTTTGGTGGTTAGCTTCTTGAGTTCTTTATATATTTTGGATATTACCTCTCTACTCAATGTGGGGTTAGTATGTTGTGTCTTAATAAAATGTTTTCTTGAGATTAGCCACCACCACAGACTGTTATAATCTTTCTACTCTCTCTTCCATGGAGATTCCAGGGCCTTGGAGGGAGGCATATGGTAAGCATGTTTTATTCAGGGCTGAATATTCAAGGTCTCTTCCTCTCTATGTTGGTCACCTAAGGGTTTCTGTGATAACCGCTGTCAATGGCAAGGAGATTCTCTGATAAAAACATATTGGTTTTTGCACTTACCTATTGGTTAAGCAATAATTCATTATAGATTATTTAAATACTATGTCCATTTAGTAGAATAATAGTAGTAAGCTGGTTTTCCCTTAGGTCTATGACATGTCTAGCCATAAGTTCTTGTTTTGTTTTTCGTTTTGTTTCTTAACAGTGTCAAGTATAGGTTGCATCTCACAGAATGGGCCTTAGATACAATCAGAAAAATAGTTGGTTATTCACATTATGTCTATGCCATTATTGTGCCAGTGTGACTGTTTTATCAGGCCTGTGATTATTATAGCTGGTAGGGTTAAGAGCTGAATGAAAGAAAGGATTAGTTTTTCTCCTCTAGAAGCAGGTATAGCACATTCCAGCACTATGACAACTAGCCAATAGAGATGAAGTTTCCACAGGCATACTAACTTGATTTCTTCATGGTCTGTGGCTCCATATGTAGTATATTTAGCAACAGAATCATATTATCAAGTTCTGGAGGATAGTCAAGAGAAATGCAGTGGTCTATGGTGCTTGGGTTCTATGTGACTCCATCACACAACAAACAGAGGCTACCCATTCCTGTTACTGAGATTTTTGTTTACTAGTATGAAGTGTATAGCTAGAAGTTTGTCTCTTCATATAGAATAACTCCAGTAAACTTCATTTTATATGTATATGTGTATATTTTTGGAAGCTTCTGTAGTAGTAGTTTCTCATAAAAATCGTTAAAAATCCTTTAGTGTAAGTTCACCCAATCCATATTCCCTCTTTTACCCTGCCTTCCCATCTGAAAACCTTCTAATCAGGCATTCATCATTATAGTATTGCTAACACAGGTATGGCTTTTGCTCTGGAAACCTCAGTTACCACTATTAAACAAGTCATAGATAGTTTTTGTTCACTAAAAAGATTTAAATAAAAAATAGTATATTGATCATATTACCCCTAATCTCTCCCTATTCCTGTTCTCCTTTTGTGTTCCTATCCTTTAGATAGATTTTACTTCTACATCTACATCTTCTGTATACATACATGATATTATGTGTTTATATGAACTCTAGGAACCACACATGATAAAAAACATATAACACTTGTCAATTTGATACTGGCCTTCAAGGTTAGTTTACTAATATGGTAATCTCCTATTGCATCTACTTCCTTCAAATGGTTGGACCATTTAATGGGTGAAAAATTACATTCTGCACACATATCACACTCTGCTTGTCTATGTCTCTGGTGATGAACACCAAGGTTAATTCCATTGTAGCTTAGTGATCGTGTATGGTTCTGCAACAAACATTGATGTCTAAGTTTCTCCGTGATATGTTGATTTGAATTCTCTCAGGAAAATACCTAAGATATCTCTTGCTAATATTTTGAGTAACCTCCAGTTTCATAGAGTCTACACTATCACACATTCCTATTAATCAGTGTGTTACAATTCCCACTCTGTCCACATCCTAGCCAATATTTGCTATATATATTTTAATGACTGCTATTATAACTAGGGTGAGTTATCAAAATAGAATATCAAAATAGTTTTGGTCTGATTTTTCTAATGGATAGTGAAGTTGACTAGTTTTTGTATACTCTTGGCTATTTGTTTCCCATCTTGTGAGGACTATCTTAATTATACCAGCCCACTTATTGATAATATTTTTGATTTCTTGCTTAGTTTTTAAATTCCTTATATAGTCTCATTATTGATCATAATTAATCTCATTATATGCAACTAATTATTTTTAATTCCACTGTGTAAGCTCCCACTTTACTTAGTTAATGGCTTGCTTTTCTATATGGAAGCTTCGTAATTTCATGGGGTCTCTTTTGTCATATGATGACCTCCAGTGTGACTGGAGTATTTTCTTTTCAACCACTAAATTTTGGTAAAAGAATAAGAAATGAGATGATAAATTCACACAGTAAAGAGAATTATAAATAACTTGACAGTACTTTAGGAGAGATGTCAAGGATACTTTGGAAGTAGAAAGATCATTTTCTCCACCCCACCCACACATTTCTTTTCTTTCTCTTTGGCTCCTATCCTTTCTTCTCTTTTCATGATCCTGGACTGACTGACAGGCTCTTCTGTGTCTCTTTCTCCACATCCAATACTAGTGTGACACTCTCTCTGTTCAGATTATATCTTGTCTTTAGAACATAATTCTTGAACCATTGTCCAAGAGTGAATGTCCTTGTTCTCACTTTCAAGGAGAAGAAACCAGATGTTAGACTTCCTAGTACAGTCCTACTTTGCAGAGCAGAGGATGAGAACAGCAGTACCTATGCATAGAAGCCTCCACTCTACAAAGGAAGAAGATGGACAAAAAACTTCTTAGTTCTGTGGATTTTATTGCACCTGGAGTTTATCATATTCAATAAAGTATGTAACAGCTTGTTTCACTTTTATTAAAAAATTAGTGTAGTGGCTATTTCTGATTGTCAACTTGTCAATATCTGGGGTGAATTACAATCCAGAATTAGAAGGCTCACCTGTGATCTAGATCTTGAATCTGGAAAACACAAGATTCAGGTGTGGTGGTATGCACACCTTTAATCTGGACCACGCCTGCTGCTGGAGACCTACATAAGGACACTGGAAGAAGGAAGATTCACTCTTCTTTGCCTGTGTACCTTGAAGGATTAAGCAATTGCTAGATCTTTGGACTTTCATTCATAGCTGCTGCTGACCATTGTTGGGGAGTTGGACTACAGACTGCAAGTCATCAACAAATTCCTTTATTATATAGAGACAACCTATAAGTTCTGTGAATCTAGACAACCCTGATTAATACAATTAGCAAATTAAACTTTCTAATATTTGAATTATGAGATGGTCTGTCTTCCCCAAAGAACAGGCAAGCTTCCTAAGGAAGCTTATTGATGTGGTGATAGAACCCCAAATATAGACCAAGACTATGCATCTAGGGTTAAGAAAAAACAATCCATGGCCTTTTTTCATATCAAGTTATGCACAGAAAACATCTAGAAGGCCTCTTGGGTTCCCTGAACTGGACCTGCTGGGCAAAGGAAAGTGGAGATGGGTGGACTGGAATGAAGAAGTAGAGGTTTACTCACATCTGCATCCTCATCAGTTGGGATAGCCTATGAACCACCCAAGGTGAAAACATGCAAGAACAGAAGCTGGTCTCTTGAGAAATTAAATTTTGGAAAGTTTGTTGCCTTGCTCCAGGGACAAGGATAGCAAACTTCTATTTGCAAAGTCAAAATGCTTAGGGTGTTAGGGTGCAGAAGTAGCCAGATATGTGGGGAGGGAAAAGAAGAGATGTCTAATAAACAAAGCATAATTGGCCCCTAGAGATTTCCTTTCAAAATTTTGAGAAACTTACCTATTCCAAAGTCACTGTCTTCAAATTCCAAACATTCTCAGCTTTGCCACTCTTTGGCCTGCCAAGCTCTCTACAGGTGAGTCAGAATTGTTTATTTCTTTAACACTCATTTACTAATATAACTCACAAAACTAATTTGCAGAAACCCATAACCTCTCTGTTTAGTCCTCAAAGTGTGGTGGCTCGACCCAACAGTTGTCCTGTCAAGATGGTCCTCAGAAGCTGAGTTCCAGTTCTTTAAGTCAGGAAACCACACTTTGCAAATGATTTAATGATTTATGGGGTCCCAGACTGTGATGGGTTTGAGCTTCCTAACAGTCATCCATCTCTGAAACTGTTTTCTACAACTATCCCATCTTGTGCTGGCCAGAATGCAATGCATCTCTAGGAACAGAATCCACTCTTGTATATAAAAAGTTCTACTTAGCTGGCACATGTTTTAAAATATTCTTACAGTTTTAAGGGTATTTTTACTTGTAAGTTCACTTTGTAACATTGTTGTTGTTGTCATCACATATACTTAAACTTTGGGGGAGAGATAATTTTTTTTTTATTAACTCTTGATTTCATATGTATAAAGGAAGATCTTCTGCCATTTTAGAATAATACCTGGTTTTGCATAAGTCATCAATACAATATAAAAAGTAGTTTTAAGTAAAGAGAAAGACACAAAGACTATCATGGTAACATGAAAATCATGGGATCTAGTCCTTAAAGTGTCTGCCACTCAAGAATAAAGATATAAGTTTTCATCCCAAAACCTACATATTTTTTTAAAGCTTTCTCATGTTCCATACTTGCATTCCTAGTGCTGGGGAAACAGAGGCTGTTTAGGTGGATCACTGGCCAGACAGCCTAGTATAATTGATGAACTCTAGGTTTCAATAAAAAGCTATGAAAAATGAAGCTGGGCTGCACTGGAGGACCAAAAGTTGAAGCTGCTCTCTGGCCTCTCCAAACACACCAACATTCATAGATGCCCACATGCACGTAAGAACTATACCTATTTCTACTTGAAATAAAGTGTTGTTTAGCCACCATTATGACTGGATTCTTCTTAATGCTCACTAAATATTCTGGGACAACTGATAATGCCTTTGTGGTTCATGGTTTTAATATTAACATGACAGGCTTTGTATCTTTCTCTTTACTTAAAACTATTCTTTCAATTGGATTGATGAGTTATATAAAACCAAATATCGGCCTAAAATTATTCTGGAACAAAATGACAATCTAACAACTAGCCAAGTGCTGAACGGGGTGTGGGGAGTGGGAGCAATGCCCACAGTGTCAGAGGAATCTAACTTCTTATCTCATCACACCTTCAGTTTGTGCTCTCTATATGTTTTATTCAATCTTTCTCCTTTGATCTGTTTAGCTTGTTACAAATTTGTTCTAAGGGATGGGGTTGAAAGGATATGCATATGTGGTTCAGTGCTCTCAGAAGCAGATAGGATATGGGATATCCTGTGGGAACTGTAGTTATCTGCAGTTCAGAACTAGCATGTGGGTGCTGTGAACCAAACTCAGTCCTCTATATGAACAGTAAGTGCTTTTAACCTGAGCCATCTCTCCAACTCCTGATGAGTTCTACCTTTTAGGTTTTCTGGGAGGATGGTGGGAAAATAAATTTTGTGTGTGCAGTTGATTCTGAAGTTGCCACTGTCCAAAACTGAGGATCTTTAATCTCCATGCTCACTACTTTGAACAGAATTTTCAATGTGATAAACTTAAATTCTAGAAAACTTAAGGACTAGAGCTTGTGTGCAAGAGTAAAGAACCAAACTAAAAACTATTGGAAGTGCTAGTGTATAAAATTAGATTTTAACAATAAACAAATGGGTCACTATCTGTTAAATAACATCCATAAATGTTTATTTAAAATTCTCTTACAGAAAAGTTAAGCTTCTGATTCCTCTCATAGGTAGCTTATCAATAAGTTCTATTACTTGCAGTTACATGTCTACCTTCATTTTCATACTCATTTTCAAAATGCAAAATATTTTCATTTGGTCAAACATGAAATTACTTATAGCAGTAGTAAGTATCTTGGAAATACACTTTTATGATTCCACTATTGATCAAAGACAACACAGCTTTAAACACATTTTTCTTCTTTCAAAAATGTTTTTGAGATAGCCAGGGAAATATCACTTGTTTGGTTGATGTTATAATTTATTGCTTCTAATTCCAAGTTGTAGAAGCACAAACAGTATAAATAAACAAACAACTAAGCATTCCTTTTTACATTTTTGTTAATAGATTTTTATCTTTTTCAATTTCATACAAGTGTACAAAACATTCTGAGCACTGCCTCTACTCCACCTCTTTCCTCCCTTCCACCCCTTCAGCCTCCTTCTCTGATAGACCTGGTTCCCATGATCATGACTTTGGGTTTCATTTTGTGTCCCACAGAGTTTAATTAGGGTCCTCTGTGTGACCATGTATTTGGAATTATGCATTAAAGTTTGAGGGCTTACCAGTGGGTGCTATACTCCCCAACATGCATTCTGTTAGTTGCAAGTAATTCAGTTGTATGCAGTAGGACTCTTGAGCCTCCTCTGCATGCATAGCTGACTCACGATAGGGATGACTTTGTGAACCCAGTAGGTGCAGCAACTGTGAGTGTTTGGTTACTATGCCCATGCTTTACTTAGAAAATAGCATTTGTAGCCCTTCTTCTTATCTTTCAGCCTTTAGTTTCTCTCTGCAACATTTCAAAGTCTTAAAATGGTGGCATAAATGTCACTTTTAGAGTTGAATCCTCAATGGCGCTTTATTCTCAGCATCTTGTGCAGCTAAGGGTTTGAATTCACCTTTGTTCACCGCAAAAAAGAAAAAAATATGGCTTCTCTGATTAAGAAAGCGAGTAGCCTTTGTCTTTCGCATAAACACAGATATTAGAAGGTGCTTTGATGCCATATCAACTTATTACTGCTTCTAGGTTTAGTTCCTAAGTTATGGCTTGTCCGTCCCCTTTATGGAGTGACCCTAGATCCGACCGTGTGTGTGTATGTGTGTGTGTGTGTGTGCGTGCGCACGCATGTGTGTGTGTGCACACATACACACATGCACCATCCCATATACACAAATGTGGTAGCACTGCTGCCTCAGTTATATATGAAGTCCTGAGAGACAGGACTCATGATTTATTAGAGTATGACTAACATACAATATAGAAAGAATTATTGCTATTCCTTTAAAGAACAAGTCACAGTACAAGCATTTTAAAGTTATTTATCATATACTGCTATATATTATGTTTTATTTGTGTTTTAAATTTTTGTTTCAACCCTTTGGTAAAACAGTAAGCAAAATCAAATATTATTTTAATTCTGTGTTGTTAGTAATATATGCTCACATATTTTATTTAAGAGAAAGTGAAAAAATTAATGGCAGAATTGCAGATGTATGTAGCCATTCTCTCATGAGAAAACATAAAGGGGAAAAGGGAAAGCATTCCTACACTAAAGAAATACATTTCGAATCATTCATTTCAAATGTTTAGGATGTGAACTAATATCCCCAGATAGGTTAGTTATAATTCCTTGTTTGAAAAGTACTCTTTACCATCAAATAATTCTAAAAAATGACTTCATAACACATATTCCCTAAAAGAAAGGAGCCACTTGTAATGGACGAAGAAGGATGGATGAGTTTTCTACTAAGCTATATTTTGCAGTGTGGTTTCTTCAGCTACTTATGGCTCTCTCAAAAGTGTTGAAGTGGCAGAAGTCAACTTACATCTTCATACAAAAACACTGGAAGTACCAACAGCCTTCATTTATTTGTAGAAGGGTGAAGAAAATCTCTAGTTTGTATTATGATTCTAGAATAAAACATCTTTTATCTTGTGTAAAATGTGGTGGAAAAAATAAGTTTAAATGTAAAGAGGAGGTATAACAGAAATTTATAAAGGAGTGACCGTTGCTGTTTTTATGACACTGTGCATTAATCTTAGGTACCCTAACAAGATATAAATGATGTGATACCCAATAAACATTCCAAAAGCTCACAGGAGAAGCCAGTGTTGGGTACCACTCTGTTGTAGAATCTGTTGGGATAGTCATCTTATTGTACTGTTACAGGACTCTTTTCAAGTCATCAGATATGATCTTCATTCTGGAGTAATGGGTTACTTTCTCCTTTCTGTGACCAAGCAAATGGGAAGAAAATATCTTCATGGAGTCAAAAGTTGCTAACAGTATGAGGTAATGCTTTGTTGCCATTTTAGGTAGCACTTTATTAGCAGTGGTGCTGGTTTTTGCAGTCCTGTTGGCCATTTGTCTCTCTTAAGAAAAGTGTGGTGTTCTAGCAATCATTTGATTATAAGCTTGGATTATTTTATGCTTCCTTTTGTTTTTGAGTTGCACATGTTTCCTGGAGGACATTCTGGTCATGGACACCTTATCTGGGATGCTTTGCAGGTGTTTTTGCCCTTTCTGCTCTGCTAATTGAGCTCACATTTTACTTGCTCTCTCCTTTCCTGTATAGAACCTAAATAACCTGCTAAATCAACCCATCCAACAAGTGACACTACTACCTTTTTTTGTTTGTTTGTTTTTCTTGCTATATTTCTAGAAAGGATCTCATATTGTACCCCAGGATGCCTGGGACTCATCAAGCAACCCAAGCTGACATGTAATTCATGGAAATCTTTCTTCCACCTCAACCTTCAAAGTGTCTATATTACAAGCATGAGCCATCACAATATCACAAGCAATATCGCTATCACGTATGTTCGATGGTTAGTGCTGTATCTTGTTTCTCTCTTTACTCATAAGGATGAATCTCTTTTCCAATGGAAATCCAAGGTACTATAATGTGAAAATATTACTATTCAGTAGGAAGATAACATTATTGTACACTTAATTAAATCCACCTTGAAGGCATATAGAATTATTTTTTGCTATTATGTAACACCTAGTCTTAAAATTGACATTTATTGCAGTGGAATACCTGGTCCAGTGGTATAATGTGGGAGACATAGAAGCCCTCTATTTGACACTGTAAAACTGTGATTGACATTATTATCAACATAGTAGTTAATTCCTAATAATTAATTGAAATTATTACTCCTCCAATAAACTTGTGGAACATTTATAAACACACACACACACACAAACCAAAGTTATACAAAATAAGATTGAAATTGCTTAGTTATTGAATATATATGAAGATCCTTCAAAATATTTCATGTTTTATGTATGAATTCTACGGTGGAGGCTTGAAAAAGCTTGGTATGATATCTCTGCAGGAGAAATCCAGTAACAAAATAATTAAATTAAACTGGACATAATCTAGAATTCAGAAACTAATTGTTCATAAAACTTTTCTTACCAAAAAGAGAGGCACAATCCCCTAAATGCTAAGTCAAATAAGACTTTGAATCTAAAATTACTTAATTTTCTTGCCATTTAAGGGTAGGTGTTTTGGAGAAGAGATGATGTTCCAATAATTTAAATCTTGAAGATCTCACTTCTTTTCTTTTTAATTTCAGAAGCACCATTACATCTTGCTGTGATCTTCAGTGTGGATGATCTTGAAATTCAGAAGTGTCAGCGTGCAGCATGGTTTGAAAATACCTGTCCAGTTCTGAAATTCATGGGCCAGGAATTTGTCAACCAGACATGGGTGAAAGAGTTCATCCTCTTGGGGCTTTCCAGTGACCCGAACACTCAGGTCTTTCTCTTTATCCTGATCCTTGCCATGTACATCATAACTGTTGTAGGGAATTCTCTAATTCTTCTCCTCATCAGACTGGACAGCAGGCTTCATACTCCCATGTACTTCTTCCTCAGTGTTCTGTCCATAGTGGATCTTTGCTATGGAAACAGTATTGCCCCACAAATGTTGGCTCACTTGGTTTCAGCCCAAAAGCTCATTCCTTTCCAAAGCTGTGTGCTCCAGCTCTATGTCTCCTTGGCCTTGGGTGGTTCTGAGTTCTTCCTTCTGGGAGCTATGTCCTATGACCGCTATGTGGCAGTATGCCATCCATTGCACTACACTGTCATAATGGATGGAGGAGTGTGCCTGGGGATGGCTGCCAGTTGCTTGGTGGCTGGTTTGTTGAATTCACTGATGGAGACAGTAATTACCTTCCGTCTTCCTCTGTGTCACAATGTCATTAATCACTTTGCTTGTGAGACCCTTGCAGTGCTTCGGCTAGCCTGTGTAGACATCTCTTTCAACAAGGTCATGGTGGCCATCTCAGGATTTCTGGTGATTATGCTTCCCTGTTGCTTGGTTCTATTCTCTTATACTCAGATAGTCATTGCCATTCTGCACATTCGCTCTACTCAGGGACGTCACAAGGCCTTTGGGACTTGTGCCTCTCACCTCACTGTGGTTTGTATGTGCTTTGGAGCCACAATCTTCACTTACCTAGGGCCACGTTCTGCCTCATCTGAGGACAAAGAGAAGATGGTTGCTTTATTCTATGCTGTGGTGGCACCCATGTTGAATCCTGTGATCTACAGCCTGAGAAATAAAGAAGTTATGGCTGCTCTCAGGAAAGTTATTGAAAAATTAAGGTAGAAAGATGAAGTCTGTGCAACTGTCTTCAGAATCAAACCAGAAATCAGATAACTGTAGGTAGAGCACTTGTACGTCAACAAGGAAAATTTATCATTGTGATCACATAGCTATGATTGTAAAAGTTTCTACACATTTAATGGGTTTCGTCACATAGAACAACACTGTCCATCTCAGTTACCTATGAGATGCCCCCGTACGATCCTCTTCCTCTGACATGCAATGATTTGTAGATTTCTTTTCCCAACTCTTAGTCTTGTCAGTCTATTAGTGAGAAGGGAATGAGCCTCAGCTTTTCCAAATACACTTGGCCTTGGATCCTTCTTCTGCCTTTCACTAACTGTACTCTATGGTCAATTTCTGAACTATTTTATGCCCGAAATATTTTGTTGTTTTTTTTTTTAAATATGGAAAAATAATAAGCTTCCCAAGTGGCTGTATAAATTAGTGGAAATTTATATTAAATGCTCCCTCATCATCAATAGAGGAAAGTTTACTTTTGCCCCTCCTTTAAGTGTCCCAAATTGTCAGCTAACTCAAAGACATACTCACCTTACGAATACAAAACAAATTATCCTGTTTCGTCTTTGAAGTTACGGGTGCAATCAGCTGGAAATTTTGAGATGTAGACTGAGCTCTGACGATTCTTGCCAAAGGAGAAAAATTTACATCAATTATAAATAAACAGTATAAATGCATGACTTTTCTTTCATTTCGATAACTTCAGTTCTTATAAGAGTGAAGAGGCTCTCTAGAATTTGCAATTAGAAATCGTTCATGTAGCCTGAACATTCTCAGGTATGCCAAAGACCAGCCTTAGCTTAGAGAGGGGATCCTGAGAGGAGTGTCTAGGGGTGGCGAAACAAATGACTTGTAGTCAAATCCTCAGTCCAAGCTGATAGCCTATGGTCTGATCAATACAGCTTTCCAGAATGCTCTGTCTATGTTCTGAATTAGCTAGAGATCTCTAGATAGCTCCTTATTTGAGACAACTTATTTTTTCCAGTTCTATAAACCTCTCTGGATAGTTCATCTCTTGCAGATCAAAAGCCCAGTCTTTTATTTTACATATCTATTCAGTCTTACCCCAAGTTCCTCTTGGATTATCTGATGAATCATCATCCCAGGGTCCCAGACCCTTGATACTTAGAAAAAGACAGCAAACACAAGCACAGAAAATAAGATAGCTGGGTGGGACCCTATCCTGTCCTGTCCTGAAGATCACTTAATTCTACTATTTTGCTGAAACGTAGACTTGCTCTCATCTTCTGGCCTCATACTGTCATGGGTCTCTATGAGTGTTGATAGTTACTGTGAGTGAAAGGTTTGTTTATATAATAGTGAACATATTTTCATGTCCTTCCTTTGAGGAATTTCCTTTCTACAAGGCTAATGACTCCATGATAATCAGAGGCAGAAAAAGGTATTTGTCACCAAGGCTCCTTGGCCAAATCTGATCTTTAGAACCTCATGATGGAAGGAGAAAATCTGACTGCTTCAATGACCCCACATGAATGCCATGCACATGTACTCACACACATACTCATATGTATGCACACATATTAAACGAGTGTTTAAAAGTATTTTCATTGCTTATTTTTTAAGACAACACAAATTTGGAGAAGAAAGGAGTTGAGGTAGATGTGGATGGAATCAAAGGAAGAAATATGATCAAAATGCATTGTACGTGTGTGTATGGGATTCTCAAATGAATGAAAATATTATGTTAAAAGGGTTTTCAAATTTTTATTAGGACATTAGGTCAGATATTACTATGATATATAGATAGGGCTATTTGTATTTAAGTATTAAGTTTTTAAGTGCTACTAAAGACCAACTGAAAACTTTAAAGAAATCTAAATTCTGGGTAACAAGAGGAAATATCTAATATTTGGAAGAAGAAGAAATTATTTTTGTAAGTCAATTAATTATCATTTTCCTTCCAGTATGGGCCTGTGCCCTGAGCGACCTTTGGCACAAACTCCTCAGCCAGTCCTACAACACCCAGAGGAAGCTCCACCCCCAGGCACTCTAATACACCCAGGATCATAGGATCAGAGGCAAGGAGGACACAACATCTGTCCCAACACTGGGAGTAACTGGGATTAGCAGGACCCAGGAATACCACCTGACGAGTGGCATGGGTTTCTTCTTGTCTGAGCAGGTACCCTGACCAGACCTCGGGTGTGAACTCTGCAGCCACTCCCAAAACATCCAGAGAAAGCTCTAACATGCCCAGGATCCCAGGATCCCAGGAGCTTGGTCATACCAGGTTCTCAGTGGCCCAGAGGCAGCTTGGCTCCCAAGAGCTCTGACACACCCAAGATCTCAAGATCAGAGGATCCCAGAATCACAGGATCACAGAGACAGCTCTGAGGAGCTCTAACACAACCAGGATCACAGGAAGGACAGGCTCCAGTCAAATATAGTGAGAGCAGGTAGAACTAGAGATAACCATATGGTGGGAGGCAAGTGTAAGAACATAAGCAACAGAAACCAAGGTTACTTGGCATCATCAGAACCCAATTTTCCTACCATAGCAAGTCCTGGATACACCATCACACCAGAAAAGCAAGATTCAGATCTAAATCACTTCTCAAGATGATGATAGAGGGCTTTAAGAAGGACAAAACTAACTCCCTTTAAAAAATACAGGAGAACACAAGTAAACAGGTAGAAGCCCTTAAATAGGAAACATAAAAATCCCTTAAAGAATTACAGGAAAGCACAATCATACAGGCAAAGGAAATGAAAAAAAAAACCATCTAGGATCTAAAAATGGAAATAGAAACAATAAAGAAATCACAAAGGGAGACAACCCTGGATTTAGGAAACCTAGGAAAGAAATCAGGAGTCATAGATGCAAGTATCAACAACAGAATACAAGAGATAGAAGAAAGCATCTCAGGTGCAGAAGATACCATAAAAAACATTGACACAACAATCAAAGAAAATGCAGAAAGCAAAAAGCTCCTACCCCAAAACATCCAGTAAATTCAGGACACAATGAGAAGTCCAAACCTAAGGAAAAAATGTATAGAAGAGAGCAAAGATTCCCAACTTAAAGGGCCAGTAAATATCTTTAACAAAATTATAGAAGAAAACTTCCCTAACCTAAGAAAAGAGATGCCCATGAACATACAAGAAGCCCAAAGAATTCCAAGTAGACTGAACCAGAAAATAAATTCCTCCAGTCACATAATAATCAAAACACCAAAAGCACTAAACAAAGAAATAGTATTAAAAGCAGTAAGGGAAAACTGTCAAGTAACATATAAAGGCAGATGTATCAGAATTATACCAGACTTCTCACCAGAGACTATGAAAGCTAGAGGATCCTGGGCAGATGTCATACAGACCCTAAGAGAACACAACTGCCAGCCCAGGCTGCTATACCCAGCAAAACTCTCAATTACCATAGACAGAGAAAACAAGATATTCTGTGATAAAACCAAATTTATACAACATCTTTCCACAAATCCAGCCCTACAAATGATAATAGGTGGAAAATACCAACATAGGGAGGGAAACTACACTCTAGAAAAAGCAAGGAAGTAATCTTTCAACAAACCTAAAAGAAGATAGCCACACAAACATAATTCCACCCCTAACAACAAAAGTAGCAGGAAGCAACTATCCCTTTTCTTTAATATCTCTTCACGTCAATCAACTCAATTTCCCAATAAAAAGACATAGACTAACAGACTGGATACATAAACAGGATTCAGCATTTTGCTGCATATACGAAACACACCTCAGTGACAAAGACAGACACTACCTCAAAGGTTGGAAAACAATTTTCCCAGCAAATGGTCCCAAGAAACAAGCTGGAGTAACCATTTAATATCAGATAAAATCAACAAAAGTTATCAAAAAAGATAAGGATAAGGAATGACTCTTCTTACTAGTCAAAGGAAAATTCTACCAAGATGAACTCTCGATTCTGAACATCTATG
Source organism: Rhynchomys soricoides (assembly GCA_019843965.1). Taxonomy (NCBI): domain Eukaryota; kingdom Metazoa; phylum Chordata; class Mammalia; order Rodentia; family Muridae; genus Rhynchomys; species Rhynchomys soricoides. The sequence goes on along the minus strand of JADRCH010000064.1, from coordinate 4,283,091 downwards.
CTGCAAATGTAAAGGCACCCACATTCATAAAAGAAGCTTTACTAAAGATCAAAGCATACATATCACTCCACTCAATAATAGTGGGAGACTTCAACACCTCACTCTCAGTAATGGACAGATCATGGAAAAAGAAACTAAATATAGACACAGTGAAACTAACAAAAGTTATGAATCAAATAGATCTAACAGATATTTGTGGAACATTTCATCCTAAAGCAAAAGAATATACATTCTTCTCAACACCTCATGGTACATTCTTCAAAATTGACCACATAATTGGTCACAAAACAGGCCTCAATAGATACAAGATTGAAATAATCCCATGCATCTTATCAGATCACCATGGACTAAGGCTGGTCTTAAATACCAACAAAATCAACAGAAAGCACAATTAATTATCATTTGAGTCTTTCTGCTTTCTCAATTGCATAAAAACACAGAGATGGTTTGCACAGTCTCTGTTTCCTAGATATGTCATTTTATTATTTTATTTTATTGCTAAAAAGATGATGAAAATTTGGTGCACACGAAATATGACTTACTCTCCCAGAGTAGTTACATCACTGTTGTTTTTTTTTTCAATCCCAGTAATACGACAACCATGAAGGACTCTGGAGTTGAAGGGCAATAATTACTCAGTATATTTTCGTTTACTTTTTCTTTTATAGCTTTTTAATCTATCTATCTATCTATCTATCTATCTTTAAGTGTATTGTTTGAATGTATGTATATGTACCAAGCATGTGCCTGGTTCCCAGAGAAGTCAGAAGATGCCTTCAGATCATCTGAAACTAGAATTTTGGGTGGCTATGAGTTGTCATGTGGCCACTGGTAACCAATCCTGGCTCCTCTGCAAGACCAGCAAGTTCTTTTAACCCCAGAGATATCTCTCCAGCCTCTGATTTTCTTTATGGTAAAGTAAAACTCACTTATCTTTAGCTATAATCCACATGCTAATGATTTACCAATATATATGCTAATCTCATATTCTTTTCCCTGACTTAAATATTTTAATGGTGCCCACTTGCTATTAGCAGAAATAATCTCATTTGCTACAATGATCTAAGAGTCCTGTATGTTAATTTCATTTTCTATAATGATCTAAGTGTCCGGCATGTTAATCTCATTTGGTATAATGCTCTAAATGACCTGCATGGCTGACCCCTGCCTGACTCCACAGCGTGTTTTTCATTTCCCGCCATAGCAGCATCTCTCTTGCTATTCCATTCACTTTGCAAATATGGAAGAAAGTGCTTGTTTTGCTTAAGCAGCACTTCTCAGGAAGGTTTCATTTAACCCTTATCCCATGTTAGTAGTTTTTACTGGAATTGGGACAGTAATATGTGGTATTTGTGCTTCAGCAGCACATACATTTTCTCATTAAATATCTACAAATCAATGAATTATGTAATGTTTCTTTGTATAGATCAGTCAAGAGACTGTTGAGGTCTGCCTCACTTACAAAACCGTGATGTTACCAATATTCTTTTTCTCTTCTATTGCTCCTATCTGGCTCTTGATATGAAATGCTTAGCATTTTTCTGTCTAGTGAAATTTAAATAATAGTGTCAGTCCACATCCTTTGATACTTTCTTCTCAATGTTGTAGCTATTATGGACTAAAGGGGGTTTGTTGATATTAACAACTTACTCAACTCATGAAGTTACCAAGACCCTCACTGACATAAGACTTTTCTGATTTGGTTCTCTAACAGCCTCCATACTCCCCTTCCCCAGAATAAAGAGCATTCCAGTGGTGAGGGCTTCAAGATAGCCTACAATCATTTTAAATTCCTTTTGTAGTAAGGACCCATTGACAAATTCATTGATTCTGGTAGTTCTCTTTCAAGCTATAATTTGTTAGAATATTTTTAAATTTCTTTCATTCATCATACTCACATGTTATCCTCTCCCCATTCATCCAGATCCTTTCCACCCTCCTAGCCACTCCAATTTAAGTTCTTTATCTCTCTCTTTCAAAATAATCCCACAAAACTAAAATCAAAATGAACAACAACAACAACAACAAAAGCAAAAGGTTCCAAAACAAATAAACAAACAAACACAAAACATAAAATCTACCAAAAAAAAGCATGGAATTTATTTTGTGTTGACCAACAACTTCTGGGTATGGAGCCTACACTAGAGTATAGCTGATATTTTATGGACATTCTTTCAGCTCAAACCAAATGGAGGAAAAATATTTACATTCAAACCAATCTTCAAACTAAATTCTTTACCAGACTGTAGCCTAAAAATAACATGAACATTGGTCAAGTTCATTTAGCTCAGAAAAAAATCATTCCATTCCATTTTAGAAAAATCCAGGTCAGTTAAAACAGAGACTCTTATTCAACATTTAACAAGATCCTCTAAATATAGAAGATGAAAGAAAGACCCTATTGTTAGAGCTTATGTAAATCCTGGGTGTACTATTTCCTATAGCAGTTTTCATACTACATCTACTCTCCCGGGACAGAAAATAAATATAGGAGAATAGAAACTTTTTCAAAACTTATGAGCCACACACACTAATACTTAACTGCCTTGTATCCCTAAACCACATACTTTGAAAATTAAATCTTCTGATTCTGCCTTTTATAGGTACTAACTTTTTCATATACATATATGAAACTCAACAATATACCTGACCATTAAGCCGAAAGGCTAGTTGAGATTTTATGTATATCTCCCAAGTTCTAGAGGTTGATTCAATCTTTACAGAAGGAACTATTCTGGTAAAGTGGACAGATAACTCACTGCTGAAGTTCATCTTCTCATAAGGATTCCTCAAACCAAAAGCTGCACATATCACCAAAACTCATTCTTAAAACCTTTACGGGCCTCATGTGTGCAAACAAGAACTAATCTTGGTCCCCAACCATCCTTGTGACATATTGCCTTTCCCTCAAACTAAAAGTCAGTTAAGGGTATTTCTAATATACAAAGGAAAGTAAATCCATACCTCTTCATTTTGCATTATATGAATTACCTGACTTATATACAACTGAAATTTAACATTGAATAGAAAAATCTGAAGCCATATCTGTGGAGACAAAGTAGATTCTGCCTAGACCTCTTACTGAAAAGTTATCCTAAGAATAAATACCCAACTTCCTTTTGTTCAAGAAACACATAGGAACAATTCAGGACTTATTCAGAAATATGGAGACTGTCATGGCCGATTAGATATCATAGCTAGCAGATAGTCCTGTTGCTAGTTGTTACTTTCTTGAATGAGAGCAATTGAAGCTATTGTTAAAGCATTATAGGTTGTAAATGAGATTATTGTGGTCTCCTCATGTACATTCTTATTCTATAGAAGGCTTATTAAATTCCAAAAATGCTTAGTATTTATCTTACAAAGGTTTTTTACTATGTTCTTCTAAAGTAACTAATATTCAACACAATATCCTGAATCTCACTACTCTTGTTCTTCTCCCACTTGACAAAATTCTTCATATTCCTTTCACAAGTTCAAAAAATACCTAGAAATAAAACACAATTAAAGAAGTAAAATACTTCTATAATAAAAATTCAAGAACTTAAGAAAAAAGTATTAGAAGATGTAAAGACCTTCCTTGTTTGGATAATAGCAGAATTAATAGTATGAGACTAGCTCTGTTACAAAAAGCAGTTCATGGATTCAATGCAACTTACATCATAATTCCAATAACATTCTTCATAGAATAGTCAAAATAGTCATGATAAATAGAACAATGCAGTGGTATCACAATACTTGATTTCAAATTATTACTATATAACCATACTAGCTGAAGCAACATAGTACCCAGGCAATAACACACTTATAAGCTAATGGCAGAGAACAGAGGGTCCAGAAACAGATCCACAAAGCTTTCTACTATCTGATGTTTGACAAGATGCCAAAGTACACATTGGAGAACAGACAGCACCATCAACAAATGATGCTTGGAAAAATGGGTACTCACTCATGGATAAAATGATACTAGACATATCTTTTGCCCTGTACAAAAATCAACTCAAAAAATGATCAAAAACCTTATTGTAAGTGTTTTCTTCAGTGTGAAGGTATGGGTAAGACCTTACTGATTCCAATAGTTCAAGAAATAAAACCAAGAACTGAAAAAAGAATACCATGAAAGTCAAACTCTTCTGCTCACCAAAGGAAACAATTCACCAAGTGAATGTCTCATAGAATAGGAGTAAATATCTACCAGCTACACATATACTACTGAGGATTACTATATAAATACATAGGGAATTCAGAAACCTAAAAAGTCAATAGCTATGTAGAAATTCTCAAGAGATGAAATATAAGTAGCTGTAAGAATATAAAAACAATATGTTCAGCATTTTTGGTTATCATGTAAATGCAAATCCAGTATGCCAAAAGATTTTGTCTTACTTCAGTCAGAGTACTGACCATTAAGAAAACAAATGACTAGCACATCGTAGAAATGCCCCCCACACCAACTCCAGTTCTCTCTCCCTTAAACCCCCTACAACTGATTCCTCCTATTCCCCTCCCCACTGCTTCTCCTACCCAGTTCCCTTCAACTATCTACCCTTGATGTCTATTCTATTTCCCCTTCTCAGTGAGATTCAAGCATCCCCCTGTTGGGCTCTCCTTGTTATTTAGCTTCTTTGAGTCTGTGGCCAATTTACACTTATAAGTGAGTACATATCATGTTTTTCTTTCTGGGTCTGGGTTACCTCACTCAAGATGATGGTCATTTTTAGTTCCATCCATCCTGCAAATTTCATGGATGTCATAGTTTTCAATAGCTGAGTAATAATCCATTGTGAAAATGTACTACATTTTCTTTATTCATTCTTTGCTTGAGGGTCTTCTAGGTTGTTTTCAGTTTCCAGCTATTAAAAATAAAGTTATAAACATAGTTGAGCAAGTGATCTTGTGGTATGGTGGAGTATCATTTGGGTATATGCCCAGGAGTGGTAATAGCTGTGTCTTAAGAGAGAGCTATTACCAATTTTCTGAAAAAGTACCAGATTGGTTTCCAAAATAGTTGTCCAAATTTTCACTCCCACCACCAATGGAAGAGTATTCCCCTTGCTTCTTATCATTGCCAGCATGAACTATCTTTTGAGTTTTAATCTACAACAATGTAAATTCCCAAGAATCTAACTAGCAATGGGGGAATATGAAATCTAAAATGTGCACCTGCTGTAATCAGGCAAGACTTCCAATGGAGGGATGATGAGACCAACCCAGCCACAAAACCTTCAACCTACAATTTGTTCTTCCAACAAAATGTGCAGGGATAAAGATGGGGCAGAAATTGAGGGAAGGACCAACAAATGACTGATCCAACTTAAGACCCAAGCCGTGAGAAAGGGCCCATCCCCTACACAGTTAATGATATTCTGCTATACTTGTAGACAAGGGCCTAGAGTAACTGTCAGCAGAGGGGCTTCACCCCACAGATGATGGAAACAGATGCAGAGACCCATAGCCAAACATCAGATGGAACTTGGAGAATCCTGTAGAAGAGGGAGGAATGACTGAAGGAGCCAAAGAGGTCAAGGACACCACAAGAAAACCTACAGAATTAACTAATCTGGACCCGTTAGGGTTCATAGAGACTGAACCACCAATGAAAAACTATGCATTGGACATACCTAGCCCCTCTACACATATGTAACAGATATACTGTTTGGTGTTCATGTAGGACCCCTAACAGCAGGAGCAGGGGCTTTCTCTGACGCTTTTGCCTCCATTTGGATCCTTGTTCCTTAATTGGACTGCCTTGTCTAGCCTGAATAGGATAAGATGTTCCTAGTCCTGTTACAACTTGATATGCCAAGGGGAGTTAATATTCATGGGAGGTGTCCCCTTCTCCAAAGAGAAAGGAAGGGTAGGTATGAAGGAAAGAGATGGGAGAGGCAGGGAATAGGAGAGGAAGGAGGGGAAGCTGCAAGCAGGATTTAAAATTAATTAATTAATTAATTAATTAAAAATAAAGAAAAAGAAAACAAATGTCTTGTTTGGCTGTTATCTCCTGGCAGTCTGCTTTTTTTTTTGTTTCCTGAAGAGAAACAGATGAGGAGTAGATTTAGTGCAGAGGAAAGGAGGAAACTGGGAGGACTGAAGGGAGGGAAAATTGTGGAAGGGATGCATTGTGTGAGAGAAGAATACGTTTTCAGTATAAGAGAACAAAAGAAAGAAACAAATTTTAACTAATACTGTTGAGTAAATGGAAGAAAGAGAATCCTTATGCACTGTTGAAGAGAAGATAAACTAATATACCAACTGTGGGCATCAACACAGAGGCTCTTTTTCTCTTCCCTTCTTTTCTTCCTTCTTTCCTTCCTTCTCTCCTTCCTTCCTTCTTTCCTTCCTTGCTTTTGTTTCTTTCTTCAGCTTTTTGAGACACTTTCTCTGTGTAGCACTGGCTGTGACGGAGCTCTGTAGACCAAACTAGTCTCAAATTCAGAGAACTGACTGCCTCTGCCACCTGAGTATTAGGATCAAAGGCATTTACAATCATACCTGACAACATGGACTTTTTTTTTTAAACTAAAAGTAAAGCTTTGTTAACATCTCCCAATGAATACATCAAAGACATACTACAAAGACACTTGTGCCTCTGTGCATCCTCACAACAGCAAAGCTATAGCATCATCCTGTGTTTCTGTCAACAAATGGATAGGGAAAGCATGGCAAACATACACAGTGCAGTTTGCTCAGCCATAAAGAATGAAATGTTTGGGTTTTGTGAAATGAATGGAACTAGAGATCATCATACTAAGGCAACTAAGGCAGACTCACAAAGCAAATATTGCATTTTTCTTTTCACATTTTCTATGCATATGTCAATGTGACTTGAAATTATGAGCAACACTATCTTTAAAAAGTGCAGAAGTCTCATGGAGATGCAAAGAGGGCCCATGCAGCAAACACAGTCAAAGCCAAACTGATTTCTCTTCAGATCAAATACATCTTTCATCTTTCTAAATATGATCAAAACAATGAAAATTCCTGTGGTATATAGCCTATATGTGAATACATGATAATTAAAATTTTTCTTCTGCACTTGTGCTGAGGAGCCAGTAGGAGGCGGGCTCCAGACACAGGGACTGAGGAAAAACCGGAAGGTAAGAGCCTGTCTGCCTCCACCTGTGGCCAGAGACACCTGCCTGACCCAGGAAACCTCCATATACAAGCAGTGCAAGGAGAAAGTTACCTGCCCACTTGTGCTGAGGAGCCAGCAGGAGCTGGGCTCCAGACACAGGGACTGAGGAAAAACCAGAAGGTAAGAGCCTGCCTGCCTCCACCTGTGGCCACAAACCCTGCCTGTCCCACCAGGCCTCCATATACAAGCAGTGCAGAGAGAAAGCTACCTGCCCACTTGTGCTGAGGAGCCAGCTGAAGGCAGGCTCCAGACACAGGGACTGAGGAAAAGCCGGAAGGTAAGAGCTTGCCTGCCTCCATCTGTGGTCAGAAACCCTGCCTGGCCCACCAGGCCTCCATATACAAGCAGTGCAGGGAGAAAGCTACCCACCCACTTGTGCTGAGGTGCCAGCTAGAGGTGAGCTCCAGACTCAGGGACTGAGGAAAATCCAGGAGGTAAGAGCCTACCTGCTTCCAACTGTGGCCAGAGACACCCGCCTGGCCCACCAGGACTCCATATACAAGCAGTGTAGGGAGAAAGCTATCCGCCCACTTACACTGAGGAGCCAGCAACAGGAGGACTCCAGATGCAGGATTTGAAGAACAGCTGGAAGAGAGAACTGGTCACCCAGGATTATTGGTATCTGAGCTTGAAGGAAAGACAAGCCACAGTCAGAGAGAGAAAGGCAAGGGCAAGAACACAAGGAACAGAAACCAAGACTACTTGGCTTCATCAGAACCCAGCTTTCCCACCACAGCCAGCCCTGGATACCCCAACACACCAGAAAAGGAAGACTCAGACTTAAAATCACTTATCAAGAGGATGATAGGATAATTTAAGAAGGAAATAAATAACTCCCTTAAAGAAATACAAGAGAACACAGGTAAACAACTGGAAGCCCTTAAAGAGGACACACAAAAATCCCTTGAAGAATTACAGGAAAACACAATCAAATGGGCAGAAATATAAGAAAACACAATAAAACAAATGAACAAAACCATTCAGGAATTAAAAACAGAAATAGAAACAATAAAGAAATCACAAAGGGAGACAACCCTGGAGTTAGAGAACATAGGAAAGAAATCAGGAGTCATAGATGCAAACATCACCAACAGAATACAAGAGATGGAAGAGAGAATCTCAGGTGCGGAAGATACCATAGAAAACATGGACACAACAGTCAAAGAAAACACAAAATCCAAAAAGCTCCTAACCCAAAACATCCAAGATATCCAGGATGCAATGAGAAGACAGAACCTGAGGATAACAGGCATAGAAGACAGTGAAGACTCCCAACTCAAAGGACCAGTAAATATCTTCAACAAAATTATAGAAGAAAACTTCCTTAACCTAAATAAAGAGATGAACATAAATATACAAGAAGTCTATAAAACTCCAAATAGACTAGACCAGAAAATAAATTCCTCCCATCACATAGTCAAAGCATCAAATACAAAAAATAAGGAAAAAATATTAAAAGCTATAAGGAAAAAAAAGGAAAGTAACATATAAAGACAGACCTATCAGAATTACACCAGACTTCTCACCAGAGACTATGAAAGCTAGAAGATCCTGGGCAGATCTCATACAGACCCTAAAAGAACACAAATGCCAGCCTAGACTGCTATACTCAGCAAAACTCTCAATAATCATAGATGGTGAAACCAAAATATTCTATAACAAATCCAAATTTGCACAGTATGTTTCTACAAACCCAGCTCTACAAAGAATAATACATGGGAAACACCAACTCAAGGAGGGAAACTACACTCAAGAAAAAGGAAGAAAGTAATCTTTCAACAAACTCAAAAGAAGATAGCCACACAAACAATATAAACAACATCAAAAATAACAGGAAATAACAATCACTATTCTTTAATATCTCTTAATGTCAATGGTCTCAACTCCCCAATAAAAAGACATAGACTGACAGACTGGATCCATAAACAGGACCCAGCATTTTGCTGCATCCAGGAAATGCACCCCCATGTTAAAGACAAACACTACCTCAGAGTAAAGGGCTGGAAAAAATTTTCCAAACAAACGGCACCAAGAAACAGGCTGGAGTAGCCATTCTAATATCGGATAAAATTGACTTTCAACCAAAATTCATCAAAAAAGATGAGGAAGGACACTTCTTACTCATCAAAGGAAAAATCTACCAAGAAGAACTCTCAATTCTGAACATCTATGCCCCGAAAGCAAGAGCTCCCACTTTCATAAAAGAAACTCTACTATAGCTCAAAGCACACATTGCACCTCACACAATAATAGTGGGAGACCTCAACACCCCACTATCAACAATGGATAGATCTTGGAAACCTAAACTAAACAGAGACACAGTGAAACTAACAGATGCTATGAACCAGATGGGTTTAACAGATATGTATAGAACATTTCATCCTTCATCAAAAGAATATACCTTCTCAGCACCTCATGGTACCTTCTCCAAAATTGATCATATAATTGGTCACAAAACAAACCTCAACAGATATAAGAAGATTGAAATAATCCCATGCCTCCTGTCAGATCACTATGGATTAAGGCTAGTCTTCAATGGCAACAAAAACAACCAAACGTCCACATACACATGGAAGCTGAACAATGCTCTGCTTAATGATAACTTGGTCAAGGAAGAAATAAAGAAGGAAATTAAAAACCTCCTGGAATTCAATGAAAATGAAAATACAACTTACCCAAACCTGTGGGACACAATGAAAGCAGTGTTAAGGGGAAAACTCATAGCTCTGAATGCCTCCAAAAAAAAAACTGGAGAGAGCATACACTAACAGCTTAATAGCACATCTGAAAGTTCTGGAATAAAAAGAAGGTAATACACCTAAGAGGAGTAGAAGGCAGGAAATAATCAAATTAAGGGCTGAAATCAACCAAGTGGAAACTAAAAGAACTATACAAAGAATCAACAAAACCAGGAGCTGGTTCTTTGAGAAAATCAACAAGATAGATAAACCCTTAGCCAAATTAACTAGAGGGCTCAGAGACAGTATCCAAATTAACAAAATTAGAAATGAAAATGGAGATGTAACAACAGAGTCTGAGGAAATTAAAAAAATCATCAGATCCTACTACAAAAGCCTATATGCAACAAAATTGGAAAATCTGGAGGAAATGGACAAGTTTCTAGACAGATACCAATTACCAAAGTTAAATAAGGATCAGATAAACCATCTAAACAGTCCCATAACCCCTAAAGAAATAGAAGCAGTGATTAAGAATCTCCCAAACAAAAAAAGCCCAGGACCAGATGGGTTCAGTACAGAATTCTATCAGACCTTCAAAGAAGACCTAATACCAATACTCTTCAAGCTATTCCATAAAATAGAAACGGAAGGAACACTACCAAATTCATTCTATGAGGCCACAGTCACACTGATACCAAAGCCCCACCAAGACCCAACAAAGAAAGAAAACTTCAGACCAATTTCCCTTATGAATATCAATGCAAAAATACTGAATAAAATTCTTGCAAACTGAATCCAAGAACACATCAAGACAATCATTCACCATGATCAAGTAGGCTTCATCCCAGGGATGCAGGAATGGTTCAATACCCGGAAATCCATCAATGTAATCCACTACATAAACAAACTCAAAGAAAAAAAACCACATGGTCATTTCATTAGATGCTGAAAAAGCATTTGACAAACTTCAACATCCCATCATGATAAAAGTCTTGGAAAGATCAGGAATTCAAGGAGCATACCTAAACTTAGTAAAAGCAATATATAGCAAACCAGTGGCCAAAATCAAACTAAATGGAGAGAAACTTCAAGCAACCCCACTAAAATCAGGGACTAGAAAAGGCTGCCCTCTCTCTCCCTACCTATTCAATATAGTACGTGAAGTTCTAGCTAGAGCAATCAGGCAACAAAAGGAAATCAAAGGGATACAAATTGGAAAGGAAGAAATCAAAATATCACTATTTACAGATGATATGATGGTATACTTAAGTGACCCGAAAAACTACACCAGAGATATGCTACAGCTGATAAACACCTTCAGCAAAGTGGATGGATACAAAATTAACTCAAGCAAATCAGTAGCCTTCCTATACTAGAAGCATAAACAGGCTGAGAAAGAAATTAGGGAAATAACACCCTTCACATTTATCACAAACAATATAAAATATCTTGGTGTGACTCTAACCAAACAAGTGAAAGATCTGTATGACAACAACTTCAAGTCTCTGAAGAAAGAAATTGAAGAACACCTCAGAAGATGGAAATATCTCCCATGCTCATGGATTGGCAGGATTAATATAGTTAAAATGGCCATCCTGCCCAAAGCAATATACAGATTCAATGCTATCCCCATCAAAATCCCAACTCAATTCTTCATAGACCTAGAAAGAGCAATTCTTAAATTCATATGGAATAACAAAAAAAAACAGGATAGCAAAAACTATCCTCAACAATAAAAGGTCTTCTGGGGGAATCAGCCTCCCTGACCTCAAGCTGTACTACAGAGCAGTAGTGATAAAAACTTCATGGTATTAGTACAGTGACAGGCAGGTAAATCAATGGAATAGAATTGAAGACCCAGAAATGAACCCACACACATATGGTCACTTGATCTTCGACAAAGGAGCTAAAACCATACAGTAGAAAAAAGACAGCATTTTCAACAAATGGTGCTGGATCAACTGGCAGTCTACATGTAGAAGATTGCGAATTGACCCATTCCTATCTCCCTGTACAAAGCTAAAGTCCAAGTGGGTCAAGGAACTTCACATAAAACCAGATACACTAAATCTAATAGAAGAGAAAGTGGGGAAGAATCTCAAACACTTGGGCACAGGGGAATTTTTCTTGAACAGAACACCAATGTATTGTGCTCTAAGATCAAGAATTGACAGATGGGACCTCATAAAATTACAAAGCTTCTGTAAGGCAAAGGACACTGTGAATAGTGCAAAATGGCAACCTACAGATTGGGAAAAGATCTTTATCAATCCTATATCTGATAGAGGGCTAATATCCAAAGCATACAAAGAACTCAATGAGCTAGACGCCAGAGATCCAAATTACCCTATCCAAAAATGGGGAAGTGAGCTAAACACAGAATTCTCAACTGAGGAAACTTGAACAGCTGAGAAATACCTAAAGAAATGTTCTGCATCCTTAGTCATCAGGGAAATGCAAATTAAAACAACCCTGAGATTTCAGTCAGAATGGCTAAGATCAAAAACTCAGGTGATAGCAGATGTTGGAGAGGACGTGGAGAAAGAGGAACACTACTCCATTGCTGGTGGGAATGCAAGATGATACAACCTCTCTGGAAGTCAGTTTGGCGGACCCTCAGAAAAATGAACATAATACTACCTGAGGACCCAGCTATTCCACTCCTGGGCATATACCCAGAAGATGCTCCAACATGTAATAAAGACACATGTTCCACTATGTTCATAGCAGCCATATTTATAATAGCCAGAAGCTGGAAACAACCAGATGTCCCTCCACAGAGGAATGGATACAGAAAATGTGGTATATTTACACAATGGAATACTACTCAGCTATTAATAACAATGACGTCATGAAATTCATAGACAAATGGATAGAACTTGAAAATATCATCCTGAGCGAGGTAAGGCAGTCACAAAAGAATGAACATGGTATGTACTCACTGTTAAGAGGTTATTAGCCCAAAAGTTTGAAATACCCAAGAGTCTCTTCACAGCAACAGTAGTTCTGAGTGTGACGACCCAAATGGAGGGCATGGAGAAAGGATTTAAGGAGCTGAGGGAGTGTGCAGCCCCAGGGACGTAGCAACAGTCACAACTGACCTGAACCCCCCCCCCCCCAATACTTCTGGAGACTGATCCACTAACTAAAGAATACACATAGAGAGGCCCATGTTGCTGGCCACAAATGCGGCAGAGGAGGGTCTTGTTATCCGTCAGGGGGAGGAGAGGCCCTTGGGCCTGAGGGTGTTAGATCCCCCAGTATAGGAGAATGACAAGGGGGGAAGACGAGAGTGGGTGGGTGGGTGGGAGGGTGGGTTGAAGAATATCCCCATATTGGCAGGGGGAAGGTGGAGGGAATGGGGATGTTCCAAAGGGGAGATCTGAAACATTTGAAATGTAAATAAAATATGAAAATAAAAAAATATTTTCTTCTAAGCCGGACAATGGTGGTGCATGCCTTTAATCTCAGCACTTGGGAGGCAGAGGCAGGCAGATTTCTGAGTTCGAGGCCAGCCTGGTCTACAGAGTGAGTTCCAAGACAGCCTGGGCTACACAGAAGAACCCTGTCTTGAAAAAAACAAAAAAACAAACAAAAAAAAAATTTCTTCTATTTTATGTTAACAAACAAATTACATTCCCATCTCATAGAAAGCAGGAAATAACTTTTCTGTTGACCATATAGAAATGATGTCATTCACTGGTTGATCTTACCTAAAATGTAAAAATGCACATTATAGAGCTATTTGTGTCACAGTGTTCCTGAGAGATGCATAGAAGAAAAGCCTATTCTAGGGCTATCTTAGTCGAACAAGATGAGTTCTTTGCTCATTTGTTAAATCTCTGATGTATTATTTAGGAGCCTCAGATAATACTGAGCATGAGCACTCCTGGGCATTTTTTTTCCAGAACTGGGGATGAAACTTGGGGATTTCTGCATTCTAAGTAAACTCTACATCACTGGGCAACACTCTTAACCAGAATGTATTCTTTAATAGACAGAAGAAGGAAACATAAACCATCTGGCTGGTGCTTCAGCTGAAGGTGTAGAACTGCCTTCTGACCTCTGTTAACTGGTGCATCTTTAACCAATTCTGAATTTAAAGAATAAGCGCAGTGAGTGAAAAACAATATTCATCGAACAGTATCAAGACAAATCTATTAAACAAAGCTGCATCTATAATTTCTTAATAAAATGTTAGAATGAGCCAGATAGCTGTTCAACCTTCTCTGAGTGTGTATGCTGTTTTGTCCTTTAACACACAGACTGACCCAGTGCAATACTAATATGGTAACCCAATGGGATGAGCCATGTTACTGGAACCCATCTCTTAAAGAGGATCATGAAGGGTAATTCAACTGTCAGACCAGCCTGAGAAATAATTCCCCTGGGGAAAGTAATTTTCTTCAGTTTCTGGGGCTGTAGAAGTATGACAACTGCATTATTAGTCATTTGTATGGTTTCCCATTTGGGTGAAATCTTTTCTATGTGATAGAGCATAGCTGCCATGGTCAGTAAAATACTATTAGAAAAGTTAACTTGTTCTTGGGGATTGCTGTCTAAATGTCATAGTGACAAAGGACCTCTGACACTAAACAATGAGTTCAAACTTTTGGCAGAATTTGGCCAGTATTCCAGTATTATTATCATCCTCATTATCAGAACCTAGGTTTAGTAGGACATACTACCACAAATCTCAAAAACTCAATTCTCTTAGTTGATGGAAATTTGCCAGGAGCTAAGGTTCTGGTCCTCAAATACACTTTCAAGGAAAAGCAATTTCCTCCAGATTGAACTATACCCTGATTTGGGGGTGGGGGAGAAACTCACAAAACTTTCAAGAACCATATACGAAGCCACAAGGAACTTGCAAGGTTCTGCCATGAGATTAGATAAGCAGTAAAAATTACAGAGAGGAAAGGAGATTATTTTTTAGTGCAACTGCCTGCAAGTTGCACAGAAAACTATTCAGCTTTTATGAATCACTACCCATGCTGGGGTGAGCTTTTCAGTGATGCAGATACCTAGGAGATACCAATGCACTTATAAGTAATTCCAGTAATCTTATTTGTTCAACAAAGTAGAATTGTATGGGATTATTTTCTTAGCTGAGCATTGGTATAGATATCTTCATTTATCTCCTTGGAAAATGTATACAACACACCTTTCTTTTGCAGAAACTGGATGTCCAAGACCTAAACTAAACAAGTTATTTCATAATACATAATCTTTCTGCAACATACTCCAAGGAGAGAAAGAGTATCATACAACCTTTATGTTGTTAACTGTATATAGAAAGTACCACCTCATAACAGCCCTCTCCAATCTCATTCAAAGGGACCATGTCAAGAATTCCTAACTAATACTTTACTCCTTAATTAACATAATTTGAGGCAGGGTTTATATTTCTCATATCACAAAAACAACATGAAGAGATTAATGCCAAAGATTCCAAATCAAACTTCTGAAAACAACACACAATATCTGACAAAATGAATCAGCCATTAGGTGTAGATTGATAGGGTCTGTCTTTTATAATCTCGTTCTGTAAGTTTTGTCATTTGCTGATGCATATAACTTCAACGCCTTCCTTCAACAGGTTAAATATATACCAATTTCTACAAAACAAATAAAGCTGTTGTATTTGTAACCAACTTTCTGTGTATATGACTTCTTTTGTGGAAATTCTTATATAAATAAATGAATGGCCACAGGACATTTCAAAAGTATATTTGGGGCCTGGACCCCCAAGGCTCCATAGCCAAATAGCTCTGGGAGAAAGCTAGCCTCCCAGAAGTGCGGAAAAACCCATGAGATGAGGTAAGAGGACTAGCACTGCTCAGTGGGATTCGCCTGGAATCCTTGGGACACAGGGACTGAGGAAGAGCCAGGAGGAAGGAGCCTTCAAATTTCCATCTGTGGTGGGAGACCTCTGCCTGGGCCACAGGGCTCCATAGCCAAATAGTGAAAAGAGAAAGCTAGCCTCCCAGGAGTGTGGGCAAGCCTGTCTGCTCAGAGCGACCCACCTGGAATACCCAGGACACAGGGACTGAGGAACGGGCTTTTGGTTTCTTTCCGAGGCTGGAGAGCAGATCCAGTGACACAGGGCTCCATACTCAAATAGTGCCAGGAGAGACCTGGTATACCAGGAGTGCCGACACACCTTCAAGCACAGGCAAGACCATCACTTCTTTTGAAATTCATTGGACCAAGAGGGACCCTTGCAGAGCCATCAGGACACAGGAAACAAGGGACAGCTAGGGATGAGATCCTTCTTGTTTCTGTCTGCACCCCAGAGCTGACCCTGTACCACAGCTCTCCAAACCCAAATTCCTCTCAGAGAGAACTGGTCTTCAAGGAGTATTGACACCTAGGCTTGCAGGAAAAACAAGCCACAGTCAGAGAAAGAAAGACCAGCTAACACCAGAGATAACCAGATGGCGAAAGGCAAGGGCAAGAATGCAAGGAACAGAAACCGAAGGCTACTTGGCATCATCAGAACACAGCTCTCCAACCACAGCAAGCCCAGGATACCCCAACACACCAGAAAAGGAAGATTCAGACTTAAAATCACATCTCAAGAGGACAATAGAAGATTTTAAGAAGAAAATAAATATCTCCCTTAATGAAATACAAGAAAACACAGGTAAACAACTGGAAACCCTTAAAGAGGACACACAAAAATCCCTTAAAGAATTACAGGAAAACACAGTCAAACGGGCAGAATTACGGGAAAACACAATCAAACAGACAAAGGACATGAGCAAAACCATCCGGGAACTAAAAACAGAAATAGAAACAATAAAGAAATCACAAAGGGAGACAACCCTGGAGTTAGAGAACATAGGAAAGAAATCAGGAGTCATAGATGCAATCATTACCAACAGAATACAAGAGATAAAAGAAAGAATCTCAGGTACAGAAGATACCATAGATAACATTGCCACAACAGTCAAAAAAAAAAAATGCAAAATGCAAAAAGCTGCTAACCCAAAGCATCCAGGATATCCAGGATACAATGAGAAGACAGAATCTGAGAATAATAAGTATAGAAGAGAATGAAGATTCCAAACTTAAAGGACCAGTAAATATCTTCAACAAAACTATAGAAGAAAACTTCCCTAACCTAAAGAAAGAGAAGAACATAAATATACAAGAAGCCTACAGAACACCAAATAGACTGGACCAGAAAATAAATTCCTCCCATCACATTATAGTCAAAACACCAAATACACAAAACAAGGAAATATTAAAAGAAGTAAGGGAAAAAGGTCAAGTAGCATATAAAGGCAAGCCTATCAGAATTATACTAGACTTCTCACCAGAGACTATGAGAGCTAGAGGATCCTGGGCAGATGTCATACAGACCCTAAGAGAACACAACTGCCAGCCCAAGCTGCTATACCCAGCAAAACTCTCAATTACCATAGACAGAGAAAACAAGATATTCTGTGATAAAACCAAATTTATACAACATCTTTCCACAAATCCAGCCCTACAAATGATAATAGGTGGAAAATACCAACATAGGGAGGGAAACTACACCCAAGAAAAAGCAAGAAAGTAATCTTTCAACAAACTCAAAAGAAGATAGCCACACAAACATAAAAATAACATTGAAAATAACAGAAAGCAACAATCACTATTCTTTAATATTTATTAATATCAATGGACTCAATTCCTCAATAAAAAGACATAGACTGACAGACTGGATCCATAAACAGGACCCAGCATTTTGCTTCATCCAGAAAATGCACCTCCGTGTGAAAGACAAACACTACCTCAGAGTAAAGGGCTGGAAAACAATTTTACAGGCAAATGGCCCCAAGAAACAGGCTGGAGTAGCCATTCTAATACTGGAAAAAATCGACTTTCAATTGAAAGTAATCAAAAAAGATAAGGAAGGACACTTCATATTCATCAAAGAAAAAAATCTACCAAGAAGAACTCTCAATTCTGAACATCTATGCCCCTAATGCAAGGGCCCTCACATTCATAAAAGAAACTTTACTAAAGCTCAAAGCACACATTGCACCTCACACAATAATAGTGGGAGACTTCAACAACCCACTATCATCAATGCACAGATCTTGGAAACACAAACTAATCAGAGACACAGTGAAACTAACAGATGTTATGAACCAAATGGATTTAACAGGTATCTATAGAACATTTCATCCAAAATCAAAAGAATATACCTTCTTCTCAGCATCTCATGGTACCTTCTACAAAAATTGTTCATAAAATTGGTCACAAAACAAACCTCAAAAGATATAAGAAGATTTAAATAATCTCATACCTCACATCAGATCACTACAGATTAAGACTGGTCTTCAATGGCAACAACAACAATAACAACATAAAGCCCACATACACATGGAAGCTGAACAACGCTCTACTCAATGATAAATTGGTCAAGGAAGAAATAAAGAAAGAAATGAAAGACTTCCTAGAATTTAATGAAAATGAGAGTATAATATACCCAAACCTATGGGACACAATGAAAGCAGTATTAAGAGGAAATCTCACAGCTCTGAATGCCTCCAAAAAGAAACTGGAGAGAGAATATACTAGCAGCTTAACAGCACACCTGAAAGCTCTAGAACAAAGAGAATCTAATACAACCAAGAGGAATAGAAGGCAGGAAATAATCAAATCAAGGGCTGAAATCAACCAAGTGGAAACTAAAAGATCTATACAAAGAATCAACAAAACCAGGAGCTGGTTCTTTGAGAACATCAACAAGATAAATAAACCCTTAGCCAGACTAACCAGAGGGCACAGAGACAGTATGCAAATTAACAAAATTAGAAATGAAAAGGGAGATACAACAACAGATTATGAGGAAATTTAAAAAATCATCAGATCCTACTACAAAAGTCTATACTCAACAAAATTGGAAAATCTGGAGGAAATGGACAAGTTTCTAGACAGATATCAAATATCAAAGTTAAATCAGGATCAGATAAATCATCTAAACAGTCCCATAACCCCTAAAGAAATAGAAACAGTCATTAAAATTCTCCCAACCAAAAAAAGCCCAGGACCAGATGGGTTCAGTGCAGAAATCTATCAGACCTTCAAGGAAGACTTAATCCCAATACTCTTCAATCTATTCCACAGTTAGAAACAGAAGGAACACTACCCAATTCATTCCATGAGGCCACAGTAACACTGATATTAAAACCTCACAAAGACCCAACAATAAAAGAAAACTTCAGACCAGTTTCCCTTATGACTATCAATGCAAAAATACTCAATAAAATTCTCACAAAGCAAATCCAAGAACACATCAAAACAATTATTCACCACGATCAAGTAGGCTTCATTCCAGGGATGCAGGGATGGTACAAAACCTGGAAACATATCAACATAATCCACTACACAAACAAACTCAAAGAAAAAAACCACATGGTCATTTTGTTAGATGCTGAAAAAGCGTTTGACAAAATTCAACATCTCTTAATGATAAAAGTCTTGGAATGATCAGGAATTCAAGGAGCATACCTAAACATAGCAAAAACTATATTCAGCAAACCAGTGACCAAGATCAAACTAAATGGAGAGAAATTTAAAGCAATCCCACTAAAATCAGGGACTAAGCAAGGCTGCCCTCTCTCTCCCTATCTGTTCAATGTAGTACTGGAAGTTCTAGCTAGAGCAGTTAGACAACAAAAGGAGGTCAAAGGGATAAAAATTGGAAAGGAAAAAAAAACCAAAATATCACTATTTGAAGATGATATGATGGTATACTTAAGTGACCTGAAAAACTACACCAGAGATCTGCTATGGCTGATAAACACCTTCACCAAAGTGATTGGTTACAACATTAACTCAAGCAAATCAGTAGCCTTCCTATACTTGAAGGATAAACAGAGTGAGAAAGAAGTTAGGGAAATGACACCCTTCACAATTGTCACAAACAATATAAAGTACCTCGGTGTGACTCTAACCAAACACGTGAAAGATTTGTATGACAAGAACTTCAAGTCTCTGAAGAAAGAAATTGAAGAAGATCTCAGAATATGGAAAGATCTCTTAAGCTCATGGATTGGCAGGATTAATATAGTTAAAATGCCATCCTGCCCAAAGCAATCTACAGATTCAATGCCATCCCCATGAAAATTCCAGCTCAATTCTTCATAGACTGGGAAAAAGCAATTCTCAAATTCATATGGAATAACAAAACCCAAGATCAGAAAAACTATTCTCAACAATCAAAGGACTTCTGGGGGAATCAGCCTCCCTGACCTCAAGCTGTACTACAGAGCAGTAGTGATAAAAACTGCATGGTATTGGTACAGTGACAGGCAGGTAGATCAATGGAATAGAATTGAAGACCCAGAAATGAACCCACACACTTATGGTCACTTGATCTTTGACAAAGGAGCTAAAACCATACAGTGGAAAAAAGACAGCATTTTCAACAAATGGTTCTGGTTCAACCGGTGGTTTACATGTAGAAGATTGCAATTGATCCATTCCTATCTCCCTGTACAAATCTCAAGTCCAAGTGGATCAAGGACCTCCAAATAAAACCTGATTCACTGAATCTAATAGAAGGGAAAGTGGAGAAAAGTCTCAAACACATGGGCACAGGGGAAAAGTTCCTGAACAGAACACCAATGGCTTATGCTCTAAGATCAAGAATCGACAAATGGGACCTCACGAAATTACAAAGCTTCTGCATGGCAAAGGACACTGTAAATAGGACACAACAGCAACCTACTGATTGGGAGAAGATCTTTACCAATCCTACATCCAAAAGAGGGCTAAAATTCAATTTATACAAAGAACTCAAGAAGCTAGACTCCAGAGATCCAAATAACCCTATCAAAAAATGGGGAACAGAGCTAAACAGAGAATTCTCAACTGAGGAAACTCAAATGGCTGAGAAGCAACTAAAGAAATGTTCAACATCCTTAATCATCAGGGAAATGCAAATCAAAACAACCCTGAGATTCCACCTCACACCAGTCAGAATGGCTAAGATCAGAAACTCAGGTGACAGCAGATGTTGGTTAGGATGTGGAGAAAGAGGAACACTCCTCCATTGCTGGTGGGAATGCAAGCTGATATAATCTCTCTGGAATCAGTTTGGCAGAGCCTCAGAAAAATGAACATAATACTACCTGAGGACCCAGCTATTTCACTCCTGGGCATATACCCAGAAGATGCACCAACATGTAATAAGGACACATGCTCCACTATGTTCATAGAAGCCATATTTATAATAACCAGAAACTGGAAACAACCCAGATGTCCCTCCACAGAAGAATGGATACAGAAAATGTGGTACATTTACACAATGGAGCTATTACTCAGCTATTAAGAACAATGACTTCATGAAATTCTTAGGCAAATGGATGGAACTTGAAAATATCATCCTGAGAGAGGCAACACAGTCAAAAGAATGAACATGGTATGTACTCGCTGATAAGTTGTTATTAGCCCAAAAGTTTGGAATACCCAAGAGTCACTTCACAGCATCCATTGGGCTGATTGTGAGGTCCCAGATGGAGGAGTTGGAGAAGGGACTGAAGGAGCTGAGGGAGTTGACCATCCCATGGAGGGAGTAACAGTGTCCACTGGCCTGACCTTATGATGCTTCTGAAGACTGGATAACCAACCGAAGAATACACATAGAGGGCATGGTTCTCACCACATATGTGGCAGAGGAGTGTCTTGTTAGCCATCAGGGGGAGGAGAGCCCTTGGGCCTGAGGGTGTTAGATGTCCCAATATAGTAAAATGCCAAGGAGGGAAGACGAGAGTGGGTGGATGGGTGGGTAGGGGAATACCCCCATAGAGGCAGGGAAGGGATGAGGGAATAGGGAGGTTCCAAAGGGATGATCTGGAAAGGGGGATACATTTGAAATGTAAATAAAGTATCAAAAATAAAATAAAATTAAAAATTATATTTGGTATATATAGTATGCGTCAATTATATAGGAAAAAGACATTTCCTACAGTCTTCTGATCTTACTAACTCTAATACCCTTTAGTGAACTGTACATTAATTCCTTGTTGCCTCTAACATAATTTTAGCATTTTGTGTGTTGCTGCTAGAAGTTATCAATCATTTGGACCTTGAATGTTTTCTAAAGGCTCATTTGTTGAAGATGTGGGTCTTAACTTGATCCTATTGAGAGGCAATAAAACTTCTAAGAAAATATCTACTGGAGTAAAGTAGGATCACCTTTGGGCAAACAATAAAAGGGTATTGTAGCATACATAAATCCTTTTTCTTCCCTACTTGCTTTTGATCTTGTTTATCACAACAGAATGAGAAGTAGAATAGGGGTACTGGGACACTGACCCTTTCCCTGTCCTTTTGCTTCATTGTTGGTATGTAAGGAATAGATCTATTTGCTCCCACCATGATGGACTATGCTGCCACAAGCCCAAAGTTTCCAGGGATTGATACCACAAACCAAAGTGAAGTCTTCCTTCCTTGTAATTAACACAATATTTTTTCACAATGATACAAAGCTGAGAATTGAAAATGGCACAACCAAAACTAAAAGATGGTCTTTAACTCTAATTATATGGTGAGTTTTGTGTCTTCCTGATACTTATTTTCAAGGTATAAGTATCTTTTAGGTTGGTAGAAACATAATCACTCTAGAAAGGTTCAATGAAACACAACATGATGGGTAGGACCCTCCTAAATCACCAGTCCTTTAAAAAAATCTTAAAAGACTCCAAGTGGCTTATGAGAGATGGTAAATGACAGCTGCTGCTTATATGGGAGCAAATAATGAAGTCAGTGAGTCTGTGAAACCAATCTTCATGCATGCCTTTCCTGCTATTGGATAGACTAATGTGCATCAGCTTTTCCATGGAAACTGTACTTTCTATGCACCCTCCTTTGCACTAAGTTCCCACCTTAAAAGACTGAAATGTGAGCTATGTATGAGTCTATAGCCATTTCATTTCTATGACTTTTTAGATCTTCAAAGATAAAAGACATGATTGCCTACTTATTGCCTGCTTACCTACATTCACTAAATTTACCAACAAACCTTGAATGGCCGACACTAAGCTTTAAGCTTGAAAGGGAATTGGAGGTGTGAACAGGGTTT
Source organism: Rhynchomys soricoides (assembly GCA_019843965.1). NCBI lineage: Eukaryota > Metazoa > Chordata > Mammalia > Rodentia > Muridae > Rhynchomys > Rhynchomys soricoides. The sequence continues at coordinate 4,260,191 of JADRCH010000064.1, read as the reverse complement.
GAAGGACAACACATGGGATGGGTTAGAGGGAGAAAGAGGAAGAGATTGATATATTAGAATTTAAAAATTAATTAGAATCTAGTGGAAGTGATTCTGCAGGGAGCAGGAAATAGTGACACAAAAGCAAGGGTGGGCAGGAATTAATTTGATTTATCATGTGTAACAGTTTGCATCATTTTTAGTGGATGGGAAGCACAAATGATTTCTCTCTATGGATGAAGACAAATTCCATATGTTCATGGTCACCATTTATTCTAAGAGTCATGGCCAATGTGTTAAGGCCACGAAAAGTGAAGGAAAATCATGTAAATCAGAAATAAATGCAATAATTTTAAAACATTCAGTAAGGAAAGCTTACAGTAAAGTATCTATAACTCATAAGCAGGATTGGGAAGTTTGAAAGTTTCAAAAACAATGCATGTTGTGCACGTATGTGTGTACTAAGATCACTTACACCAAGGACATGGGAAATTCTCACTCAGTACAGAAATAACTTGCTGGATGTCAAAATCTGTCTGAATAAACTTTTGTCTAACTAAAAGAAATCTTACAGCATTCAGGGGAAAGACTATGATAGCTTTGCAGGTTTTCTGAATGTAGTGTGTTTGTATGTGTGAGCTTTACCTGCATGAGGAATATGTCCACTGAACTATATCCCTAGCCCTCTCTTCAGTTTTCATGATTTGAGAAGGTGTCTCACTAAATTGTCTAGGCTGACCTGTAACATAATCACCTTAACTTGTTCTCTACCCTCAGTGTGCTGGTGTGGGGAGCCGCCCGAGTCGCACCCACATTCGCCATTACAAGATGGCGCCTACATTCGGCCGAGGACAAGTTGTAAACAGGCTAGTGCGCATGTACCTGGTAATTTTCCACCTCAGAGTCTCAGCCTCTCTCATGGCGTCATCTGGCCTGATGTGCGGGGAGCCAATGGGGAAGCTCCACGTCCCAGGCGAGCGCTGTGGCCTTTATAAGGGACGGGTGTTCTGTTGTTCGGGGTCTCCACTCTTGGCAAGCTTATGCTCTCCCTCTCAAGATGCATTAAAGCTTAACTGCAGAAGGATCCTTTGTGTGCCGCATCGTTCTTGCTGGCGAGACGGTAGCGCGGGACATGCTGGGTAGCTGAAGAACACCACCTAGCAAGGATGACTGCAAGCATTTAGAAGAGAAAGTAGTAGCAGCCACTGTCTATGAGGCTAGGGATAAGCAATGGCAGATTAAAAAATAGTCAGAAGGAGGTGGTTTTGGAAGAAGATAAACTGGAGACTTGAGAATTGTAAAAACTTCATGTGGTGCTTGCTTTAGCAGTACATATCCTAAAATCAGAATGCTACAGAGAAGATTACCATGGCCCTTTTGCAAGGAATATATGCAAATCCATGGAGGATTTAAAATAAAAGAAAAAACCTTGATGTGTACCTGGGAAAGTCATACATATATGTAGGTTTGAGTGCTTGCTCAAATAAGGCCTGAAGGGATCCAAAGCATTTGTTTCCAGGTAACCTTCAGGCTTAATTCAATAGCAAGAGAAGTCTAAAGCAGAATTGCAAATATGTCTTGAAAAAGGTCTTGGCAATATGTCCCAAATGGAACCACAAGTCCACCAGTTTTTTGACAAGTAAACTCTGTGATACTCATATTGTTGGAGGAATAAAAAGACCCCAGTCACAACACAATAGCGAGAGGGTTCTGAAAAACAGAAAACACCCACGGACCTCAGAACCTAAGGAATCTGTGGAGTGAGTTCCATTGGCTTCCTTACTGTGGACCACATCTCACGGGTCAGGGGCCACCAGCCTGGAGCCCCTGGGAGCTACACAAAGTTCCAAGGAAAACTTTATTGTTTCAACTCTTGATGACAGCATGTCAGGGTGCCACCGTATATACCCAGTTGTATTTGATAAATGTTTCAGATTCATTTAAGGTTACTTGTATTAAAAAATTTGACTTCAAGATTATAGTCATGGCAGTTCATGGTGTCACAATAGGAAGGATGTTTCCTGTTTCTGGAGGAAAAGCATACTCTGCTTAGCATTCTGTTCATGCTGCTAAGGCAGCCATGGTTTGGTAGTTCTGTCATTTCCTATTTACAGTCACTACGACAAAATAGTTTAAATCCATGATGAGAAATTATGTTTAAATGGAACATTTTAAGTGACATCAGGTTATTTCTAGAACATATAGGTGAATTGAGGACAGAGATGTAAAAGAAGAACCTTATTTTTTTTTACTATATTTTATTTTACTATTTTTATTTTTATTTTACTATTTTATAATCTGTTTTCTATATTTCAGTCCTACAAAAGACTCTGCATTGGAGCTGGTCTCTTAATTCCCATAAATGTCACTCCAGAATGGACTGTTTCTGATTTTCAATGTTTCCACTTACAGTCTTATAAATCTCAGTGAATCTGTAAGCTTTGCTTTGTTGTGAGGGCTACTTAAGAGTTGTGCACACGCAGAGAAGTGATATGTGCTAAACTGTAATTTTGTCTCAGGATGTGAAATATTTGTCAAGTGACACCCTGCAGATGTCAGTGACAGTCACCCATCATGATAAATTCATTTAGCATAGTTTATGACATGCCTTATGACATACATGATGACAAAAGACTTCCATTTAGACCCATACTAAATTGTCATAATACCAGTCTAGCTCTCAGCAGTCATGGTTTCCCTAGGAGAACTGATCATTCTGTTTCCCAAAAGCTAAGATAATTCTCAGTATCTGAAAGGAGATATTTAAATGCAGTGCTCTCTTTCCTCTTATTCATTCAACAAAAAATAAATAAAGCATGGTTCTTTCTAAAATATGTGACCATAAATGATTTTCCCCCATGGAGCCAATGTCACATAAAACAAATGAGATGGTCACAATGGGCACAAATTTCCTTGGATGCCACAAGAGACTTGGACAGCCATTGTCAATGATCTTTCCTCTTAAGTCCTGGGAGAAATGCCAAGATCTTTATGCTGTATAAAGTCCTCAGAAGAACAAAGACATTCACAGTTTGATGTGCTTTAGTCCAGAAAAGTACCAGAAGGCTATGGGAGCTCTGACCCCAGAGTGCTGGAAAACCCAGTCAGGTGTCACACTGGACACAAATGTGGTATCAGTGTCCAGGGACATTCTCTCATATAGTCCTGGCCATCTGCTACAAAGCAGTGGGGTAATCTGTGCCCATTGGTTTCTTGTAGGTTTAGGAAGTGGGTTACTCATATCTACACAATACCTGAAACTTTTCTTTGTACTTCTTTCTATTTTAGAATCAGTGAGGAATTGTTTTTCACAATCTATCCCATCAAAGGCTGCTAAACCAAGGTAAGTGGTCCCTCTTGCAACATCCATAATACCTAGATAAATCTTAGGTACAGTGGTATTTAAACTCTAAATCATGTTTTTCCTTTCCATCCACTGTAATCCCAGCAATTGAACAAAATGATATTCTTATTTTCTGAAACTTATGTGCAGAGAATTATACAATAAACAAAGGGAGTAGGCGTTGCCTATTGGGGAGATAGTTCCTGATGTTGGGTCCTAAGTAAATACCCCAGTTATGACCACCACCCTTAGATTCCTATGTAATCCCCAGCATCCTTATGCTACATATTTCTTGGTATTTCTTATGTAAGTAGGTAGATCTTGGTATTGCTTATGGTACTAGATAAATCTGAATATGTTCATCTCAGTTTCTCTAACAATCAATCATTAGCTAGTGATTTTGCTCTTCCTTGTATGCCTAAGTGTTTAAGTGTGATTTACACCTTGACCATCAAGTTCTCATTTGATAACCTTGTTCTACCCAATATAACTTCTCATATCAACAACCAGGGTGAAATATAAGGTTATTATAATCCTCATGACAAACATTCAATCATTATGTATTTTTTGCTTAAGGATGGCTCTTACACTCCCTTCTGCTGTGGGTAGAGTTCCTCATAATGTGGACCCTAACGAGTCTCTTTTCCCACCTGCCATGCTTCCCTTTTCAATTCATTCCCTCTCAGTATGTCAGACACACAGCCATTGAGCTGTTATGCTGTGCTGTTCTGACCTCTATGCCTTTTTGTCTTCTAATTCATTTGCCTGCAATACCCCACATTCTCCCTGATAGATCTGGGGATGTTTTATGTGCTTATCTTATCTCTGGCATGTATGGCAAAGATCTCTATATGTCATTCTGTTGTGTATGTTTGAGGTAAAATGTATTCTTGTGTTATATATTCATTCCATCACCAATGGCCTGTGCTTATAATAAAATTTCAGTAAGACTGGAGAATATTTTCTAGAATTATAAATTTTAAATGTTTAAAAGTAGTGATGAGATGGACTTTCTCTGTGGGTCAGTGAGTCTAGTGGTTGATGGTGTGACTCAGACAGGCCTGAATTTTTTTATAATTCTGACTGCATCCCATTTTAATGTTAAATCCCATTTAAACTGTTATTTTAAGTGTCTAAACTACAGTGCCTTTTCTGGGGAACTAACTGGACTAACTGTGTTTCATTAACATTATTTTATGAACAATAGTAAGCAAACTTTCTATTACCTAGTGAATGCACCCTGATGTCTTCTTAGAGGATACAGTGGAACATGGATTCTCATCAAATACAGCAAATTTTCATCCATTTCCATCTCTTAGATTATTTAGAAAATGCCTATGAAAACCCCCAAATTTTCCTACGTTAGTAAATGATGACACATCAATGTGATATCTATGATTTCTCTTTGATCTCACCTCCCCTAATCTTCTACATTCAAATCTATTCATTTCTGTTAAAGATTCTACCTCTAAAATGGACCTTAAACTCACTTCTATCAAACCAGTCTTCAGGGTCACTGGACTCTTCTCTTAAAGCCCATTGCCCCACTCGTAGAGTTCATTTTGAAATGGCAATTGTCTTTCCATGACATAACCATGTATCTCTTTAATCTTCTGCTTGTCTTCCATTGTATTTAGTTCCTTATTGTTTTTTAGCTTTGGGGTCTCATCTACTCAGTCATACTTAGACTTCCTACCACTTTCTAACTTCTTTTCTATCCACCACAGTGTAGCAACAGGGGTCTTGCTTTAGCTTGGGTCTCTTTTACCTAAGGTCTTCAAAGAGATGGTCTAATTAGAATCTTCTGCTTAAATGTCACCTCCCCAATGGTCAAAGGGCCATCCCATTTCAGATCATATGTTGTTTCTTTCTGGATTTTAATCTTCATTAACAAATATCTAATGCATTTCCATTTTAGTTTAAACAGTTACAGCTCCCAGAGACCACATCTTTGTCCTCTGAAACTGAAAGCCCGCTGACCTCCCCCTTTCCGTTTCTTACTACTTACTTGGATCACAGCAGTTGTGCCACCCCACACAAATCTAGATTTATCTTTACTACCTTAATATGCAGCAGGATCCCCTTCCACACTCATTGTCATCTACCATTTACATAAAACACCCTTTGCTTGATTTTAATTTCACTTTAATCTATAGTGACATTCGCTGAACACATTAATATTTATATAACAAGAGAGGAAAATGGGTTCCAGAGAGGGCATGATTTCAAGGGCAGAGCAACTCCATAGAAAACTTGGGATTGGAATGAAGTCCAGAGATCTCACAGGGATGAGTTTAACTCTCCTGATGCCTCCCGACCATGTAACCCTGAGATGGTGACAATCCCTTTCCATCTCCACTGATGGCAGAAAAAAAGAAGAAAGTGACATGTAACAGTCACCCAGTTACAAGGAGGAATTTTTACAATTGTGAGCAGATGACAGCATATGAAGGCCAGTATATCTTTTGAAGCTGGCATCTGTAACACAAAGTAGGTTTTGCTAGTTTACTTAGGAGGTATCCATGAAGATATTAGATAGCACATGGCTTTTAGCTTACACTGGAATACAATCTTTATGCTTCTGTCTGTGAGAACATAGAAATATACTTATCTCTTTAACACCACATCATCAATATGGAAATAATAGTATATAAGTAAAGATGCTTTGCGTAAAATTGCGTTAGACCATGTTATTATGGCCCATACATCTCTCTAACCCAGTGATTCTCAACCTCCCTAATGTTGCCACCTTCTAATACGTTTCTTCTTCTATACAGTTCAAAGCATGAAGTTATTTCATTGCTATTCACAGCCACAAATTTGCTACTGTAATAAATTGTAATGTAAATGCCTGATATGCAGGATATCTAATATTTGATCTACAAAGGAATCATGATCCATGGGTTGAGAACCAATGAATTCTAACCTATAATATGCTATTAATAAAAACTATTACTGCTATAAGTACTCAAATAAGGCAGGCACAAAAGATGTTTACCAGACTGTGGACTCTGACCAAGTGATTCTTTTTTCTCAGAAAGGCTAAGTCCTGTGTGCTTGATATGGATTTGGAAAACCAGACACGGGTCACCAAGTTCATTCTGGTGGGGTTTCCTGGGAGCTTGAGCATGAGAGCAGCTGTGTTCCTGATGTTTCTTGTGGCCTATATTCTGACTGTAGCTGAAAACGTGATCATCATCCTTCTGGTGCAGCAGAACCGACCATTACACAAGCCTATGTACTTCTTCCTTGCAAATCTGTCTTTCTTGGAGACCTGGTATATCTCTGTGACTGTGCCCAAGCTGCTGTTCAGCTTCTGGTCCATGAGTAACAGCATCTCCTTCACTCACTGTATGATACAGCTTTACTTCTTCATTGCACTTATGTGTACAGAATGCGTTCTCTTAGCTGCAATGGCATATGACCGTTATGTGGCTATCTGTCGCCCATTACACTACCCCACCATTATGAGTCATGGACTTTGTTTTCGTCTGGCTCTTGGTTCCTGGGTCATTGGCTTTGGCATCTCTTTGGCAAAGATCTACTTCATCTCTCGCCTCAGCTTCTGTGGCCCCAATGTCATCAACCACTTCTTCTGTGATATCTCTCCAGTTCTTAATCTCTCCTGCACAGACATGTCCATTGCCGAGCTGGTGGACTTTGTCTTGGCTCTGGTCATCTTCCTCTTCCCACTGTCAATCACTGTTTTATCATATGGATGCATTCTGGCCACTGTGTTACGCATGCCAACAGGAAAGCAGAAAGCCTTTTCCACCTGTGCTTCCCACCTTGTGGTGGTTACCATCTTCTACTCAGCCACTATTTTTATGTATGCCCGACCCCGAGCTATCCATGCCTTCAACATGAACAAAGTTATTTCTATCTTCTATGCCATTGTGACTCCAGCCCTCAATCCTTTTATTTATTGCCTAAGGAACCGAGAGGTCAAAGAAGCTTTAAAGAAATTGATCTATTGCCAGGCCATCCAATCTGACTAGTCTCTTATGGCTGATTGGAATAAAGGACTGCCTTCTCTGTTGTCTTACGTCCTCTCTTTCCCAATGCCCTAGCTCAAGATTGATGGTGCTAATATGATTTCACCATGTACACACCAATCTTGGCACTTGTATGTATCTGCTCATGAGATCTGTTCTCTTAGGACAGACATACTATGTATATCTCTATAGAAAAAGAATTCTCTTTGACTCTAATCCAACATGGAGTTGTAAGAGTATAGATAACTAAGTTAAACAAGATGTGACACAGTGTTGTGTGGTTTGGCCTAATTTGGGTCCTGCAAACATGAACAGTTCTGAGGTTAAAAGATTCCACGATGTCCCTCTTTTCCCATTTACCTGACTGGCAAAGGAAATAGCTTCTTCAACAACTCTGTATTCTATGTGCTTGGAGCTGCTATTGGTGGCAGAGAGTAGAAGGCTGTTCCACAAATCTTTCCAAAACCTTTTTTATGGCTCCAACTTTCTGGTGTAAGTACCATTCCTTGAGTAGCACCCTTTCTGCTAGCAAGAGCAAGTTTTTATAAAGTGAATTGTACATTATTATACAATCATATTCTATAGTCTGATACAGTTTATGCACTTGCTTTTTTCGTGAAGGTGAAGTCCATGTTTCCCTTCAGAATATTTATTGACATTCTCTGAGGGATTAATGTAAAGTAGATGATGAATAAATCTTAAATAAGTTCAGTACTAGCTCAACTAGCCTACTAGTTCTCTTGTTCTGCAAACCAAGTATTTTCTCATTCATCCTCCTTTTCTTGTCTTTTCATTTTACCATGTGTACACAGATACAATAACAACACAATTTTAAGGAATGACAGAATTTTCCTTCCACGCCGCTGTCATCCTCAGCTCTTTACCTGACCTCCTACATAAAACCTTTCTGATTTACTCTATAGATTTGCTCTATTTCACAGTATAGCCAAGAGTGAAGTGAGTTCTGTGTAAGCTACAATCAACATAATGGCTATAGAGGTCAGAATTTAGTTTTTCTTATGAGAATTTTAAACAAGAATACTCATTACATCCATTACAATTTTCACCTAAGTAGAAGAATCACTTTAAAATTAAGATATATTTGACAGGATGACTTCCTCATTCACTCATTCAGTGTGTTTGTAAATAGTATTTTTCCCCAAACATTAAAGAGCAAAGGTCAAAATCTCAGGTTGCTTGATGCTGAGCTCTGGAGCTTTCCTATACAGCGCATGAGTCTCCCTGAGGGAAACATGCCTCTTCGGCGGCAAGGACTGAAAGCTAATTGCAAAGGGATTGAGTGGATAATGAACTTCTACAGAAGGAGATGACTAAGAAAATATAGTGGACCAATGGGAAGCACAGATCTTAGCAAAGGCAAGAATGGGAAGGGAGGAGAGGGAGAAACAGAAAAGAAAGGCAAAGCAGGGAACGGAAGGGACCAGAAGGAAAGGAAAGCAAAAGAATGAAGAGAAATAGACACATACTTCACTTTAGGGAATAAATATGCAAAAGCAAACTGCTCATATAGAAATTATTTAGTTTGTACTTCTGTATAGATTTTATTTCCTTAAAAATAAAAAGTCAAATTTATATATCACTTTATAAGTCAATAAAAAGTGGTAATGAGTGTCTCTTTATTTTAAACCCCAAATATATAAAAAGGAATTATTTTCTGTATAATTCATATGAATCAATCTATCATGGTATGGCCCAGTGGAAATATTAAATGTTTGCCTTAAAAATAGGCAAAATAAGCAAGCAGTCAAATAAACAAACAAACAAAAAAACAAACAAACATTTTTTTGTAGAGATCAGAAAAGCAAGCCAGAACAAAGCAATAAAAGTCAAAGTCCTTAATCTAAGTTTTCACTTTAGATATATATTTTACCATGGGGACTTGGAAGAACACTTTATACTTGCTGGAACATTGATTCCTTATATGGAAAACAGTACTAATTGTGCTTGCTCTGTTTGGCTTACACAACAGTTATGAGGCTCAGCTAACAGGAGCCAAAAGGCTTTGACTACTCAGTGCCTAGGATAATGTAAGACCTGAAAAAGATGCTCATTGATAGGGGTTTATGTGGAGATTGTTTATGTCCATGGACACAATCTTGGAGGCAGCAAATATAATGAACTATCTTTTTATTTACGATTGCCTTCATATCTGAGTAATGGAGAGTGTGTAATGCAGTGGGTTTTGAAGAGGGTATAAATTTTATTAAACTATATTGCAAAGAACAAATGAGAGTTAGTAAGTAACCCTTGACCTCTTTTTGAAAAGAGGATAGAGAAGGAAATTAGGGAGTGTAATTCAGAGGAATACATGAATTTGCCTAAACAGAAAGAATACAACTCTTAGCAGTTCGTTAGGAAAATTCTGATACAACAAGCTATCTGTAATATATGACACCAGCCTTTTTCTATATTTAATGTAACTGTGACTCCAGCCCTTAACTCTTTCGATTACTGCCCGAAGAATTGAAATGTCATAGAAACTCTAGAGAAATTGACCTATTGCTGGACCACTGGATCTGACTAGTATGCTATGATGTCTTAGAAAGAAAAGATTCTCTGCTCCATTTCTATATAATTTCTCCTTTAATGGCCCAGAAAGTCATTAATGGTGACAGTATGCTGTCACTATGTTTACACAAGTTATAGGTCATTATGCCTATGTGTTCATATAGTTTGAACTCTAAAGTCATACACACTGTGTATGACTGTGTAGATAGTTATGATTCTATTTAACTCTAACACAACATGGAGTTTCTAAGAGTATAGGTAAAGTGATAACTGAGTTACTCAGAATGAGAAGTAGGAGTGTATGGAAAAGTGTGCTTTGGATACTGAAAGCAAGAACAATTCTGAGGTCAAATGTTAATATGATATACCTTTGGACCCGTCTGTCAGCCCATGGCAGAATACCAGCTTCCCCAGCAATCGCATTTACACCTGACTGTTTTACTTAGAGTGACTTTGTACTGGGTAAAGATGCTACAAGTCCAGTGGCCAGTTTACCGGAAGGCAAGCACTAAGACTCTCATTATCTCCAATCAAACTTATAAAGAATTTCATAAAACTTGATACAGACAAATCAATTTTATATATCTTTTCATAAATAAAAATAAATCTTTAAAAATATGAGAACAACAATACCTTCTTTTGTGCAGAAGGCTAAAGACATTGGAGGAAGTCAAAGTTTGATTTAAAAGTAGATTGTACTCAGAGAAAATGCTTCATTAGTGAAGGTGCCTATTCCCATCAACTGCTCGCTGCTTTTTCTTCCTAGGCATTACTAGGTTTTATGTTCTTCTTTTACTGAAAATAGATTTATTTTTCTTAAGTAATGTATCCTTTTAATTCCCAGCTCTTTCCCAGTTCCTCTCCTATGTGAATCTACACCTTTCTGTCTTTCTTTTTCTTTCTTTCTTTTTTTGATACTTTATTTACATTCCAAATGTTTCCCCCTTTCCAGATCTCCACTGTGTAACCTCCCTATTCCCTTCCCCCTCCCCTGCCTCTATGGGGGTATTACCCCACCCACCCACACACTCTCTGTCTTTCCTCCTTGGCATTCTCCTATATTGGGGCATCTAACACCCTCAGGCCCCAGGGCCTCTCCTCCCCCCGATGCCTAACAAGATCCTCTTCTGCCACATATATGGCCAGCACCATGGGTCTCTCTATATGTATTCTTTGGTTGGTTATCCAGTCTCCAGGAGCATCGAGGGGTCAGGCCAGTTGCCACTGTTGCTCCCTCCCTGGGACTGCCAAGTCCCTTAGCTCCTTCAGTCCCTTCTCCAAATTGTCCATCTGAGACCTCACAATTAGCCCAATGGCTGTTGTGAAGTGACTCTTGGACTCTTGGATATTATATATTATTTGAGGTTATTGTGAAAGTTGTTTTCCTGATTAATTTCTCAGTCTGTTTGATATCTGTGTATAGAAAAGATATTGACTTTTGTGAGTTAATTTTGCATCCAGCTACTTTGTTGAAAGTGTTAATAAGCTGTAGAACTTTTGTGTGGATTTTTAGGGCCACTTATGTATGCTACCACATCCCCTGCAAATCAAGATACATTGACTTCTTTCTTTCCAATTTGTACCACTTTGAGCTCCTTCAGTTGTCTTACTTCAAGCTTAAGACTACAAATGCTATATTCAATAGGTATGGAAATAGTGAACAATGTTTTCTTGTTCCTGATGTTAGTGGAGTTGCTTTAAGTTTCTCTTCATTTAAGTCACTGAGACTCAGAAGGAAAGAAAGCAGGTATTACACCAGGAATTGCTCTGTCTACTAGGAATGGAGGTAGACACTGAGAGAACACTGAGCCAGTCTTCTACAGAAAAGTGGATGGGACTGGGAATTGGATTTGTGGAGAGGAGGACAACTAAAGATCTGAAACTAGCCCACATGCTTCTCTGTACTACTTGATTCTCTGGAGGATTGGCTGGTGGGTTCATAAGGAATGCCTGCTGAAGTTGGGAGCTGGGATAATAGGATAACTAGGAGAGAGGTTGGATGAGAAGATCTTAGAAATCAGCTGGAAATGGGGATGGGCGGGGGGCTGCATCAGGTGGCCTGCTACAGAGTTGGCGGTAAAATTGGGGTATTGGATTTGGAGAAGCGGGAAAGGTGGAGATCCAAAGTTAGGCTATCTGCTTTCCTGGCTGGACCGACCCACAGATTCCCATGTGTCTTCTGGAGTTGAGGACTGGGATAAAGTAATGAGTGGAGAGAACGAAATTTGGAGGAAAAGATCCATTGGAGATGGAGGGTGAGAGAGAGGTGAAGCCATAGCCAGTGGTATGCTACAGTGCTGTGGTTGATACCTGAGAATTCGGTTTCAGTGAGATGTGAAAATCTGCAGTTATTCTACTTGCTTCCTTGGCCAAAGTAACCTGAGGGTCCCAGGGAATGCCTGCTGATGCTGGTGGCTGGGATAATGGTATGAATTCAGGGAAGGAATGTTGGAGCCTATATTAGGGTTCTTTAAAGAAACAGAACTTATAGAATGAATATATAAACACATGCACATGTACTTACACATACATAAAGGGAATTTATTAGAACAGCCTACAGGCTGTGGTCTAGTTACCTACCAGTTATAGGCTGTCTACCAATGAAAGGTCTAAGAAGCCAATGGTTGGTCAGTCTTCAAGGATGAATGTCTCAATTGGTCTTTAGTATATGCTAGAATCCTAAAGTAGGCTCTAATGCCAATGAAGAAATAGGCTAGTTAGCAATGCAAGAGAAGCCTGAAAAGAGCAAAAGCTTCCTTCTTCCAAGATGTGTGTGTTTGAGTGTGTGTGTGTGTGTGTGTGTGTGTGTGTGTGTGTGTATGTATGTGTATGTGTGCCTATTTCCAGCAGAAGGTATAGCCAAATTTAAAGGTATATCTTTTCATAATTCAAAAGATCCTGATAAACAGTAGATCTTTCTACCTCAGAGCTCTGAATTGGAAATGAGTCTTCCCATTTCAAATGATTTCATTAAGAAAAAAGTTCTTCACACATGTCCCCAGCCATTTGGTTTTAATTAATTCCAGTTGTAGTCAAGTTGACAACCAAGAACAGCCATCACAAGTTCACCCTTGTCAATTTGACACACAATCATATCTCCTATGTCATGCTTAATTTCCAAATAAAGATAATAATCAGGACATTATTATGCCTAATGTGATAACATAACTATCCTTTGTACCACCACAAATGCATTATAATTAAACTACGTGGACATGTCTCTTAAGGGACATTCCTTTAGTGTCTTAAATTTAAATATGATAACTAAGTTGGGGAAAGAAAGCAAAAATATCTGCACAAAAACATTAACACAATATGACAGAAACATATTAATTATAATCTTCATTTATGCAACTAGTTACATGGCCTTAGCTGACATATATAACTAAATTCCTCTGCTGTCCATTTTGTATTTAGCCACACCCTCAGCAAACAACTCATTAAGACTTGGCTCTTTTCCTGGAGGAGTGACATATGCCTTCATTCATGATGGGTCTGTGCCTTCAGTCATCCTGCCTGAATTAAGGTGCTGTAGTTTCCCATTTAGTTTAGTCACAGGACATGATATGCTCAAGAGATGCCCCAAAGTATCTTTCGTGTCTTCAGCACTCTAAACAGTCTTTCTTTCCACCATCGTGGAGAAGAAATCCAATGTCCCCTCAATAATCTAGACCTACCACTCCTCCAAACACCGTTATTTCTTTCTTAGCCTGTTGGCTTATGGGCATCAAAAGCCCAAAGTGGTCAGGAGAAGTTTGAGCTTCCAATTCAATAGATTGTTGTGGCTCATGGCAGGAGCACTACACCTTCCTCTAAAACCAAAACATTTAGGCATGAAGAGCTTAAATTTGCAGAAACATAAAGAAAAATATGTCCTAGTGGGTCACTAGGTACCAAGGACCAGCCTCAGCTTGAAGAGGGGTTTTGAGGAAGGGGGGTCTGACAGTAGCAAAAACAAATGACTCGAAGTCAAATAGTGGTTCAAAGCTGATGGCCTATGTTATGTTAGAGACAGAATGTTCTCTCTGTGTTCTGCTTTCTTGGAGATCTCTACACAGTTCTCTCTACATGAGAATTCCTTTTTTGGAATTCTGAAAACTGAATAACTCATCTCTCTCTTGTAGATCAAAAGCCCAGTCTTTTATTTACATATCAATTCAGTTGTTACACTCCCCCCCTACACTCCCTTTTTGTTATCTCATGAATCAGCAGTCCCTTGACTCCAGCCCCTTGATTCTTAGAAAGAGACAGCAAGCACAAACACAAACAATAGAATAGCTGGGTAAGACTCTGTCCTGAAATTACCATTCTTACCACATCTGGGCCTGTACCTAAACTCCCTCAGTTCCATGCTGACCTTGAACTCAGGAATCTGCCTGCTTTTATAAGCATGCATACACAAACAAACAAACAAACAAAGAAGTTAACTGGGTGGGATGTCACCACTCCCTAAATCTCTTTATCTCCTTCCTTAGAATCTTTCTGATTGGATTTATGGTGTGCTTCATAGATGAAACCATACCTTTCTCTGCTACCAGAGCCAAAAACAAACAAACAAACAAAACTATTAAAAAAAATCATAAAAGATCTACTTGCCTGTGCTCAGATACAGCCTAAATTCATCTTTCTCATTGAACTTGTAAAAGTAGCTAATACACTGTGGTGGTTTGAAATCGTTTTATCTGGTCTATTTACTTGTCGACCTTGTTTCTATCAAGCTAGGTAAATGTCTGCACCTCATCACAAAGGGATTTAAACCAGCTTGATTGTGAAGACTATCATCATTTTGTTTGAGAAAGACATGTTCTCATTGGCCATCATCCTATCTCTTTGCAGCCAATTTCCTCTTATTGTCTTATTGCTTCTCCCATTTCTGATACAAGAGTAGATTCTGAAATATAAATCCCAGCTAAATAATTTGACTAAAATAATAAGAAAAATAAACAGTCCCACATATCTAGATAGCTTGGTTGACATGGGTGCATTGGTTTACTCATTAAGACTATAGTGTCAGATCAGTAGCCTGTGATCTGTCTGGCTTCACTCTTGTGCATCAAACAAAGTAATTCATTATATACCTTATTTTCATGAGGAGGATACTCCATGAGTTTCTTTCACCCTGTTCTGTGTTTCCTACTCCTACATAATTTTTTCTGCCAAAACCCACCCTCTTTATTCAAAGTCTCTTGGTCGAGCTCCAGCCTCTTAACTTATCTTCTAATTGCCCTCTCTTCAACACTGGAGGTCTTGATGTTCATCAAATATTTTTTTACAGCTTCAATTATGTCCAAAATGTGAGTCAGGCAAGCATTTATTATTCACCTCCCTTCTGTCTCTGAAAATGAACATGACTTCTCTGATTAAAATTCTTTTTCATTAGAGTTTTTGTGGAAGCTACACTAAGGTGTGGAACAGACATAGGAACAAATCCAGATTATGAAAGTTCCAGGAACCAGCAAGATGGATATATAATTAGTATCCCTAGAGTCAGGATAAGCAAGGAAGCTGTGCCTCTCAAAGCTGTTAGGAGACAGAGCTGTGTGGTCTAAAGTCATCATAAAGAACTAAGCTGGGTTACAGACATAGTATAAAGCATAACAAGGATTTAGAAAGTAATCTTGCCATTTGTCCCACTTACTTCCTCTCTCTACCACTTTCTTCCTTTCATGTCCATTGATTAAATCCATCTCAAAGCTGGGTAGCTGAAAAACTCAAGATACGAAGATAAGAGGAGCCAGCCTCCTATGCACATGTGGTGATTTGAATATGCTTGACCCAGAGAATGGCACTATTTGGAGGTGTGGCCTTGTTGGAGTAGGTGTGGCCTTGTTGAAAGACCTGTGTCACTGTGGGTGTGGGCTTTAAGACCCTCATCTTAGCTGCCTGGAAGCTAGTCTTCTGTTTGCCTTCAGAACAAGATGTTGAACTCTCAGCTCCTCCTGTGACATGTCTGCCTAAGCACTGCCATGTTCCTGTCTTGATAACAATGGACTGAACCTCTGAACTTGTAAGACAGCCCCAATTAAATGTTTTCCTTATAAGAGTTACCCTGGTCATAGTGTCTGTTTACAAGTAAAACCTTAACTAAGACAGAGATCAGATTTGGACTCCATGAAGGGGTAGAACAAATGGAGAATCAATGGCAAGAGAAGAGCTTTGGGGGTTCTGCAATCACCTTGGCCAGTAGGGTGTCTATTCTGCAAGAGGCAAGAAGAAAATCTGTTTCAATAAGATTCTGTAGTTATGTTGGGTCAAAATTCTAGAGACTAACACCAGGTATTTTATTTTAAGCGTACCACAATTTGAAAAAAACAAAAAGGTTTTCTGAGGATAGTTAACTCAATCTCATGTGTACAACAAAGCTCAAGACACGATTACATTGAAATTCTTATAAAGCGTAAGTGGCATATTCCACAAAGATAGGTTTTGTAGATTAACCAAAAGCAGGCTTAAGGGTATACAATGCTCATGATAAGAGCCTGGAAAAGAATAGAACTATAGATTAACCGAGACAATCAGGTTCAAGACAAGAGTCAGAGGCCCAGCCACCCAGGTAGTATAAAGATCACTAGGCTATTAATCACCAATGCTCCCAGCCTTCTGTGTGAAAAACTGGTTATACATTTTACTCTGGAGTCCAAAGGAGAAGAAAGAACAGTCATGAAAAGCACAGAATGGAAACATAATAGCAGAGGCTTTGAGACTTTGAGACTGTTTGAAAAAAGATATTACAGCCAGGCAATGGTGGCACATGCCTTTAATCCCAGCACTTGGGAGGCATAAATTTATTTTGTGGTCAGGACTGGAGGAACATGGTCTGTGAGAAACACTAATAATGTTGGGAATACATTAAAGATTAGGATGATCTTCCAGTACAGATATTTACATTAAATATTACACAGATGATTTTGTAAAAGTCACTGATGAGATTCTTATTATGACATGTCAGAAGATAAATGAAGCAGAGTGTTGAAAAACAAAGAATGGTGGAGCAACATCTAGCATCCACCACAGGGCTGAGGAAAGTGATTCAAAGTATTTCTGATAAAAATTACAGGGCAGGGGGTGGGGAGGTATGGAATGGGGAACAGTCAGAGAGTCAATGGAGAGGGAAATAAAATCTGAAGTATAAAAAGAAATGATTAAATAAAATTTTTTTAAAAATTACATAGAAAGTGTCACATATTATTGAGTGACCAACGGATTATAAATAAATAATTAAAAAAATGATGTGCTGTGTAATCCCATAAAAATATATCTATGTAAAGAGTATGTGCGTATTTATGAAAAGAGTAAAGAGGGCATTTGGAGCAAGGATGAAGAGGTGAGAACAGATGGGCCCAATATTAGAGTCGGGGTTACTAGGCAACAGCATTCGAGAGATGTCTGTCTCATGGCTCTTCTAATTTCATGCTAGGGATCTCATATCAAGTCAGGATTGTGATTAGAAGGGAAACATGCACAATAAATATTTGTTCTTTTACACATTGCCATGCCAGATTCACTTAGAACATCTTTGCGTTGAGCCACTTCTGATTTAGAGACTAAGCGTATAGGTAAAGTAAGAATAATACTTCTAAATATAAGGTTGAAGTAAAAGATTCTTTTATAGATAACCTGGATGGACAAGAAGCTAGTTGCCATTCACTTGATATTAAGAATTGTGAAGTATCAAATTATGAGACTGTGCTCCTAGGTTAGAACAACTTTATGAACATCCTGTTTAGTTATAAAGTTTGTCAGTGTAACGGTCTTAGTTTCTATTGTATTGCTGTGAAAGGAGGAGAAAAAAAAAACAATTTGACCAAGGCAACACATAGAAGAAAGGGTTTATTTGAGCTTGAAATTCCAGAAGGTTAGAGTCCATGGTGGCGAAGTGAAGGTATTAGGGAACAAAGGCATGGTGGCAGGAGTGGGAAGCTGAAGGTTCACATCTGGAACCTCAAGCACAAAGCAGAGAGATAACTTGTAATGGTATGCATATTTAAACTCTCAAATCCTGCCCCCAATGGCATACTTCCTCCAACAAGGCCAAGTATCCTATGTAAAAGTAACTTGTATTCACCTAATGTAATTGTACTCTTGAGTTACTGCTGAATGAGCTCACCCTCTCTAGCTCTTTCTAAACTCTGGCTGGCTGGTTCAACTCAGCTATTTCACCTCAAACTCCTCTCCAAGCTAAATGACTCAAACTGGCTTCTCTCAGCTTCCAACTGAATTCATTTACTTGCCCTCAAACTAACTTTAGCAATCTGTTCTAATCTTCTGGTTCCTTGTCATTCTCTGACTCATTCTGTCTTCACCTGTGTCTAGCTTGTTCTCTCTGCCACCTATCTGTAAAATTGTCCCATAAAAAAACTACCTCAGCTGATCTTCACTGAACTGCATGAATAGAACAGAGCTGACTTGTGAGTGCTGAGGTTAAAGGCATGTATTACCACAGCTGGACTAAGCTTTTCTGTATCTGGGACTTGCTCTGTACAGGCTAGCATTGATCTCAGAAATCTGTTTGCCTCTGTCTCCTGGGATTAAAGTTGTGTTTGTATTCCAGCCAGAGTAGACATGTTACTGGACTAAAATTCTTCTATGACCCAGATAGTTCTACTGAGTATTCAAATATATGAGCCTATGGGGAGCATTGTAATTCAAACCATAAAGGTAGCAGTGGAGCACAATGCTGAGAACAGTTTAAGGCAACTATTAAAACTGCAAAAATTATTCTTAACATCTGGGCAATACCCTCCATGTGGGTGCATATATACATAGTATATTGTGTAAGTGTGCTACAGATGTTTATGGATGCATGTAAAGGCCAGAATTCGATACTAAATGTCTTTTTCAGTTTCTCTCTACCTTAATTTCTAAGACCAAGTCTCCCATTCAACCTAGAGTTTACTAATTATGCCTCCTGGCTAGTCAGTGAGCTCCAGCAATCCACCAGTTTCTGTGTTTCCCATGTTAGCACGACAGGAGTAGCCATCACACCTGGATTACTTTTAAATGGATGTTTGGGGTTTTCTTTCAGGTTCTTAGGCCTGCAGAACAAATACTTTACTAATTGGACCCTCTCCCTAGCCATTTTTGTTTGTTTGGAAATACGTATCCCAAGCCAGCCTTCAACTTGATATGTAGCCAAGGATGGTTTTGAATTTATCCTCTATTCCTTTGCTTCCAGATTGCTGGGATTGGGGTATGTACCATCATGCTCAGTTTAGGGAATGCTAATAGAACCCAAGATTATATGCATATTAGGTAGGCATCCTACCAGTGGAGCTGCATTCCTAATCCACAATTCCCTTCATGATTCATGTTTATTTTGAGACATTGAGAGATTCCAATGGTGTACTGAAACCATGTGACCAGTAACAACTTTCTCATAGCAATATATCTAGAAGCACAGCTACTAAATTTTAAGACCTTTTATCTGTGTAGGCAGAATGTAAGGATTTTATATCTGCTCCTCATTCTGCACCACCTTCTTTTTTCTACTTGATGTGTTTTTGTCTTGAAATTCTGTATCGTTCATTTCTAAGGTAAAATATCTCCCATCCACAAAATAAAAAATGCTAATCTAATGAGAAGAGCTTCTTTGGAAAACATGCATGATTTCTCTCCACTGTCCCTTGGTCTCGCTCACATGGTTTGATGACAGTTTCTGACTAGTATCTCTCCCTGACACCTACTTCTGCAGCACTGTCTCTTGATAGTCCCCACTAAGGCCTCATGTTCTTAATCTCTTCATCATTTCTAAAGTCCTTCATGCCACTTCAGGCCTCCACGTCTTGATTTAGGCTATTCCAAGGACATAATACTCTTGTCTTTCCAGTTCCATTACCTCCTTCAGGAATCCTTCCTGCTAGTGCTTGCTTCCTTCTTACTGGAGCTAAGGTCATCTATCCTGTGTGTCTGAGTTCAAAACATTCTTCACTTACTCTCCTGGTGACCCCAGAGGCTACACATAGAGTTGATTCTCAGGTAACACTGTTAAATCAAACCCAGTTGGCAAACAGGGAAGGGGGCTCTGAGAAATTAAAAAACGACAAAGAAGTTTTCTGGACCCACACATGGATTTTCTGCATCGCTATTTTAAATGTTCTGCAATGTTTCCTTAAGAGACATCCCACAGAAAGACCCCCACCATTCTGTACTAAACGCAACACAGTCACACTGGTGAGTGACTTACTTCAGATGGTCCCACCGTACTCACTCTGGCTTAACAGATCAAATTAATTTTTAAACCCACAAAGAATGTGATGTGCTCTGCCATGTCAGAAAGTGCAGCCTGGGTTTGTGTAAGGAAGAAAGGCCAGAAGTCAAGTTTTAAGTCTCAAGATAAGCATGAATTTTGTTCGTTTCTGTCGCCACTCACCAAATCATAGTGGACTCTAGATGTGCACGGCTTCTTTACTTCTACATAGTTCCCTTCCTTATGGCCTTTGAGGCCTTGTGGCCTTCACTGATTTCCTTGCCTGTCTTTAGGACATCACTGACTCCCACAAGGATGTGTGTACTGACACATTCTTTCAGCCGGCAGCCCTGTAGCTTACCTTTCACTCCTGCCAAAGAACCTCATGTCCAGCAGTCATAACTGCAGATGAAGGCTCTGCTCATGAGACTGTGTGAAAAAGCCTATAATTGCCCCACCATCTACTGACTGAAAAAAAAAACTCTACTTGGACATTCAAGATTCAGCACCGCCTGTTTTGACATGTTCTTCTTATATAACATAAATTGAACTGAGCCTCAAACTTATCTAAAGTACCCTGATTGTTATGAATAGCTCAGCTGATTCTTCTGTGTCCACGGGATTGTCTTTTCTGTCTATAGTATGGTTTTTGAAACAATGTTTCACATCTTCCCATTCATGCCTACTCTTACCAATTAGACTACTTATGAATGATACTGTTTTGCCTCAGATGACTATAATGTTGTTGCGTACCGAGCAAATAACCACTACATGTTTGTTAAATAAGGTATTTGAGGTTTCTTCCATAAATATTTCTCCATAAAGCTTTTTGAAGACTGTTCTTTGTGGCTTATCAGCAAGTCTGTGTCATTTCAAAACTACAACAACTACATGATTCTCTTTGTTTGTAAAATGTAAAGTATATTTGAAATGACATAAGACAACCATTTGGTTGAGTCTGGACATATGGACAGATCAGTGATCCCATCTCTTAAGGTCTGGACATATGGATAGATCAGTGATCCCATCTCTTAAGGTCTGGACATATGGATAGATCAGTGATTTCATCTCTTAAGGTACACATAGCCCATCTCCAGAATGGTAGTTGTGAGGAGGAATGAGCAGTGGGATCTTGCCATTGTTCCTTCAACATAAAGTTTCAGTTTTATAAGATAAGTAAGTTCCAGTTATCTACAGTTCAACACAATGTCCATAGCTTGCATTGCATTTATGCATTTTGTATTTAGAGAATAAAACCATAGTGTCAACGTTTTTCACCAAAAACCCAAAAGAAACACAAATAAGTGAATTTGAAGATCTTCTAAGAAGGAGCTTATGTTTTCTCCCTGGATTGATTTGAGGGCATCATGGGAGTCTGCAGAAATCTCTAACTTACTTCTCCAATGATAACCAGTAGACATGAAGACTGATTTGTTCACAATATTTTTGTCACTCACTTAAAAATAGGTTGCTCTACAGGTCCTTTACGCATGTACTATGGTTGCCAGTTTTGGGTTTAAATGGGATTTCTGTCTATACAAACATGGCTGTCACTGTGTCTATATTTGTTTTTCTGAGATTTTTCTTCTTTTTGTTTGTTATATCATATTCTGGTTTGGTTTTGTTTTATTTTACTTTACTTTTTAGATGCCTGTTTGTATTCTAGTAAAAGCAAGAAAGGGTGTGGATTTGGGTGAGTGAGAAAGAGAGGAAGATCATAGAGTGTATTGTGTGGAAAAAAGTCTTTTCTCAGTAAAAAATAAAATACTAGGTTAGGAACACTTCCAGAGAATGTTTGTTTGGTGTTGGCTCCATCTTGTGGTCAATGTAGGTAGTGCTCAGCCAAGGAGAAATTGGACAGTAAGTGCGAAGACAGCTTGAGCTCCTCACCTAGTCCAATATTCTCTATTATACAGGGAAATAAGTCAAAACTTGAAACTAAGAATCTTTTTTTGGTCTACATTAGGCCAAAAACTTTTTATGTGAAGTGCACTTTCAGTTTGGATTCACACTATGGATACACTACATGAGATGACAGTTTGACATGATTTCTCATCTCGTGTAGTCTATCATAATAGGACATGGAAATGAAGTATAATGTGATGGAAGAATATTAAATATTCAGTGAATTAAACAGCTTAATAAATTATGAATGAGACTTATGATAACTTAGAATAACAAAGAAGCATGATTTGGGTTTGTTTGGGGTTTTTTTGGTTTTTTATTTCTTTTAGTTTGTTGTTGTTTTGTTTGTTTGTCTGTTGGAAAGGCAGAATTTGCCTTGGATTTTGAAAGTTTTGGATGGCTAGGAAATCCAGGAAATAATATTGACTGTGAAGGGAGGGATGTGCTAAGGAACACAGAGCATAAGACAAGACAAAACCGGAAAGCAGTATTAAGTCACAAGTAAAATGTCAATCGACTTCGGAGAAAGGCTTTAAATCTCCAAATGTAAAACACTGTGCTCAGCTAGTACCACACAGGGAATCAGAGGCAGACGGTCCCTCCAGTGCTTAAAGAATCACATCTAGACTTGAAAGTTATAAATCTACATCAAAAGTAAGAAATGAACTGTCATCAACTATGTCAATGGGTGCTTCCAGCTTGGTAAAAATATTTCTACTAGATGCTTATATATGGAATTAAAATGCATAATAGTTCAAAGTACTTGAAGAAATCTGAGTGCAGTGTGTTTTGGGAAACTGTGTTAGATGACTCAAAAAATATCTATCTGTAGATGAGAAGACACTGACACAGGTGTACTAGGTCATTGTGGCACAGCATTGAAGTGAAAATGACCATTACTAAGTAGTTCATATTACTTAACATTATTTATGATTTCCTTAACAGTATGACCTTGCTATATAGTTCTAGCTGGCCTGGAACTCACTGTGTAGTTAAATAAACTTTAACTCACAGATATTATCTTGCCTCTGGCTCTGTCGCTGAGACTTATAGCATACGTCCCTATGCTCAGCCATTGTGCATGATTTTAAGAGTGCAAATCAATACAAGGCCAACATACAAAGAAGGATCGGGTAACCATGCTTTTACTTTCCTTCTGTATTATTGAATCACACTTACCTTGTCTTCATTAATCTATATACTAGATGGACATTTCTCAAATGCCAGCCTTTCATAACAAAAACCCCAGTACCAGAAGCCTGAATACATAAAAGAGATTTTTACAACTAATTGATTTTAAATATATGTGGATTGGCATGGTCTTCCACTTAAAGCAGTAGGTAACACACGCCCCCTTGCTTCTAGATCCCTTCAGAAGGGATCTAGATTTCAGAGATA
Source organism: Rhynchomys soricoides (assembly GCA_019843965.1). Classification (NCBI taxonomy): domain Eukaryota; kingdom Metazoa; phylum Chordata; class Mammalia; order Rodentia; family Muridae; genus Rhynchomys; species Rhynchomys soricoides. The sequence goes on along the minus strand of JADRCH010000064.1, from coordinate 4,236,856 downwards.
TGTAACAATGTAAAGTGAGAGGCCTACACCTAACTTCTATCAGCATGGCTGGCAACTTTGTTATATTTATCATGTAATCCCTTGTGCTCTCTCTGGTTTTAACCTCTAACTGCGTCACAAAATTCCCAATAGATATTCATTTAGTTATCTAAAGTCTTTTGATTTGGATTGGTTTATCACATATTTCTGCAGCCACACATCAGTAACTTAGTTTTTAAATCTTTAAATCACGATAATTTTATGATGTCTGAAGTGATAAGAAGCCAGGCTTAAATATCATCCTCTTGTAGAGTTTTATGTTGTTCATTCTTTATACTTTCCAGTATGCTTTTAGCATCGTCCTGTGTGAGTTAAGAATGAGTGAACCCGGATGCTGCCTACAATGGGGTTGCATCCTGTTTATTGAACAGCTTGCAAGGAAATTGGTGTGTTGAAAATGTTCATAGTCTTATTCTAGAACATGGAAGTCTTGCCACTTGACCTTTTTGCTACTTGAGCCTTTAACCATTTTCCCATCCATTTATATACTTTGTTAGGTTTGAAATTTTAAAATACTTTGAAATTTTGATTCTTTAACTCATTGACATTTGATTTTTAAACTGTGCTGAGAAAAATTATATCCATTTTGTTTTCTATTTTTGCAACCAGTTTTGTGAACGATTTAATCTCTGCCTTTTGCTTGGCTTTGCTTGAAAGCTCTCATGACATTTGGCAAGAAGGTGTATTGTCTTCTAGATTCAGATTCTCTGGAACATTCACCAGATGCCTTTGTCTGTTCCACCCTCTGACCTTCTGTGTATTCACTTTCCCCATGATCTGATATGGGTGAGGAAAGTGAATCAATATCTCCAGCCACTTCTGTGCCACTTTACCGGTGTGTGGGTCCTCCTTATGGAAACTGGTCCTGCTTCATTTCCTGTTTATGGCGTTTTAGCTGTCGACTGTCTGCTGCCCTCACATCATTGCTTCGTTCCTGCTCACATCCTTATATCCCACTTGTGCTTTGGGTCTGGATTAAGCCTCATGTGGCATGAAGTTTACGGCCCACTCTTTGGCTACTGCTTACTAGGCACTCTACTATCCAGACTTCTCTTTCTAATCCTGAGAAATCTCTTTGGTTTACCTTTTTCCTATAAAGAGAGTAAAGTTGAACTTTTTAAAAATAGAAAATCTGTAAGTTCTTTTAACAAATAGTTTGTTGACATTTATTATCATGACTGAAAAGTCATGATGTTTGGGGTTCTATTATCTGGTCTTAGGCTGATCTTATAGCTTTAAAAAATTATTTGTTATATTTATCCATGTGCAAAATGTAAATCAAAATTACTTTGAGCATCCATTTTTTTTCACACTGGATGATTGCTATGAAAACAGCAACAAAATAACAAATGTCATTAGGAACACAAGCGGTAGCGGGCACCCTCATCTTGGGGATGTTAAATGCCTTACGGAGGACAATCTGGAGACTCATCAAAAGCCTGAAATTATACCCATCCTGATGCAGTTATAGCACTCGTGGGCCTATACTTGCATACATATCTGTATACATAAAAGACACATGTACACACATTTATCATAATACTATTCAAAATACCCAATATCTGGAGGCAGCTTAAGTCCCCACCAAAAGATCAGTAGAGAAAGAAAAAAGTGCCACAGTCACACAACACACACACACACAGAGAGAGACAGAGAGACAGAGAGACAGAGAGAGAACTATTTTTCAGCCACAATGAAAGATGACATTCTGTCATTTGCAGTCAAATCATAGGAACTATAGATCATGTGTGGAATCATGTGCGATTCCTCAGTCATAGCAAGACCGGTGTCACATGTTTTCTCTAACATATGGATGCATGCAATGAAGTATCGGAGTGAAGCTCACTCATTTGTAGCATGCATTGATGATTACGATAGCAGTAAAAAGAAAGGGTATACACACTGGGAAGGAGTAGGTAAGGTGTTTCTATTCAAAGGTGACACGAGTCTGCACCGAAAACTTGTTCCAGTTAGGAACACACATAATGGTGAGCAAGGCTTGTACACTGAAGACCTAAAGATCACAGGAGAAAATGGAGTGTTAAACTTTGTCGTAGATAATTACCTGTTTGTAACAGTGATGGCATTTGTCTGTGTGTCCATTGTCCTGCCCTCCTCTCCCTTCTCTCATCTGATTTTAGCTGATCATCCTATCATTGCTGCTCCTGAGTCTTCTCCACTAAATATACTCCTCAAATCTTTAACTCCAATTTCCAGATCCAAGTGGAATATTTGACCTCTGGATGTGAAAAAAAAAAAAAAAAGGCATGATCTCCTGTCTTCTCTATGCCTCACATCTTGCTGTTTATATTAACTTCTCTGTTTCCTGGATGTTTGTTTAGCATGTGCATTTCCCTATGTTAATCATCACACCTGTAGTCATCTTAATCACACATGTTGTTTAGTGCTTGTGGTTGGTCTTTTCACTGTAGATTTTCTGGTGGGCTGATAGTCTGAATTGAATTGCATTCCACACCATTTATTCCTTTTGTTTGGACAACTGATTAGCTGCAGGTAAAACTCTGGTGATGTATTTCACCCTAGAGTACACAACAGATGTTCCTCCACAGACTTCTACACTGGATATTATTTTGGTAATGTGTATGCCTGGGCTGATTCTACAGGCAGTTGTCTATCTGTTCTGTGTTGATCTCACTATGTAGTTCATACTGGTTTTGAACTTGTGTTCTTCTTTCCCCCTGTGAAGCTGAAAATCAATCAATTCTGTCATCATGTTTCCCTGGAACAAGAAAATGAAACACCCTTCTGAGTTAGTACAGGTTGGTACACAGATTCCACAGAGGAACAGAGCCTCAAAAAACATTCACCTTGCAATAAAGTGCTAGTTGCAAGATAAGGAAGTTTGTGGAGGAACTGGAAAATCACTTGCCAAGCATAACACCATTAAAAGGCTTGTGGAGAGGAGTAGGTTTTCAAGCGTGTGAAACAGGTCTGCATAATAAGGACAGCAGTGAAGGAACCTACATGCTGCAAACACTTTTCAGTTGATGGAATGTTCAGAGCAGGGATCTATGAGAACCTACTCATTCATTTCTTGTAGTGGAAGCTGCGTGGTATTTGTTAACTTGCTGCTCTATAGAACATAGCTGCCATAGACAATGGGGTTCGCCAGTGCTTTATGGCTCCTTTCAACTATCTTTAAGCTAGTGGCAATGTCCTAAATAACTTTGATGGATTCATAGACAGAAAAGTCCAATTTGCAGCATTTTTCCTTATAAACCAGTGTTCCATGTGCATCTAAGCTGTACTCATTCAAAGACACCAGGAGAAGGTATCTGTGGGGGTTGTTTTTACAGTGGAAATGATTTCCTTCTGGCCTTTCCTCACAAAGACTCTCTTTGAGCAGGTGAAACTTGTCTTTGTGGTCCATATTCCATCCATCTTTTCCATTTCTCAGATTCAAGTGAAGTCTAAGGGTGATCTTGCTCCATGATAGCTTCAGCTTGGTGCTTGGAGAGGTAGAAAGAAACAAAACACAGCATGAGGATCTGTGTGTTCAGGAAATAAATTTCAGATTCTTGGAACGCTAAGCTGGATAGTGTTAGCAGAACCATAAAAAGAAATGCCACAGAGAGACAAAAAGGAGAGCTCTCAAGAACCACAAATTTCTTTAATTGGTAGCCGAGAACTGATCAACATGTCTCTAAGAAACCTCATAGGGCTGCAGGAAAGAATCAGGGAGGGGCTCCTTTATGCAACACCAGGAATGGCTCGTGTCCCCACCAGCCAGAGTAAAATGCTTTTTAATGTATTCACCCCAAAGCAGAATCTTAAGAAAATGGGAATGAACGAAAGGATCAATAACTGGAATCAATAATGAGAAGAAAGGTTCTTGTATTACAGGCTGTTCTGTGCATGACAAAGATTTCTAGCTGGGTACAAAATAACAGATTATCACCACGTGTTTAACCACTTTCCAAATAAAATTCAAAAATCTTGTGTAGGGAATTTAAGAAACCAAGGCCACAGCAGTATAAAATGTTATCTTCAATGCAAGCATTTTCATATATGGACAAATTCAGGAAGATGTGATCTAGAATTCTATTTAACTGGATGCAGAATGCATCAAAAATGGCTTTAGACAACAAGAATGATGAGACAAGTGTCACAAATTTGTGCAATGTGTTCAGGAAGGCAGACGAGGAGTAGGGGAAGTGGCTCAGTGGGTAAGAGTATTTTCTGTGCAAGCAGGATATGAGTTCAAATCCCCAGCACTCATACCAAAGAACTGGGTGTGGCTACATATGCTTTTAACCCCAGTATTGGAAGGTGCAAACAGGTTCTTGGACTGGCCAGTCTAGCTGCAAAAATGAGATTCAGGTTCAGTTAAGAGACTCTGTCCTGAGGAGATAAGATGCAGGGTGACAACAGAAGGTATATAATGTCCTCTTCTGACCCTGAACACACACCCATAGGTATGTACAGCTGTACACACAGATACACACAAAGAAAGAAGGCAGAAAAAGCCTAAACATCAACAGGACACCATGAAAACTAAATAAACACACTTCACACTTCTAGACTACAAATGACATGGACACTTCATTCCATAGACCCTCTATTTACACATTAATGAACCTAATCCTAGAAAAAAAAAAGGTTGCTTTAACCTCATAATATAATTAAGCTAATTACTAACCAGAAAGCAAAAAGTATCTGACCATCCCAATAGATTAAGCATATGTTCTTTCATTTCACTCGCGATAAAATGTCTCACAAACTAGGATGGAGTAAATAGGAACATCTTCAAATGTCCAAACATCAAAAGATCCCCACTTAAAACAGGAAGAAGACAAAACATCAACTCTGTCACTTACCCAGTATCTACAAAACACACAATCATGCTCTCTGGAGGGACAGCCTTCTTTTTCATTTCCAACCTAAATACCTTCTGTTTCTTTTTGTGTTCTATGGTACTTCCTGCACCATCTTTACCATACTGAGTTTAGATAGTGAGGGCATCTTCAAATTCTTCCTACTCCTAAGGGGAAAATGTTTAGTACATTATCATCTGGCACAGTTTCTATCTTTTCTGAAACTAAGCAGACTGCTAGACACAGTGAATTAATTCATTTTTTTCTAAATTTTTATCATTATAGAATTTTGTGAAGATTTATAAATAAGCATTCACATCTCATTCCCTTATATTTACTAGTTTCCAATATTAACGCTTTGACATAACTTCTATTTATCATTTATTTATGTTACTTTCTCAGGATGGCAAAGCCTTCACCCCATGAATACCATCCCACCCTGGCACATCAAATCACAGCAAACTCCATAGGCATAAATGAAACATAGAAAAGTATAATTTAGATATTGTAAAACCCAATAAAATATGTGCAATTCATTCATCTTTTTTGTCTCTGAATAATGTAACTGGTATTTCCCAAGGACAGATATTAGACATGATAAACCTATACAAGCCACATTCATGAAATTAAATATTGATGAAGCAATATCGTGTAAAACTGACCGAGATTAGTTTTTGGTTTAGCACCTCCTCAGGCTTGCTCTCTGCAGTTAACTTTGCATTTGTTTAGTCTTGTTTCCTCTTGAAGGTTCCTCACATCCTTTGTCTGTTGTGTCCTTGACATTCTTTGAAGATTCCAGACTGTTTGTTATGTAGAATGTCCAGGTATTTGAATGCCCCCTATTTTAGATGAAGATATTACTTGGTTTGGGTGGGGAGAACTCTACCCAGGCCGTGCTATATGCTCCTCTTCAGTGCAGTAGCAGGCATATGATGTCAGTGTCTCATGACTGATAACATAAACGTTGGTGTTTTGGTTTGTGACTTCCATCAGATTTCTCCATTGGAAAGGAAAATCTCCATGCCTTAGTAATTAAGAATAACTAAGGCAGAGAAAGCTCCCCGCCTTCATAACTAAATGCTCCTCTGCATGGCACCAAGAGTCTACAAGACCTTCAGGTTATGAAAATACTGTCTCCTAGTATCATTGCCTACTTGAATGTGCCATTAAGCAAGCTGGCAAATTATGGTTTTCCACTTCTGTTTTTTACTTTTACATTTATGAGGTGGTATTGTTTTCTGCATATTCATCTACACTCTCCCAATCTCTGTTCTTCCTTCTTCATTTTGGAAGTAAAGTGTAGAAGCAAAAGGGGGACTGTTCTGCCCTATGGTTTCCAGCCTTCCCCGTTCTCCTTCAAGAAACTCCTACAATAAATCTCTTGTACATATGATCTTATCTTGCTTCCCAGGGGACCCACACACACTCTGTGACATATTAACCCAAACATGTCCCATACCTTGAGCTGTGGTGAAGGCTCACAGGGAGATCTGGATAAATTTGTACTAGTTCTTTAGCACATCATCAAAAGTGCCTAAGTAGGACACATGTCAAGCAAAATATAGAGTTAGACCTTGTAGTTACTAGCAGCTGGGGTAGACGTATACTAGGAGCATAAGATGGTAAGTGTGAAATAGTGCTAACTTGAGTAAATTCTAACTTAATCTTCTTTATATACATTTTGTTAACATCAAAAGAGCATGGAAACCTGAGTATTCAATGCCTCCCTGTTCACAAAAGAGAAGCAGGTAGAGGCAAGTTTCATAGCTCTAGCATTCACAATTGATCCCAAGTCATCTTTAATTTTTCTGCTGGAAGCCCAGCTTGAAGGCAGACATGCTCTTCCCACCTATGCATAGGCCCTTCCATACCACCTTGGACAAGGTAAGGAAGCATATGAAGATCTTAGTACAGTGTTTAAAGAACACAGAGACATATTCAATTTATTAATCTTTAGATAAATGTGTGTGAACAGGAAGAGCTTCATTCATTAGTAAGAGGTTGGGATCTCCAGTATCCCAGGGAGGCCAATCGCTTACTCTATGCCTTGTGGCTGAGTAACCCAGACGTCCCCTAAGGCTAAGGCCCCCTGATCCCTTGAGAATATGCCTGGGGAATGCTGCTTTTGTAATTAACAGTGGCAAAGTTTTAATGAACCCCACAAGGAGATATTTTTCCTGACACTTACTTTTTAAATCTTACCGTGGTTTCTATTCCTTGGAGATCAATTAAAAAGTTTTTTTTTTTCTTTTCATATTTGCCAAGATGCCAGAGGCAACTTTCCAGCTGTGTGTCTTTAATGAGTTCTCTAAAGGGCTCCTGAGCTAGGAAGGAACAGGAAATTAAGAAGAGCCAAGGTTTGGAAACTTCTTAGAACCCCAAAGTCGGTTACACTGGGCAGCCTCAGAGGCACAAGTGTCTTTCAACTGGAACCCAATGGATCCAGTCACAGCCTCAGAAGAGGGCAGGAGACAGGCAAAGAAACCCAGGTTTGAATGGGTCTTTTACAAGAAAGGCTATCTCAATTAGTTCTTTTGATCAAGGTGCAGACTCTGAGCCACTCAGCTGTGTCCTGTCAGCACCAGGAGGTGCTGCCACACTGCCCAAGTCTTCAATCTGCCTCATATGTTCTGTCTTGTGATTCCTGTGCCCAGACTCAGGCTACCTATGGCTTTGCTTAACTCAATGGATATGCTGCTTAGCCCTTAATCCCTAGTAAAACAGGACTCCAAGAAAGTGTATATAAACCTCTCCCTGCCAAAAATAAATAGCTAAGAATTTGATTTAATTGATTATTTATATTCTGATGAAAAAAAAATTTAATTCAAGCTGCTTTGGAGAATAAAGTTTTCATCTCTCTCTCTCTCTCTCTCTCTCTCTCTCTGTGTCTACACACACACACACACACACACACACACACATACATATATGGAAGAGAGATGGTACTTGGGTATCAATGACTTCAGTGAAGAGCTCAGAAGACAACTTTCTGAAGTTGATTCTTAATTTACGCTCTAGAAATAACCCCTTATAAAAGCAACCCTAATTAAACACTATAGGTCAAGGGTGGCAGGGAAGCACATGGAAGTAGGAGAGAAACATTTGTAAAGAAGAGAGTCACAGGAGTCAGGAGGGGTTCAAAGAAGGTGATGAGTGGTGAATATGATCCCAGTTCACATATATATTAAACTGTCAAATAATGACATTAAATTGAACCAAATGCCCTTCCAGTAGCAACTTGACTGAATACTATAATTAAAGTTTTCTGATATTTTTAAGAACAGCTGTGAACATGTCAGAGCATGTCTTTGTGTAGACCTAAGCCTTCAATCTCTGATAAATATTTGGAAGTGTTACTTGGCTATTCCACCTAAAAGAAAGGTTTCTGGGTCAAGAATGAATATATATTTTTAAAGGCATCGAATATTGTTATCCCACTTTATACTGAATTAATCAGCTTTCTATCACCATGGCAAACAACCAAGATATCAACTTACAAAGCTTAAAGGTTAAGGTTTGGGAGATGGAAAGAGGTTCAGTGACTAAGTCTGTTCAGTGCTCTAACAGATGACATAGGTTCAGTTCCCAGCACACACATCAGATAGCTCACAACCGCCAGTAACTCCAGTTCCAGTGGCTCAAATATCCTTTTCTGGATTTTAGGGTATCCACATATATGGGATGCACATAAATGCACACAGATGCACATACACATACAATTTTTAAATCTTTTTTTAAAGGTTAAGGTTTATTTTAAATCATAGATGCAGAAATTTTTGTCACTGACTGGTATTCCTTGTTTCTTTTGGGCCTTTGGCAACATAACACATCATGCAAGATTGCATGGTGGAGAAGAGCTATCTACTTCATAGCCAGGAAGCAAGAGAAGACAAGTCAGGGAGAGTCTGTGGTCCATGTCATTCTAGGACTTGTCTCTAGTAACCTATAGACTTCCCTTAAGCACCAACTCTCAAAGGTTCCAGTACCTTCAATATAGCCACACTGAGATCCAAACTTTTAAGGTTAGGGCTTTTAGGGCACAGCTCATGTCTACTAACAACACTTGGAGTTTCACTTTGCTTTCCTTCCCACAGTGGGGCTTATTATTTTCACCATCATAGTAAGCTGGTGTAGCATCTTCAAGTTTTAATTTGCAATTTCCTGACACCAGTGATGTTGAGTGTCCTTTGATGTGTTTCTTAACTGTTTCATGTTTTCTTGTTCCAGATTTCAGTTTAGGATGTTTGCTCACTTTAAATTGGGCCATTTATATTCTTCTTATTATATATTCTGAGAAGAACGTCATTATATTCTGACAAGAATATGATGAGGCTGCTCCAATAGTATCATCAGTTAGCATGTAGTATTTACACAGTATATTGAACTTATTCATGTATAATGAATATTTTATTGAATATGGTAGTATGTTTTTTATGTTGAAAAAGGACAATCAATCTTCTCTGCTTTGAGAAGAACATGAACTTTTCTTTCAACAAAATTTATACATTTATTTATTTATTTATTTATTTATTTATTTGGCTGGGAAGGGGAGCATTGCTGCAGTGTATACATGGAAGTCAGAAGACACATGAAGTTGGATCACTCTTTCCATCATACAGGTTCCAGTGATCAAATACAGGACACCAAGCATGGCATCAGCTCCTGCACCTGCTGAGCAACCCTGCCAACCCCCTTTCACTTTCTGAATGGTATTTTTCAAAAGGCAACACATTTTCACTCTAAAGACAATTTATTATTTAGAAAAATCTATGTTTTTTTAAATGTGAACACATGGAAATATTTGTGGATATGTGTATAAGTATGTAACTGTATTACTCTAGAAGAACTGGTTCCCTGTTTTCCATAAGCACACTGAGCTCCAGATCATGATTTGTAAGCCCTCTTACACATAGAAAGAAGACTCTTTGAATAAATGGCTCATTCCAGAACAAAATTGAGTAAGATGATATTTATACTAGAAAATAGGAAATTTCTCCAAGAATTGTAGAGTGTGTTAGAGGGAGCAGATGTGGCCTAGAAGGGACTCTCATTCTCCCCAAATCACAGTACTTGAGAGATGCAAAGAAGAGAACCAGTCATTCAAGGCAGGTCTCGGGTATTATACAAGTTTGACGCCAGCCGGGGCCACATGAGACCCTGTCAAGAAACAGAGTTGGTACAACAGGGAGGAAGGGGAAGAAAATAGTGGGGAGGAAAGGGGGTGGGAAAGAAGAAAGATAAAGAAAACGACAGCAGTCCACAAACATTCGCAAGTCCACGCTGATATAAATGAATATAAAACAGTTGATGTGTAAAATCTCCTTCTAACAGGAATGAAAACCATAAATGCCAAGCAACTGTGGAAATGGAAGTTTGTCATTTGGCTACTTTACAATGGTGATGTTGGTAGAGGATCCACCAGTAGAGTTAAACTTTGTGGTAGGAATAAAAATGTCAGCATAGCGTGAACATACCTATAACAAACCCTAATGAATTACACAACGAACATGTTTATTACATGAAAAAAATTAACTAAGAAATAATTTGTTTAATTATGCTTTGTTCTCATAGTAGGATATTATTGTATTTATATGCATTGGTAGATTACTTAGATCATTATGGTAAGTGGTAAACATCACAGGAAATGTTACATACTGTATGAATACTATTGTATTAAAATATGTAAAATTAACAAATTTAACTCTGTGATGATTTCTTTTTCTTCTACCATGAGCATGAATGCTGAAGCACTTTACAAGATGTTCTATGTAATAAACATAAGGGTTACTGAAGCTTAGCAGGTAACAGTATCTGGCCATTTTGACACATCTCTGAGGCTCTCAAATGCAACATGCAATACAAGAAAAAGGCAAGATTTAAAGGCATGATATTTATAGTTCCTCATACCCAAGTTTAAGGTTCAAGATTCCTTTAATCTCATAGATTCTTAACTTTCTCATTCATGTTCAGTGATTCTATTTTGATTACATATTTTACAGTTGTTGCACAGAACTTAGGAAATTGTCTCAGTTCAGCTCCTGGCAAATTTTAGGTACAGAACCTACGTTTCTGTTACTATTACTTATTAATCTCTTAAAGTACGAATTCTCTTTCCAGAAATAAACATGAACTCAGGTCCAGGTTGTTATACAGAGAACGGAGCCAAACATGCATCCACACACAGAATATACTGAGAAAAATATACAAATTTAAATTAGAACTTTCTAGTGTGTGCCATAACTGACAATTCAGCATTGCACCATACTGGGTAATGCAACCTATCTGCATTAATTCAATTGGTGAGCAGGCAAGCTCATTTGAAATACTTGACTTTGCCTACAAAACCAAGGCATATCATGGTATCTGAGAACCTTGAGCTTTGAGGATATTTACGTTTCTGTGGGAGGATATTTCCATACCAGACACCATTAAATAATGTGGATCTCACCTAGACCTCAATATGGGCAGCCAAAGAAAACAAACTCACTCTAGACATTAGCTTCCCCTCCTTCAGGATTTTGTTTTCACTTATCTTTATTCTAGTTATTAAAAGATGAAATCTTTTTTACTTGTTTCATGAATAATAAAACAACATTTTGATGAATATGCAGATATCTTGAATGTTTTACAGAGAAATGCAAGTTGTTACTGAGAAGAAAAGAAAAAAGAAAAGAAAAGAAAAGAAAAAATTTCCTGGCTGCCTTGAGACTAATAGACATAATGTTAGATTGTTCCCACTATACAGTGACAACTGTTGACCACTTGCAAGGAATTTACTGTTAGACTTTTATAACAAAGCAATCCTTTAATTACAAAAGATCAGCCTAATAACTATTTGTCAAGAAGGGGGAAAGAATGAATTTAAATTAATACTATGTTTTCTTAAAATAAAGCTACTTGGATGAGGATGAAAAGCAATATCACTAGACTCTGACTTAGCCACTGAATGCTTTTCACTTTGCCAAGATGAAGAAGGCAGGGAATCAAGAGGCACTGTGAATAGGCTAACACTGACTAGAGATTCAAAACAGTAGGTTTTTGAAATTTTTCTAATTTTGTTTTATTCATTTGTTTTGTTTTTGTTTCATTTGTCTTTTCAAATTTTAACCTTGTCATCAAAATTCTTTTGTTAGACATTCTTTATCAACTTATGGTCAAGTGATGTCTGATGCCTGGACACAATTTATAATCTGAAGATCCCCTGTACAGGGGAAAGGGAAGAGAGTTTAAAAGCAAAGAGACAGCGAAAGGAAGGTTAGAAGGGAAGAGGGAGATAAAATAAAAAGACAAAGCAATGAGAAGGAGACAGAGAAATGGAGATCTAAGAGGCATGGAGGACACAGTTTATACCTGGCATGCTGGACCAGCAAGTGGGAGGCCCCAGATTCAACCTGCAGTTCTCAAACACGGCAACTACAGGAGAGAGTAAGAATGTTAGGAGTTAAAAAAGAAGAAAGATGAGACTTCATTAAAGGAATCTCAATATTTGAGAGCCTCACAGGTCTGATGTCTGATGACAAAAAAAAAGACAGCTGCCAGAACAAAGTTAGAAAGTCTGATATACAGCCAAGTACATTTTTAAAAGATTTTTTGAGATTATAATTGCATCATTTACCCCATCCCTTTACTCCCTCCAAACTCTTCCATGTATGTGAACCCCTTACCCACTTTCAAATTCATCACCTCATTTTCTGTTACATATGTGTATGGATATTACTACTATTTTACATATGTTTCTATATTATATATAAGAATATATTCCTATTTATTTATACATTCCTATATGGTTATACACACATCCTTATATATACTTAAATACATAAATACAACCTGTTCAGTCTGTATAGTTCCACTTACATAACTATGGTTTTAGGGATGACCATTTGGTATTGGATAACCAATTGGTGTGCTCTTCCCTGGAAAGGGCTATTTCTCCTTCTCTCAGTATTCCTTAGTTGTCTGTAGTTCTTTTTCTTAGGTTGGGCTTTCCTGAACTTCATCCCCTTTCATATTAGAGTATCTATTGATGTCCTCCGTGTTCATATCCTATTTAGGCAGCCATGTTTGTAAGATTTAATGTTGTAGTTTCTGACATTTCTGGGAGACATAATCTCATAATGAACACTCTTATCCCTGGATCTTACAATCTTTCTGTCCCCTCTTCTTCAATGATCCCTGAGCATTAAGCGCATGAGTTGTGCTGTAGATGTATCAGTTGGTATTGAGGTCCAAAACTCTATATTTTGATTGGTTGTGGTTTTCTGTAATTGTTTCCATTTGTTGCAAAAATTATTCCATGATTAGGGCTTTGAATGCTATTTATCTTTGGGCGTGAAGGCAGATATTTAGAGTTTAGTTAGAGATTGTGCTATTTTAGTAGAGTGGTGATTGTAGGTTCTCCTCCAAGATGTAAGATTTCACAAGCCCAGGATAATTCAGTAGGTTTACAATACTGCATTGATATCCATCTGTTGAGCAGATCTTAAGTCCAATTAGAGAGCTCTTGGTTGCTGTACCACTATTGTACCCTTAGGGTTATTGTGTGCATGCATGTGTACACACACACACACACACACACACACAGAGAGAGAGAGAGAGAGAGAGACATGTGCACTCACACTCAGACAAAAATTTTAAAAATGAGAAATAAATGTTTAAAAAAATTTCCACAAGCAATTCAAGACATATTTAACATCTCCTGAAACCTTTGGTGCCATATTTTCAGCAACATAAACTCCAATTTCTTTTGAAAATATTTTAAGACACAAAATTTTCTTGCCCGACTGCTTCTTCAACTACATCCTTAGTTATTCTCCTTTCTGGTCTGTGTGATAAAACCACAATGGACCCAAATGATGTGCTATATAGTGCTGAGCTTTCTAGCCTCTAGCATTTTCTTGCCTGTTTACCAGGAGCGTTATAAGGCTAGTGTTCTGTTATATTCTTGTGACCAATGTCATTAACGTTATCTAGCAAACCAGCATTTGTCACAAAATAAAATCTCAGGTCGTTTTCATTGCTTCTTTTTTCCTATGCTAGAAGGACTTTCTTTCTGAGCAGTAAAGGTGTCTATCTTGTGTCCTTGTCCTAAAATCGACAGGAGTGTGTTGCTAAACAGTCAAGTCAATGAATAAATCATACTTAGGCTTATTTAATGGTAACTAGTTTAGACTATATCAAGAAATATATATGTAACATATATATTGTATATAATATAATAACTTTTTATAATTCTGTGAAATATATACTTTTTAAAAATTGTGATTTTTGTGCATATGGTAGTTTGCATCTGTAATCTCAGCATTTAGAAGGCTAAGAGAGAAAATTTTCCATGATTCTGAGGCAGCCTGGACTATAAGGTGAGAATCATCTCAAAAAAAATATTTCAGAGGAAATAAATAAAATTAACATAACAGGGAAAAAGCTGAGAAGAGGGGAGGGTGGAGGGAATGGGGAGGTTCCAAAGGGGAGTTCTGGCAAGAGGGAAACATTTGAAATGTAAATAAAATATGAAAAAAAAGATTAAAAAAAAAAAGAAAAGAAAAGTAAGCATCTCATGTTAACTACAGCAGGTTTTAGATGCCTGAGTTATCTTAATTTGCTCTTGGTCTTAAAGAACCTATACCTTATCTAGCTCTATAATACATTCAATGAGTATGACAGATTTGGATTAAATGGTCTCTATGGTTCTTTCTATATATGGAACTTTTTAAAAATATAACTATATACTTCCATTAAACTTTAAATTTTGCAAAGTGTTTTTGGCTCATTCAAAAATAAAGCACTGTCTTTGGAGGATACTTTGAGAAACACTCATATATTATATATAAATTCCACCAAATACTAAGTAATGGAAAATGAAGAAGTGACATGATGGGAGAATTTAATTTAATGGTTTTCAAAATAGCAAAAAACAAACAAACAAAGAAATCAAGAAACTCACAGATACGTGCTGAGTCTTACCTGGCTGTGGAAGGGATGAAATGATATGGTTTCCTGTCCCGGGAGCAGAGCCAGCAAGGCATGGGCATTGATAAGTGTTGATGGTTGCTAGGCATAGGCTTGCTTATATAATAATGTACATATTTTCATTTTCCTCCTTCAGGGAACACTCTCCCTTTTAAGGTCATTGACTTCATGATTATTAGAAACAGTACAAGGTTGGAAGGAGAAAATGTGTTCCTCAGCAAAATGGTAAATGCTGTGACCTTCAAGACATCCCTTAAGGCTGTGAGAAAGAACTCTGAAAATACAAGTTCAAGAATGTATAATTTTGGGAGTGGAGAGATGACTCAGCGGTTTAGAGCACTGACTGCTCTTCCACAGGTCCTGAGTTCAATTTCCAGCAACCACATGGTGGCTCACAATCATCTGAAATGGGATCTGATGCCCTCTTCTGGTGTGTCTGAGGACAGCAACAATAAAATAAATAAATAAATCTTTAAAAAAATTGTATAAAAAAGAATGTATAATTTCTCAACTATACAAAATATAAGGATGAAATATGAATTGTATGAGGGACTTTGTGGATCTAAAAGAGCAAAGGCACTTGCATTAATGATCTAGCTTATCAAAAAGATAAAAAAGCAGGCAGATTTCTGAGTTCAATGTTAGCCTGAGACAGAGGGAATTTAGGTCCAGGAGAGGTGGGAATGGTGGTCTCAGAGCCAGATTCCAGCTAGCTTATTGTCTGTGCTTCCAAAGGCAGGCAGATTTCTGAGGCTGAGGTCAGTTTGGGACATAGCAAGTTTAGGTCCAGGTGTGGTGGGAATGGTAATTTCAGACTGGGATCCCACCCAGATAAACTTATTGTTTATGTTTACAAAGGCAGGCAGATCTCTGAGTTCATTTGCTATGATTAAAAAAAAAAAAAGTACTTGCTCTCTCTTCTAAGAATCAAAGGACTAAAGTCATAAAATGCTGATTCGTGGGATAATCAAAAGGAAATCTGGGGTAATGATTGGATTGTTATGTAAATAAAAGACTGGGCTTTGATCTACAAGAGCTGAGCTATATAAGTAGCTATCTGAAGAGCCAGCTTAAGCAGAACACAGAGCTGTCATCTTGTTTCCACGATTGACTACATGTCATTCTTTTGCCACTCCCAAATACCCCTTCCTCAGGTACCCCTCTCCAAGCCAAGGTTTGTCCTTGGCAGATGTGCAATTTATTTATTAAAACCCATTAATTCTTTGCATATATAACACTGATTTTTCTGTTTCTGAAGATGTCATTATTCTTTTTCTTTCTCTTTGAGCCTACTATGACCCTGGGAGATATATTGAAGGAACTTGGTCCCATAATTAGAGGAGACATGAAGTGTAAAATCCCATGGTTTCCTTGTCTCCAGCCCGTTCTGAATGTGTTGAGGAATTTAGAATGTTTGAATTGCAGAATGCAAGGTTTGGTGCTGAGGTAGTGCTAGAAATTCTATTTTAACACACTTGATTTCTGCCAGGAAAAACTCAGCGATCTTCCTTCTGCAATCTTTGATTACCCATTTCTAAGCAGCATATTCTCTCATTAGTTCTTATTTTACTTATCTGTTAACACTTTTAGTTTTCACCGTGGTTGCTGCAAACTTGTATTGAAATGTTGATTGACAGCCTAAGGGCAGACTTTGGAAATCAAGATTACTTGTTGCTGAAAAATCACTTTGTGTGGGTCAATAAAAGTGAGAAGTAATGTTAAAATACGCTATTTTTCCTAGACACTGTGATGGTTTCAAGCAACTCCAGATTTATTTTACTTTTATTATAATATTTTATTATTTATATAGGTTGTATATAAAAATGAACTCAATAGTGAAAGTGTAAAATCCAATGTGAAGCTCCACAGCCTTAAATGTACATAAAAGTTTATTGAGCTGTACAGACTTTGGGTCTGGTTATTTTCAATGTGCAATATCTTTAATTGTAAGTTTTTAATATGTTTTTGAAATTAAAATAACTATTAACTACAAGCTACTTTTGTACATGAAAAATTTCATTTCATAGAAGGCAGTCAAAAGTGCTCATGACTGAAATGAACATTTTATTTCATGTCTCTTAAACACTAGTCATCAGATAGGATATGACCTATCATACAATATATGATCTTCATGTTCTTCATCTGATCACTTCACATTTGTGATATCTTTAATTTATACTTTTTGGTACCAAGGCTTTCCACACACATATCTGAAATACATATTTTTTTTTACCTAGGTATCTTTAATGAATTTTAAAATAGTGCAGCTAGTTCCTTGCTCAAAACCCTTGTATATATCGCACGAGCAAATGACACCCATCATGTTTAAATGTATACTCTTCTTAAAGCCTGGCCTTTAAATATGTTCTTTCTTGTTGAGATGCAAAATGGCAGAGGTGGTTCCTTACCTTCCTTGTTGTTAACAGAACACATGGCTTACAGGTTAGCGGCATAAATCTCTCTTTATTAAAGAATGAACTATATTCTGATTAGTGGTTTCAGTTATTTCTCTACAAAACTGTACCTAGACAGCACATACACATACATACACACACACACACACACACACACACACACACACACACACACACAC
>JADRCH010000064.1:4067660-4219410 GCA_019843965.1 Rhynchomys soricoides | reverse complement strand
ACACACACACACACACACACACACACACACACACACACACACACACTCCATGTACACATAAAAGAGAATCAGAAAACAGTAAGGGACCCTCCATTTATACTTTATTGCATGAATATGAATACAAGCCCCTCACAGTCTGACGCATTATTGCTCACCAATTTCATTGTACATCATGGTCATATCAGAATACTGGGGATCAGATACATTCCATCCTCTGAATATGAGAGGATTAAGCTACAGTATCTCAAGGGCAGCCTAACTTTGACTTCTCTCTTTCCTTTTTTTACTACATCTTGTACCCAATTCAAAAGGAGATATATATGTATCTCACTGTGTGAGCAGATCAGAATACATGTTTTTTTTTTCCTTACCTACCAAAATCCCTATTGGAATTAGCTCAAGATTAAGCATAAGGATGATGCATATTCTCCTTTTGAAAGCCATACTTGATTGATTATGAGGCAGGATGAGGACTCATGAACCTATTGCCATCCAGAAACTTTAGGAGCATAATCTGTATCATGGTTCCAATAGCATGTATGCTCCTCTTACCAGAAGCAGTTACTGTATACTGATACATCTGGGCATTACATCATCATCACCTGCCAGTTCTATTCTCTAAACATCCATCCCCAAAGCCCATAGAAGTGAAGAAAGAATGATAAACAGAACTTTGTTCTCCAGGTAGACATTAAATATGAGCTCTGTGCATCATTGCCCCCTCAGGGACCCTTGGCGAAGATAAGCTCACCATAAAACCTATCTTGCTGTTGTTCCTACCACCATGCAGGCCCCAGATCCTTCATCAGTCCTCATCAAGAGAATAGTGAGAATTCGTATACGTGTAAAGTCTTTCTTCAAAGCCACTAAAAAAAGTAAGACTTTAAAAAGATCCTCTATCTCAGTGCAGCGTCTTCTTCTTCTTCTTCTTCTTCTTCTTCTTCTTCTTCTTCTTCTTCAATACACTTTTTACTTATCCATTTTATATCCTACTCACTGCCCCCTTCCCACAATCCTTCCCCCATCCTCCATTCCCTTCTCCTCTGTACAGGTGAGGACACCCCTGGGTATCCCTGGACCCTGGCACATCAAGTCTCTGTGAGGCTAGGTGTTTCCTCTCCTACTAAGACCAGACAAGACAGCCCAGTTAGAAGAACATATCCCACATGCAGGCAACAGCTTTTGGGATAACCCCCCACTCTAGTTGTTTGGGAACCACATCAAGACCAAGCTTCTCAGTGCAGTTTCTTCTAAACGTGATTACCTTTCTGAAGCAAGGACGGCTCTGGTACCACAGTGATTAAAGGATCTTTTGCAAAGTGCAGCCACTTAGTAAAGCTGGGTCTGAAGGGAAGAGAGGCTCCCGAAATCCCCGGTGAATGGGAAACACAGTGTCAAACTCTGAGCAATGAGTGTTCTGTGCTTAAAATGGAGTTGGCATTTTCACATATTGAGTCATAAACTTCACATTAGGAGTGACTCCTTGATCATTCAGTGTTTCTATATTTATATGGAACTTTTGGTCTATCCATTTCTGTAGCTCCTATAACCATATCTGTGGTAGATCAGAAAACAGAGAGAAAAAGGTTGAAAAGCTTGATTAATATGCAGTATATCCTTTTCATTTTATCCCTTTTATTTTTTGAATTATTACTGAAAATAGCTTCTCCTCACATATAATAAGTCCTGACCTCAGTTTTCCCTCCCTCTACTTCTTTCAAGTTTTCCCCTACTTCCCTCCCCTCTGGGTCTACTCCTTTTCCATGTCCTCTTCAGAAAAGTGCAGGCCTTCGAGAGATAACAGCCAAACAAGACAAAACAAGCTACAATAAGACAAGTCAAAGTCCTTATATTGAGGCTGTATAATTTTATTCTTAATGCAATACAAATTCCATTCATGCTGTTTGTTCATCCATCCGTCTGTCCATCCATCCATCCATCCATCCATCCATCCATGCACTATACACTAAATTGTGTGAGTTAATGTTCTGAGAACAGCATCCAAAATAAGTAGCCTTGAAAAGGGGTGGGATGATATATTAGTAAGATTATGGTATTTAATTTTTGCTTAAATAACCTTTTACCTTGGCAATATCTCAAGAACTGCTTCTATTCCCGCTGGCCATGTTAGCGGTGTCATTCTTTGCATATACCTCCAAAGTGAAGAGCTAGAGTTGTGTGGATAACATCAAGAAGCAAAAATGTCAGTATAAGCTTTATTTGCTGAAGCATTAAGACTAGCAAACACAGAGTCAAACGGACTCCCCTTGAAGTTGCATTTGTAATCACTTCTTACTTAATTCACTTGCATACTAACTCTTTAATTATTGGTTGAGTTCCTGCCATGTGCATTGTACTCTGCCTAATTCATAAAACAGGACTTGGTTGAGAATGTAGAAACAAAACATGAAAACTGAATAGAAAGCAAAACATGTGACATATGGCTGCAATCTCTTCTCAAAAATGAAATAGCTAGATGTTCTGAAAAATAAAAACTCTGACTGTCACCATGATCTTGTGTTCAAAAATAAATGTAGAAATTGGAATATAACGTAACAGCTTGTGATCATATCTATGTTACCTATAATGGATTTTAATTTTTTGTTATAATGTATTAAATGATTTGACATGATTCTGAAAGTGATTGCTAACTGAAAGGCACACAGTGTGCATAATGAACCAACCTTCTATTTCTGTAATCATTAATCCAGATTTGTCTTTGCTCCTCAGCACACATTTCATTGCCCACAGCAGTGACCTCCACAGGACCTGTCACGAGGGTATGACAGAGAACCAGACATGGGTCCCAGAGTTCATCCTACAGGGATTCCTACTCAGCCCACGGATGCAGATGCTCCTCTGTGGCCTTTTCTCCCTGCTCTTTACTTTCACTCTGCTGGGGAACGGAGTCATTCTGGGGCTCATCTGGCTTGACTGCAGACTCCACACCCCCATGTACTTCTTTCTCTCCCACCTGGCCATCGTCGATATTTCATATGCTACCAACAATGTCCCCAAGATGTTGGCGAACCTTCTCTCTAAGAAAAAATCTATTTCTTTTGCCCCATGTATAATGCAGACATTTTTATACATGGCTTTTGCTCACATTGAATGTCTCATCCTTGTGATGATGTCCGATGATCGGTATGTGGCCATCTGCCAGCCATTACAATACTCTGTCATCATGGGCTGGAAAGTGTGCACCACTATGGCTGTTGCTTCTTGGGCATGTGGCTCCCTCCTAGCCCTGGTCCACATTGTTCTTATCCTGAGGCTGCCTTTTTGTGGGCCTAATGAAATCAACCACTTCTTCTGTGAAATACTGTCTGTCCTCAATTTGGTCTGTGCTGACACAACACTCAATCAAGTTGTCATCTTCGCAGCTTCTGTATTCATCTTAGTGGGACCACTGTGCTTTGTGCTGATCTCCTACACAGGTATCCTGATCGCCATCCTAAAGATCCAGTCAGGGGAGGACCGCAGAAAGGCCTTCTCCACCTGATCTTCCCACCTCTGTGTGGTCGGGCTCTTCTTTGGCAGTGCCATTGTCATATACATGACTCCCAAGTCCCAACACCCTGAAACTCAGCAGAAGATCCTTTCCCTGTTTTACAACCTTTTTAACCCCATGTTGAACCCCCTGATCTACAGCTTCAGGAACACTGAGGTCAAGGGTGCCGTGAAGAGAATGTTGTGGAAACAGAGATCAAGATGAATAACCAATGTGGAGATATATAGGGTATTTTCTATGAGTTTGTAAGAATGGAAATAAAAATGCTTTACAGTCATATAGGTTTCTGAGGTCATGAGTATATATTGATTAGAGTTTTCCCCTAAGTACCAATACTAACCAAATTCCAAAGCACAGTCAGAGAGGCACAGATGTACAGGTCACAAAGAGTCAGGAGGCAGAAAAGCACAGGAGCCAGGAGTCATGAATTCCTCCTGTCTCTTCCAGAACCATGTAAGATTTGATTCCTCATTATTAAAGGTGTAGTTCTCTGTGGTTTCCTTTTAAAGTAATTTCCATTTTCCTTATTGATTTAAATGTATGCTAAAGAGCCTATACATATGCTGCTCCAATATATACCTCTAACAGTGCAGCATAAATACTCGTCTTGGTTAAGCAATCCATACTGAGAATGTAACAAGGGCTAGGAATGGAGTGAGTACCTGCTACATGACTTTACTATGAAAATCACCCAAATGAGCAGATAAATTTAGTCCTATGGAAAACAAATGTTAATTGCATGGGCTTTGTTTTTCCTTTAAATGAAAGGCAATGAGCAGTCAAGATGTTTGTTTAATTTCCTCTTATTCTATACCATTAACAGAAACAGGCTTACAGAGAAATCGTATTTAGAATAAACATGAAAGAAGTCTTTTGAGAAATTTCCATTACAAAGTGATAAAGGTGGCAGTTCACCATTATTGCAATTCCATAAAAACTGAACAAGGGTGAAAAAGTATCACACATGAAAAAAGCTTCAAGGAAAACAGATAGTTGCTTGAACACTGTAGATCACCAGGCCAAAGATAATATAAGTGTGACAATAGGACTTTTAGGAATCTCACCAAAGTTCCACCTATATGTACGCTGGGTGATGGAAGTATGCTTTCCTGGGCCTATGTAGTCATAATATAGAAGAGATTTTGGGTTTATTTTAAGAGATCACGAACTAAGCAACCACCACAGTGTGATAAATTGATTTCTTTAACACAGTTTCTATGAGCATTCGCTCCTTTTCTATCCTTCTAGCATTGATGACATCAAGTGTAACATCTTTGATTCTACATTATATCTGCCATCTACAAGTCATTCTATTCACTGTACCCTAATTCCTTTTATTCTATTTAACCCCTTATTATTGTTTTCTGGTGAAATAAAGAAACAGAGGGAAACTTTTTCCTTCCACTTTCTCTTCTATGGTATTTTGCTGGCTGGTCTGCATTTTCAACCCACCTGGGAAAGACATCTTGTCTCTTGCCATTATCTTCTCTCCACAAAAGGTACACTTTTCTAGTCATCAGAAATCTACAATCTTTGCTCCAAAACCTACACAAGAAGAAAAACTAAGTAAATCAATTTTGCCTTTCGATGAATGTCAGTATAAAGTACTGTAGAATTATTGTATTATTATTATTACTAGATAGAATCAAGATTAGTCTCATCTACCTTGAACCATTTTTATATTTTCTAAATTATCTACTGTTTACTACTGTTAGAATTCTTAAGGCTCTGTTGGAGAAAAACACTCAAAGGATGGTATTCACTCTCATATCAGTTAAAAAATGATCAAAATATCTGATAAAAAAACATTAAACATGTGCATCATCCATCAGTTAAACTCTTAACTACTATACATGAATTAAAAAGCTCATCAGAGCAACTCTAATAGAAATACACACACACACACACACACACACTTCTTGGTGTGTGTGTGTGTGTGTAAGTGTGTGTGAGATGTGTGTAATAAACTTCAGAAAAACCCGAGTGTGAGAGGTTGCTATTGTCTTTACATTCAAATGCTCATTTGTTAATAAGCATATTATTTTGGTGTCATGGTTTCCTTAGATATATTCTTTCCACATTAGTCATAGTTTTCAAAGGACTAAGAGAAAGTCAAAGAAAGATGTATGAATTTATATTTAAAATTCTCCCCAGTGCTCGCCAAATATCTCCCCATTTTCTGCAACAGCACATGAAAAAAAAGGAGTTTCCTTCAGCTTTAACAGATAAGACATCATTTCAAAATGATTTAGTAACCTGTCCTATGTTCCACAGCCATTGGCTGCACAGAATTGAGAGTTATGCTTGGACCGTGCTCTTTGCTAACTGTTTGCCATTACTCTCTTCACCAAGAGGCACAGAATGCCTCTCCACATTAAGCTCAACAGCCTGGAATAGAGCAGAGTATATGAAATTCACAGTATTGGGGCCAAAGCATTAATACTAGTAACAGTGCATCCTTTAGCCAGTCTAAGTTCAAGAAAATCACTGTTACCCTTGATTAGAGTAGACACTCTCACACAGTAGCCTGCTTGGTCTTCC
This sequence comes from Rhynchomys soricoides, assembly GCA_019843965.1. Classification (NCBI taxonomy): domain Eukaryota; kingdom Metazoa; phylum Chordata; class Mammalia; order Rodentia; family Muridae; genus Rhynchomys; species Rhynchomys soricoides. The sequence goes on along the minus strand of JADRCH010000064.1, from coordinate 4,213,358 downwards.
ACAGTAGCTCCCCTTCCATGACTTTCTATAAAATCACAAAGCCTCAAAACAGGAGGAACCTGAGTGAGAGAGAGCAAGCTATTCTCAGAGTCATACCAGGCCTGTGATTCTGATCTTCTTCCTAACAGGGACTTGTTTTCTTTTCCTTTACAAAGACAACTTTCCCAGAAGCTTCCTTCCCTCTGGTGTGTACATATCCTGGGCAGAGCTCTCTGGCCAGTGTTCTAGGTTCAGTGCACTAAAACAGGGTAAGAATTTGGTCCAGGGTAGGCTTAGATGTTTGTTCTGTTGTACTTGAACAAATTTAAACTGTCTAACTCACTAGTGAATGAGACACAGAATATGGTTATTTTAATTGGCTTTGACAATTACTAGAGGTATCTCCTAATCTACTTTTCTTTTTCTTTTTTTCTTTTTTGATACTTTATTTACATTTCAAATGTTTCCCCCTTTCCAGGTCTCTCCTTTGGAACCTCCCTATTCCTTCCCCTCCCGCCTCTATGGGGGTATTCACCCACCCACCACCCACCCACTCTTGTCTTCCCTCTTTGGCATTCTCCTATGCTGGGAAATCTAACACCCTCAGACCGCAGAGCCTCTCCTCCCCCTGATGGTTAACAAGACTCTCCTCTGCCACATATATGGCCAGCACCATGGTTCCCTCCATGTATATTCTTTGGTCAGCAGTCCAGTCTCCTTGAGCATTGGGAGGTCAGGCCAGCAGACACTGTTGCTCCCTCCATGGGGCTGCCAACTCCCTCAGCTCCTTCAGTCCTTCCTACAACTCCTCCCTCTGGGACCTCACACTCAGCCCAATGGTTGCTGTGAAGTGACTCTTGGGTATTTCGAACTTTTGGGCTAATAACCACTTATGAGTGAGTACATACTGTGTTCATTCTTTTGTGATTGAGTTTCCTTACTCAGGATGATATTTTCAAGTTCCATCCATTTGCCTGTGAATTTCATGAAGTCATTGTCTTTAGTAGCTGAGTAGTATTCCATTATGTAAATGTACCACATTTTTTGTATCCATTCCTCTGTTGAGGGACATCTGGGCTAATATACAATAAATACAAAGTACTCAAGAAGTTAGACTCCAGAGATCCAAATAAACCTATCAAAAAATGGAGAACAGAGCTAAACAGAGAATTCTCAACTGAGGAAACTTGAATGGCTGTGGAACACCTAAAGAAATGTTCAAGATCCTTAGTCATCAGGGAAATGCAAATCAAAACAACCCTGAGGGTGGTGGGAGACCTTTGCCTGAGCCATCAGGGCTCCATAGCCAAATAGTGGTGGGAGAAAGCTAGCCTCCCAGGAGTGTGGAAAAGCTCTTGAGAGGGAGTAAGAGGATTAAAACTGCTCAGTGGGACTCTCCCTGAATCCTTGGGACACACAGACAGAGAAACAGCCAGAAACAGGAGCCTTCAAGTTTCCATCTGTGGCTGGACACCTCTGCCTGGGACACCAGGACTCCATAGCCAAATAGCTAAAAGAGAAAGCTAGCCTCCCAGGAGTGTGGGAAAGCCTGTCTACACAGAGGGACCTATCTATAATACCCAGGACACAGGGACTGAGGAACAGGGTTCTGGTTTCTTTCAGTGGTTGGTGAGCAGATCTTGTGACACAGGGCACCATACTCAAATAGTTCAAGAAGAAAGTTGGTATACCAGGAGTGCCAACACACCTTTAAGCACAGGCAAGATCACAACTTCTTTTCAAATTCACAGGACCAAGAGGGACCCTTGCAGTGTCTTCAGGACACAGGAAAAAGGGACTGCTGGGGATTAGATCCTTTTTGTTTCTGTCTGCACCCAGTGCACCACAGGTCTCCAACCCCAAATTCCTTTCAGAGAGAGCTGGTCTTCAAGGAGGATTGACACCTAGGCTTGAAGGAAAGACAAGTCACAGTCAGAGAGAGTAAGACCAGCTAACACAAGAGATATCCAGATGTCGAAAGGCAAGGGTAAGAACACAAGGAACAGAAACAAAGGCTACTTGGCATCTTCAGAACACAACTCTCCCACCATAGTAAGCCCAGGATACCCCAACACACCAGAAAAGGAAGACTCAGACTTAAAATCACATCTCAAGAGGATAATAGAAGATTTTAAGAAGAAAATAAATAACTCTTATAAAGAAATACAAGAAAACACAGGTAAACAACTGGAAGCCCTTAAAGAGGACACACAAAAATCCCTTAAAGAATTACAGGAAAACACAATGAAATAGGCAAAATTACAGGAAAATACAAACTGTTCAAACAAATGAACAGAACCATCCAGGAATTAAAAACAGAAATAGAAAGAATAAAGAAATCACAAAGGGAGACAACCCTGGAGTTAGAAAACCTAGGAAAGAAATCAGGAGTCATAGATGCAAGCAACACCAAAAGAATACAAGAGATGGAAGAGAGAATCTTAGGTATGGAAGATACCATAGAAAACATGGACACAACAGTCAAAGAAAATGCAAAATGAAAAAAGCTCCTAACCCAAGACATCCAGGATATCCAGGATTCAATGAGAAGACAGAATCTGAGGAGAATAGGTATAAAAGAGAGTGAAGATTCCCAACTTAAAGGACCAGTAAATATCTTCAACAAAATTATAGAAGAAAACTTCCCTAACCTAAAGACAGAGATGAACATAAATATACAAGAAGCCTTCAGAACTCCAAATAGACTGGACAAGAAAAGAAATTCCTCCTGTCACATTATAGTCAAAACACCAAATACACAAAATAAGGAAAGAATATTAAAAGTAGTAAGGGAAAAAGGGCAAGTAACATATAAAAGTAGACCTATCAGAATTACAACAGACTTCTCACCAGAGACGATGAAAGCTAGAAGATCCTGGGCAGATCTCATAGAAACTCTAAGAGAACACAAATGCAAGCCCAGGCTGCAATACTCAGGAAAACTCTCAATAATCGTAAATGGTGAAACAAAAATATTCTATGACAAATCCAAATTTGCACAGTATATTTCCACAAACCAAGCCCTACAAAGAATAATAGATGGAAAACACCAACTCAAGGAGGGAAACTACACCCAAGACAAAGCAAGAAAATAATCTTAAAACAAACTCAAAAGAAGATAGCCACACAAACATATAAACAACATCAAAAATAACAGGAAACAACAATCACTATTCTTTAATATCTCTTAACATCAAAGGACTCAAAAATACTCAATAAAATTCTTGCAAACCGAATCCAAGAATACATCAAAACTATCCTTCACCATGAAGTAGGCTTCATCCCAGGGATGCAGGGATGGTTCAATACCCAGAAATCCATCAACATAATCCTCTACATAAAAAAACTCAAAGAAAAAAACTACATGGTCATTTCATTAGATGCTGAAAAAATATTTGACAAAGTTCAACATCCCTTCATGATAAAAGTCTTGGAAAGATCAGGAATTCAAGGGGCATATCTCAACATAGTAAAAACTATATACAGCAAACCAGTGGCCAACATCAAAATAAATGGAGAGAAACTCGGAGTAATCCCACTAAAATCAGGGACTAGGCAAGACTGTCCTCTCTCTCAGTATCTATTTAATATAGTACTTGAAGTTCTAGCTAAAGCAATTAGACAACAAAAGGAGGTCAAAAGGATACAAATTGGAAAGGAAGAAATCAAAATATCACTATTTGCAGATGATATGATGGTATACTTAAGTGACCCGAAAAACTCCACCAGAGATCTGCTACAGCTGATAAACACCTTCAGCAAAATGGCCACAAAATTAACTCAAGCAAATCAGTGGCCTTCCTATACTCGAAGGATAAGCAGTCTGAGAAAGAAATTAGGGAAATGACGCCTTTCACAATGGTCACAAACATAAAATATCTTGGTGTGACTCTAACCAAACAAGTGAAAGTTCTGTATGACAAGAACTTCAAGTCTCTGAAGAAGGAAATCGAAGAAGACCTCAGAGATGGAAAGATCTCCCATGCTTATGGATTGGTATGATTAATATAGTTAAAATGGCCATCCTGCCAAAAGCAATCTACAGATTCAATGCAATCCCATCAAAATTCCAACTCAAATCTTCATAGACTTTGTAAGAGCAATTCTCAAATTCATGTGGAATAACAAAAACCCAGGATAGCAAAATCTATTCTCAACAATAAAAGGACTTCTGGGGGAATCAGCCTCCCTGACTTCAAACTATATTACAGAACAGTAGTGATCAAAACTGCATGGTATTGGTACAATGACAGGCAGGTAGACCAATGGAATAGAATCGAAGACCCAGAAATGAACCCACACACTTATGGTCACTTGATCTTTGACAAAGGAGCTAAGCCATCCAGTGGAAAAAAGACAGCATCTTCAACAAATGGTGTTGCTTCAACTAGCACTCTACATGTAGAAGATTGCAAAGTGATCCATTCCTATCCCCCTGTACAAAGCTGCTTTGTACAGGGAGATCCAAGTGGATCAAGAAACTCCACATATAACCAGATACACTGAATCTAATAGAAGAGAAGGTGGGGAATAGTCTCAAACTCATGGGCACAGAGGAAAAGTTCCTGAACAGAACACCAATGGCTCATGCTTTAAGATCAAGAATAGATAAATGGGACCTCATAAATTTGCAAAGCAAATGTAAGGCAAAGGACACTGTAAATAGGACACAACAGCAACCTACTGATTGGGAGAAGATCTTTACCAATCCTACATCCAATAGAGGGCTAATATTCAATTTATACAAAGAACTCAAGAAGTTAGACTCCAGAGATCCAAATAACCATATCAAAAAATGGGGAAGAGAGCTAAACAGAGAATTCTCAACTGAGGAAACTCGCATGGCTGAGAAGCACCTAAAGAAATGTTCAACATGCTTAGTCATCAGGGAAGTGCAAATCAAAACAACCCTGAGATTCCACCTCACACCAGTCAAAATGGCTAAGATCAAAAACTCGGGTGACAGCAGATGTTGGTGAGGATGTGGAGAAAGAGGAACACTCCTCCATTGCTGGTGGGAATGCAAGCTGGTACAACCTCTCTGGAAATCAGTTTGGTGGACCCTCAGAAAAATGAGCATAATACTACCTGAGGACCTAGCTATTCTACTCCTGGGCATATACCCAGAACATGCTCCAACATGTAATAAGGACACATGCTCCACAATGTTCATAGCAGCCATATTTATAATAGCTAGAAACTGGAAACAACCTAATCTACTTTTCTATCTGCTGGCCTGGCAATTACTTCCCCAATGGTATTGAAAGGACAACACCAACCCAATTTATCTATATTTAAGGACCAGGCCTGATTTTGAAAAGAAGGTGAACAGCTCCAGGAAAAGACTATAAGTCCCAGAAACTAGGTCATAAGGCATCAGGTCCAGGGACAGACCATCAAATCCGGAAACAATGTCATAAAACCCCCTGCCAAAGAACAGCCTGGGGATAACCACATAAATGGGAAAATATCTTATCTCAGGATTGTCCATCTGTACAAGGCAGCCCTATCTTATCCTGTGGTTAAACATTCATGACATAGGAATGCAAACCACTTACCACCTGTGACCTCCCCAGCACCTGACAATGAAATTTTAGATTACCTAATCCTTCTAGAGAGTTTTCCCAGTTCCCCATAAGAAGGCCTGCATGCCTTTGTCTAGGGTCACTATATAGAAGAATGGTTGACACCCCCCTTGAATGCTGGATGTTTCTGCAGAATAAGCACTGTTTGTCTTTGCACACTATCTAAGTCTGCCATCTTCATTCAGTGATTTTCAGACCCTTACAGCATACTCCAAATACTTGCTGATTCTCCTGGCAATGTGCTCATGGTTCATCTCCTCTCATGGTGGCTTCCTCCTCTCTCAGTCTTCTTTCTCCTCTCTCCCCTTACTGCAACCCCCAACCAGGTATCTCAGAACCCACCTATCTCTAGTCCCTCCAGTAATTGGCTCTTCTATTTTTATGTAATCCGTAATGTTAAATTAAGGAACAAGATTTGCTCAACAAAAGCTGTTAAAAGTGAGAATTCACTCATAGGCAATTAGACTTTCTGGGTACAGAACTTAGTATTACAATACAACAGACCAAACATCAACACACTATTTTGCGTCAGCTGTGTCAGGACTTACTAAATTCATCAGCTGTTTTTTTCAATCCCCTTTTCTGACCCCCTCGGAAACCCCTTATCGCATCTCCATTCCCCCTGCTTCTATGAGGGTGTTCCCTCATTCCCCCACCCACTCCTGCCTCCCCACCCTCATATTCCCCTACACTGTGGCATTTAGCCTTCACAGGCCCAAGGGCTTCTCCTCCCATTGATGCCTGACAAGGCCATCCTCTGCTACATATGCAGCTGGAGCCATGGGTTCCTCAATGTGGACTCCTTGGTTGGTGGCTTAGTCCCCAGGAGCTCTGGAGGGTCTGGTTGGTTTATATTGTTGTTCTTCCTATGGGGTTGCAAACCCCTTCAATTTCTTCAGTATTTTCTCTAACTCCTCCATTGGGAACCCTGTGCTCAGTCCAATGGCTGGCTGTGAGCATGAACCTCTGTATTTGTTAGGCTCTAGCTGAGCCTCTCAGGAGACAACTATAACAGGCTCCTTTCAGCAAGCACTTCTTGGCATCTATAATAGTGTCTGAGTTTGGTGACTGTATATGGAATGGATCCCAGGTGGGGCAGTCTCTGGATGGCCTTTCCTTCTCCTCCTGGAAGGTCCTTCAGTCTCTCCTCCACACTTTCTCTCTGAATTTCCTCCTGTGAGTATTTTGTTCCCCCTTCTAAAAAGGATTGAGCACCTATACTTTGGTCTTCCTTCTTCTTGAGCTTCATGTGGTCTGTGAATTGTATCTAGGGTATTCCGAGCTTTTGGGCTAATATCCACTTATCAGTGAATGTATACCATGTGTGTTCTTTTGTGACTGAGTTACTTCACTCAAGATGATATTTTCAAGTTCTATCCATTTGCCTTAAAATTTCATGAAGTCATTGTTTTTAATAGCTAAATAGTATTCTATTGTGTAAATGTACCACATTTTCTGTATCCATTCCTCTGTTGAAGAACATCTGGGTTGTTTCCAGTTTCTGGCTATTATAAATATGACTGCTATGAACATTGTGGAGCATGTGTCCTTATTACATGTTGGAGCATCTTATGAGTATATGCCCAGGAGTGGTATAGCTGGTTCCTCAGGTAGTATTATGTCCAATTTTCTGAGGGTCTGCCAAACTGATTTCCAGAGAGGTTGTACCAGCTTGCAATCCCTCCTGCAATGGAGGAGTGTTCCTCTTTCTCCACATCCTTGCCGGCAACTTCTGTCACCTGAGTTTTTCACCTTAGCCATTCTGATTGGTGTGAGGTGGAATATCAGGATTATTTTGATTTGCATTTCTCTGATGACTAAGGATGTTACACATTTCTTTAGGTGCTTCTTGGCCATCCAATATACCTCAGTTGAAAATTCTTTGTTTAGCTCTGTACACCATTTTTAATAGGGTTATTTGGTTCTCAGGAGTCTAACTTAATGAGTTCTATGTATATATTGGATATTAGCCCTCTATCAGATGTAGGATTGTTAAAGATCTTTTCCCAATCTGTTGCTTGCCATTTTGTCCTATTGACAGTGTCTTCTGCCTTAAAGAAACTTTGCACTTTTATGAGGTTTCATTTGTTGATTCTTGATCTTAGAGCATAAGCCACTGGTGTTCTGTTCAGAAACATTCAGGCCTCCTGGAGGGAGTCGAGAGGACTCTGCTCCTTTTAAAAATGGCAAGACACAGTATTGGTGAAAGCCAAGTCTTGCTATAACCTGGTTTCTGTGCCCATGTCAGGGGCAAACTGTCTGTAAACAGCAAGACACAGTATCAGCAGGAGCCGACCAAGTCTAGCTATAACCTGGTTTCTGTGCTCATGGAAGAGGTGAACTGTGTGTTGATTGATTTTCTCTGAGTTCTTGGACTTGGATTGTCTGTGTGCTGATTGTCTTCTCTGTGTTTGTTTGTGTTGGTTATCTCGTTCTGTGTTCTTGGACTTGGACTGATGACATTTTAGGACATGAAGCAGACTGAATCTACCCCACTAAACATCCTAGTTAACCACTGGAGGGAAGTTAGGAGAAGAGGAGAAGGGCACGTTAGTTACTCTCTGTTCCTCCATATGGCCTACGTTCAGAGTAAGGTGGCCACCCACAGGGACCTTCAACTTGCAGATAATCAAAGCAGAAGAGGAATGAGTCTGTAGGCCCGGATTCCTCGGGTACCCAGACCAAGTCCCCATATAGTTACCTGGAAGAATCTAGTGGTGCACCACCTCCCACATGGATAAAAACCTTCTTTCCCCTAGACCCACCTCATAGGCCTTCAGGAAAAAGGGAACATGGGAGGAGAGATCTGGACCTCAGAAGAAGTTGATCCTCTAAGGCCCTTCAACAGCGGACCTGTTGCTCTAAGACCCTCTTCCTCCATATCCCCCAACCATTGTCCCCATGGCCCTGCCAGTGCTAACACCAGCCTGAGATCCTCAGCCCATATGGGACCAGGGCTGTTCAACTCCCCTTTACCAGAGGGAGGAGTGGGAGGAGACCCTAACATCTTGGTCCCACCACTGGGACCTGAAGTCTGAGAGCCACCTCCCCTGAAACTATAGAGCTCTCCCGCTGAGGGCATATAGTCCTCTAGATAAGAGCAACCAAGCTATGCAATTTTGGCCCGTCTCTTCAGCCAACTTGTACATCTGGAAGGCCTAACACCCACCTCCTTTCAGATAACCCCAAGGGCTGATTAATCTCTTTGAGACTGTTTTATTTACTCATCAGCCCACCTGGGATAATATCCAACAATTCATGAGAGTGTTCTTCATGACCAAAGAGCAAGAGAGGATAAAGCAGGAAATCAGAAAGAATGCCCCCTCAGATACAGGGGCACCATCGATTGACCAGGCTGTCATGGACAGCTGGTTTCCCCTGACTAGACCTGACTGGGACTTGAATATGGCAGAAGGTAAGGGGCATCTGAAGGTCTACCACCGGGCAGGTCTCAAGCGGGCTGCAAGGAGACCCACAAATTTGACCAAAGTATGTGAGGTTAAGTAGGGATCAGATGAATTGCTCACAGCCTTTCTAGAATGGCTCATGGAGGCATTCCACCAATATACACCCTATGACCCTGGCAGTGTGGAGCACAAAGCTATTATGATTATGGCTTTTATAGACTAGGCTAGTAGAGATATCAGGAAAAAGCTTCAGAGACTAGTAGGACTATAGGATAAATTGTTGAGGGATTTTGCAGGTTGCTGAGACCATAACATGGAGACGGAGGAGGAGAAGGAGCAGAGAAAGAGAAGGAAGATGATGAAAGGGAGATGAAAAAAAGAAAGGTGACAGGAATGGAATTTACAGAGAATCTTGGCTACAGTAGTCAGGGAAAGCAGAGAAGAGAGACTCCAACCAAAGAGAGACAGAAATCCCTTTGAAAAGGACCAGTGTGCATATTGCAAGGAGAAGGGTCACAGGGCCTGAGAGTGTCCTAACAAACAGAAGCCACTGGAGGGGAAATTCCCGGCCTTGGGAAAAACACCCCAAATGGCAAATGTGTTATTCCTGGGGAAAGACAGCAACTAGGGAGTATGGGGTTCGGACCCCCTCCCGAACCCAGGGTAACTCTGAGAATGGAGGAGAAACCCACCCAATTCTTGGTGGACACAGGGGCTCAACACTCAGTCCTCTTCCAAACTGATGGCCCATTTCAAAGAAAATATCTTGGATACAAGGAGCCACTGGCACCAAAATGTATTCATGGGCTACCCAGAAGAACAGTAGGTCTAGGGATGGGCTGGGTATCCATTCATTTATGGTCATCCCATACTGTCCCTACCTTCTGTTGAAGCAAGACTTACTTTCCAAGATGGGGGCCCAGATATACTTCCTGCCCAATGGGCTGCAACTAACTGGCCCAAAAGGAGAGACCATGGATGGAGGAAAGACCCCTCTGACTGACCCCTGCCAGGAACCAAGGATACCTGGTTTGCAGAAGGGAGCAGTCTTCACCATGAATGTCAGAGATGAGTGGGAGCTGCTGTGGTGGATGGCACAAATGCAATCTGGGTGGAACCTCAACCCCTCTGCATGTTGGCACAGAAAGTGGGGCTAATTGCCCTCACCAAAGCCTTGTAACTTGGGGCTGGCAAGAAAATTAACATCTACACAGATAGCAGGTATGCCTTTGTCACAGCCAAGAGAGAGGACTACTCACATCAGAGGGAAAAGAAATAAAAAACAATCAGGAAATCTTGGATCTGATGAAGCTGGCAACTGCGAGTATTATTCATTGCTCAAGACATCAGAAGGGAAGACACTCTGTGGCCAGGGGCACTAACCAGGCAGATCAAGTGGCTTGAGAAGTGGCTATGCAGAAGCCTATCCTGGTTATGGGCCTGCAAGAGACACCTGCTGAGAAATGGCACTAGACTAAGGGCCAGCCTCACTTAAAATATGTGGAAGAAGAAAGGACTCAGATTGCTAGCCTCCCTGCCAACTTTAACCTAGATAAGGAAGGACAATGACACACACAAGAAGGAAAAACTACATACCCCAGAAAGCAAGCAAAAGACTTTCTAGCCAAATGCACAGATGGACTCATTTAGGGGATAAAAAGCTTGCCAAGCAGTTAAGGGATCTAAAGTATATATAATGGACCTCGGGTTTTGGACCAGAGAGATAGTAGAACAGTGTAAGTAAGGTGTGTCAGCAAATGAATGCTTATGTGGTCATGAGTAAACAGGGCAAAAGACCTGGGGGGGGGGGAGGCCTGGAGTATATTGGGAGGTTGATTTTACAGAAGTTAAGCCAGGAAAATATGGTTACAAATACCTTCTAGTGTTTGTGGATACTTTCTCTGAATAGGTTGAGACTCTCCCTCTCCAAGCAGGAAACAGTTACCGTGGTATCCAAGAAGAAATTATAGGAAATTTTCCCAAGGTTTGGAGTGCCCACGATAATTGGATCAGACAATGGTCCTGCTTTTGTCTCTAAGGTAAGTCAAGGATTGACAGAGACATTGGGGACTAATTGGAACCTCCATTTTGCGTGTTGATCCCCAGAGCTCAGGGCAGGTAGAGAGAATGAACAGAACCCTAAAAGAGATTTTAAATAGATTGTCCTTGGAGGCTGTGTGGTGCTCTTTCCTCTGGCCCTGTTCCAAGCCTGGAACACCGCCTACCATTTTAACCTGAACTCCTTTTGAGATCCTGTTTGATACCCTAACTCCCTTGGAGTCCACAGGGTCCTCCCTAGAGATATCCCAACTCACTGATAGGAACCTCTTCTTGAGGTCCCTCATTTAATATGTGAGATTTGGCCCAAACTGTCTGTCTTAAATGCTCCAGGGATACCAGAGACCCCTCACTGCTTCCAGACTGGTGATTGAGGTCTATATAAGGAGGCATCGGGCACAGTCACTGGAACCCTGGTGGAAGGAACCCTTCCTGGTGCTGCTTACCACTCCCACAGCCCTCGACCTGGGTGCACAGTTCTCATGGGAAACCTGCAGACGCTCCACTCCCTGGAGATCCCCATTGGACAGTACAGAAGACAGACAATCCACTCAAGCTCAAGATCATTTGACCTTGATCATGACTACCTGGTGGTACCTTTGAATTCTGGTTCCTTCCCCCATCCTATATGCCTGTCCATCAAACCTGTTACAGCACTCACTGTCTCCCTTCTGTTAGGGTTGGGGGTGGCCGGGCCAGCCACCGGGACATCTGCTTTGGTCTTACAAGGGAAAAATTATGACAGTCTGAGGGAAACCACTGATTTAGATATAGAGAGAACAGAAACTTCCAGCAGTCACCTTCAAGAATCATTTATTACATGAAATAGGAAGTAGTACTACAGAATAGGAGGGGATTAGACTTAACTTTTCCTCCAGCAAGGAGAGCTATGTGCTGCCTTAGCTGAAGAGTGTTGCTTTTATATAGACCATTCTGGGGTTGTTAAAGATTCAATGGTCAAGGTGAGAGAAGCAGAAGAGAGAAAGAGAACAGAGTCAGGGCTGGTTCGAGTCTTGGTTTAATGCCTCCTCTTGGTTAACCACCCTCATATCCACCTTGTTAGGACTCCTAATTGTTTTCCTGCTATTGATGACCTTTGACCCTGCATATTGAACAAGCTTATAACCATTATAAAAGAGAGACAAGGAGCAGTGCAGCTGATGATCTTGTATCAACAATATGAGACCTTGAGGACAGGACCTGAAGAATATAAGTTAGTTACCCAAGACCCCTGAGCATAGCTCCAGGATTGGAGCTTATACAAGAAAAGGGGGGGGGAATAAGGGACCTGGGGGCTTTTCCAGTCCCATTCCCTCTTTACAGCTTCCTCCTCCCACCTAGGGTCAAGGCTAGGCCAAGTTCCATTCTCTACCCACAGGAACATTCTTGAGTAAAATATTCTCAGGTTATACTGACAGTCATCTGACCTGGAAAGTCCCAGGTAGAGTTTAAATATGTATCATGCTTGCTAACCAATCGATTTAAAGGTCAATATACTTAGCCAATAAGTTTGAACTATAACCTTGTTGATGTAACCTGTACCCCTAAAAAGTATAAAAGTTGTCTGTAATAACCATTCAGGGTCACCTTCTCATCACTCTTCTAGAGGGACTGATTGAGGGTGGACCCAGACACACCTGAAAATAAACCTCTTGCTTTTGCATAGAAAAAAAAAAAAGAAAGAAAGAAAAGAAAAAAGAAAATAATAGTTACCATTGTGATATTTAAATTCATTTGTATTTCAAACACATAATCCATAGAGATTCTTGAATTAACATTTAGAATAAAAAAGAGATATTGAAATGACTAGTCTGTAGGTTTGTTATTGTCATCTTTCGGCCCGCACACTAAGGATTATCAGATGGTTCCTGTCAAAAACACCTGTGGAAATATGAACTCACCATTATGGTTCCTTGTTTATAGTCTGTCATCTCAGCATCTACTATGGCTGTGTGTCAAATTGATAACCATGTTCATACCAGTATCCAGATGCTAGAAACATCAACATAGAAGTATACAGAAGAAAAATTAATGAGTGAACAGACACAGCAATTGCTGTAAATAGCTCACTCAGGAAAAGAGAAGACAAAAAGAAGAATGTTGTTTGCCTTGAGTGTGTGAAAATCTTGAGGCTGTTGTTACAGCCAGTGCAAATGCAATGTTTAACTTCCCTATTAAAACTGATTCCTTGTAGTTAACCACCACCTATTGTTCTCACAATATTTTTATCCCCTATTTCACAATTTCTTGAATTTTAGGAGGAGGGGGTATATCTTAGTTAGGGTTTTACTGCTGGGAACAGACACCATGACCAATACAAGTCTTATAAAGGACATGTAATTGTGGTTGGCTTAGAGAGTCAGCCCATTATCATTAAGGTGGAAGCGTGGTAGTGTCCAGGCAGGCATGGTGCAGGCAGAGCCAAGAGTTCTATATCTTCACATGAAGGTTGCCAGCAGAATACTGATTTCCAGGCAGCTAGGATGAGGGTCTTAAAGCCCACATCCACAGTGACACACCTTCTCCAACAGGGTCACACCGTATAATAATGCCACTCCCTAGTCCAAGCATAAACAAACCATAACAGAGTGTGACCTAGATATGCCATTCAGCACTGAAGCTTCTCTGGTAAGGGGAGAGACTCACACTAATCTAAGTGCACAAGTATATATTCTTAGGAGTCACTTTAATAGTGTCTCCATCTAAATCCTAGCACAGAGAAGGAAGGTGGACATAAATCTCTACACCTAACTGAGGAGTTATTGATGGCTGTGGGAGGGAATCAATTTTCTTTAGTAATGTGGCCCTTCATAGGTTGTCCATGAAACTAGTGGATGGACACATCCAAGAGTATATCAGCAGTACAAATTAGGCTTACTGGATTGAAAAAATATGCACTATAGGATGAAATTTAAGAGTTCCATTATTTTTAACCAGGCTAGCTTCCAAATAATTGAGACAGAGACATATTGATTTATTCAACAAGCTTTAAGCACAATAACTGATGTTCCTAGCTCTCTGGGCTATCTTAGCTGTTTCCTGATCACATGCCCAGAGTTAGTTGCATTTAGTCTCTCCTTAGCTCACTCTTCTGTAGATGTCTGACCTCATGGAAAACTCTATCGTGACTCCTTTTCATGGCTGACCTCATGACTACCACCATCTTCTTCCTCCACCTCAAGGATCTTTTTCTCCTGCACCCTCACCTTCCTCATGGCCAACTCTTTCTGCTTGGCTCTTCTACTGGGTCCCCTGGCTGGGATCAGAAAGCCAGCCTTCCTATTGCCTCTGCCCAGTCACTAGCTGTTCAGATTTTTATTAACGAAGGATAATTGGGGAGAATTTAATATTCATGACAATGCCTGTGTCCAGATTGTAAATAAATCTTGGGGCACAGAAATCAGAATATGAATATATAGTACACAAGACAAACCACCAAAATAGACACAAATTTAAGAAGGTGGGAAAGAAAGGGGTCAGTCTTGGAGAAGCTGGGGAGTCAGGATGGATATGATTAAAATATATTTCATGAACTTCTCAAAGAGCTAGTAAAAAATGAAAAGAAATACAAAAATGAACTTCCTTCATTCCAAAGGACATTGAATAAGAAGCAAAAGTAACTGTTCATTGCCTTTTCCAAAAGGAAAACAAGAATCAATAGGTAGGTTTATTAGAGATGCAGAATTAAAATCAATATGAGAACATATTCTCTGGCATTATGAGTTATCTAGAAAAAAACTCTTGTGAATAGTGCAAATGTGAAGAATTCATTTTGGAAAACCATTTAAAAATTCTCTCCTAAGCTCTCTTCAATCTTAAGCATTTTATGATCTCACATTTATTTGTTTTTTAATGTGGAAGAATCTAAATTGATTTTAAACAAATTGTAATAATTCAAAAATATTTAAGTGGCAACTCTAAGAAAACATTTAAAAGCCTACCTTGTTCCTCTGAGGATTGATCAGAGTCATCAAAAAGAAAAACTCAGACATGAAAACATGTCTGTACATATTCCAGACATGCAGCTCTTCCTATTTAATTCCCACATCATCACAACTATGCTTATAAATGCATGTGGTTTCCCATTGTAAAATATTAGTCCTATCTCCAGTGATAACAGCACAATAAATTTTTGATTTAGACACAAAGCAGTAACATAATTCAAAAAGAGAGAAAATAAAAAATATGAAATCAGTTTCTATGTAACATAAACATCTCTGTGGGGATGAAGCAAAACACACATTAAGCTCTGTGAGAGATGCAGACACTATGGGGTGGCTCTGAGGTCTGCAAGCTGGCTTCAATGGAAACAGTGATATTCTTGAGAAAGAACAAACTTAAAAGTATTCCAGTTGATAATGAGAAACTAAAGCTGGGAATTTTTCTTAAAATTAGGAGACAGAGAAGGGCAAGAGGGATTCCCATTAAATAGTCTGTCATAAACTGTCTTGTTTTACCACAGTCTCATGGGTACTACAAGGTGAGATTATGAGTGTTGTACTTAAACACTACAGGCAGACACCTCCTGCAACTACAGAGCCTTGGTACACTCAGTATCACTCAAGGATATATTTCAAAATTATCTCCATTAGAAAGGGCATTACTGGCTCTGCACAATAACCTTTTATTCCAGTTTCTGAATCTGCCAAGATATACAATACAAATATAAACTGGATACAGAGTCCCATCTTAAGGCAATTACATTGTGCTATCAGGAATGAGCTATCACATACATACTTCATATTTATTTGTTTTGAACATGTAAACAGATTTTTTTAAAGTATAGCCATTTACTTTTAAGTGGGTAAGAAACTACCAAGAAAAGGATCATTAAAGGATATATTACAAATTATAGAAATAAAATATATGTTTGCTGAAATAAACTAAATTTGCTCAGCTAGGAACAAATTCACCAAATGTTATAATTTCTGGACTAATCACATGGACAAAAGTGATATTAAAAAAAAATAACCCAGAAGGGCTTGGGAGATGTCTTGGCAGGTAAGGCATTTGCACTACAAGTGTGATGACTGGAGGTCTCATCCCAAGAACCCATATGAATGCTGGATAGGTATAATGGTTGCTTGTAAGTCTAGTGCTTACAAGGCAGAGACAGGACCCTGGAACAAGCTGGCTAAGTAGACTAACTTGAACTGAAAAGCTCTAGTGTCAAGAGATGTTGCTGTAATATATAATGTGGAGAGTGATCCAGAAAGACAAGCAACCTTTTCCTATTACCTCCCCCACATAAATACACATTCATGCATCCATACTCATTAGACTATGTGTAGCATATTCACATAATCTTTTTAATGTGCTTTTGAATTTGGCTCACAATCACAAACATTCTATTGAGAATTTTTGTTATCTATGTTCATTAGAGAGATTAGTTTCTAATTTTCTGTTTTTGTTGAATCTTTTGGTTCAGTACCAGGTAATACTTGGCTTCAACAAATGAGTTTGGACATTCTTTTTGTTTCTCTCTCCCTAGTTTATGGAATGATTAAGAGTATTGGCATTTGTGTTTCCTTAAAAGTATCATAAAATTCTGAACTGTAGCCCTCTTGCCCTGGGCTTTTATTAGTTGCAAGATAATATTAACCACTGCTTCTGTCTCTTGAGTTGTTATGAGCTTACTTAAACTATTTATTTCATTGTGATTAAATTTTGGTAAGTTATATAGAACTCCAATTTTAATGAAATATATATCTTTAGGCCCTTTTGTCCAGCCATAGGCATTACTGTTTTCACCAAAAACATAAGGTAGACAATTTACACTATATTTTGTATCTAAATATGTTCATTTTTCATTCTTGAGTGATAATTAAGCAGAACATAAAATTATAGAGTAGCCCTTTCCTCATCACTTTGAATATTCTTTCCTGACATTTGTTCAGCAAAGGGAGTGTCTTCTAATAAAATACTTACTATCATTTAAGCATGATGGCATGAATCTACAACAACTCTAAGAGTGATGGAGACAGGTGGATCCAGTGGGTTGCTAGACAGAGAAGTTCCAGGTCCAATTAAAGTCTCAAAAATAAGGTGAAGTGATTAACGAAGACATCCAAAGACAGCCTCTGGCTTCCACATGCCTGCCTATGAGCAAGTTCATTGGCACACTCACTCCCCCCCACACACACCCATACACATATGAGCAACTGGGTCTATCTGTTGCTTGTATATTTGTATATACATATGTTTAGAGCTGACTGTAAAGAATTTTTAATTCAGCAACATGGCTGCTTTGGCAAAGGATCACATCCAAAGGCCTTCTAGGTCTGTGTTTCTGAAATAACGCACCTTTAATCCCTCTGGCTGGAATACCGACACACCTTTAGTATACACCTTTATCCCAGACAATGACATCTAATTGAGGGGCAATCAAAGTGATGAACCAGAGAAAGATTTGTCAAAATGAGTTAGGGATAGTATATGCCCAACTCTCAAGAGAACAGACAGGAAAGAGGCTACTTAAGAGCAGTGCAGGGAGAGTAGTTGGTAGAATTTGGTTGAGTTTAGTTGAATGCAGTTCATGTTTGTTCAGTCAGTGTAGCACTTCAGTTCATGGAGTTCAGAGGCAGTTTTTCCAACCATAACAATTATGTCAGAAGGCAAGAGAAGCCATTTTGAATCAGTCAGCTTTGAGAGGAGTTTAAGCCAGATAGTTGATTTGAACCAGTCATCCAGAGTTCAGAAAGAATTAGAAAGGGTGAGCTTATTCAGTAGTAAGTCTTGGAGGCAAACGCATTCTAGGCCTAGGTTAGTAGACAGAGCCTAAAAGCTGAAGCCTTCAAAGTCCAGAAGATTAGATTGTATGGAGGCTAGAAGCCTAGAGATAGTTAGCTAGAAATGCCCTTGGCTCAGGTCAAGCAATGTATTCATAAAGCTTGGGCTTGACTCTCATCTTATCCCGTCCTCTGAGGAAATCAACATTACAGCTTTACAGCTGACAACTTGGGATATGAACCGTTTAGAGTGATCATCTCTGAAGAAGATTAATTTTCTCTCTCTCTCTCTCTCTCTCTCTCTCTCTCTCTCTCTCTCAGCAATGATTGACTATAGCTCTTTATCTAGTGTAGGGTCTTGTGAGATTTCTTCCAACATCATCAGAATGTCAATTGGTGTTGTTATTATCCAGGTCCTGTTTGGACAGCATGCTAATGATATAATATGGGTACAAGCTTCCTTGTCATGTCCCAAAGATAACATCTCACAGCATACATCCTGGTTCTCTGGCTCTTACAGTCTTTCTGTCCCCTTTTTTGTGATGTTCTGTAATGACCTCTGCCGCAAAAAGCTTCTTTGATGCATGATCCGAACTATACTTATCTATGGGTGCAAGAATAAGTATTTAGAATGCATTTAGAACTTATATTGATTTAGGAAACTAGCAGTAGTAGGTTCTCCTACTATTTATAACCTCTGCATGAGAATTTTATCCTGAGTGGCCTTAATACTTCTAGAAACATGTCAAACCAGGTACAAGGCAAGCATACCTCTTCCCTCTATTTAAATCTAAGCTTCATACAAGTACCTCAAAGATAGACTTAGGGAATGAAGGTACTTCTCTGTTTCTCTTCTCAAGGCTATCCAGAGACTGTGTCACCTGGGGATCCATCCCATATACAATCCTCAAAGCTGAATGCTATTGCAGATGCAGGGAAATGCATGTTGAAGGGAGCCTGATATGGCTGTCTCCTGAGATACTCTGGTAGAGCCTGACAAATATAGAGGCGGATGGTTGCAGCCAACCATTGGATTGAGCATGGGGTCCTGGTGGAGATTAGAGAAGGGACTGAAGGAGCTGAGGGGATTTGCAGCCCCATGGAGGGAGCAACAGTGTCAACTGGCCAGACCCCCCTGAGCTCCTGGGGACTAGACCACCAACCAAAGAGTACACATGGAGGAACCCATGGCTCTGGCTGTGTATGTGGCAAAGGATGGCCTTGTTGGACATCAGTGGGAGGAGCAGCCCTTGGTCCTGTGGGGGTTCGATGCCCCAGCGTAGGGGAATGCCAGAGTGGGAAGGTGGGAATAGGTAGATGGGTGGGGGAGCACTCTAATAGAGGCAGGAGGAGGGGGCATGGGATGGGGGATTCTTGAGGGGAGACCTGGAAAGGGCATAACATTTAAAATGTAAATAAAGAAAATATCCAATTTTTTTAAAAAAAAGATAGACTTGGGGAATGAAGGGACTTCTCTATTTCTCTTCTCACTGTAGCTACACTGAATGAATCTTCTTTTAAATATTCAACTCAGAGTTTGCAATGTATATAGAACACTATTTATATAAGCAAATTTTATTTTAAAAGTTTAAAAGTATTTAAGTAGAAACTTTTTTACATTAAAAAAGCAACTAGTGAATTACTTTATAGTAAGAAAAAGATGGGAGCATAGATACAAAGTAGGGATAAAAATGTAGAGAAAAATGCAGTGATTTTTAAAAATAAAAATAGAATGCTTTGGATAATGTGTGTTTCAATAAATTTTAAATAGATAGGTTTAACTTCTTTATGCTAAAATAGAAAACTTAAACAATAAATACTCAGGAAAATAACTTTATCACAAGAATTTTCTAAGAAATATAAAGTTCTACATTTTACCAATCTTCAAATAACAACTTATTGTTATGATATACCACAGGTTTTGAGACTAGAAAAGAATAAAATGACTGAACTCATTGTATGAAGCTAGCAGAACATTGATAACAAACATGGAAAAAGAAAATAGAAGAGAAAGAATTGATCAAACACATTTTAGTAAACGACCTAAACACAAAACTATAAGTGCAGTAAATCAGACTGGTAATATTATGGAGAAAATGTCATTTATCAGCTTGTATGTTAGTGAATTAGACAATAATCAATGTGTGGGTAAAACTAACTGTTCCTTTTTAGATAACAGACACCCATAGACATCTGCCTAATCAAGGGTATAGCATAGGTTCTAGTCACCAGCAAGCCTTCTAGTGAAAACCTTTGATGGACAAAAGTCCATTCTAAAGAGACCATGGTTACTTTTTTCCTATTAAATATAATTAATTATTTCCTTTGTAGGTTGACATGCATAGTAAAATAGCTAATATAGGAAAGTATATGTTTTATCTCTTCTTTTTTGATTAAGACAAAAAATAGATAAATGAATCAAAGAAGAATTTAAACCATAAAGGAAGGCATCATTAGTTGTCTCCATTATATCTACTAAGATATAAAACATGGTTAGCTCATCTATAGTTCAGGAAGAAAAGAAAACTATAATACTGATAGCTCTGGATGGTTTTTGCTTCCTCTCTGAAATTTAAATCACTACATATTGAAGAAGATAAATTGTTTCTTGGTGAAAATAATCCTTTTGTGTTTATGGCCAGTCAAATTTTACAAAATAATATTTAATAAGTCCCTTTGGGATATTTTATCTACTTTCTTGTCTCCTGACCATGCTTCCCATAGCTGCTGTTGATCTTATTATCTGAACTTATTTTATGAATTATATTCCTTGTGGAGCCTTGAGCTATACACATACACACACACACCTGTTTAAAGGAACAAAGGTTAGTGAGTATAGAAACGATTCTAACTTCCCATTAAATGCCATTTAATATATTTGGATGTTAGTAGGTAGGGATGTTTTGAAGATCTTGAAATTACAATAAGTCAAGAGATTGTATTACACTGAAGGCACCCTGACCTAGAAGTCATTATATTGATGCTCATAGACCACAGTGATTGAATACAGCATCAGTATCTTCACATCTTGACATGAGCATTTTTCCAGGGAAAACCAGAGTTAGGCACAGTGACAACATCTTTTTCTGAAAGGGCCAGGGTGCAGTATGTGTAGTTGGTGTTTTCAGAATATATTAGGCTGTTACTGAACTAATAGGAAAATAAAGTAAGCTCATTTGAGAGAAAGTCTATCTTCAAGTATCTGCTCAGAAGAAAAGAATTTCCACACTAACAGCTACTTACTTGCTCCTCTCACTCTGTATCCAACGTGTCTTCACATCCTTTTTCGTAAGTTTAAGGAAAGTTTCTTATATAATCTAAACTTTATTTATTATGAAGTTTCAGATAAAAAGAAAAATTACAACTGAAAATATCACTATTGCTGTTCACTCTTTCTAAATTCCTGCTGTTTATAGACTTAGTTACCAAGACAATCTGAAGGCTATCAACTCTTTAGATACACCTACTGTGGGTAATCTTCTTTGATGCTGTTGCATTGTTTTATTATAACTGTTAGAAAGCTTAGATCTTTGAGAGATATGCTTTTAACGTTTCCATTATCTCATAAAATTATTGAGAAATGGGCTAATCACACAGAACAGAAGCACCTTGGTGGCTTTATCTTTTAATGTAAGACTACTTTTTCTGAAGGACGTAGGAGAATTATTGTGTGTGTGTATCTTTCAACAAGAAGGTTATCTGTGCTGGCAAGGAGGGAAGTCTCTTATACTTGTTCTCATAGCACATAGCAGAATATAGTGGATGCTCAGCAAACGTCTGGGCACTTTACAACTTGTGCTCTGGCCACCTGGAGATAGGAGCAACATAAATAGTGTTCAATGGTTATTCTTTTTTATTTGACTCTGTACTCATTGTATAAAAAATTTGAAATATCTTAGAATGAAAGTAGCTTACTAATATATTTTAAACTTTGGGTAAAATTGATTTGAACATAAAAGTAATATTTTGTTGCTTCCAAAAGGTAAATATTTAAAATAAATTATTAAATTTATTAAAATAAATGATTACTGTATTAAAATAATTGATCACTGTTACGTACATTGGATTAACTGAATCCTCTAGTTAAATTAGCAACATACTTCAGCATCTCCAATGATGCAGGAATCTGTCTTGAATGAGTGGGCAATTAATATCTTATGTAACCAACCATATTAAATAAATTTTAATCCCAGTAAAATAGGGGAGGTGGTTCCAGTAATCACAAATCTATTTCTTTGACTAAGAAGATATTGTCTCTCAATAGTTTCCTGTATTTGACTTAAGGTAAAACAAGAATTTATCCACTCTTGCTTACAAAACCTTTCATATATCAAAATATAACTGTGAATCATGTTGAGAGAAATTAAGTCATATTTTTCTGGGATTTTTATTTTACGTGTGAAATTCATATGAATTCTAGACTAAAGAATGATATAGAGTCAAACAAGAAAGCTGCAGCAATGATTTAAAAGCTGCAGTTCAAAGCTTAGAAAACCTTCTGTGCTGAAAGGAATTTAAGTATCTGAACAGCCACAAAAGAAAATACCACTAGGTTAATAAAATAATTAATTTACATTATCCTTAAACTGTACACAGAAGACTCTTTTAATATGACTCCAGTAAAAGCCTAAGCTTGAATCTTTGATTTAGTCAACACTTTCAACTGAAATCTTAAAAATATCAGTAAGTTATTCACATGGAAATTCTACTAATGAAACTGGGTAGAAGAGAGCAGAATAAAAGAGAATATGACACATGCACTAAACAGCATTAGGACTCTAGAGGATATATAAATTAATATGTATTCACTTAGAGTATGTTCCATACAGGTTCTTAAGCAGGATGTAGGGGACATGACAGAATTTTCTGAGTGTCCATGGGGAAGTATGTGTATAAAACAAAGCGCAGACTGTAACAGAAACAAAGATAACCACATTCTAACACTATGACCATCTATGGGCAAAAAAGTGAAAAGACAGTGGTCCTTAACCTACACCCAACTGGAGTTAAAACAAACTTCCAATCTCTCTATGCCATTCAGGTTTATTGTGTTTTATTAGTTCTGAAATCCAGGACAGTAAATATTAAAATTATAACATACTTTGCATTTGTAATAAAATTTGATAGGATTATTGACACATTCCCCACCCTTATTCCACATGAAAATGACTATACATGTCACATGTACACACCTGTCTGCCTTAACTGAACTGTACAGACACCACCATGATGGGAACTTATTACCATGTTTCGATAAAAATTAGTTTAAACATGTAAGCAATATTTACTGAATAATGTAATATGATATTAGCATTTAGCTTATAGAATACATATTTCCTTCTGATTCAGTTGAAACACAAAAGCTTTTAATTTAGTGACTAATGAGACAAAAATATCATGGAGGGTTTTCTTAAAAGCATTCAACATAACATGCACAAATGTGTTATCCAAACACCTACCTTGAACATTCACACCAGGTTCAAATTCTCTTTGACAGGGAAATGGGAGGAAATCACACCTTGATTACACAGTTCATTCTTCTGGGATTTCCACTCAGCCTAAGGATGCAGATGCTCCTCTTTGTCCTCTTCTCACTGTTCTATGCCTTCACCCTGCTGGGGAATGGGACCATCCTGGGGCTTATCTGCCTGGACTCTAGACTCCACACTCCCATGTACTTCTTCCTGTCCCACCTGGCCATTGTTGATATTGCGTATGCCTGCAACACAGTGCCCCAGATGCTGGTAAACCTTATGTATCCAGCCGAGCCAATCTCTTTTGCTGGCTGCATGACACAGACCTTTCTCTTTTTGACATTTGCACACACAGAATGTCTCCTACTGGTGGTGATGTCCTATGATCGGTATGTGGCCATCTGCCACCCTCTCCGATACACTGCCATCATGAGCTGGAGAGTTTGTGTTATCCTGGTGCTGACTTCCTGGATTTTAGGAGTACTCTTGGCCTTGGTCCATCTAGTATTACTGTTACCATTACCCTTTTGTGGCTCTCAAAAAGTGAATCACTTTTTCTGCGAAATTATAGCAGTTCTCAAACTTGCTTGTTCAGATACCCGCATCAATGAGTTCATGGTTTTGGCTGGGGCTGTGTCTGTGCTTGTCGGACCACTTTCTTCAATTGTAGTCTCTTATGCTCATATTCTGTATGCCATCCTGAAGATTAAGTCACAGCAGGGACGCCAGAAAGCCTTCTCTACTTGCTCTTCCCATCTCTGTGTCGTTGGACTCTTTTATGGTACAGCCATTGTCATGTACATAGGGCCTCATCACGGGAAGTTCAATGAGCAGAAGAAATACCTCTTGCTATTCCATAGTCTTTTCAACCCTATGCTCAATCCCCTGATCTACAGTCTGAGGAACAAAGAGGTCAAAAATGCTCTGAAGAGGACACTCATAAAGGAGGACACCTCTTGAGGATGTTAAAGAATAATGACCTTGCAATGATCTTAGAATTAATTTCATTCAATATTGACCAGGAGATGTAAACTTGTTCATCCTTTCCATTTTCTTCCAAAAGTCTTCTCACACCTTCCAAGAACCTCCCTGTGTTTTAGCTTTTTTTACTTTGCAGATTGGTGGAGCACAAGTAACCCAAACATACATGGGCATGACAGTGCAAGGCTTTTAATGTGGCTAAAAGAAATCATCAGTGTTACCCAAGATACCAACTCTGTGAGCTACAACAGCAAACAACTTGAAAGATATACACACAGGTGCAAAAGTGGCACAAAATGCTGCGTCAGTCCTGGCAAGAAATGCTGCCTAGAGATGAACAAAGGAAACTAGGATGGGATGGGAGTGAAGTGGGAGACAATGATGCAAATCAGGTACTGTTCAGTGGCCAATTTAACTATAGCCAAACAATAGAGGGGTGAATTGTTTTTCTTTTTAATTTTGTTGGAGATGCACAAAACATCAATTCATCTCAGTGAAAAATTCAATAATTCATGGGAGTTCTTCTCAAGATGAATAATAAGGCATTTCATCACACCCTCTTCCAATGACTGGGCCTTGCCTTCTTTCACAATGTAAGTGTGACCTTGACTTCAGCCTGTATTAATGTGTTTTCTTGGACTTGATACAAGTTGATTATAGTTCCTCCAAGTGTTCATTATTTGAACCTACCTTCTTTCAACCATTATTCTGTTTGTCAGAGTTTTCCAGGATGAGTGAGGGCTTTGATCATTCATCTCCACTGTTTTGTATAAACACATCACAACATATTGATTCTGTTTGGGGAGGTAGTAGATCTGTCTACAGTGTAAGCTATAATAAATCATTGTTCTGTAAATGCTGTTATATACATCTTTCAGAAGTCATTTTGTTATCTATATATAGCCAAGGAAGGAAGCACTGGGTAATGGGTGCCCCAAGCTTGGATCTTCTTTGTTATGAATACCCGACTGTCTGCCTATGGTAGAACTACTGTCATTTACTCATAGCCTGAAATTGCTACACACTGAGAGAGAATTGGTAATGCAATAACGAGCTGAATGCTGCTTCTACCCAGATGGCTTTGCAGTCTAACGAGGGTGATATCTTTGTATTAGTGCTCATGAATACATCACTGTCCCATAAGCATATCTAACTTTCTTCTGAGCAGAACAAACAAGAATAAAGCATGCATTTGTTGCATTGTGATTTATTTCATCTTCTTAATGAATGACAACAAAAATCTGGGGTGAGGAGGAAAGTGAATTTTAAGTTATTAAATTGTATGTAGGAGTGAAAGCATGTGCTGGCTAGGTTTATGTCATGTCAACTTAACACAAACTAAAGTCACATGAGTGGAGAGACCCTCAATTAAGAAAATGCCTTCATTAGATACAGCTGGGGGCAAGCCTGTAGGGCATGTTTTGTAAAATAAGTGATTGAGGGGGATTAGTGATTGAGGGCACCATTGTGGGTGGTGCCATCTCATTGCTTGTGGTCCTGTGTTCTCTAACTGAGCAAGCCAATAAGCAGCACCCCTCCATGTCTTGTGCATCAGCTCCTGTCTCCAGGTTCTAGAAATTTCCTATTGGAGTTCACATCCTGACTTCTTCCAATGATGAACAGTGCTATTGAAGTATAAGCAGAATAAACACTTTTCCTGCTCAGCTTGCTATTTGGTTGTGGTGTTTTGATGCACTTTGTTGCAGGAATAGAAACCCTAAGACAGTTTTTGTTGTGTTTTTAACATTTAGGCTAACAGTATCTTAAGCTTGGAGAATAAACTTGGGCATTGCATGTTGTACTGGCTAGTTTTGTGTGTCAACTTGACACAAGCTGGAGTTATCACAGAGAAAGGAGCTTCAGTTGAAAAAATGCGTCTATGAGATACAGGTGTAAGGCATTTTCTCAATTAGTGATCAAGGGTGGAGGGCCCCTTGTGGGTGGTACCATCCCTGGGCTGGTAGTCTTGGGTCCTATAAGAAAGCAGGCTGAACAAGCCAGGGGAAGCAAGCCAGCCAGTAAGTAACATCCCTCCATGGCCTCTGCATCAGCTCCTTCATCCTGCCCGGCTTGAGTTGCAGTTCTGACTTCCTCTGGTGATGAACAGCAGCATGGAAGTATAAGCTCAATAAACCCTTTCCTCCTCAACTTGCATCTTGGTAATGATGTTTGTGCAGGAATAGAAACCCTGACAAAGACACTGTGCTACTCTCTTTATCTTAGATTAGAGACCTTTCCCCCTCTGTCAGATGTGTCAATCGATCACTTTTGCAGGAAAACAGGAAGAGGCAAGGAAACTTAGAGTAAGCAAGCCAGCCTGTGCCCCATTTCCTTTGCATCAAAGAAAAGACATATCTGAATTCAGGTAGCTTCTAACAGTATTAGAAGGGGAGAATACTCCTATTACTAGTTGCATGTAACAGTTATTATAATTTGTTATATCAGAGCAACAAATTGATTGAAAGTGCATGAATTTAAAATGCTCCCGACACTGTTATCACTTGGTAAATTCACTTGGTAAATTAAACTCTCTCTCTCTCTCTCTCTCTCTCTCTCTCTCTCTCTCTCTCTCTTAAGCTACTTTGGACATGAAGGTAATGGGGGGAGGGAGTTTGTGAAGGTGGTACTGGGAGGAAAGGAGGAAGGGATGTATGAATAAAAAAGCAAACAAATAAAACATTATAAACCCAACTAATATGTGCATCTGACTACCGCAGTTTTAAAAAATCTGTCTTCACCTCCCTTATTTACTGAAATTGAGGAATTGACTTGCCATTCTTTCCAAGTGGCCTAACTTCTCTACCAGTTCAGTGGATCTATTAACCTAGATCTCCTTCTCTAAGCCAAATAATATCAGATGTAAAAGCTTGTACAACACAATTTTTATTAGAAATGAGGAAAGCTGGAGGGGACAGGAAAGTAGATAGAAAACGTCCAAGGAAGACTTACTAGCAGTAGTCCCACTTGGTGTGAAAAATAATTGACTACTTCTTACATGCAATTGTCTTCTGGGACATCTTGCCAAATACACTATGCAGGACAGTCCACCTGGATATAGCTAGAGGGCATGGCTGGTTGTTGTTTTCCATTGACCAAAGGTGTGTTTCTCTTCATTGAGTATTAATTTTCTTATACACTGGAGGTAGTATCTACATTGCTGTCAAAGCAATTTACTCTCAGGCTCATGACCAGGGCCAAAAGGGATCTACCAATCAAAAAGCAATAGAAATGTCACTTAACAGGTGGTAAGGTTCTCTGGGTTATTTGGATCTATAAACAATGGAGAGTAGAATTGACTCTTCTTGCCTACATAGTAGATGAAATTATTCTAAATTGGACTTTGTAGCATGGGACTTCTTTGTGAATGAAAATAATAGTAATGTAGCTTCATTCCATAGTTAGATTTTGGGTTCTACCTTCTAGCTACAGAATAAGCATAATTTAGAAGCATCTTTTCCATTTTTCCTGATCTATTCTTTCTTTTCCTTATTTTACACAAGTGTCATAATGCTATGTATATGATATGCCAGTTAAAATCACGTCAAGACAAAAATACCTTAAGATAAAATATCAGGTTAAAAATTTAAGCAAATGAACATTATTGTAAGTGTAGGACATTTTTAACGTAAAACAAGCTATGCCAACAAATGATTCTACTTGCTCTTTGGGTCTTTGCCAGTCCTCACAATCACTGGTTGCAAAGATGCCAGATTCCTTTGTAACAAAACTTTCCACAATGTAAAGAGAACCTATAGAAACCATATCCAGTAGATAGGCATGACCCCAGGTTGAGGAATGGGGCCACACACTCACCTCAAAATTATTAATCCAGAATTCCTCCTGTCAAAAGGAAATGCAGAGACAAAGAGTGGAGCAGAAACTGAAGGAAAGGCCAGCCAGAGACTGCCCCAACTAGGGATCCATCCCATCTGCTGACACCAAACCCAGACACTATTGCTGATGCCAAAAAGTGCTTGCTGACAGGGGCCTGGTATAGCTGTCCCCTGAGAGGTTCAGCCAGTGTCTGACCAATACAGATGCAGATGCAAGCCACCAATCATCATCAGACAGGGTGCAGGAATTCCAATGGAGGAGTTAAGGAAGGACTGAAGGAGCTGAAGTGGTTTGCAACTACTTTACCTGTTTCCTTGTTTTTTTTGTTTTTTGTTTTTCTTTTTTTTTGATATGTTTTAGATTTTTATACTCAGACCATCTGTGCTTCATAATTACCCCCACCCATCTTCCTACTCTTCCATTTGAAACTCTTCTATTGGTAGTTTTTACTTAATAATCTTACTTTCTGGAGAGTGTGATCTGCTATTAAATCAATCAATGCTTACTAAATTCAAATTTCCTGTGTTGATGCCTTACAGAACCACTTAATTATAAATGCTAAGGCTTTATCAATATATTATATAGACTCCAGACACAAGGACTTAGGAACAGCCAGAAGGTAAGAGCCTTCTGGTTTCATTTTGTGGTGGGATACCTCTGCATAGGAACCAGGGCTCCATAGCCAAACAGTGATGGGAGAAAGCGAGCCACCCACATGTGTGGAAAAATCACCAAGGTGGAGGGCTCCACACACAGGGACTGAGGAACAGCTGGGAGGTAGGAGACTTCTGGTTTACATCTGTGGCAGGAGTCCTCTGCCTGGGCCACCAGGGCTCCATAACCAAATAACACTGGGAGAAAGCTAACCTCCCAGGAGTGGGGACAAGCATGACTGATCAGAGGGTCCCAGCTGGAATTCCCAAGTCACAGGGACCAAGGAACAGGGATCTGCTTTCTTTTGGTGGCTGGAGAGCAGATCCTGAGACACAGGGCTCCATACTCAAATAGTGCGAGGAGAGACCTGGTATACCAGGAGTACCAACACATCTTTAACCATAGGCAAGACTACCACTTCTTTTCAAATTCACTGGACCAAGAGGGACCCTAGCAGAGCCATCAGGACACAGGAAACAAGGGTCAGCTGGGGAATAGATCCTTTCTGTTTCTGTCTGCACCCCAGAGCAGACTGTGCACCACAACTCCCCAAATTCCTCTCAGAGAGAACTGGTCTCCAAGGAGTATTGACACTGGGCTTGCAGGAAAGACAAGCCACAGTAAGAGAGAGAAAGACCAGCTAACACCAGAGATAACCAGATGTCGAAAGGCAAGGTCAAGAACAGAAGGAACAGAAACAAAGACTACTTGGCATCATTAGAACCCAGCTCTCCCACCACAGCCAGCCTTGGATACCCCAACACACCAGAAAAGGAAGAGTCAGATGTAAAAACACATGTCAAGAGGATGATAGAAGATTTTAAGAAGAAAATAAATAACTCCCTTAAAGAAATACAAGAGAACACAGGCAAACAACTCGAAACACTGAAAGAGGACACACAAAAATCCCTTAAAGAATTACAGGAAAACACAATCAAACAGGCAGAATTACAGGAAAACACAATCAAACAAATGAACAACAACATTCAGGAATTAAAAACAGAAATAGAAAATAAAAAAATCACAAAAGGAAACAACCCTGGAGTTAGAGAACATAGGAAAGAAATCAGGAGTCATAGATGCAAGCACACCAACAGAATACAAGAGATGGAAGAGAGAATCTCAGGTGTGAAAGATACCATTGAAAACATGGACATAGCAGTAAAAGAAAACACAAAATCCAAAAATCTCCTAACCCAAAACATCCAAGGATACAATGAGAAGACAGAATCTGAAGGGAATAGGTATAGAAGAGAGTGAAGATTCCCAACATAAAGGACCAGTAAATATCGTTAACAAAATTATAGAAGAAAACTTCCCTAATCTAAAGAAAGAGATGAACATAAATATACAAGAAGCCTACAGAACGCCAAATAGATTGGACCAGAATAGAAATTCTTTCTGTCACATTATAGTCAAAACACCAAATATACAAAATAAGGAAAGAATATTACAAGCAGTAAGGGGAAAAGGGCAAGTAACATATAAAGGCAGACCTATCAAAATTACACTAGACTTCTCATCAAAGTCTATGAAAGCTAGAAGATCCTGGGCAGATCTCGTACAAACTATAAGAGAACACAAATGCCAGCCCAGGCTGCTATACCCAGCAAAACTCTCATTAATCATAGATGGTGAAACCAAAATATTCTATGACAAATCCAAATTTGCACAGTATGTTTCCACAAACCCAGCCCTACAAAGAATAATAGATGGAAAACACCAACTCAAGGAGGGAAACTGCACCCAAGAAAAAGCAAGAAAGTAATCATTCAGCAAACTCAAAAGAAGATAACCACACAAACATATAAACAACATCAAAAATAACAGGAAACAACAATAACTATTCATTAATATCTCTTAACATCAACGGTCTTAATTTCCCAATAAAAAGACATAGAATGACAGACTGGATCCATAAACACAACTCAGCATTTTGCTGCATCCAGGAAATGCACCTCTGTGTGAAAGATAAACACTACCTCAGAGTAAAGGGCTGGAAGACAATTTTCCAGGCAAATGGCCCCAAGAAACAGGCTGGAGAAGCCATTCTAATATCAGATAAAATTGACTTTCAACCAAAAGTCACCAAAAAAGATAAGGAAGGACACTTTATACTCATCAAAGGAAAAATCTACCAAGAAGAACTCTCAATTCTGAAATCTATGCCCCAAACGCAAGAGCTCCTACATTCATAAAAGAACTTTACTAAAGCTCAAAGCACACATTGCACCTCACACAAGAATAGTGGGAGACTTCAACACCCCATTATCAACAATGGACAGATCTTGGAAACATGAAATAAACAGAGACACAGTGAAGCTAACAGATGTTATGAACCAAATGGGTTTAACAGGTATCTATAGAACATTTCATCCAGCATCAAAAGAATATACCTTCTTCTCAGCACCTCATGATAGGTACCTTCTCCAAAACTGATCATATAATTGGTCACAAAGCAAGCCTTAACACATATAAGAAGATTAAAATAATCCCATGCCTCCTATCAGATTACTATGGAATAAGGCTGGTCTTCAATGGTAACAACAACAACAGAAAGCCCACAGACACATGGAGCTGAACAATGCTCTACTCAATGATAACTTAGTCAAGGAAGAAATAAAGAAAGAAATTAAAAACTTCCTAGAATTGAATGAAAATGAGAGTATAATATACCCAAACGTATGGGACACAATGAAAGCAGTGTTAAGAGGAAAACTCATAGCTCTGAATGCCTCCCAAAAGAAACTAGAGAGAGCATATACTAGCAGCTTAACAGCACACCTGAAAGTTCTAGAAAGAAAAGAAGTTAATACACCCAAGAGGAGTAGAAGGCAGGAAATAATCAAATTAAGGGGTGAAATCAACCAAGTGGAAACTAAAAGAACTATACAAAGTATCAACAAAACCAGGAGCTGGTTCTTTGAGGAAATCAACAAGATAGATAAACCCTTAGCCAGAATAACCAGAGGGCACAGAGACAATATCTAAATTAACAAAATTAGAAATGAAAAGGGAGATATAACAACAGATTCTGAGGAAATCAAAAAATCATCAGATCCTACTACAAAAGCCTATACTCAACAAAATTGGAAAATCTGGAGGAAATGGACAAGTCTTTAGACAGATACCAATTACACACCTAAAATCAGGATCAGAAAAACCATCTAAACAGTCTCATAACCCCTAAAGAAATAGAAGCAGTCATTAAAAGTCTCCCAACCAAAAAAGACCAGGACCAGATGGGTTCAGTGCAGAATTCTATCAGACCTTCAAAGAAGACTTAATACCAATATTCTGAAATCTATTCCACAAAATAGAAACAGAAGGAACACTACCCAATTCATTCTATGAGGCCACAGTTACACTGATACCAACACCCCACAAAGACCCAACAATAAAAGCAAACGTGAGACCAATTTCCCTTATGAATATCAATGCAAAAATACTCAATAAAATTCTTGCAAACCGAATCCAAGAACACATCAAGACAATCATTCACCATGATCAAGTAGGCTTCATCCCATGGATGCAGGCATGGTTCAATACTTAGAAATCCATCAATGTAATCTACTACATAAACACACTCAAAGAAAAAAACCACATGGTCATTACATTAGATGTTGAAAAAGCATTTGACAAAGTTCAACATCCCTTCATGATAAAAGTCTTGTAAAGATCAGGAATTCAAGGAGCATACCTAAACATATTAAAAGCAATATACAGTAAACCAGTGGTCAAAATCAAACTAAATGGAGAGAAACTCGAAGCAATCCCACTAAAATCAGGGACTAGGCAAGGTTGCCCTCTCTCTCCCTATCTATTCAATATAGTACTTGAAGTTCTAGCTAAAGAAGTCAGACAACAAAAGGAGGTCAAAGGGATACAAATTGAAAAGGAAGAAATCAAAATATCACTATCTGCAGATGATATGATGGTATACTCAAGTGACTGGAAAAACTCCACCAAAGATCTGCTACAGCTGATAAACACTTTCAGCAAAGTGGCCAGATACAAAATTATCTCAAGCAAATCAGTAGGCTTCCTATACTCGAAGGATAAACAGGCTGAGAAAGAAATTAGGGAAATAACACCCTTCACAAATGTCACAAACAATGTAAAATATCTTGGTGTGACTCTAACCAAACAATGAAAGATCTGTATGACAAGAACTTCAAGTCTCTGAAGAAAAAAACGGAAGAAGACCTCAGAAGATGGAAATCTCTCCCATGCTCATGGATTGGCAAGATAAATATAGTAAAAATGGCCATCCTGCCAAAAGCAATCTACAGATTCAATGCAATCCCCATCAAAATCCCAACTCAATTCTTCATAGACCTAGAAAGAGAAATTCTCAAATTCATATGGAATAACAAAAAAACACAGGATAGCAAAAACTATTCTCAACAATAAAAGGACTTCTGGGAGAATCAGCATCCCTGACTTCAAGCTATACTACAGAGCAGTAGTGATAAAACCTGCATGATATTGGTACCGTGCCAGGCAGGTAGATCAATGGAATAGAATTGAAGACCCAGAAACAAACCCACACACTTATGGTCACTTGATCTTTGACAAAGGAGCTAAAACCATCCAGTGGAAAAAAGACAGCATCTTCAACAAATGGTGCTGGTTGAGCTGGCGGTCTACATGTAGAAGATGACAAATTGATCCATTCCTATCTCCCTGTGCCAAGCTCAAGTCCAAGTGGATCAAGGACCTCCACATAAAACCCAGATACACTGAATCTAATAGAAGAGAAAGTGGGGGGAAAATCTCGAATACATGGGCACAGGGGCAAAGTTCCTGAACAAAACACCAATGGCTTGTGTTCTAAGATCAAGAATCAACAGATGAGACCTCATAAAATTACAAAACTTCTGTAAGGCAAAGGACACTGTAAATAGGACAAAGCGGCAACCTACAGATTGGGAGAAGATCTTTACCAATCCTACATCTCATAGAGGGCTAATATCCAATGTATACAAAGAACTCAAGAAGTTTGCCTCCAGAGATCAAAATAACCCTATCAAAAAATGGGGAAGAGAGCTAAACAGAGAATTCTCAACTGACGAAACTTGAATGGCTGAGAAGCACCTAACGAAATGTTCAACATCCTTAGTCATCAGGGAAATGAAAATAAAAACAACCCTGAGATTCCACCTCACAGCAGTCAGAAGGGCTAAGATCAAAAACTCAGGTGACAGCAGATGTTGGTTAGGATGTGGAGAAAGAGGAACATTCCTCCAATGATGGTGGGAATGCAAGCTGATACAACCTCTCTGGAAATCAGTTTGGTGGACCCTCAGAAAAATGAACATAATACTACCTGAGGACCCAGCTATTCCACTCCTGGGCATATACCCAGAAGATGCTCCAATATGTAACAAAGACACATGTTCCACTATGTTCATAGCAGCCATACTTATAATAGGCAAAAACTGGAAACAACCCAGTTGTCCCTCAACAGAAGAATAGATACAGAAAATGTGGTACATTTACACAATGGAATACTACTCAGCTCTTAAAAACAATCACTTCATGAAATTCACAGACAAATGGATGGAACTTGAAAATATCAACCTGAGCGAGGTAACGCAGTCATAAAAGATTGAACATGGTATGTACTCACTGTTAAGTGGTTATTAGCCCAAAAGTTAGAAATACCCAAGAGTCACTTCACAGCAACAGTAGGGCTGAATGTGAGGTCCCAGATGGAGGACTTGGAGAAGGGACTGAAGGAGCTCAGGGAGCTTGCATCCCCAGGGAGGCAGCAACAGTGGCAACTGTCCTCACACCCAGATACTCCTGGAGACTGATCCACCAACCAAAGAATACACATGGAGGGTCCCATGGTGCTGGCCACATATGCAGCAGAGGAGGGTCTTGTTAGCCATCAGAGGCAGGAGAGGCCCTTTGGCCTGAGGGTGTTAGATCCCCCAGTAGAGGAGAATGCCAAGGAGGGAAGACGAGAGTGGGTGGGTGGGTGGGTGGAAAAATACCCCCATAGTGGCAGGGGTGGGGGAGGAAATGGGGAGGTTCCAAAGGGTGATCTGGAAAGGGGGAAACATTTGAAATGTAAATAAAATGTGAAAAATAAAAAATATATATTTATTATATCCTTTTATCAATGTTTCTATATTTTTACCTATTTTACTTACCCTATCAATCACAGTTGTATTGAAGCTCTTGTTTGGAGTCTCACAGTGTTATGTTTATTCTTAAACTAACTCATTCTTGATTAGTTTGATTCAGCCTACAAAAACCACAGTGGAGACACTCAACAGGACCTGAAGACTCTCTGGCCACCAGAACTCCAGACTATGGGCCAAAGTCTTTCACAACTTCACATTTTTTGAATGTTATGTTGTAGGGATTTTCTATTTTAATGTTTCTTTTCAGATAGATGAGACTTTATTTTCATACTTGAAAGCAATTATCAATGAAGCAGATTGCTCATATATATAGCACATGAATTTCATTTGTGGAGTATGCTCTTATCAAATTCCTCAATCCATCATGCAACAAGATAGTAATTCCAAGTTGCTCAGCACATTGAAGTTCTAATCCACACCTCAGCGTTACCAAGAACCTAAGTCAGAACCACAAACAGTGTTGTTGGCTCTCGCTCCAGGAGTTATGGCATCTTTAAAATGGGTACAGACCAGAGGGAAGGACTGATGCAATTGTTGGAGACCTCTCTTGTACATGTTCATCTTCTTCACTCTACTCCAGAGTCCCACTTCCTCACTGGTTCTAAATTACACCTGATGATGATTTTGCTCAGGAAACTTACAGCTTGCCCTTTGACATCTCTTTTTGACTGTTACATGAATAACATACCTCTTGGGAGAAAGCCTACTCCAATGTGAGACATATCTCATATTTTCTTTTCTACAAGGACATAGCACTGTTCCATACATTTCCCATAACTGAACATTGATCTGTAAATTTCCTTCAGTTTTAAAATTACCTACAGTGAATACAAAAGAATGATTCTAAGTATTGTGGATCATTGTTCTGCAACGGACATCAACATGCTGTACACAGTACTGTGTTTGATAAAGACATTTTTATGCAACCTAGTAATGTACTGTACATATGTCCCCCCATAGTCTTCGAAAATCTCCTTTCATTTATCTGTCCCAAGCTGTTAGTCAGTCTCACTTTCTCTTCTAATTTCATTTCAAATATAACATCATGCATAAACATTATTTTTGTATGTATATTGTTTATACTATATATCATACATTTAAAATATTCTATATTATATATAGAATGAGTACATTTTATACATGTGTATATAATATCTATGCATATTTATATATGTATTTGGATATATATATATATGATCCATAGCCAAAAATAACAGAAAATGTGATATTTCCAAATCTAATTCATTTTTTAATTTTTGATACTTTATTTACATTTCAAATGGTTTACCCTTTCTCAGTCTACCCTTTGAAAACCCCTTATCCCATCCCCCCTCCCCTTGCTTCTATGAGGGTATTCCCCCACCCACCCACTCCCAACTTCCATCCCTGGCATTCCCCTATACTGGGGGATCTAACACCCTCAGACCCAAGGGCCACTTCTCCCACTGATGGCCAATAACGCCCTCCTCTGCCAGAGATGTGGCCAGCACCATGGGTCCCTCCATGTGTACTCTTCTGTTGGTGGTCCAGTCTCCCAGAGAAACAGGGGGTCTGGTCAGTTGATATGGTTGCTCCCACCATGGGGCTGCAAACTCTCTCAGCTCCTTCAGTCCCTTCTACAACTCCTCCATCTGGGACCCCACGCTCAGTCCAACAGTTGCTGTGAATTGAATACTGGCTCTTCCGAACTACTGGACTAATATCCACTTATCTGTGAGTACATACCATGGTTGTTCTTTTGTGACTGAGTTACCTCACTCAGGATGATATTTTCAAATTCCAACCATTTGCCTGCGAATTTCATGAAGTCATTGTTTTTAATGGCTGGGTAGTAGTCCATTGTGTAAATGAACCACATTTTCTGTATCCATTCCTCGGCTGAGGGACATCTGGGTTGTTTCCAACTTCTGGCTATTATAAATATGGCTGCTATGAACATAGTGGAGCATGTGTCCTTATTACATGATGGAGCGTCTTCTGGGTATATGCCCAAGAGTGCTATAGCTGGGTCCTCAGGTAGTACTATGTCCAGTTTTCTGAGGGTCCACCAAACTGATTTCCAGAGTGGTTGTACTAGCTTGAATTCCTACCTGCAATGGAGGAGTGTTCCACTTTCTCCATATCCTCGGTAACATCTGCTGTCACCTGAGTTTTTGATCTTAGCCATTCTGATTGCTGTGAGGTGGAATCTCAAGGTTGTTTTGACTTGCATTTTCCTGATGACTAAGGATGTTGAACATTTCTTTAGGTACTTCTCGGCCCTTCGAGTTTCCTCAGTTGAGAATTCTCTGTTTAGTTCTGTTCTCCATTTTTGGATAGGGTTATTTGGATCTTTGGAGTCTAACTTCTTAAGTTCTTTGTATATATTGGATAGTAACCCTATATCAGACTTAGGATTGGTAAAGATGTTGTCCTAATCTGTTGCTTGATGTTTTGTCCTATTGACAGTGTTCTTTGCCTTACAGAAGCTTTACAATTTTATGAGGTCCCATTTGTCAATTCTTGATCTTAGAACACAAGCCACTGGTGTTCTGTTCAGGAACTTTTCCCTGTGACCATGTGTTCTAGACTTTTCCCCATGTTCTCTTCTATTAGATTCAGTGTATCTGGCTTTATATGGAGGTTCTTGATCCATTTGTATTTGAGCTTTGGACAGGGAGACAGGAATAGATCAATTCGCAATCTTCTACATGTAGACCTCCAGTTGAACCACCACCATTTGTTGAAAATGCTGTCTTTTGTCCACTGGATGGTTTTAGCACCTTTGTCAAAGATCAAGTGACCATAGGTGTGTGGGTTCATTTCTGGGTCTTCAATTCTATTCCATTGATCTACCTGCCTGTCACTGTAACAGTACCATGCAGTTTTTATCACTACTGCTCTATAGTACAGCTTGAGGTCAGGGATGCTGATTCCCCCAGAAGTTCTTTTATTGTTGAGAATAGTTTTTACTATCCTGGTTTTTTTGTTGTTCCAAATGAATTTGAGAATTTCTCTTTCTAGGTCTATGAATAATTGAGTTGGAATTTTGATGAGGATTGCATTGAATCTGTAGATTGCTTTTGGCAGGATGGCAGTTTTTACTATATTCCTGCCAATCCATGAGCATGAGAGAGATTTCCATCTTTTCAGGTCTTCAGTTTCTTTCTTCAGAGACTTGAAGTTCTTGTCACACAGATCTTTCACTTGTTTGGTTAGAGTCACACCAAGATACTTTATACTGTTTATGACAATTGTGAAGGGTGTCATTTCCCTAATTTCTTTCTTAACCTGTTTATCCTTCGAGTATAGTAAGACTACTTATTTGTTTGAGTTAATTTTATATCTGGTCACTTTGCTGAAGTTGTTTATCAGCCGTAGCAGTTCTCTGATGGAGTTTTTCAGGTCACTTAAGTATACGATCATATCATCTGCAAATAGTGATATTTTGATTTCTTCCTTTCCAATTTGTATCCCTTTGACCTCCTTTTGTTGTCTAATTGCTCTAGCTAGAACTTCAAGTACTATATTGAATGGATAGGGAAAGAGAGAGAAGCCTTGTCTAATCCTGATTTTCGTAGGATTTCTTCTAGTTTCTCTCCATTTAGTTTGATGTTGTCCACTGGTTGGCTGTATATTGGTTTCACTGTGTTTAGGTATGCTCCTTGAATTCTTGATCTTTGCAAGACTTTTATCATGAAGGGATGTTGAATTTTGTCAAATGCTTTTTCAACATCTAATGAAATGACCATGTGTTTTTTTTTCTTTGAGTTTATTTATGTAGTAGATTGCATTGATGGATTTCTGGGTATTGAAGAGTCCCTGGGATGAAGTCTACGTGATCGTGATGAATCACCATTTTGATTTGTTCTTGGATTTGGTTTGAGAGAATTATTGAGTATTATTGAGTATTTTTGCATCGATATTCATAAGGGAAATTGGTCTGA
Organism: Rhynchomys soricoides; assembly: GCA_019843965.1. Lineage (NCBI taxonomy): Eukaryota > Metazoa > Chordata > Mammalia > Rodentia > Muridae > Rhynchomys > Rhynchomys soricoides. Next base: position 4,174,577 of record JADRCH010000064.1, on the reverse strand, counting down.
AGTTTTTTTTTTTCTTTGTTGGGTCTTTGTGAGGTTTTGGTTTCAGTGTAACTTTGGCCTCATAGAATAAATTGGGTAGTATTTTTTTCTGTTTCTATTTTGTGGAATAGTTTCAAGAGTATTGATATTAGGTCTTCTCTGAAGGTCTGATAGAATTCTGCACTAAACCTATCTTTTCCTGGGCTTTTTGCTTGGGACACTTTTAAGGACTGCTTTTATTTCTTTAGGGATTATGGGAATGTTTAGATGGTTTATCTTATCCTGAGTTAACTTTGCTGTTTGGTATCTGTCTAGAAAATTGTCCATTTCCTCCAGATTTTCCAATTTTGTTGAGTATAGGCTTTTGTAATAGGATCGATGATTTTTTGAATTTCCTCAGAATTTGTTGTTATATCTCCCGTTTCATTTCTGATTTTGTTAATTTGGATACTGTCTCTGTGCCCTCTGGTTAATCTGGCTAAGGGTTTTTCTGTCTTGTTGATTTCTCAAAGAACCAGCTCCTGGTTTTATTGATTCTTTGTATAGTTATTTTGGTTTCTACTTGATTGATCTCAGCCCTGAGTTTGATTATTTCCTGCCTTATACTCCTTTTGGGTGTATTAGCTTCTTTTTTTTTCTAGAACTTTCAGGTGTGCTGTTAAGCTGCTAGTGTATGCTCCCTCCAGTTTCTTTTTGGAGGCACTCAGAGCTATTAGTTTTCCTGTTATCACTGCTTTCATTGTGTCCCATAAGTTTGGGTATGTTGTACTTTCATTTTCATTAAATTCTAGGAAGTCTTTAATTTCTTTCTTTATTTCTTCCATGTCCAAGTCATCATTGGGTAGAGCATTGTTCAGCTTCCATGTGTATGTGGGCTTTCTGTTGTTGTTAATGCCATTGAAGACCAACCTTAACCTATAGTGATCTTATAGGAGGTATCGGATTATTTCAATCTTCTTATATCTGCTGAGGTTTGTTTTGTGACCAATTATATGGTCAATTTTGGTGAAGGTACCATGAGGTGTTGAGAAGAAGGTATATTATTTTGATATAGGATGAAATGTTCTGTAGATATCTGTTAAATCCATTTGGTTCATAAAATCTGTTAGTTTCTCTGTGTTTCTGTTTAGTTTGTGTTTCCAAGATCTGTCCGTTGATGGTAGTGGGATGTTGAAGTCTCTTACTATTATTGTGTTAAGTGCAATGTGTACTTTGAGCTTTAGTACAGTTTCTTTTATGAATGTGGATGCCCTTGCATTTGGAGCATAGATGTTCAGAATTGATAGTTCTTCTTGGCATATTTTTCCTTTGCTGTATATGAAGTGTCTTTCCTTATCTTTTTTGATTACTTTTGATTGAAAGTTGATTTTATCCGACATTTGAATGGCTTCTCCTGCTTGTTTCTTGGGACGATTTGCCTGGAAAATTATTTTCTAGCCCTTTACTCTGAGGTAGTGTTTGTCTTAAATACTGACAACTGTTTACTGTATGCAGCAGAATGCTGGGTCCTGTTTATATATCCAGTCTGTTAGTCTATGTCTTTTTATTGGGGAGTTGAGTCCATTGATGTTTAGAGATATTAAGGAATAGTGATTGTTGCTTCCTGTTATTTTCGATGTTGGTTTTGTTTGTGTGGCTATCTTCTTTTGGGTTTGTTGAAAGATTACTTTCTTGCTTTTTCTAGAGTGTCGTTTTCTTCCTTGTGTTGGGGCTTTCCATCTATTGTCCTTTGTAAGGCTAGTTTTGTGGAAAGATACTGTGTAAATTTGTTTTTTTCATGTAATATCTTTTTTCACCATCTATGGTAATTGAGAGTTTTGCTGGTTATAGCAGCCTGGGCTAGCACTTGTGTTCTCTTAGGATCTGTATGATATCTGTTCAGGATCTTCTAGCTTTCATAGTCTCTGGTGAGAAGTCTGGTGTAATTTTGATAGGTTAGACTTTATATGTTACTTGACCTTTTTCCCTTACTGCTTTTAATATTCTTTACTTGTTTTGTGCATTTTGTGTTTTGACTATTATATGACAGGAGGAATTTCTTTTCTGGTCCAATCTATTTAAAGTTCTGTTGGCTTCTTATCTCCTGTAAATAGGCTTCTTATTACTGTAAATAGGACAAAATGGTAACCTACAGATTGGGAAAAGATCTTTACCAATCCTATATCTGATAAATCTAATATCAGAGGTGACCATTAACAGGTACATTGGTCAATTTCAGAAACACAAACAGAAGAAAATCACAAAGGCTAAACATGTCCCCACATCTAAAGCAGTGTCTAGACAAAGAAGAGGGCTTCACAGACTGACCTGGCGTTCAAAACTAAACTTTCTAAAGAGAGCAGACTCCTAAAGTCATGAGAGTGACATCCTCTATTACTCCAGATTTTACATTTCACACCCTCTTTTTATTCCTGTTTCTGTTATTTTCATTTCTAACTTGAAATCATCAGAAGCTATATCTCAGACAGGAAACTTAAAAGATGCTGAAATGTATTTCTCTGCTTGACAAAGATCAGGGTTTTTGACCTATGCCAATTCTGATCTGTTCTGTGCCAATGCCTTCATTAACAATCGCCGGGAGTCAAAATAATGTCCAACCTGATTTAAGATCCATTTCTACTGAAAATCTTGACTACTGTGTCTCCCAATGTAACTCAGAAGATATTTTCTTCTCTTTTATAAAAATAAATGTAATTGATGTTTCCTATTCATTTTTTAAATGTAAGCTAACTTTTTTATTATGCACTCTTTTTCTCTACTTGAAGCTTCAGTAGAACTCAGATGGGAGATTGCAATTAAAACATAGTGAAACTTAATCATACAATTAGCAGAAATAATGTGAAATTTTAATTACATAGTATGTTGTAGATTTTTCCAAAATAGAAATGCTCAGTTTTCCAGCTTAATATTACATGGTTATTAGGGGAAAAGAGAAAACTTATTTAAAAGATAAGTCCCTGAACAATCTTATTCTATAGAGAAAAAATAAAGAGATACATATTTTACTGACAATCTTGTTCACATATTTAAATAAAGTCAAAATGTAGATATAAATACTCTAGTATTTTATGCTATGTCACATCACATGTACACACGTGCTGATTACATATAGATAATTACACATTTCTTTACATTAAAAAGTCTACAATTGGGTGAGATTGCTCGTTGATTAATGATATGTATTTTCTAGCAAAGGACCCGGGTTCAATTCCAAGAAATCACTTTAGGTGACAACTACTTGTAACTCTAGTTGCAGGGAATGCAACATTGTCTAACTTTTATGGGCTCCTGCATAAATGAGATGTACATAAACTCATGCAGACACACATGTGCTTAAGCAAAATTACATTTTCTGAGTTGATTTGTTTTGTTTTATTACTGTTTTATTTTCTCTTATACAATACATCTGGACTGCAGCCTCCCCTCTACTCCTCCCAGTAAACCCCCTCACCTCTTCCACATTTACACAATGAAGTATTACTCAGGTCTTAGGGAAAAAAGATGTCATGAAATTTGCAGGCAAATGGATGAAACAAACAAACAAACAAACAAAAAGAAATCATCCCAAGCAAGGCAACCCAGACCAAGAAAGACAAACATGCTATGTACTCACTTATAAATGGGTACTAGCTATTTAATAAAGGATAATCACACTAAAATTCTTTACATTTTCTGAGTTTTAATTCTTTTAATGCATAATATATCTAGTCAAATATATTTATTCTACTACCAACTGGCAGACTTTTATGTCAATTCTACTTAAAAGAAATAGCACTGCTACAGTTGATATGTACAATCTCTTGTCCATGCTGGGGCGGGCACACTGAGTTGTTTTTCTTCCCTGAACCCTACAAGTACTTCCTGTCTGGGGAATTTGCCTTCAGTTCTCTACTGTCCTCAATGGAGACATTGGAAATGGCATGCATCCTGTTCAGAATACATCTTCCCATTTTCAATTATTCTTCAAGAGCCAGTACAAAGTGGGAGCAGACCTTGTACTCAAAGACATTTAATAAGAGTCTGATGATATATAGACATAAGCCAAACATATTCATTTGTTAGATTAGCCAACACTATGAGTACTGAACCTAGGGTGTGTGCCTGTGAAGTAAGCACAAGACTACAGAGCTAGATCTTTAGCTATAAATAATCAATCATAGTGCTAAAATACTGTGTGGAAAAGAGGAATGGTGTACACTGTCAGCAAGAACTGTAATTGCTTTAATCTTCCACAGAAAACACATCCATGGGGAATGTTTGAAAGATCTACTTGTTAATACTCGTAGAATTTCTTTTCAACATATAATAAGGAAATAATCATGAAGATACAAAAAACTTGAAAGTATAAGAAAATTTACCTCAAGGATATTAAAAAGAAGAAAATTGGTAACAAAAATGCCAAAATGTAAGAAAATATTTATTCTTGTTTAAATAACAATATGCAATATAATTTTATATAAAAATCTTCCTTTAATTAAGTGAAAATTTACTCTATTAATGTAACCCAACGTATAATAAATAGATTTGAGGTTGAAAATATTTCAAATAAAAAAAGGCCTTTTTTTGGTAAAAATGTTAAGCATGGTTTTAAAACATGGAACTAGGGCTGGAAAGATGGTTCAGTGGTTAAGAACACTGACTGCTCTTCCAGATCCCAGTAACTACATGTTGGCTCACAACTATGTCCAATGGGATCTTATGCCCTTTTCTGGTATGTCTGAAGACAGCAACAGTGTACTCACATATATAAAATAAATAAATTTTTAAAAAGAAAAAAAAAAAGAGCGTTGTGCAAGAGAGAGCAAAATGTGGAAGTAAGTTTGTTTCTATGGGGGTGGGGGGTGGATAACTGTAATGCAACATCACATGGCTAATGGACTTTTTAATGTTTTCTCCCAGCCCTTTCATAACCCACCTTTGTATTTTGTCTGGACAGACCCAAAGCTCTTTAAGATAAAAGCTCTCTAGAATGAACAAACAATTAATTTCAACTGCTAGCATCCTTGTAAGTTTCTTAGGATGTATATCAGAAAGCAAAAGATGTTGTTAAGTTAATGGTTGAGGAGGAAGAATTTGGTGGCCATCTGATTGCCAAACTGAGATCAAAAGATTGTAACATACAGAACGTAAGTTAGGCTTTGCCTTATATTGCTATATTAAGGATAAGAACGAAACAAAATGTGATTAAAGTGATTATTTTACTGTTAATGTAAACTGCTTTCCATTTTCAGTACCTTATCAAAGAAGATTTAGAAGGACAAATTTAAGCTATACAGACATGTGTCACTGAATGACAGGTGTGTCTAAGAAGTACACATTAGACAATTCTGTCATTGTGTGAGCATCACTGAGTGTATCCACCATAGACTAAGATGCAATGACCTCATTAGGACAGATAACCTTATGGGACAGCCACCTATATGGACATCACTACATGGTACGTAGCTATACTTAACACATATGTATATGTCCATTGTATATGGTCAAAGTGTCCTCTAAATCATGACTAAATTGTGTACTGGGTATTGATGACAAAACAACAGAACTCAAAATAAAACATCAGAATTGTACTAAAGACAGACAAGCTCAGGAAATGAAGTGAAAATAACTACTCGACTTTGTCAAGACTGTCTATGTTCAGATCATGTTAGTGTCAAGATGTTCATACGGAAATGTAACTGGAAAATATGAATATCCTAAAACAATGCATGTGTGCATATTTGAATGGAACTCCTCTTACGTGGGACACACTAAAACACATTGTGCTGGGATAACATTGATTTGATATGCTGATGTGGACACGTACATACTTAGCTTTTTAAATGTTTATCTATTTGTTCATTTGTTTATTGTAGTGTGTGTGTGTGTGTGTGTGGAGGCATGTGCACATGTATGTGGATATGTTTCCAAAGTACATGTGGAAATCAAAGGATGACTTGTACAGTTGGTTCCCTCTTTCTCCCATGTAGGTCCAGAGACTGAACTTAGATTATCAGACTTGTCAGCAAGCTCCTTTACCCATTGAGCTATCTCACCAGCCTTTTCTATTAGTGTCCTAAGACATAGAAGGACATTTCCCTCATTTTTATAACTGTAGTAAAGTGAATTTTGCTGCATAGCTAAAAACAAAATTCAAGACTTCATCCTAGGTGATGCACTTCAAAATGTTTTCTCTATCATAATTTTTAATTTGTATCTTTAATTATTCCATAGCTCTGACCTTTCAGTGTGAATAAGGTCTTTGTACAGGAGAATGAGAGCAAACCAGATATGGATCACAGAGGTCACTCTACTGGGTTTCCAAGCTGATCTAGCTGTGGAGTGTTTCCTTTTTGTACTTTTCTCTCTGTTTTATTCCTTTACTCTTCTTGGAAATGGAGTCATCCTTGGAATAATATGCCTGGACCACAGACTACACATACCTATGTACTTCTTCCTCTCACATCTGGCCATTGTTGACATGTCTTATGCTTCCAACGATGTCCCCAAGATGCTGGCAAACCTTGTGACTCAAAGAAGAACCATCTCCTTCATTCCATGCATAATGCAAACATTCGTGTATCTGGCTTTTGCTCACATAGAGTGTCTGATTTTAGTGGTGATGTCCTATGATAGATTTGTGGCCATCTGTCACCCTCTACACTACACTGTCATCATGAACTGGAGAGTGTGTACCATCCTGGCTGCTGTTTCCTGGATATTTAGCTTTCTCTTGGCTCTGGTCCATTTAGTTCTCATCCAGAGGCTGCCCTTCTGTGGGCCTAATGAAATCAACCATTTCTTCTGTGAAATCCTGTCTGTCCTCGAGCTGGCTTGTGCTGACACAACACTCAATCAAGTCGTCATCTTTGCAGCTTGTGTATTCATCTTAGTGGGACCATTGTACTTGGTGCTGGTCTCCTACACACGCATCCTGGTGCCATCCTGAGAATCCAGTCAGGGGAAGGTCGCAGAAAAGCTTTCTCCACCTGTTCCTCCCACCTCTGTGTGGTAGGGCTCTTCTTTGGCAGTGCCATTGTCATGTACATGGCCCCAAAATCCCAGCACCCTGAGGAGCAGCAGAAAATCCTTTCCCTGTTTTACAGCCTTTTCAACCCTATGCTGAACCCCCTGATCTACAGCCTGAAGAACGCTGAAGTCAAGGGCTCCCTCAGGAGGTCACTATGGAAGGAGAGACCAATGTGAGAGACATCAAAGAATGACTAGGATGGATAATTTTTCTTCTTGTCAAATATAGTAGTCGACATTCCTTTGCCTTTTCTATTATAAATACTCCCTTAAAACAGAATATTATAGACTATATAGAGATCTAAGACTCTGGCTTGTGAAGTCTGGGATAACAGCCCTCTTAGACTTAGGAGCCAGAAATCGTGGGATTCATATGATAGGTCTTAAATACTCAGGGATTAACAATAGGTCTTAAATACTCAGGATTAACACCGTGACATTGGGAGAGTTTCCCCATTCTTACCCACAATTCTTTTTGCACTATTTACTCATTCATTTTTACATCCCAATCTCAGCCTCTCCTTACAGCCCCCCTCTCAGACAACCTCTTTCCCACTCCTCTCTCCTTCTCTGAGAAGGGGGAGGTGACCCCACCCTGGCACATCAAGTCACTGCAGGACTAGGCACACCCTTTCTTACTGAGGCCAGACAAGGCAGCCCAGTTAGGAGAACAGGATCCACAAGCAGTCAACAGATTCAGAAACAGCCCCTACTCCAGTTGCTGGGGTAACCACATGAAAACCAACCTGCACTTCTGCTATATATGTGTGGGGCACCTAGTTCCATCCCATCTTTGCTCTTTGGTTGTTGGTTCAGTCTCTGGGAGCTTCCTAGGTTAGTTGACTCTTTCTAGTCTTCTTGTGGCTTCCCTGCCCTCTTTTGATCTTTTACCCTTCTCCCAACTCTTCTACAACACTCCTGAGCTCTGCCTAAGGTCTGGCTGTGGGTCTCTGCATCTGTTTCCATAGGCTGCTACCTACCTACAATTCTTATCAGAGTGGAGCCAGTTGATTAGTAACCAAAGTATCTAGGAGACCAAAGGAAGTGTGAACAGTACATGAAGTGAACTCCTTTTTAGAAAGAAGTAAAATTATAAAGATAGCACATTTACGTAAAAATTGCAAAGCAGCTGAACAGCCACTCATGGGGGAAAAAAAGACCTAGATGTACCTGATAAACTTGCAAAATTCTATTCCTTACCATAAGTCAACAAGAAATTAGAAGTTAAAGGCTACCATGGAATATCACTGAAATAACTAAAATGATAAGAAATAATCACTCTAATTTGGAGACATCTAATAATTATTGGTAAACAGTCAAGACTGGCAAAGTTTTAATGAAGCTTATTCAAGTCAGATTGGGCTAATAAATGCATGCCATTCATTCCCTAGATGAATTATTAGTGAGTTTTTCTTTGAAAAGAAGGAAATAAGAAATTCAAGGTCAGTTTTTCTGTCAGAATGACTCAATTCTGACAAAAGTAGCTATGACACTTGGTTATACTTCAGTGAACTTTCTTTACAAAAACAAGTCACTGGTCAAATAGTGCCCAGGTACTTGCAGAATCTTGTAGTATATAGAACAGCTGTCAGTTTTGTGGGATTCACTGTTAGGGGCCCTCACTATGGGTTGGGGAAATAGCTTGTTAAGAGCAATTTAAAGCAAGACTGTGGAATCAATCTTGGGTGAGGTCTTTCATCCTTTAACACTGTCTAAAATACAGTATCACTATCATGTAGTAGCCAATGGACTTTGATTTACCTTTGATTTCTTTGATATAGTTTGAAACTCATAGGAAGAGCTTCATGTTGTCAGCTAGAGCTCAAAAATTTAAAATTCATAACAGTTATTTCATGTTGTAGTGACCAAAATATCTAACTGAAACAATTTAAGGGAGGAAAGGTATGTATGTATGTACGTATGTATGTATGCATGTATAGATATGTGTGCATATGTGCAATCCCACAGCATATGTGTGGAGGTCAGAGGACAACTTTCAGGAGTACGTTCTCTCCTTTTACCATGTGGGTTCTAGGAATCATATTCAGGCCTTCAGTCTTGGCAACAACCTACCTTTATCTAGTAACCTGTGTTATTTTGGCTTATAGTTTCAGAGGGTCTCAGTCCATCTTGGCAGGAAGGATATGATGGGTGCAGCTCAGTTCACAGTAATAGCACTGTGCAGTGGAAGACAGAGCTTCACATTATGCCAGAAGCAGAGAAGCAGAGAAAGGACAGAACGAAGGGTTAAGCTGTTACTTTCCAAAGCCCTAGTGTCATACTTCTAGCAGTCAGATACCTTCCACAGCTCCCCAGTCTCTTCAAAATAGCACGACTTATGAGAGAATAAGTGCTCAGAACACAAGCCTTTGATTTATATGAGTACACTGTGTAGCTGTCTTCAGACACACCAGAGGAGGGCACCCAATTCCATTATAGATGATTGTGAGCCACCATGTGGTTGCTGAGAATTGAACTGAGGACCTTGGGAAGAGCAATCAGTGCTCTTAACTACTGAGCCATCTCTCCAGCTAAGCCTCTGATGATACTTCAAACTCAAAAGACCATACAACTGAAGATCTGAAGAATAGTACTCCAAAAACAAAACAAAACAAAATCCCACCAAGTACTGTAAAACACACTATTTGATCAAAAATGAAATTATCAGAATTTATATTTTTCACCTGTTTTCTTTTAAATTTTAGAGATTTTTGGACAGAAAGAAGCACTTCAAATCTTTAGGTTAAATAGTCTTAGCTGTAATTATATATATTGATAGTTTCTCTCATTCTAATCTTGATTACAGGCTATCTAATTCTTGGTTTTTATCAATTATATCATAATAATTCTTTAGGAATGAAAACATTAGAGTAAAAATTAGGTAGAAGGAAACACAAGGGGGGAAATTGGATTCTTACAGTCAGTAAGGAGCTTGTGGAAACTGTTTTAGACCAGGGATTCTAAATGTGAGGATTACTATGACCTCATACCCTTATCATCCTTTAAATGTTTCAGAGCATTTAAGTCTATCATTTTTTAATGTTGAAGTGTGTGTGTGTGTGTGCGCGTGCGAGTGCGTTAGCGCATGCATGTGTGCATGCAAACACACAGTGGGGAAGGAGAGGAAGAGAGGGAGAAGAGAGACAGATACAGAAACAGAGAGAAAAAAGAGAGAGAAGGGTAGAAGGATGGAAGAAGAGAGGTTTTTGTTTTGATTTTGATTTGGTTTGGTTTTATTGCTTGTTTGGTTATTTTTGTTGTTGTTTTTGTTTGTTTTCCTTTTTGTTTTGGGTTTTGTTTTCTTTGCTGTAATTAAATGTCCCTAGGAAACCAATGTATTTGCATTCACACCACACTTGAAGCAGAATGTGAGCAGAAAGTGTGACCAGGTTATTAAGCCTCAAGACCCATGTCAATCACACATGTTCTGCAGCAGGGCTTCACCTACTAGATATTACTCAATTTTCGCTAATAGTACCACCGACTGGGCACTAAGTGTTCAAATACATAATTCCTTGAGGACATTCACATTTATTCCACAACAGTATGCATTTTGGTAGCCTCCCTTCTTAGGGCTCCTTGGCCAATGTTCAAATCAGTGTGGCAATCTTTAAACTTTGTATTTTGTACACAAATTTCTTTTCAGTATTTACCAATTTTAGAAGCAAAGTCTTCCATGATAAATTGGACTCTGTCATTCAATTTGAAATATCATTTTTCTGTCTTCTCAAAAGAGCAAGACACTTCTAACTACTATCTGTCCTGCTCAAAATATGCATTTAAAGAGAAATATAAGGACTAGGAATAGAGCTCAGTTCAAAGTAGCCTCCATGTGAATTCTTCATTTTAATCATATTGGTCCTGATGTGTATTTTTAACTCTTTCAATCACCCTGCTTACTGAGCCTGACTCCAAAAGGCTTCGTGATGGAAGCAGACCATTATATAGCCCTCCTAAATAATTTATTGCATTTGATACACATCATGAAGGATTTCAAGTCAAGCAGTGACATAAAATAGTAGAAGTGGTTAAAGAAGAGAAGTAAGAAGTGATTGGTCCATTAATTGGAAATTCAGGCTGAGCTGTAGGCTGGCTAGTTTGGAAGAACAAAGTAGAGAAATAAACTGCTTGGAGGATAAACCTGGGATCAAAAACTCCCAAACACTGGTTTAGACCTTCAGTGGAGCCCAAAATGACTGGTTCATGCCCTAGAACACTGTTAGAAGCTATATGTCAATCATCCCACAGGTAGTGATATATATACTAATTGGATGTGGTCAAGAAAGTAAGCTGGTAATGATCTGTTCTCCTCTTCCCATCCAGAATTATAATAGATTCGCCAAGGCTATACACCCTGAAGAGCAACATCCTTTGAGGCTAAGACTGCAGTGGTAGAAGAGATATAGTTCACAGAAATAATCATATGGCTAACTAAATGTGCAAGTTCACAAATAAAGATCAGTAACAAAAACTTAGACCAGTAGCTGGAAGATCAATTCCCAGAGTTTCATCTAACGCAGTGGTTCTCAATCTTCCTGATGTTATGACCCTTTAATATAGTTCCTCGTATTGTGGTGACTACCAACAATAAAATTACTTTGTTGTTACTTCATAATTGAAATTTTGCTATGGTTACAGATTGTGATGTAAATATATACTATGCAGGATATCTGCTATGTGACCACAAAAGTGTTTTCTACCCACAGGTTGAGAACCATTTTTCTAAAGCATCCAGTTTCAAAACAGAAAAAAGAAAGAAATAATTATATAATTATATATATATATATATATATATATATATATAGAGAGAGAGAGAGAGAGAGAGAGAGAGAGAGATATGCTTGAAGTAGCAAAGTATGCCCCATACCCTCATAGATGAAGCTACAAAGCAGTCACGATAAAAATGTTTAATAACTGAATATCACCATGATTAAAAACCTAAAGGACTGCTTCTTCAGAAAAACATTACATCTCTTCAGATCAAGAAGTTAACTACAGAGCTTCTAGTTCAAGAATAGTCAGTGACATCAAATATCAATGATACATGTCACATACCATGCATGGAATAATGGTTTCAGAATAAACCATTTATCACCCAACACAGCAGGCATGAAGAGCTAGTTTGTCCATTATCATCATCACCCTCATCACAGAAAGACCATGGGAGAATCTCCACTCAAGTTCCCCATTAAAACAAGCAAACAAACAAACAAAACAAAACAAAAATGAAAAAACAAAAACAAAACAAACAAACAAAAAACTTGAGAAATGTGTTAAGTGGGTATCCTGAACTTCAAGTAAGACAGAGAGAAAGGAATTTCAGGGACTGTGGGAAGAGAAATTTCAGGGACTGTGGGAAATAGTTTGTATTTCTTACAAGTGTAGTCAAGAAGCAATCAAAAATATGCTGTAAAACAAACCAGCCAACCACCAGGAAGATTGCTGAAAGGGAAAAGACACTGTTTTCTCAGAGAGATCTCAATCAGAGTGTTAACTCAGAAAATAGAATTGGCTTTAAGCCAAAACTCATGTGACCTTTGAATTTAACATTATCATCCTTCTTCTTCCATCTATAAATCTATACCATGTACCTCATAAACCATCTTACAACCTCACTTATAAAGGGAATTTTTTTTAATTAATCATTTTATTTGTTTATATTTTAAATGTTATCCTTCTTCCCTTTCTCCCCCCCACACGAACCCCCGACAAAGGCATTCCTGGGGGATTCACAGGCACTGGATGATACCTACTCTTTATCATATTGTTTGACTCAACACAGATAATATGTATCTGCACAGTATTTGATGGTGTGTTATAACACAACTGAAATATTTTTGTCTACTTATAATCAATAATCTTTCTGAGCATTGATCATTTTATATTGAGCTTAGAGGCCTTTGTCATGAGACCGAGTTGCAGGGAGTCTTACTGCCAGTTGTATCTTTGCCACTTACCAAAATCTAATACAAAGAAACAGTGTTTCTGGCAACTAACCTACATCCTAATTGTACTCGGGCCATTAGTTTACAATGACAAAAAAAAAATAATTTGTCCCTCAAGACAAACAAAAAGGGTGCAGGGAAAAACAAGTGTCTATTAAGGCATCATGAGAAAAGCTAAACTGACTTTTAATGAAGAGTGAAACTCAAAGAAAACAATGTCAATTAAAATTAGCAAACTGTTAGAACTGTCTCCTTAGAGGGAGAGAATGGTGCTTAGCCTGAAAATATGATGACACTTGAATGAAATGTGTCATGTAACTCAAGAAATAATTTTATTCTTGGATGGGGCTTTAGAAAGAGATCAAGGTTTGTGCCCTAACTCAACAGGACCTCCTGCCTTGACACAGATGGAAGCCAGGGTTACCTCAGGCAATTTGATCATCATATTTGCATAAGCAAAAGGGAAATGCTCGTGGGGTACTTTGCAGTTGGTTGAAGTTCTCTGGGCCCTAGTAATTCTCATTCATGAATTGTGATGCCCACACCTTAAGAATGTGTCAGAATAAGACAACACTTACACCATAGCTGGAAAGCCATTCTGAATAACACCATACTCCCATCACAGAACACATCTGGTCTCTAGACACAATGGAAGCTAGTTATTTCTTTATACTGAGACCGAGTGACTGGCTTTGTTCCCAACCAATGCAGGAAAACAAAAATGAAAACAAAACAAAATGCCCTTTCAGACTGTAATGATTTCTGTATTTGAAAGCAACCTGACATATGCCCAGTTATACTTACTATGAAGTCAAGGCTGATATTGCTCTGTTTCTACTATATTGTCTAATGAGACTGATTTGCTCTAGTCATACTGTAATGTGGCATAATACTGGTTCTGTTGGCAATATTTAGTCACACTCTATCTGTAAATCATGTAACAATATGGAAAGGATTAAATTTATTGTGAGTTCCAGCAGAATTTTCCAAGAACATAATACCCACAGGAAGTGCATAGTCTGCAGAAGAACTTGATTCAGCTATCAGGTAATTTTCAGGCTAAATTGTTTATCCTGAGGTAAAAAAGTTAAGACAAGGGAGTATGGAATTAAGTAGCAAGATGGTTACAAACATATGAAAATGTACCATGACCTCACAGGAGGGGTTAATGACTTCCTCATATCTGCCCCTGACCCACACTAATTTTTCATCTTTGGGGCATGACATGCTGATACTACCACTGTATGTATTCTGTAAGCATGCCCCTAAATATAAATGCTCATTATAATTCTCAAAAGATAGCCTGGGTCAAGGAGCATGAAATAGAATGTCCAATAAATGTTAACTGAGTTCAAATAATATAAATCTGGAATCCAAAGAAATTTTTCTACGTTCTAATAATCATATCACAGAGTAAAACATAGCAATTTAAATGATTGTCTTCTGAATATAAATGTGAAGTCATCATTGTTATATCATTGCTGTTTTCATACCATCAACACTTACCATCAATAGCCTAGACAGCTTGAACATGGCAGTGTCTAAAGTGCTAATCTGGAAACTGGTGATAAGCAGGTGAGCCTTGTAACTGCTGGATGGTTTCTTTATCAGGTGGCAGAGGAAGAAGTCAGAGAGACCTGCAGTATGTGAAAACTCAGCAAACCATTTTTTGGTTTGAACATGGAGAAGAACAATGCTTGAGACTTGAAGGTACCCTGCAGACTCATATTTTGAACAGTGGGTCCCCAGTTTATATCACTATTATGACATCTGTGGAACCTTTAGGAGGTGGGCCTGTCTGACAGAGTTAGGTCACAGGGGGTGTGGGGACTTTGGAAGTGACCAGCACTAAGGTGTCTAGCCTAGTCCTTTCTGTTTCCTCTGTTACACTCACATGAACTAAACTATACCTTCCCTGCCATAATAGACTGTGTCTTCTCAAATCATGGGACAAAATAAATCTTTTATCTCTTAATTTGCCTCTGTTGGGTATTTGGTCATAACAACACAAAAGTAATTAACACAAGTAGAATAATGCATAAGTAGAGAGTGGTTACAAGGAGTTCAGGGCAATATCCAATAGACTCTAACATTATGATCACAAGGCTTATAATTTTTCCAAAAACTATTTAATTTGAAGCTGAACCACAAACCTCCAGTGAATAGGTAGACTTAAGATCCAGAGTTGGTCATAGGGTTAATATCAAGGCTTGGGACCAATAAGACTATGAGATAAAAGATGTGGTTTTGTCAATTTCTCAAAGAAACAACAGAAAATGAATCCACTGGGGTATTGTTTTATTGAGATGGGATTTTGTGTACTCCAGTTGGGCTTCAAGCTTCCTATGTAGCTATAGATAACTTTGACCTCTTAGCCTCCTGCCTCTACTTCCTGAGTGCTGTGATTACAAACCTGTGCCACCACTTCAGGTTTTATGTAGTGCTGGGAATTCAATCCAGAACTTGATGCATGATAGGCAACCATTCTAGAAACTAGGTCATAAAGTCAGCCTTGGTGATAATAATATCTGAAGATCATGTTTGTCTCTAATCTTTGCTAAAGTGGTGGTTTATCACTTACTGCAATTATTTTCAAATGCTTCTGCCTCAGAATATCTTTATACTCTTAAAGTTACTGAGGACCTAATGATATTTTAAGTAGGTATAGGAATTGATATTTATAATAGAAATTAAAACAGAGCTTATTGGAAAAATTACAATTAATTCATCATTATTTATACATGTATTTATTGAATATCTGTTTAGACCTAATATGTTATAATTAAGTGTTGCAGGTTGAATACAGGATGTTCAAAGCTTCTTTTAGTTTTAAAAGACTTCCATATAGGTTAATATAAATGTCATTTATGAAATTCTTATTGTGTTAAATGCAGAAAATTTGAATTAGTTCACAATTTTATTAATTTTAAAGATTGGTTTTAATAGACAGCCCCACTTCATATCTTTTGCCTCCCATGTGTTGTAATGCCACATATAGATAACTTGAAATTTTCAACATGTACACATGAAAGAATGCTAGAGAAAAAGGACAAAATTTGTCAAAAAATCTCTATGGAAATAGTTTTGCTCCTACAGATCTTCTGGAAGCTTCTCCATCATTCACAGAGTTCTTGAACCACACTGAGAAAATAGTTGTCAGTGTCAGCCCTTATGGCTATAAACTGAGAGAAATGAGATTAAGATACAGAGATCACAAAAAAGATGCCAGTACATTGTCTAAAGTATAATGGGGACTCAATACTATTGCTTATGGCTGCTGACTGCAATCCTTTATGTCCACTGTAAAAAGAGATATTCTTCTAGTGGTATATGAAGCCATAAAACTGCAACAACTGCAAAAGATTGGATATTGTATTTTGCTTTACCTCAGTTTCATTATCCTCTAGAGATCTGAAGGATTGTGGAAAAGTAACTGGCTGACCTAGAAGTTGTTCTTCAAGCTCATTAGATACAATCTTTTTTTGTCTTCTAAACAGATGGCCTGCACACCCCCCAGGGAGAAGATACATTGTTATGATGTCATATGGTTGCCCTGGGAATTTGAACTCTCACTAGAGACTCAGAAGTGTTTTGTCCTCTGTAAGTTAAATTGTGTTCCTGGGTTTTTTTGGAGACTTTTCAGTGAATCCCTTTATCTTCCTATATTTGATTTCATCTTATGAAGGCTGTCAGAAGTAGACTTCTACATGTTTTAGAGGTACGGCTCTCTTCTCTAGGGGGTTCATTCTAACTCAAAGTATCTTCTTCGAGAAAAGCCAGCACTAACATCTCCTTTTACTAAAGAGATTCATTTGACGTGGAAAGTGGCTTTTGGTATGGGTAGTTGAAACACAACAGTATGACAGTAAAAATTACCATGGCAGTGTCAAAAGGCTGTCATTTCTGGGTGAGTCTCTGACTCAGAGTGCATTGCAAGAAGTTAGAAAAACCCAGGTTCACCTTACTGTCATGCTGTGCTGTACTCATTGGCATCCCTCTCCCTCTTTCATCTACTGTAACATGAGGGTAGCAGCCAGAACATCACAACTGTCTTAAAGAAACGAGGCCTAAGAATGAAGCATCTCCAGAACCTGAAATAGTCAAAGTAATAACAACTTTATTTTTAATGGATTAAATGAAGATATTAATGTCCAGGAAACCTATTTCAAAGAATTGAGTACCTGTTGTACTCATTTGTTTTCTGAATCAGTTTGCTAAATGAATTTGTCAAGTATTTCAATTTATCACACTATTATGAGAACTACTAGACTTGAAGTGTTTTAAAAACCATTTTCTGGCAGAGAGAAAGAGAGACGGAGAGAGAGAGACAGAGTCAGAGAGAGAGAGAGAGAGAGAGAGAGAATGAGCCAACAGCCAACTCTAGAGAAAGAGAAATCAAACTCCAAGGTGGATAAACACTCTTGGTGGCAAGACTGTCTAGGGCAGTGGTTATCAACACCATAACATTATTTTTGATTTTACTTTATAAATCATAATGTAAACATCTGTGTTTTCCGACAGTCTTTGGAGGGAGGTCTCAACTCACCAGATGAGAACTGATGGTTTTGAGGAAAAACTAGTAAAATTAACCATAAAACCTTTTGTTTTGTTACTGAAGTGATTTTATTCAATTTAATGCAAATATAAAAATTTAGGAATCAATACTCTAATGTTTTCTTCTCTATTCCAATAATGATAATTTCCTTCAATATTTTAATTTAAAATTATTTTTATACTATCTTCATTTTATGTTTTAATAGTAATCTTGGAATAATAATTAAGATTTGAAGATTTATTAATCCTGTCACAAAACGATAAAGACTTTAAAAAATCAAAACAAATCTTCCTATGATATAACAATATTTTCAATGTTGTTGAATATTTTCAATAGTATTGTTTCCTTTTATGCTGAGAAGTTAAAAGTAAGTCAGTAATTATAAATAAAAATCTTTAATGCAGATGTTACTCTTCCCTACTTAGCATAATATAGGAGTATTTTTAATTCTATCCAAAATAGTTTTGCATACATTATCTATTGTCCTCCCCAATATCCAATATATTTATAGAAATTAAAGAATCGTTATTTCATCTCTCTGCATCATTGAGGTTGTGTATCTCAAAGAAATTCATACACTTGATCTTTTCCTGAGTTTAGTGATTAGAAAAGTTTGTGAGTCAATAGTGCATGTATCTTCAAGTCTACCTCTCATGTAATTATAAAGTACTTCCTCCAAAGGCTCCAAAACTCTTCTTATGAAGCTTTCTTAGAGCATAAATTCAAAGCATATATAAGATGTTATTTAACCTCTCTAAAGTTCATATTTTTAATGTGTACAAGGGATCACATTTGCAAAGGTATTCTTCTAAAATAAGATGTGAATATTGGCTTTGGAATTAATCACTCAATCCATAACAGATATCAGTACACACAATTGACCCTTAATTGACAGATGCAGCATAATATATTTCATTGACATATGTAGTACATGTCATAAGACATTTAATTCATAACTGGAAATGTATTGTCTGCTTTACAAAAACATTGATGAAAGCCGCATATGATGAAAATGAAATTATGTACATTCAGCATTTTAAATGTTAAAATATTGTTAATTTGTAGTTTCCATTTTGGTATAAACTCCCCGTTCTGTTTAATATGAGTGTTGAGTCAAATTGTTCCAAATCTTATCCATCCTTGAAGCAAAACTTCTTATAAAACCAGAAACTGGAATTGAAAAGAAAACCCTAGACTAGATATAGCATAAAAGTATATATCTCCTATTCTTTTTAGTCAAGGTATAACAACATCTAGACATAAAGTGTGATGAGTAGCACTGAGGTAGTTCTTTCATGTGTAACGACATGAACCTTGAAGAGTAAGAAACACAAAGGCTGCATAAAGCATGTCACTTCCCTTGATTAGAGGGTGAGTTGAATGTAGAACAGGTGAGAATTTCATCCTAGTAACCAATGACTACACATCACAAACCAGGTTGCATTTCAGCTTTGTAAAGAATGGCTCTCCAGGTAAATTTTTAAAAAGTAGCATCTAGTATCATGCCAATACAAGAATGATCCCAAGGTTTCTTCAAAGTACAAAGAACTACTATCTCATTTGGATTCACTATTAAAATGAGACAATATATATTATTGTTTCATTTTATGTCATAGATTAATGACAATATAGAATATGGTCATTACAAGACAATGACCATAGATTAAACACCCTTCTGGCTGGTTTCTTATTTTAGTAATCCATAATATACCTACATACTTTCCTGTCCTGACAATTAGATAACTTGATATAGATACTTTCATATGTGGATAAATAGACTGCATTGAATGAGAGCTTAAAATTCTATGACTACAATAGGAGTTCATGAAATAAGACAACTCCACCGTTTGTGTGTGTGTGTGTGTGTGTGTGTGTGTACATACATTTAATTACTGAAACACTAAATTGCACAAGTCTGGTGATGAGATGATATATGATATAAGTAACAATTTTTAAAGAATAACAGATTCAGCTCAATATCTGATAAAGGCAGATGTTTTGATGTAGAAAATGGTTTATCATATATCTATCAAAGATAGAAGTAATATTATATTATTTTAAAGTCCATAATATAAGTATATAGTAGAAATCAAGAATAATCAACAGTGATCAATTTTGCTTGCCAAAATTAATATCTAAATCTAAGTTATTCAAGAGTATATAATTTTGGAGTATTGGTTAAAAGACAGGTGGGAAGGAGAACCTGATGATTAACATGGTTCTACAATTACAAACATGTGTTTTCATTAAAAGTAACATAGTAAATTACATCACAAACATCTGTTCAATGCTATTATCAATTTATTAAGGATATTTTATTGCATAAATGAAACCAGTTCTTTACATACAGTTTTCAAATGTAATTTTGAGAATGTATATTTCTTTTATTCTTTGTGTACTTAGATAGAAGGACACAAGATATGCATGTTTGTGATAAAATTTAAGTTATTTGACTAAAACTATAGTTTCACAGTATCCATAGATGTAGAAAGCCCTGGGTTAATCTTCAGCACCAAGCAAAAAAGAATTAAGAGTGCCTAAGGAGTTGATTCAGTAGTTACAGGCATTTGCTACTCATGCAAAGGGCTTGGATTTGATTCTCAGCACCCACATACCTGTTCTTATCAGTACAAGGGGGAATTGAAACCAAAGCAGGTTAGAGAGACAAAGGAATAAGCGTGGAGGTTCCAAATGCAGAAAACAAAGCATCAAACACATGGTAAAATAATATATGACCCACTGGCTAACAAAGTTAGTAAGTCTAGACAGAAAGAGATGGACAAATAGGGCATTTTTCTACTTAATGGCCAACTAATACACATAAAAGCCATGACAAAGTAGGGTCCATATATTTTCCATTATTATAACCAGTAATTGAGTTACCAAGATAACCAATAAGAGCTAAAACAAAATGAAAGATATATATGTCTTATATACATTGAAAATAATACATGTATATATAAATGTTAGTATATATCCAAGAAATTATTCTGAAAAGATAATAGCTTTACAATGAAAATATCTAGAAAGGACTATGTTCATCAACTTTGCTTTTTCCCAACAAGGGAACAAATTAGCTTCCTGAACCCACACATAATGCACTGAGACACTTTTTGTATAAAATGAATAATCTGAATCAAAACATGGGAAATATAGTATATTTTCAACTCTAGGGACATCCTACTAAAAATCTCCTATTTGTTGTTCAAAAACTCAATGGAAAAACAAATAAAGGCCAAGGACATATTTGAATTACAAAGATACTAAGAAGAGATTATATTAAATATAATGTGAAATTTTAGATTAGATTCTGTGTGGGTGGAGATATTAGCCAAAACAAAGATGCAGGCACTGAATTTTCTTGATTTCTATAGTTAAAATTATAGAATTATAAAATTTCTATAATTATAAATTCAAATGGCTCAAAATATTAAGTGTGTGGAGACAATGTATAAGATAAACAAGAAAGACATCAAAGTATGCTGAATCTGAGTGAAGGTACATGAGAATTCTTTGCATAATTCTGAATATACCTTTTACCATTTGAATTTACTTTTTGTAATAAAGTTTCAGAATCGCAAATAGCTGCCAGGAAGTGTGAAATAAGAAGCCTTGACAGTATAATAATAATAATAACAATGATAATAATAATAATATATGTTTTAAATACACAAATATGGCACAGATCAGTTAAGTGACACATTCAGAAGGATAGATAGGACTCAATGGATTGTTTTCTAAAACACTCTTAAACAGTGATTATAATTGAAATGATTATAATTGTACAGAATTTTACCAAAGTCCACTGGTACAACTTTATTTGTTGCTAATACTTTGAATTCTTTTATTTTCTATATCTGTGGTTTAACTATTAAAAAACTTAAATGTCCTGAAAAAAATCCCACACTTCATCCTTTACAAAAATAGTCACTGCAGAACTAGAAAAATTTAAGGGGTAATTTCAGCAAGTGTTATAGGCATCTGATGAGTCTCAGTGTAATGGCCTTGGGAAACAAAAAGGAATATTGCTCTTTGCACAGAGTGAAGCTGACATATCTTCAAGGGAGAAAACTGGAGGTATTTGAATTTTGTGTATAAATTAGGGAGGTGAGTCCTGTATATTTTAGAAGACTAGTATTTATTTTCTATGAATTTAGTCAGGAGTTGTCAACTTATTTCTAGTTGAATGTGACAGTAGTAAGGTTTTCAAAGTCTACTGAAAACAAGTAACATTAAACATGCGATTAATGAGATTAGGTTATGTGTGCTATATTGACTGAAGTCAACTTTCCTTTGTCATTTCAAAAGAGAAAAACTGAATGGCCTATAAAACTGTAAGAATTGATCTGTCAGAAATAACTTCCAATTGCATAATGTTTTTACAAAGTGATTTGATTTATTTTAATCATATTTATAATGTGAAAGTATAAGATGATGATAATACTGACTTCTAAAGTTTTAGCCTAAAAAATAACATTTTGATTATTATAGAAATGTCTATAAGTAATTTAATAATTTATTACTTCTGTATTTAATTTGACATGTTTCTCATAATTCACCATTATATATAATACTGTGATAGATACCCCACAGTACATACACATTTTTATCAACATAAATTTCTAGAAATAAGCTTACTAGATAAAATTTTATGCACAATTTATACTTTGGTACTTGTTGGTAAACTGTTCATTAGAAGTACTGTATTGCTTTGTACTGTTATATGGAACATTTCTGTAAAAGTTTCTAACAATTAAATGTTATTATTTTTAAAAATGTAATGTAGGTACCAAATTTTTATTTTACTTTTATGTCTCATTTCATTTTACAAATAAAGAATTGTACTAAATTTTAAAAAAGAAGATATTTTAATTATGATAAATGGGAACTGAACTATTTCAAGGAAATAAAAGAGGAAGCCTTGTACTCTCTCTGCACTTGTTTTCCAATGAGTAAATCCAGTTTTCGTTTATTGTTCAGTTCTGGGCTTTTCGTCTCATATCACCACTACACCAGCTCTATATAGGAATGGGCGACAACCAGACATGGGTCACAGACTTCATCCTTGTGGGATTCCAGCTCAGTGCAAGCATGGAAATGTTCCTCTTCTGGATCTTCTCCTTGCTGTACATCTTCAGCCTGCTGGCAAATGGCATAATATTAGCACTCATCTGCCTGGACCCCAGGCTGCACACCCCGATGTACTTCTTTCTTTCTCATCTGGCCATTCTTGACATGTCCTATGCTTCCAACAATGTCCCCAAGATGTTGTCCAACCTTGTAAACCAGAAAAAAACTATCTCATTTGTCCCATGCATCACACAGACATTCTTGTATTTGGCCTTTGCTGCTTCAGAGTGCTTGATTTTGGCAGCCATGTCCTATGACCGGTTTGTGGCCATCTGCCACCCCCTACATTACACTGTCATCATGAATTGGAAAGTATGTGTCGTCCTGGCTGTCACATCCTGGTCATGTGGATTTATCCTCTCTGTGGCTCACACAATTCTCCTGGTTAGGCTGCCCTTCTGTGGGCCCCAGGAGGTAAACCACCTCTTCTGTGAAATCCTGGCTGTTCTCAAGCTGGCATGTGCTGACACTTTGATCAACCAAATTGTCATCCTTGGTGCATGTGTTTTTGTCTTGGTTGGGCCCCTTTGCTCAATGCTTGTATCTTACACACACATCCTCTGGACTATCCTGAAAATGCAGTCAAAGGAAGGTCGCAGAAAGGCATTTTCAACATGCTCCTCCCATCTTTGTGTGGTGGGGCTCTTCTTTGGTATAGCCATGTTGGTTTATATGGTCCCTGATTCTGATCAGCGAGAGGAGCAGGAAAAAATTTTGTCACTGTTCCACAGTCTCTTTAACCCAATGCTGAATCCCCTCATCTATAGTTTGAGGAATGCTCAGGTGAAAGAAGCCTTCCACAGAGCACTACAGAAGAAAAGATCTATGTGAGTTGGGCAGGGCCATGCTCCTGAAAAATGTGGTTAGCTGAAGCAAAAGTCAGGGAAATTTCCCAACTAGAAGTATGATTTTATTTATTTATTATTATTATTTGTTTGTTTACTTACTTATTTTTGAGATAGTATATACGATGTAGATTAGGCTGGTCTTGTATTCACAGAAGTACACTTGCCTCTGTCTCCAAAGAGATGGAGTTAAAAGCATGTGCCACTGTACCTGGCTAGAAGTCTTGTTTTAAAATATTATAATTGCCCAAATTCAGGTCTGGAAATGGGACAAAATAACACGGAAAATTATGTATTCATAATGGATTCTATGAATCCAATTTCTAGATTGAATTCCAATGTTGAGAGCCACTTTCATTTACTGAGTGGGAGATAATGGAATGCTATTCCTCACTCATATTCACACTTTGTCTCCGATCATTTATTTCTAAGTAAAACTAATTAAACACCAGAGAAAACAAAGAAATAAAATAATATAGATTAGAATATATATAAATGAAATCAAAAATTGAAAAATGATAGAATTAATGGTAGCTAATATTGCTGTTTTTCCTTTTTAAAAACCTATCAACAAAATTACCAAATGTTAGCTTGATTGACCAACAGCAGGTCTACAGTGGTGAAGTACTGGGGAGATAGTTCAGTCGAGAAGAACATTTGCTACACAAACACAAGGACCAAGGTTTGAATTTCATCACAGATATAAGAAGCTGGGTGTGGCTGCACATACTGTTAGATCCCAGGTATCTAAGGGGCAGAAACAAAAGGTTTGCTGAATTTGATGGCTGACAGTGAAGCTTCTGTTTCAATAAGGGACCCTGTCTCAAGGGAATAGAGAGAGGGTGATAAAATAGGACGCCTGATACTCACCTCTCATGCCACTATACACACTCACACACAAGCTTATACACACACAAACACGTGGGGAAAAATATTCAAATAACACTAAAATTACCACGGTAAAGGAACATCATCTCCAATTTAGCAAATATATAATGAACTGTGAGAGAATTCTGTGAATAACTATAGAGAAATTTTTTCTGTAAATACTGAATCTACCAACTTATTAAAATGATCTAAATAGATTTATAGTATATAAAAATAAATTAGTAAATTTAAATCTAAACCAGATATAGCTAAGGACCACATTGCTATTTTAGCAAACTACACCAGAGTTTTTAAAGAAGAACTAATATTATTTCTTCATAAAGATTTTTAAATAGAAGCAAAGAGAACGTTTACCATGTCCTTCTATGAGGTTGGTATCATTAATAAAAAATACATCACAGGAAGTACAAATTACAGGCTTTTTTATCCTTCTGTATATAAGTGCACAGTCTCAACCAAAACCAGAAACCAGAACATGAAAACAGGCAGTATCAAATACTATAGACAAGTAAGGTTTATTGCAGGGATGCAGTAGTTTGAACATACAAAATTCAATCAATGTATTGTGGGATGTTAAATAAAGAAAGAAAAATATTATCTCTCCTTATCTGTATTAAAAGTAAGTGACAAATCAATCACTTTTTCATAAGAAACATACATTCAAAAAGCTCGAAACACAAGGTAAATTCTTTAATCTGAAAAGGATTACATGGAAACACCATAGTTAAAATAATAACTATTAAAACCAGATGCTTTCTTTTTAACTTAAATAGAACAAATTCAAGAGTATTATCCTTTGCTTTTTTAATTCATCACATGAAAAGAAAGACAAATGATAACTACATTAAGATTCCATCTACTCCCTTTTCAATGTCAGTCATTAAAATTATCATTTGCAACAAATGATGGCAAAGATGTGGACACAGGAAGCCCCTATACTCTGCTGATAGAAATATTAAACAGCCCAGATACTGTTGAAGTCAATGAGGAAGGTTCTCAAAAATCTAACAATATAGACATCCCAGCTCAACACTCATCTGTACCAACCTTTCTTAGCCCCAAGGCTCAGGGAAAACTTCAGAGGGGCATGAGAATGTAAGAGAAGAATAAAGAGATGTTCTGTGAAATGCCAAAATATGGTCACTATGCACACAAGTACACGAAACCAAAGGTTACCTCTACAGGACCATGCCACTTAAAATTCCCAGCACAATTTTATATAGCTAGAACAGAGTCAGAAAATCATAAAAGAGCTGTGAGCAGAAGAGTAACAACAGCTACCATAATTTAACAGGATCACTACAGATCCTAAACTGAGTTAGACTAAAGAGGCTCTTGCAAAAATACAGATGATGGAAGAAAGTGGCAAAGACAAGGGTAGCAATAAGCAGACCAGATGTAGTCAGATTCTGGATTATATTAGAAGCAGAGCCAACACAATATGCTGATGGATTAGGTAGATGTAAACTAGTCCAGCTACTATGAATATGAAGAAAAGAAGAAGGGAGAGGAGGAAGAGGAGGGTACTTCTGTGAAAGATTCCAGTATATCACAGAGACAGTTACACACTAATGTTTATGACAGCACTGTTCATGATAACTAAGTAATAGAACCAAATGAAGTCTCCAATAACAGAAACATGAGTAAGAAAAGAGTGTATATTTAAGAAAGGGAAATCTTTTTCAAAGAGGAAGTAGAATAAAGTTTCTGTTTGTAAAGAAATGTATACAACTTGAGATAGTCATATTAAGTGAGTTTGGCCAGTCTCAGAAAGACAAATGATATGTGTTTTCTCTCATTTGTGGTTCTTGGACTTTCTTTGGTTATATAAAATCATGAATGTGTCTATAAAATGACATTAGAAGTGAATGCAGGGGATAAATGAGTGGAAACAAAGGAAGCAAGAGGAAGGGGGAGGAAGGTTAAAAAGTGGAGAGGAAGGGAAGGGACAGGGGAGCTTGGGGATATGTTTATTACACAAAGTATACCCGTAAAACTATAGTAAATGGATAAATGCATAAAATAAAGAAAAATGTCAGCATGAAGAAGTAAAGGTATCCCAAGGCCCCACATTTACCTAAAAAGATGTTAACACTTGATAGCTGCTAAGGATCTGAAACTCATTTTCTGCCTATGTACCAGGGCATGATCTTAAGGCATGCACATAAGGACAACAGTAACTGAACTAAGTATGTAAATAAATGAATAAATAAATAAAGTAAATAATAGAGACATGAAGGAGAGAGAGAGAGAGGTGATGGAAAGCTGAATGGGATGGTAGATGGTATGTATATAAGATATACTATATACATGTATGAAATTATAAAAGATTAAAAATATTTTTAAAAGGAGTATATAAAAAACAAATAGAAGAAATAAAATATTTGCTTGAAAACTTTCTGGATGTATTTCATTGTTTTCTAAGTAAGAGTAGAGAAGGCATATGCACTAATAAAATAATGTTTATTAATTTTTAATCCATCAATACAGATACAATATGACCCTGTATACTACTCCTGAATATTTATGCAATGACTGCAAGTCAACATGTCACAGACATAATCACACATTAATGTTTATTGTAGTACTGTTCACAGTAATATCTAAGTTAGGGACCAAATGTGTTTTCCAACAACAGACGGATCAACAAGTTCCAGGGCCTCTACATCCTTAAGATAACGCTTACACATCTTCAAACCTGTGCTTAAGAATTCTAGATGATATCCAATAATTTAGACCTTATCATTCAAGTTCATTTTCCTATTGCCTTTCAATTTGTTGGAAAATCAGACTAAAGGATTTATGGCTGAGGGGATTAATTCAAGATTTTATCCACAGTCAATACCCAAGAATAATCTTTTCATTTGCCAGTATGTATCTGGGAACTGAGAAGACTGAAACACAATGAAAATTCACAAAGCTACAACAATCTGTATATCGATGTAGCTGTGGTCCCAGGCATGACTTTGTATAAGCATGTGCAGTTACTTATGAAAGTACTAAGATTCTTCCATAACATCAGAAGGTCTTATGTCCACGGCTTCCTCAGGCACAGAAATAGAAAGAGTCAAACCTCTAGGGGCTAGAATCACAGTGGGTGGATTCTTCCTGTCTCTAAAGGAGTCATAATTTTTTCATACACTACTATTAAGGCTCTCATGACAATTGAAAAGGTGACCTGTGGAAGTGATAAATTCATACAGCCTTCTCTTCCAAAAGGCAACTTGAAGAGTCATAGACCTTCTTTGTCAGTTTCAAAACTGCAAAGCTTTCAGTGTCATCACAGAATCACAAAAATGTTTACATTTTCTGAATGAAGATTTACTAGTGTCTTTCTATAACAGCCTTCTCTAGACAACCAGGCTTCCTGAATTGTTTGGTAAGTTCTGATGAACTATGATAAAATTTCCATTATCTGTTTGCTTTTATTGTCACAAAGTTACAGTTCTATTTTCTAAATGTTCAAATTCTGCCCATTGCCAGTTACAATAATAAGGTAAATTGTGTAAGACACAGAAATGTCTATTAGTATATTACACAATAATATATGAGCACAGAACTGCAGTCAATGCATTAGTGTTTAACTTTGGCTCATAGCTGTTTTATGAAAAATAGACAGGTATATCTAAATGAATTCTTGAAAAGCATTATGAACAAATCAAGTTTATACTTCTTTATATGGGCTTAAGGTGACATTTAAAGAGGCTTGTCATGTAAGTATACAAATGTGTGTTTGTTATGTATAAACTTAATATGATGTCATATAACGTCTAAGTAATGAGGAGGTAATAGTTTAATTATTTATACCTCTACAGTAAGAATAAAGTTATACAAATAGTAGGAAATCAATAAACACCTGCATATGATTTTTATTTCCACCTGCATGAGCTACTTACCTCTGATAGCATTAAGAAGAGATCAAACATAAATTGGATATTTTGATGAATGAGATCTTTCAATCTTAGAATATCATGGCTATTTAATTGGAGGATTATTACTCATTCCTGTACACTCAGGTAAATGAAATTCACATAAAAGAATAGAATAACATGCATGCAGCCAAGTGGGGGTGTTGTTTGTATTCACATTTTTACTCCAGAGTTATAGAGTTAAAGACATGATGTGGTCCCACTGGGCAATGGCAACCTTTTCTGCAGTATTTCCCACAGAAAGTGAGCCACTGTGAGCCACCTGTAGGGATGGCCCTAAAACTGTCTTTAGAGTATCTGTCAATATTGATAATCAAAAGACGAGGTTACTAATCTTGTTGTCATGCCTGAATAACAGCACAGTACAAATCTGATCAGTAACCAAAATGCTCATCCAAGTGTTACTGGTGAAGAACTAAATGACAAAATGGGTTTTCACTGAATCTTAGCTTTTACACTTAAATAGAAAAGCACTTGGTGAGGTTTTTATTGTAGAGTGTGAAATGTCTGTGGGAATGAAAGGTGGAGAATGATGCTATTTTGCATATTTAACCTTGGAATGCTCCAGCCCACTGAACCCTTTCCATTCAACACTGAATGCAATACAGTCTTGAAATTTAGGCCCGTCATTTTTTCTAAGTAAAAATAATTAGGGAATATATGACTGAATAATGTAAGCCAAGACATGTAGATTTGTTAGAAAACTACTGTGCAACCTGTAGAATCAAACAAAACTTTGACTAACATTAAAATGGGTATATTTGTTATGAAATTTTAGACCCTTCAAAAATGTTACAATTGTCAAGCAACAAGATGATTTAGGGCCTTGAGTTAATGTCACAGAAGGCTATGAGGAGAGCACCAACTCTACAAAATTCTTCATCTGTGTTTAATGCACCAACACAAAAACACCATGTACCCATACACAATAATAATAATTTTAAAATATATATGCATGTATTAAAACAAATCTTTAAAACTCCATTTAAACCAAATATTCTATTCTGTAGCTTTATATTACTAGCCTACAAAGGATATGAAGTAAGTTAATATGAATTCACACTTAAGTCTACTCTTAAGCCAGTCATTAATTCAGTTTCCTCTGTCATAGGGATATGGGAAACAATATGACATCAATCACAGAGTTCATCCTCCTGGGGTTTCCGCTCAGCCCAAGGATGCAGGTGCTCCTCTTTGCCCTCTTCTTGTTGTTCTATGCCTTCACCCTGTTGGGGAATGGGACCATTGTCTGGCTTATCTGCCTGGACTCCAAACTCCACACTCCCATGTACTTCTTCCTGTCCCACCTGGCCATTGTTGACATTGCCTATGCCTGTAACACAGTGCCTCAGATGCTAGTGAACCTCTTAGATCCAGTGAAGCCAATTTCCTATGCTGGTTGCATGACACAGACTTTTCTCTTTTTGACATTTGCTATCACAGAATGCCTTCTCCTAGTGGTGATGTCCTATGACCGGTATGTTGCCATCTGCCACCCACTCCGATACTCTGCCATCATGAGCTGGAGGGTTTGCAGCACCATGGCAGTGACTTCCTGGATTATTGGTGTTCTTCTGTCTTCGATTCATCTGGTGTTACTTTTACCTTTACCTTTCTGTTTTTCTCAAAAAGTGAACCACTTTTTCTGTGAAATTACAGCTATCCTCAAACTTGCCTGTGCAGACACACATCTCAATGAGACTATGGTCCTGGCTGGAGCCGTGTCTGTCCTTGTGGGACCGTTCTCTTCAATTGTAGTCTCTTATGCATGTATCCTTGGTGCTATCCTGAGGATCCAGTCAGGGGAGGGGCAAAGGAAAGCCTTTTCCACCTGCTCCTCCCACCTCTGTGTGGTCGGATTATTTTATGGTACTGCCATTGTCATGTACGTTGGACCCAGACATGGGAGCACAAAGGAGAAGAAGAAATACCTCTTGCTGTTTCACAGCCTTTTCAACCCCATGCTCAACCCCTTGATCTATAGTCTCAGAAATTCTGAAGTGAAGAATACATTGAAAAGAGTGCTGGGGACACAGAGGGCCTTGTGACAGTTTATAGCATCATGTTTTAACTGTGACAGAGAAAGCTACCCTCTCAAGAGGGTTCTAAGCATCCAGAGCATATGTGCATTACCTTTATCTACATTGAACACATCCACTAGATGACTGACTCAGTAGTTGTGCGAGGAATTCTAGAAATCTGGAACTTCAAACCCTTACAGTAATAGATGGTGGTGTATTAGTTCAAACCAAGATTCAAGGTCACAGTTTCAGAAGAGTTTCTTTCAAAGACTCTACAAGTCAGCATGCAGTGTTCTATCTCCCCCAAATACTAACTGTTCCAACAACAAGCCCCACAGAAGACTTTCAAATGTCTTTTGCAATGGAAGATGGTGAATGACTTCATGTTGTTTCTCTTTAAAGCTCACATCTCTATTAGTTTAGTGAAAGCTATAAAATTTCTCGTGGTTGACAGGAAGAATTCTATTGCACTTTTTCAAGCCTTGGCTTTAGCCACACTTGATTGTTGTGCCATGTTTTTCAGACACTTAAGATTTCTGGAACAGGGGAACTTGAATGACTGCTTGTGGCTCTTTCTGAAAATCCATTCTAGGGCAAATAAAGCTGTTTTCTATCTCTTCTTCCCTCCCTCCCTCCTTCCCTCCTTCCTTCCTCCATCCACCCCACCCTACAAGGAAGCCTCTACAGAGGATGTAAGTTTGAGCACAGTAGCTCATATCAGTACGTATCAGAATCTATTTGGTTATGGAAAGTGGGGTCACTGTCTGTTTCTACTGTTTAATATGAACCTTTGGTGAAAATGATTCCAAGCTTCTTTTGTTTCTTGGTCCAGCATGCCGTAATAAACCTTGTGGAATGAGCCTATTCAGTTTTATAATCTTCCAAATGTGTGTGTGTGTGTGTGTGACAAAACAAACTGTGTGTGCATGCATGTGCATGTGTATGTGTGTGTGTGTATGTGTGTGTAAGAGAAAGAGACAGAGAGACAGAAAAAATATATCAGAGTTTTAAAATACAACTGATTTACCTGAAAATGTCAAAACGCACAGTTTTTTGGTAGTGAAGTAACAGATGAGTAAAGGCTAGATGCTACAACTTGTCTGGGAGGAACAAAAGCTAAAGGAAGTTCAGGTCGGACCTGCCTGTTATGACCGTTACAAGCAGCACTGCTTGCTATGCTGTAAGAAACTTGCTTTTTAAATGATTCTTTTTCCTGGCTTAAATTTCATGACATATACATCCATATTTAGTTTTTTGACATTGTCAAATGCTTTACTCTTATACCTTAAGATAACATTACAATGACCAAATAGTGTTGATTATGGAATCATGTCCTAAAATAACTGCTTCCACAAATGTGCTATTTTGTTAAATGCTTCCTCTTAAATGTGAATTGCTTGATTTCTACAGTTTGGAGATGTCCTGAAACATATATAACAAAAGGAGTTGCATTATTTATGAATGACCAGTAAAACACCAAGATACCAAGATTTTCCTTTAACCAGAGCTATTATTTCTCATTGTGCATGCTTGCAGTCACAGGAGTAAGCAGAATCAGAATACAGATTGTAATACACTAAAAACTGGACAATTATGGCAAATATCTCCATGAGGTCATGCTATAAGAAGCTAGTTTGTACAGTCCATGATTGGCTGGCATGATAACACTGGGATATCTCTATATTGAGTAAACATAGTCAAGTAGACAATGAATGCTTAGACAGTATCTTACACAGTATCTTAAGTATGAGCCTTCCATAGATAAACCATACTTTTTCAGGGCAAAGAGGAGAGTGTCTTTTCTTTCCTTCTTTGAGGGCCTGAATCAGAATCTCTTCACTTCACAGCAAATTATCTCTATGGGAGGTTTGTGCCCTAGAAGAAAGTCCCCAAAGTCATGTCCCCAAAGGCCCCATGGGATACAGTTAACCTTCTCGGACTCCCAAGTCCTACCCATGCCTTCTTTACAAGCTCCCACAGCACCTCCCAACCTTGATATGTAACTTGGGTCTTATTTTCCTACTTCTGCTACACCCCAAGGAACCCAGGTTCCACCCAGGAGAAACTAAACTGCACAGTGGATTCTAGGAACTCAAAGGCTGGTCCTGTCTCCTGACAGGTTTGCCAGAACCAT
Source organism: Rhynchomys soricoides (assembly GCA_019843965.1). NCBI lineage: Eukaryota > Metazoa > Chordata > Mammalia > Rodentia > Muridae > Rhynchomys > Rhynchomys soricoides. Next base: position 4,142,143 of record JADRCH010000064.1, on the reverse strand, counting down.
CTGGAGACTAGGAACAGTGCAATTCTAGGAACCTTGAGGACAGATAATGCCAAGTATCTGAGAACTGTAATGAGAGCTGGTGTCTCAGGGGTGTGGTGGATGGCCGTGTACGTTTCCTAATGTGAGTCCTACTGGTACTTTATGTTTCCTAATGTGTGTCCTGGATGTGAATAGAGATAGAAAAACACAACTGTTTGACTCTGCTCCAGCAAAGGTGGGTATGCATGAGTCTCATGACCCTGTGCCTCCCATGAGCCCTCAAGAACTGCCAACGAGGCTGAGCTCCCAAAGACTAAAACCTCCTTTCCTGAGGATTCTGCCATATTTCAGAAAGGCACAGCAGTGTGGGTTCTATGGCCATATAGAAGCCCTGAGGAGACAGGACTTGTGCCAGCTTCCCTCTGATTCCCCTTCTGAGGTCCTTGGGTCCTACCCTGAACTTACTCTACCTTTAGTTCCTCCCAGACAAGTTGTGGCATCTAGCCTTTACTCAACTGTCACTTCACTGCTGCCCTTTCTCTATCTAGAAAAGCAGCAAATTTATGGTAGGAGGTATGTGTGTGTGTGTGTGTGTGTGTGTGTGTGTAGGAGTACAATGTGTGCAACACATACTCATCATTCACATTCTATATGAGTAATTCGGAATTTCCACTTTATGGGTGTAAATGAAATATGTAGAATAATTTTCTTACTTAATAAAAATTACAGTAGAATACCTTATGGAATGATGCTCTGCTCCCATGTAATAATACAAGTCAATTATTCTTAAATGTTGCATCTAATTTTTGTCAATATTGTCAAAACATGTGATATTTCTATACATTTGCAGCAATGGAATATAAATCCAAATGATTACTAAATGTATATATGTTTTATACTAACCTTCCATTAAGCACATATAATATAGACATATTCAGACACCTAGAATGCACTCAGTAAATAAATAGGCTTTCTGTAGTACTGAGGATGAGTCTTTGGGGGTAGGGATTGAAAGAAAATGGAAAAGACACTGTGTGTTTAGGGTATCACAACAAAGAAAGACAAGGGTTAGACATCCAACTACACTTAAATATTCTCTTTAGAAGAATTTTATATCTAATGTTTATATCTAAAGTTTCTTTTTTTCCCCTATTTCTTCTTTTCTTGGTTATTTTACTCCTTTACATTTCACATGTTATCCCCCTTCCCAGTGTCCCCTACACATACCCCCTATCCTATCCACCTTCCCCCTGCTTCTATGAAAGGGCTCCCACCCACCCACCCAATCCCACCTCACCACCCTAGCATTCCTCTATGCAGGGGCATCAAGCCTTCACAGGAGCAAGAGTCCTCCCATTGATGCCAGATAAATCTATCCTCTGCTACATAAGCAGCTGGAGCCATGGGTCCCTCCTCTTTTCTCTCCTCTCCTCTTGTATTTTTACAGTACTTGGTAACATAGAAGGCACTCAACAGATAATCAATTATTACCAGCTCCAGGGAATTATGGAAAGGACTATAATTAGTGAGAGTGAGAGTAGTTTTCTAGTTCTTGCTTATCCAGGATAATCTCTGCCCCTAGAAAACCCATTTACTGCATCAATTCTTGTTCCTTAGGATAACTAGTCAAAGTCTATGTTTACAACTACGCAAGCAAGAAATCTAATTAATTTTCCATTCTTCCTTATTATTTACAAATAAGAAGGCTTCTTTTGAGCTGAACAATTGACTAACAGTGTGGGGCTGTTTTATGAATTCTGCTTTACCCATGCCTAATAGTGTAGAGAAGAGGCTGATAGTTCATTAAACTTAGATGTTTAACTGTTTTATTAGTTAAGATTGCTTTTGACAACATTATATGTGTATTCAATGCATTCTGCTTATTATCTTCTCCCATTCTCTCCGACCCTGTGGGCCCAGGGAGCCAAGGGACTGAGAGGAGCATGCCTAGAGCAAGAGAAGGGTCTAGCTGTGACCATAACCCATAAATCTCATTCTGAGATGGGCAGGAATAGGATCACTTCCCCCTCTGCCATGGGCCTGCATGCCCCTGCACACATAGCCCTGTGCCTACCACCTTTGCCTCACCAGAGGAGCTGGTAGGCAGGTTAAACATCCTTTCCCTTTATAAGGTCATGTCTAGAAACATCTGCAAATCCTTTTCATGTAAATGAGGCATCCACAGCACCCTGGCCTCTATGTGATGTACACTCACCCCCAAAGGTTGCCTTTGTTAGCCCCTATAAACTAAACCAGTTCTCTGAAGTGGTGTGTGTTCTTTGCTGCACACTCACCACTAACCAAGATCCTGCCTGCATCTGTACATGGCAACCTTCCCTCCCTTTACTGCAGCCTAGTGCTACAACTGGCCTGACTACCCCAAGGGAGAAGCAGCCATGGGTGATACTATACCTCTCTTGCTTCTGTTGAATTATTCCTCCTCCCTATCCCAGACTCCTGACTTTGAGTTTGTTCTTTGGCCAATTTAATTTAAGCAGGACTATTTTGTGAGCACTAGATTGTAACTGATCATGGGATCCCAGTGAGCTCATCAGCAGATGCACAGCTGAAGGCAATGACTCTCCATCTCCCTGAACCTATCAACAGCTTTGAGGAGCAGGGGCCTCTGAACTCCCCAATCCATGCCTGACTGCTAACAATCCCTGCAGATTATGAGAAAATGAATGTTTGGTTTTCTTTTGTTTTCACATACCTAAAAAAGAAAAAGATAAAAACAGAAGTATATACTCGATTCAAGTGCCAAACACTGTGAAGTGCCAAACACCGTGAAGCCTTCCACTGTTCTTATCAGATTTTAATGGTCTTACTGTAATACAGATCACAGGAACAAAGTATTTCAAAATTCTAGGGAAGTGATTTCAACACAAGTATAGTAGACTTCTTTTTAAATGAAACCAATCTCATAACACAGTAGTTGTTTGTATTCCTTCACTGACTTCACATCTAACAGGTATGTATAACTTGTCAGGGATCTGAAACAAACAGCATCACACGACTGCTTTAATCAAAGCTGAAAACAGAACCGCAGGGCTGAAAAGATGCTCAGGCATCAAGTTTTTCAATCCCAAAGTTGGCAGTACAGAATTTTGTGTATTTAAGAAAAATAGCGTTCAGATAGCTCAGCTGGTAAAGGTGCCTGCGATCAGCCTGACCATCCGAGTTTGGTCCCTGAGATCCACAATGTGCAGTGAGAGACAAACACCTGCAAGCTGATCTTTGACATCTACATGTATACAGTGGTGTGCGCGCACGCGCGCGCACACACACACACACACACACTATATGCACACTAGTTAATTAATTAATTAAACTTACATTTTTTTTTATTAAATAAAAAATTAGACACTTGGGGCTAGAGATATGGCTCAATGGTTAAAAGCACTGACTACACTTCCAGAGGACCTGGGTTCAATTCCCAGCACCCACATAGTCTGTAATGCTAGGATGTAAGGCCCTCATACAGGCATACATGCTGATAAAACATCAATGCACATAAAATAAAAATAATTTTATTACTTCTTTCTACAGTACAGTCATTACCCTCCCTCCTGGTCCACCCTCCCACAGTTTCTCATCCCATTCCTCCTCTTTCCTGTCTCTAAGAGAAGACACAACCCCACCCCCAGCCTAGCCACTCCCTGGGGCCTCAAGTAATAAGTTATTTTTAAAAATAAGACATTTTGTCAACCACCCAAAAATTATTATATCCTTACATAAAACCAGCCTATCATACAGAGAGAGAGAGAGAGAGAGAGAGAGAGAGAGAGAGAGAAAGAGAGAGAGAGAGAGAGATTATTTATATTATTTAGGTTATTTTCACATCTGGCCATTTCTTTCCTCAAACAAAATAGAGATATCTGTTGTTTGAAATGAAAGCATATTTTACCCCAAAATTTGCTTAAAGGGAATCTCATTGGTCAGGATCTAGTCAGTACACTTTAGATCCAACTTTAGACGTGTTCTCTGAGGGCAACATCATGCTATGCCAAAGCATACAAGTAACCATATATAAATACAGCTTATTTAAAAACCAAATGACCCTATCAAAACATGGGGAAGAGAGCTAAACAGAGAATTCTCAACTGAGGAAACTTGAAGGGCTGAGAAGGACCTAAAGAAATGTTTAACATCCTTAGTCATCAGGGAAATGCAAATCAAAACAACCCTAAAATTCCACCTCACACCAGTCAGAATGGCTAAGATCAAAAACTCAGGTGACAGCAGATGCTGGCGAGGATGTGGAGAAAGAGGAACACTCCTCCATTGTTGGTGGGATTGCAAGCTGATACAACCTCTCTGGAAATCAGTTTGGCAGACCCTCAGAAAAATGAACATAATACTACCTGAGGACCCAGCTATTCCACTCCTGGGCATATACCCAGAAGATGCTCCAACATGTAATAAGGACACATGTTCCACTGTGTTCATAGCAGCCATATTTATAATAGCCAGAAACTGGAAACAACCCAGATGTCCCTCAACAGAGGAATGGATACAGAAAATGTGGTTCATTTACACAATGGAATATTACTCAGCTATTAAAAACAATGACTTCATGAACTTTGCAGGGAAATGGATGGAACTTGAAAATATCATCCTGAGTGAGGTAACTCAGTCACAAAATAATGAACACAGTATATACTCACTGATAAGAGGTTATTAGCCCAAAAGTTCGGAACACCCATGATTCAATTCACAGCAACTGTTGGACTAAGCGTGGGGTCCCAAATGAAGCAGTTGGAGAAGGGACTGAAGGAGTTGAGGGAGTTTGCAGCCCCATGGGGAGGGAGCAACAGTGTCAACTGGTCAGGCCCCCTGGTGCTCCCAGAGACTGGACCACCAACCAAACAATACACATGGAGGGACCCATTGTGCTGGCCACATATGTGGCAGAGGAGGGCCTTGTTGGCCATCAGTGGGAGGAGAAGCTCTTGAGTCTGAGAGTGTTAGATGCCCCAGTATAGGGGAATGCCAGCGAGGGAAGACTGGAGTGGCTAGGCAAATACCCTCATAGAGGCAGGGGGAGGGGGAGGGGATAGGGAGTTTCTAAAGGAGAGACCTGGAAAGAGGAAAACATTTGAAATGTAAATAAAGTATCAAAAAATAAAATTCAAAACATACTTGTAACAACCACAGAATTCTTCTAATAATATTTTGCTTTCCTGTAGAGATATTTGTTCAAGAAAAGGAGTTATTACCTGACGGTTGAAAAACATGAAATTGCAGAAAGAAGACCTAGTCAGATAATCAGTGCTCATTATTGGTAAAATTATTGGTAACTAATCACCATGCCCATCTCTACAGCCTACAGACATTCATTTGCTAAGTAGCTAGGATCCTTGTGTTTCCTCGTTCCTTTGCTCCCATTCGTAAAGACCATTTTGCTACATTGATGAGTGTTACCTTAGGCTTAATGTTCACTCACCAAATCCATCTCCTCCTCCTCCTCCTCCTCCTCCTCCTCCTCCTCCTCCTCCTCTTTCTCCTCCTCTTCCTCCTCCTCTTCATCCTTCTCCTCCTCCCCCTTTTTTTTACATGCTTTCTCCTTGTACATATCTCATAAAACTGACCATATTTGGGCTGATTTTGATCATTTAACCAAATCTTTCTGTCCTTCTACTAGGAGTCTTCTTCCAACAAGAGTGGCCTTTGACAAAACCCTAAACCATCCAGTCTCATCTTTCCATATGTTGTCTTGTTTCTGTCTCTGAATTGTTATTCCCATCCATTGTGTGTGAATTTTGCAAGTGTCTTTCTCTCAGAATGCAATTCTATCTCTCATGCAAACTTCTTCAGGGAGCATTTTTTAACATCACCCTGTGTAATGATGACAGTTAAACTAGGAAATGAAATGAAATCAGCATTATACCTCACATTGTTTGTGGGAAGGTAACTAAACTTTTAAGTTATTTTGAGCTTATAACAGTTCTAATAAATGTTTGCACTCCAAACCATATTGAATGTCAACAAAATTTCTTGGGGAAATTATTATCAAAAAACTAAGTTCCACAACTTAGCATACAACTAATGAAGAGACTATTTTATCACTCATTTAATAATGAAGGTATTTGTCAAATGACAGATAAAGTAAATTGTCAATTTATGAATATTTTCCACTGCCTACTTGTAAAGAATATGAGCATTTCCTCTCTTTTTGGAACTCACTCTGGAGACCAGGCTGGCCTCCAACTCAGAGACTGTCTGCCTCTGACTCCCTAATGCTGGGATTAAAACTGTGCACCACCATATTGCACCACTCGTAAAGATTCTGAAAATTCTTGATGAGGAGGCCAGCTGCTGTTTGAGTAGCAAATTATTGTATTACGAATTTCAGATTTGATATATGCTGCAAATATAAAGGATTGATTAACAAAAAAAGAGGCTCTATCTTATTTTCACTTTAGGTTCCTTTATTAAAAAGAAATATAGATGGGATGATCTGATCAGATGGTGCACAGGAAATTTTTTCTGTGAATGTTTACACATAGACACCTGCCATTCCAAGCTTGAAATCCTGGAGAATTTACACTTTGTTGAGCTTGTAAATACAGCTGATGAAACGTAAAATGACCTATTTTCTATGGGTTCCAATAGAAAGATGTGCAAAATAAGTGATTCTGTCAATCACTTGGTGAACCAGTTACCAAATTAACAAATGTTAGTTTTTTCTATTTTTCAAGACAATAATACATATTTTGTACACACACACACACACACACACACACACATACACACACACACATATATATATATATATATATATATATATATGTATCACCAGATAAAGATATATAATATTGTAAGAAAGAAGCAAAAAAAAAAATACATATTCTAAATACTACCATTTCACTTTCTGGCTCCATTTAATCATAACGAGAAACTAAATTCAAGGTCCCAGGCACTAGGGGAGCTGAGGCCTTCCCAATAGCTGAACCACTCCTGTTGTAAAGAAACAGTTGTCTGAGTCCAGACATATCAAGGGCAATTATTCCACCTTAATAACAAAGTCAAACTAAGTCCATGTTCCCAACTCCAAAAAGCAACTCCTATACTGATTGATGGAAACTCTTTTGCTCAAGAGCTTATGTCAAAATATGATTGGACCAGAGTCAGCTTGACTCCCAGGAGCTCTGGCACACCCAGGACCTCAGGTGAGGCCCCAAACCTCCACTCCAGTACCCGCCGTAACTCAGACCCCCAGGACCCAGGGGATGCAGGAACCCCTGCTTAGCCAGAAGCACATGTTCCTTCCAGTTTGCACTAGTGTCCAGAGTGGACCCTGGGTTCTGGCTCTCCACCCACTCTGCACAAAACCAGAGGCAGCTTGATTCTCAGGAGCTCTGACACACCCAGGATCTCAGGATCACAGGATCACAGCATCATAGGATCTCAGGAGGGACAGGCTCCAGTCAGAGACAAGTAGGCCAATTAGCACTAGAGATAACTAAATGGCTAGAAGCAAGCACAAGAACATAAGCAATGGAAACCAATGCTACCTGGTAATATTATAACCCAGTTTTGCCAAAACAGCAAGCCCTGGATACCCCAACATACTTGAAAAGTAAGATTCAGACCTAAAATCCCATCTCATGAAGACAATAAAGGAATTTAAGAAGGACATAAATAAATAACTCCCTTAAAGTAATGCAAGAGAACACAGGTAAACAAGTAGAAGCCCTTAAAGAGGAAACACATAAATCTCTTAAAGAGATGCAGGAAAACACAACCAAACAGGTGAAGGAATTGAACAAAATGGTCCAGGATCTAAAAATGGAAATAGAAACATTAAAGAAAATACAAAGGGGGACAACCCTAGAGACAGAAAACCTACGGAAGAGATTAGGAAACATAGATGCAAGTATCATCAACAGAATACAAGAGATAGAAGAGAGAATCCCAGGCATAGAAGATACCATAGAAGCCATTGACACAACAAAGAAAATACAAAAATCAAAAAGCTCCTAACTCAAAACATTCAAGAAATCCAGGACTAAATGAAAAGACCAAACCTAAGAATAATAGGTATAGAAGAGAGTGAAGATTTCCAACTCAAAGAGACAGTAAACATCTTCAACAAAGTTATAGAAAACTTCCCTAACCTAAAGAAAGAGATGCCCATAAACATACAATAAGCCTACAGAACACCAAAAAGATGGAACCAGAAAAGAAATTCCTCCTGTCACATAATAATCAAAATATCAAATGCACAGCACAAATAAAGAATTTTAAAAGCTATAATCGGAAAATGTCACGTAACATATAAAAGCAGACCTATCAGAATTACACCAGACATCTCACCATAGACTATGAAAGCCAGAAGATCTTGGGCAGATGTCATACAGACCCGAAGAGAACAAAAATGCCAGCCCAGGCTACTAAACCTGGCAAAACTCTCAATTACCATAGAAAGAGAAACCAAAATATTCCATGACAAAACCAAATTTAAACAATACACTGCCACCAATCCAGCCCTATAGAGGATGATAGAAGGGAAACTCCAACACAAGGAGGGAAATTACATGCAGGGAAAAGCAAGAAACTAATCTTTTCACAACAAACCCAAAAGAAGAGAACCACACAAGCATAATTCCACCTCTAACAACAAAAATATCTCTCAACATCAATGGACTCAATTCCCCAATAAGAAGACATAGACTAACATGCTGGATAAAAAGAAACACAACTCAGTGACAACAACAGACACTACCTCAAAGTAAAAGGCTAGAAAAAAGTTTCCAAGCAAATGGTCCCAAAAATCAAGCTGCAGTAGCCCTTCTAATATCGAATAAAATAGACTTTCAACAAAAAGTTATCAAAAAAGATGGGGAAGGACACTACATACTCATGAAAGGAAATTTCCACCATGATGAACTCTCAATTCTGAATATCTATGCTCCAAATGCAAGGGCATCCACATTTGTAAGAGAAATGTTACTAAAGCTTAAAACACACAATGAACCTCACACAATAATAATAGGAGACTTCAACACTCCACTCTCACCAATGAACAGATCGTGGAAACAGAAACTGAACAGATACACAGTTAAAATAACAGAAGTTATGAAACAAATGGGTTTAACAGATATCTACAAAACATTTCACCCTAAAACAAAAGAATATAGCTTCTGCTCAGCACCTCATGGTACCTTCTCCAAAATTGACCATATAATCATATAAAAAACAAGCCTCAAGAGATTAAAAAAAGATTGAAATAACCGCATGCATCCTATAAGATCATCATGGGCTAAGGCTGGTCTTCAAAAACAAAAAACAATAGAAAACCCACATACACATGGAAGCTAAACAAATCTCTGCTCAATGACAACTTGGTCAGGGAAGAAAGAAATAAATTAAAGACTTTTTAGAATTTAACGAAAATGCTGGACAGTGGTGGTGCACATCTTTAATCCCAGCACTTGGGAGGTAGAGGCAGGCAGATTTCTGAGTTCGAGGCCAGCCTAGTCTACAGAGTGAGTTCCAGGACAGCCAGGGCTATACAGAGAAACCCTGTCTCGAAAAACGAAAAAAAAAAAAAAAGAATTTAACGAAAAAGGAAAGCACAACATACTCAAACTCGTGGGATACAATGAAAGCAGTGCTAAAAGGAAAATTCATAGCTTCGTATCTCCATAAAGAAATTGAAGACAGCATACACTAGCAGCTTAACAGCACACCTGAAAGCTCTAGAACAAAAAGAAGCAAATACACCCAAGAAGAGTAGATGGCAGGAAATAATCAAACTCAAGGATGAAATAAACCAAGTAGAAACATAAGGAACTATACAAAAATCAACAAAACCAGGAGCTGGTTCTTTAAGAAAATCAACAACCTTGACAAACCCTTAGCCAGACTAACCAGAGGGCACAAAGATAGCATCTAAATTAACAAAATCAGAAATGAAAAGAGAGACATAATAACAGAAACTAAAAACTTTCAAAAAATCATCAGATACTACTACAAAAGCCTATACTCAACAATACTGAAAAATCTAGATGAAATGGATAATTTTCTAGACAGATACCCGGTATGAAATTTAAACGAGGATCAGATAAGCAATCTAAATAGTCCCATAACCCTGAAAGAAATAGACACAGACATTAAAAGTCTCCCAATCACAAAAAGCCCAGGACCAGATGGTTTTAGTGCAGAATTCTATCAGACCTTTAAAGAAGACCTAATACCAATTATTATACCAACTATTTCACAAAATAGAAGCAGAAGGAACACCACCCAATAGGTTCTATGAAGCCACAGTTACACTGATATTTAAACCACACAAAGACCCAACAAAGAAAGAGAACTTCAGACCAATTTCTTTTATGAATATTGATGCAAAAATACTCAACAAAATTCTTGCAAACTGAATACAAGAACACATCAAAACAATCATTCACCATGATCAAGTAGGCTTCATCCCAGGGATGCAGGGATGCTTCAATATATGGAAATCTTTTCAACAAAATCCAGTATATAAATGAACTCAAAGAAAAAAATCACATCATTAGATGCAAAAAAAAAAAAATCCTTTGACAGAATACAACATTTCTTCATGTTAAAAGTATTGGAGAGATCAGGAATTCAAAATCCATACCTAAACAGAATAAAAGATACAGAAAACCAATAGCAAACTAAATGGAGAGAAATGTGAAGCAATCATACTAAAATCAGGGACAAAACAAGGCCGCCCACTCTCTCCCTTTGTATTCAATATAGAACTCAAAGTTCTAGCAAGTGCAATTAGGCAACAAAGGAGGCCAAATAGATACAAATTGGAAAGGAGGAAGTCAAAATATCACTATTTGCAGATATGATAGTATACATAAGCCACCACAAAAATTCCACCAGGGAACTCTCCTACAGCTGATACACATTCAGCAAAGTGGCTGAATATAAAATTAACTAAAAAAAAAAATTAGTATCATTTCTCTACTCAAAGGATAAATGGGCTGAGAAAGAAATGAGAGAAACAACACCCTTCACAATAGTCACAAATAATATAAAATATCATCTGTTTGACAAGAACTTCAAGTCTCTGAAAAAAGAAATCAAAGATCTCAGAAGATGGAAAGATCTCCCATGCTCATGAATCAGCAGGATTAATATAGTAAAAATGGCCATCTTACTAAAAGCAATCTACAGATTCAATGCAATTCCCATCAAAATTCCAACTGAACTCTTTACAAAGCTAGAGCAATTCTCAAATTCTTCTGGAACATAAAAACCCCCAGGATAGCAAAAACCATTCTCAACAGTAAAAGAACTTCTGGGGGAATCACCATTCTTGAGCTCAAGCTGTACTACAGAGCAATAGTGATAAAAACCACATTGTATTGGTACAGAGACAGGCAGGTAGATGAAAGGAAGAGAATTGAAGACCCAGAAATAAACCTGCACACCTGCACACCTATGGTCACTTGATCTTTGACAAAGAAGCCAAACCATCCAGTGGGGAAAAGACAGCATCTTCAACAAATGGTGCTGGCATGTCGAAGAATGCTAATGGATCCACTCTTATCTCCTTGTAAAACAGTTCAAGTCTATGTCGACCAAGGATCTCCACATAAAACCAGATATGCTGAGTCTTATAGAAGAGAAATGGGAAAGAACCTTGAACACATTGGCACAGGGGAAAATTTCTTGAACAGAACACCAATGAATCATGCTCTAATATCAGCAATTGACAAATGGGACTTCACAAAATTGAAAAGCTCATGTAGGTAAAGGACACTGTCAATAGTACAAATGTCCTATTCCACAGATTGGGAAAAGATCTTTACCAAACCTACATCCGATAGAGGGCTAATATCCAAAATATACAAAGAACTCAAGAAGTTAGATTCCATAGAAACAAATAACCCTATTAAAAAATGGGGTACAGAGCTAAGCAGAGTAGAATTCTCTACTGAGGAATCTCAAATTGTTGAGAAGCATTTAGAGAAATTTTCAACATCCTTTGTCATCAGGGAAATGCAAATAACAATGACCCTGAGATTCTACCTCACACCAATCAGGATGGCTAAAATCAAAACTCAGGCAACAGCACATGGTGTTGAGGATGTGGAGAAAGAGGAACACTCCTCCATTGCTGATGGGATTGCAAGCTGGTAAAACCACTTTGGAAATCAATCTGGCTGTTCCTCAGAAAATTGAAAATAGTTCTTCAGGTAGTAGTAGCTATAACACTACTGGGCATATACCCAAAAGATGCTCCAACATATAACAAGGACATATGTTCCACTATATTTATAGCAGCCTTATTTATAATAGCCAGAAGCTAGAAACAACCCAGATGTCCTTCAACAAAGGAATGGATATAGAAAATGTGGTACATTTACACAGTGGAGTACTACTCAGCTATTAAAAACAATAACTTCATGAACTTTGCTGAGAAATGGATGGAACTAGAAAATATCATCCTGAGTAAGGTATCCCAATCACAAAAGACACACATGGTATATACTCACTGATAAGTAGATTTTAGCCCCAAAGCTCAGATTACCCACGATACAACCCACAAACCATGTGCAACTTAAAAAGGAAGACCAAAGTGTAGATACTTCAATCCTGCATAGAATGGGGAACAAAATAATCACAGGATATAGAGGGAGAGAAAGGAGAGAGAGAGAGAGAGAGAGAGAGAGAGAGAGAGAGAGAGAAAGAAGAAGAAGAAGAAGAAGAAGAAGAAGAAGAAGAAGAAGAAGAAGAAGAAGAAGAAGAAGAAGACGAAGAAGAAGAAGAAGAGGAGGAGGAGGGAAAATAAGACGGAGTAGGAACAGGTATTGAAAGGGACAGAAGAGAAGTACAGAAAGTCAGGAAATTGAACAGAAACATGCAGAATTGGGGGATGGGAAACTGGGGGGTAGCTACTAGAAAGTCCCAGACTCCAGGGAAGTGAGAGGCTCCCAGGAGTCAATGATGATGACTTTAGCTGAAATAACCAACAAAGGGGAAATAGAACCTGTAGAGTCCACCTCTAGTAGATAGGTACAGTCCCCAGTTGAGGGATGTGGCCACGCACACATCTCAAAATTTTTAACCCAGAAATGTTCCTGTCCAAAGGAAAGACAGGGACACAAAATGGAACAGAGACTGAAAGAAAGGCCATCAAGAGAACCCCCCCCTCCAGGGATCCATCTCATTTGCAGACACAAAACCCCTACCCTATTGCTGATGCCAAGATGCACTTGCTGACAGGAGTATGATATGGCTGTTTCCTGAAAGGTTCTACCAGCATCTGACCAATACAGATGCAGATACTCACAGCCAACCATTGAACTGTTTCCTCATAGACACAAAGCTTTATCAGATGTGACTAATTTCCAATTGGATTGATTATAGAATTATAGGGTGTTTTAATTCATTTTCTAGGCCCCAAAAATTACATAGATGGCATGTACCTTTAAGGTAATTAGGTAACTTCATAAACTGCTCCATATTTAGACGTGAAATAAGTTATACCTAGATATAGTGATCCTGAAAGCCAATCACACACTGGTTCATTCTTCTGCAGTTGCACTTGTCCAGGAAACCCGGGACATCTAGTTGTGCTTTGTGAGACCAAGAACTTTTATATTCAAGTTATTGACACATATTAGAATGTTAGCTTGTTTGCTGAGTGAAGGAACAGAATTAAAACAAGAACTACAGGAGGAAGAAGAGGGGAGTATTGCTTTAAAGACAATAGACAATGAAGTCACTGCAGCTTCATTTATAGACTGGGGATTCAGCTGGCTCGTTGGTAGCTAGTAAAAGGGTAAATATGAGCATTGTCTCCTTTGAATAAACTGAAAGTGAAAAATCAGGTTAAACTATTGGGGAAGTGTAGTATTCCTCTACCTCCCTACTAGGATGAACTGTGATTTATATCTGTGTGCAGATGTTTCTATACATTGTTCCCCAGCATTCTTTCCATCAGCCCTCTAGATCCAGATGCATGTCACTGCCGGCCAAGGTCATCTTGCCTTCCATGAGAAGCTTTGCAAGATACAGTTGGTACCTAACTGACTCTGCAGCTTAAAAACTAGAGACTAGTATTCAGTCCCAAATATTATAGGTGATTTCTGAATGAGGTATCTATGAAATCATTTAGTGTATATGCACATGTATTCTTCTGTCTCCTAGTGCATGAACCTGCATACACATATATATGCATATGTCAGGTATACATGTGTGTGAACATGTTTGTATGCATGCATTTACGTGTGTGTGCTCATGCATGCATGTGCACTCATGTGCACGTGTGAGTGCCTTTGTGCATGCATGTGTATATGTTTGTGTGTGTGTAGGTCAGAGGTCAATTTTAAGTATCTTCCTTTAATGATCTCCCCTTTAGTTTTTGATACTGGATCTCTTTACTGAACTTGATACTTGCTGCTTTGGCTAGGCTGGCTAGCCAGCAAGCCCCTAGGATCCACTTTTCTCTACCTTTGCAGCACTTGGGTTAGGTGTGTCCTTCCATGTCTGGTTTTTATGTGGGCACTGAGGATCTGAAGTCAAGTGTTCATGCTTGTATAGCACCTAACACACCTCCAGTCCCTGAGATCATTTTTCAGTCTGACATGAGGTATAATGTATTCTCCTGTCTCTAGTCTTTCTCAATTTCTACCATGAAGGCAAATATTAGAAGTATATTTTAAAATGTGTGTTTTTCATTTGGATATTTAGTTTCCTTCAAAGATTGTATATTTTCTCATTCTTGTGCTCACACTTTTCAACATTGTTATGAATATTCGAGGACTTTCTCCACAATTCAAATAATCTGCTCTCCAGTGACCATCAGCTGCATGTCCTCCAACTGAACTCTAACAGCTGTCTGATACTGTATAACATCGTTTCTCATTCAGTAATGACTCTTTCTCACAAACCTACCCCACTTCAGTTGGCAATAACATTCTCCAGGTCTGACCTATGCTCTCATTGATTTGGTATAACTCAGGATTCTAATTTCATATCCACCACAGCTTCGGGAGTTGCTCGAAGTTATTCTTACTATATCCCTGTTGGGAAAACATAAACCACCCTAAATATAAAAGGGCAGGATGATATAGCCTCACACTGGTAGTTATGACCATCCACAGCTACACGATGTGAAGAAGGGCAATTATCTTTGCCCTATGTTCCAGTTAAAGTAACACTGGAAGCTGAGAAAAAAATAAACCTTATCACAAACACTATCTCCTTTATTCCCAGAATCTATGCATTCCAAATAAACACCTGCCATTTGAAAGCCAAATCACTCAGGACACACAGTTCAGAATTGCACCAGTACTCTACCCAGAACACTACCCTGAAGTGTTGCCCTGAAGACACACCCTGTCACATCTTAGTTGCTCCTCCCACAATAGGGAAAGATTCCTTTACAAATCTCTCTGATGATGCTTTATGTGAAGGCCTGATCATCCTTCCTGTTTTAGTTAGGTTTCATGTTTATTGATCTAAAATTCTAGAAGTTCTTTAAGCATAAGAGCTTCGAATGCCCACTAAACAGCAAATAGTGCCAGACAATAATATAAATGTTTTTATTTCATTAATACTGACTGCACTGTTGGTTTTGCCCATTCCTATATTTATGTAGCATTTTTATTCTTTAAAACAGTAAGTACTAACCAGAAGTTGAGTCGCTACTTCCTTCAAATTGAAATATTTTCTCCTGGAATGAGGATGACATAGACAGTAAACTAAATTTATGAAGCTCAGGAAGAAAACAAAATTCACAAGTCTCAAGATGGTCCTGAAACTTAGAAAATACATAAAGCCCCTCTTTAGAATTACACAAGCATTAACAACTGCTATAGAAAGAGACTTACCATCCACCCATGCTGCCTGCAAGTCATGTGGGCAGCTTCAGAAATGCAGCTTTCATTGAGTCCTCAACAAATACTGAAGTAGGCTCTTCAGACATGAAGCTGCCTTTTTAATCATCCACAGTACTGTATAGACCCCTCCAAAAATCCCTGGTTCATGAAGCTAGACTTGGGTGGGTCTGATTTGTTGGTCTATCTTCTGTGCCCTATACAGGGCAATAGATATTTGTTTACATCTTCCTGGGAAAGCCAACACAAGATAAAAGCTATCTCAATTTACTTTGAACAGAACATTTGAGTAATAGTTATTGGTGTTATGTTTTTTCAAGAATTTTAAAGCTTTTGGTTTTTTATTGTATTTTCAAATGTAAAACTTAATTACATCCTCTAATTTTCCAGGTTTCTATCCTCAAATGTGTGTTGACCATAAAGAAATGTGTTCTATTAGACTCTGTTCATATAGATTTTTCAGGTTACCACACCCTAGAGGCAATTTTCTTATTTCTGTGGTTAAAAATAATGCAAACATTTATAAACATATTTGTTTCAGTTAAATTTTGTATCTTGTGTTTATATTTTCCATGTGTTTGCGTTTCACAGTGACAGCTTGTTGAAACATCTTGCTTATGCTGTAAAAGTGATTAGGGTGATGTGTTTTCTGAATTTCAATTTGTTTGCCATCATGAAATTTTATGTTTAACTTGACCTGATTCAAACTTTCAGTCTTGTTGACTAGAATGACTCTTCATGACTGGTGTTTATATGGTGAAGATTTCTTACAGTTATCACGGGAGTTTTGTTTACATTAGTTGCTGCTCTCTGGGATGTAAAAAGAAGATAAAATGTTTATGGAGTGGCCTCTGTGCATAAGGCTTTTCATGTTCTGGTTTCCCTAAAATCAGTATTTTTCCCTCATCATGGATGTATACTCACAACAGAGGTGGCTATGACCTGCAATGATGGGGAAAATGTAAGAATCTCCCTTTGGTTTATACTTTATCTCCAGAAGATCGAGATCACAATGTAATAAACTCACTACTTTAATAAAGCTCAGCGTGACTTCAACTCCAATTGTTATTTCTCCAGTGTCCAATATCAGAAAGAAACAAAAAATAAAAATACTCTTAGTGTTGTGTATTTCCATCATCCTGGGAGAGATGGTAACTCATAAGAGAAACCACCTGGTAGATGCTCTTGTCTTCCTGGGAGGGGTCAGTCTCTGAAGCAAGCCACCCCTGCCCTATCATGGATGAGCACTAACAAGTAATGATTTACATTTGAGCTTCCTGTCTTAGAAGACACTGCCTTAAATCATGTCCCCCCAAACCTCTCTAGAATACTTTAGCCTCTCCTTGGACTCCTCACTCTTTCTTACTTCTTTGTTGATTGGTTTGTTTGTTTATGTCCCAAAAGCTGCCCTTCTCCAGGTCAACCCTTCACAAAACCCCTCAACCCATACTTCTCTAAGAGGCTGGGGCACTGCTGGGGACCCCCTCACCTTGGCACATCAAGTTTCTGCAGAATTAGGTGCATCATCTCCCAGTGAGGCTAGACAAGGCAGCTCTGTTAGAGAGTTGATTCCACCCGCTCCAGTTGTTGGGAAACCACATGGAGACTGAGCTGCAGGTATACTATATATGTGCCATGGGCCTTGGTCCAGCCTGTGTATGCTCTTTTGGTTGGTGGCTCAGTCTCTGAAAGTTCCCAGGGCTCCACATTTGTTGACTCTGTTAGTCTTCCTGTGGGGTTCCTATCCTATCTGCATTTGTTTCAGTCAGCTGCTAAGTAGAGCTTCTCAGAGGACAGTTATGTTAGGCTCCTGTCTGCAAGCATAACAGAGTATCATTATGAGTGTCAGGGATTGGTACTTGCCCATTGGATGGGTCTCAGTTTGGGCCAGTCATTGGTTGGCCATTCCCTCTGTCTCTGCTCATCTTTGTCCCTACACATCTTGGGTGCAGGACACATTTTGGGTTAAAGGTTTTGTGACTGGGTTGGTGTCCTTATCCCTCCACTGGTATTCCTACTTGGCTACAGATTCCATGTCTTCACTTTTAGGCATCTCAGCTAAAGTCACCTTAATTGGCTCCTGGGAGCCCCCCCCCCAAAAAAAACCTCTGGTCTCTGGGACTTCCTAAAGATTACTCCCACCTCTCACCCCTGACAGCTGCAGATTTCCCTTCATTCTCCTGGCCCTCTGACCCTTTGGCCCTCTCTCCTATCTGTCCCCATACCCCATCCTGATCACCCCACTCACCTCTCATCTCCTTTCCCACCCAGTTACCTCCCTCCATCTGCTTCCTACAACCATTTTATTTCCCCTTCTAAGTAAGATTCAGTCATCCTCACTTGGGCTTTCCTTCTTGTTTAACTTCTTTGGGTCTGTGGGATATATCTTGGGTATCCTGTACTTTATGGCTAATGCCCGCTTATCAGTGAGTACATAGCATGTATGTCCTATTAAAAAATGGGATACAGAGCTGAACAGAGAACTCTCAACAGAATAATCTTGAATGTCTAAGAAGTACTTAAATAAATGTTCAACATCCGTAGTCATCAGGAAATGCAAATCAAAATGACCCTGAGATTTCACCTTACACCAATCAGAATTGCTAAGATCAAAAACTCAAGTGACAGCACATGCTGGTGAGAATGTGGAGAAAGAGAAACACTCCTCCATTGCTGGTGGGATTGCAAAGTTGTACAGTCACTCTGGAAACCAATCTGGCAGTTTCTCAGAGAATTGGAAATAGTTCTACCTGGAGACCCAGCTATATCTCTTGGGCATGTACCCAAAAGATGCTCCACCATATCACAAGGACACATTCACCACTACGTTTCTAGCAGTTTTATTCATAATAAACAGAAACTGCAAATAACCCAGATGTCTGTCAACCAAAGAATGGATACAGAAAATGTGATTGATCTACTCAATGGGATACTGTTCAGCTATTAAAAACAAGGACATCATGAATTTCGCAGGCAATCGATAAAGCTAGAAAATATCATGCCTAACCTTTCTTATGACTCTCTAAGCAGCTTTCACAGTACCTCCCCACCCTAGAGTGCAACTTGCAATCAGATTAGTTTTAGAGTCTTTTTTCTCTATCTATGCTTCATCCCAGGGCAACTAAATTCCATGGAAAACAAGCTGACTTGCAGACTGGATGCCAGAAGTTCATCCAGTGGTCCTGCTTCTTGGCAGGCTTACCAGAATCATCAGGAGACTGGAAACAATGCAATTCTGAAAGTTATGAGCTCATATAATGAAAAGTATTTAGGAACTCTAATGAGAGTTCTAGTCTCAGAGGTATGTTCGATGGTTATGTTTCCTAATTGTGTGCTGGGAATAAGAACAGGAATAGAAAAACACAATTGCTTCCTCACTGCTTTTAGCAGAGGTGGGCATGCAGGGTATTTCATGGCGTAGTCCTTCCTGTGATTCCCTCAAGACTGCCATCTAGGCTGGGCCCTAAGAGAATACTACCTCCTTTCCTGAGTAGCAACTGCATTTCAGGCAGGGAGGTTTCTGCACTTCCATGAAGATCTAAGGACACAGGATCTGTACCAACCTCCAGCTGCTTCCTCTTTTGAAACCCTTGGGCTTAATGTTCAGATAAGAAAGGTGCCTGGCTTTACTACCTAATTCCTCCCAGATTTGCTAAAGCTTCTGGGTTTTGGTCTGCTCTCCCTCTGTTATTACCACTCTTTATTAATCAGGAAGAGAAATCTATTGTCTCTATGGACGCTGAATTTACATGGTCATTAATCTACATGAATAGTAAGTAATTTCTATATTGTGAGCTTGGATGAAATATGTGAAATGATTATCCTACTCAACAACAATTATAGTAGAACAGTAGGCTATGTTACAGAATAATGCTCCATTTCAGAACAATTAATATATGTTGGTGATTTCACAATGGCTACATTTAATTCTTGTCACTATTGTCAAAATACATGCTAAGCATATGAAAATAACTTTATTCCAATGGAATATGAAGCCAAATGAATGTCAAGTCTGTGTCTTAAGCATACATTTCTTTTGACACAGCTTTAAGAATGTATTTAGACAAGTAGAATGTGCTGGAAAAGTAAGTACATGTTAAATCATATGAAGCCAGGAGAATGCATTTGTGGAGTATGAATGGAAATGGATAGAGGTATCTAATCATGTGGCAGAATGAGAAAAGGGCAAAATGTCAAGAATCTAAGTGTCTGCTTACAAGATGTTGATGTTTAAAGTTTACCGTTATATGAATCTCTTTGTCCTGAAGATATTTTTATAAAAAAGTCTTCACAATACCGGTCCCATTAACCATCCCTACTTTGTATTCACATAGTGCTTGGTGTATAGGACACCACTCAATAGCGTCATCCATAAGATGACCAGGCAAACCCTCTCTTTATAATAGTGCGAGCAAGAAAACTAATTAGTTTTCTGTTCTTTCTCATTGCATACAAGTAACCAGATTTCTACTTGAGCTGCACAACTGGTAAACAACAGACAGTCATATAACAGATTCTGTCTGGCCTATGTCTGCAACTACAGAGAAGAGACAGATGTTCATCAAACTTTGAGATTTGCTTTTCTAAATATGGAGTGTTTAAGTGTTGAAGCTTTGCTATATAGAAAAACAACATGTTTCTAACTTAAATATTCACTCTAAAATGCTTAAGCTACCAGATGTTATTTTAACCAGATAAAAGTTTGTCAACTTATAAATTTTTAAAATCATTCATTACATGCATACATACATACATGTGATATACATTAATGTATACATCATACCTGAAATTTATATTTGCAATTAGGATATATATCAGTGGAAAGTCCTTGTAGACATCTTTGTAATTACCTTCCATTGATTGTTTTTATTTAGTATTAGATATGACAAAAAGTTATCTAATAAAAAATGTAAGAGAAATAAATATCAAACTCAAGTGCTTAACATATTATAAACTCTCTAGTTAATCTTATCAAATGTTAAGGATCTTACTTTAACACAGATGACAAGAAAGACATTTTTGTGGGTTTTAGGGATTTTTTTCCTATAGAAAGAGCTGATTTAGTGTAATTGTTAGAGAGTATATCTTTAAATAAATTAGATTTTATAAGAAAACAAAAGTTAGTTATTTTCTCCTTTGTTTTTGTATCTGTCACATAACAAATGTCTGGAATACAAAATAAGCAATGTTTTCTATTAGTGTGGAACATGTGTGTTTCAAGACTGAAGCAATAGTGCTAACAAGATGTTAATACACCTGACTTCTCCATCTTTCTGCGTCTGGGGCTATTAAAACACATACACATACACACATACATACACACACACACACACACACACACACACACAAACAGAGAGAGAGACAGAGACAGAGAGAGAAACTACAATCCAGTATTTTCTATGCTTTATGTATGTACTTAGTACTTAAATTTTGAGTCTTTCATTCTAAATAAATTAACATTAATCTTATATTGAATCAGCATGTCATGCATGGAATTTTAAATATATATTATGTAGATTATTTTCAGTGAATGCAATAATGCTTCTATGAAGTTAGTTAGGCACATCATCGGTTGTCATTAAGGGAACTATTTCTTTACAAGGTATGGTACTAAAGAGGTTGTATTGGTCTAGATCTGTTCCCTGCTTTCTAGTTCTAGCTTTGAAATTTTCTTCAAGAAGAAAAAATTCATGCTTCATCAAAGCACAAGTGCATAGAGATATGCTATAATATTTCAATACTCTTTATTTCAAAGTCAAGGTGTAACTGAAACACAAGCAGAGAATTTTTTTAATCATGTTTCTTCTTTGTTAATCATGTAGGGTCACCTCTTCAAGAAAAAGGATCATTACCAAGGGTTGAAAATAACCTGAAATGACAGCTAGAAGAACTAGTCAGAAATCCATCCAAATAAGATGATAGACAGCCAGTCACCAACCCGTCCATGTGCAGTGCAGACATCCTGTATTCTTGCTTCACCTGGTTCCCTTGTCCCCTTTCCTCTAGTTCATCTTGCATAAACTGTCAAATGCTACTTCATAGGCATCTTTTTACCCCTTCTCCAGCAGGTATTTCATGGAAGTAGCTAATTTGAGCTTACGGTTGGTCAAATCCTTCAGCCCTGCCTCTGAGAGATTACATTCAACTAACTGGAATGAGCTTTCCATTACTAGGTCATTATTGTCATCAGTTATATATGATAATGTGATTTTACAATTGTTTCTTTCAGAAGTCAATTCTGTCTCTGATTACAGTTCTTCAACAAATACTTAACATCCCTTGCTGCAGATGACAGTTAAACCAGGGACTAGCCTAACTCAGTGTCATTCCTAGCACTGATTATTAGAGAAAGTAGCTAAGCTTAACATTATTTTGCACAGGAAAGTTCTCATTAGAAACCATGTTGTATTTCAGGATGACTTAGTGAAGAAATTGTGGTCCAAAATCAAAATCACAGAGCAAATTTTGTAGACTATTTTATCCCTAATTTATCCATTCAGATTTCTGTAAAGTAACCAACTGAATTATCAACTTGCCATTACTTTTACAATTGCCTACTTACAGAGACTATGATAATGCTGATGCTGAAGTCATCTTGTTCTGTTGTTGTTGTTGTTGTTTGTCTAAATAGCAACTTATTTTATTTGAGATTTCACAATAGAAAGGATTGAATTAAAGTTAAATGAGTAGGAGAGCAAGATGACTCTGCAGGTAAAGGTGCTTGCTACCAAACCTGTCAACTCGGGTTCATTTCCTGGAACCCACAAGGTGAAACGGCAGACCCAGCTTCTGAAAGCTGTCCTTTGACCTCTGCACACAGACATGATTCAGAATAAATGAACAAAATGCAACCATCTTCTAAGGTTTGAAAAGAAAAATACGATGAGTATCCTTCTACCTTATTTTCACTATTTTTTATTCTGTTAAAATCAAGAAAGGGAAGTCAAGACAGTGCAAGAAAAATTCCAAATCACGGACACCCTTCAGATCCATGATAGTTTATAGTACAACAAAGCTTGACTACTTTACACAGTGCTAGGTTTGTAACACTGTTCAACCCAGCACAAACTGCCCTACTGTCTATGTGTAGAAATATGAGTATAGTGGATCAATAATTTCAGTGACCCAGGTGCAAAATTATTAAACACTGATGTGTATTCATTTATCAAAACAAGAATACACATTTTGATTTATTTATACATAGGTATGATCTATGTTTTAAAATGAAAATATAATTCCATATAGAACTATAATCAAATATTATTTCTACTAACTGCTTCTTCCTCATAGCATCGCAAGTCATGTGCATGTGTTAAACTTCTTCTAGTCCATAACGCACCAGTTATTTTTGTCTATCAAGAGCTGCCTTTATACTCCAGTTACAATTTACATTTTTGTAAATTGTATTTGAAAATTTGTAACAACAACCTGATTTCTACCAAAGCAATCTACATTCTCTACTTTCTCTCTGACATTAGTCTACTAAACACTCCAGTATTATTCTAGGACCTAGTAAACCTCTAGAAGAGTGGCACACATGAAACGAAATACTATATCATGATATTTTTCTTCATATAGGTTTGGTAGTCCTTAATTACATCAGTGCCAGTGGTTCCAGGTCAGTAACTACTGACGTATTTCCCATCTGAAAATTAGATACCAACACTGAAATGTGAGTAGATGGACCGGCAATTTTACTATTTGATAACTAATATTTAATTCATTAATTTACTTGAATAAGTTTCTAAGAGTATATCTTAAAAGTATTTCACACCAAAAATTTTTGACTTGATAAAAAATGTTTTAATATAATTGCATCTCCTAGTACTTTCTTTCTCTCCTTCATAGAAAAAATGGAAGAAAATCAGACAGTGGTCACAGAGTTTGTCCTGCTGGGATTCTGTCTTGGCCCAAGAATTCATCTAGGTCTTTTTACATTGTTCTCTCTCTGCTATATCTTTACATTGTTGGGGAATGGGTTTACCCTTGGATTAATCTGCCTAGAGCCTAGGCTGCACTGTCCTATGTACTTCTTCCTCTCCAATCTGGCCACTGTTGACATTGCCTATGCCTGCAACACAGTGCCACAAACACTGGTAAACCTCCTGGATGAGACCAAGCCCATCTCCTTTGTTGGCTGCATGATGCAGACTTATCTATTTTTGACATTTGCGAACACAGAATGTGTCCTCCTTGTAGTGATGTCCTATGATCGATATGTTGCCATCTGTCACCCCCTACACTACAGTGTCATCATGAACTGGAGAGTGTGTACCATCTTGGCTGCTGTTTCCTGGATAGTTAGCTTTCTTCTGGCTCTGGTCCATTTAGTCCTCATCCTGAAGCTGCCTTTCTGTGGACCTCATGAAATCAATCACTTCTTCTGTGAAATATTGTCTGTCCTTAAGCTAGCCTGTGCTGACACAACACTCAATCAAGTTGTTATCTTTGGAGCCTGTGTGTTTGCCCTAGTGGGTCCCCTATGCTTTGTACTAGTGTCCTATACATGCATCATGGTGGCCATCCTGAGGATCCAGTCAGGGGAGGGCCGTAGAAAGGCCTTCTCCACCTGTTCTTCTCACCTCTGTGTAGTAGGGCTCTTCTTTGGCAGTGCCATTGTCATGTATATGGCCCCTAAGTCCCAGCACCCAGAAGAGTTGCAGAAGATTCTTTTCCTGTTTTACAGTTTTTTCAACCCCATGCTGAATCCCCTGATCTACAGTCTGAGGAATACTGAGGTCAAGGGCGCCCTCAGGAGGTCATTGTGCAATGAAAATCATTCCCAATTGGTGTGATATTTGGACCACAAGTATACTTGGTAGTTTCCTCTAATTTTCTGAAACACAGAAAAAGTCACTATTTTCTTCTTATCTTTGTTTAATAGCATAACATCATACCTTTCTCTTAATTTGGAGAAAAAAATACTATATATGGTGTATCCATTGACTTTCTGTGAAATGACATTTTACTAAACATAATTGGTTTTATTTTGTTGAACTTATTAGCTATGAAATTAAGTAACATTTTAATTCTTGTTCTGGGTCCTAAAATTTAAATACATTTTATCAAAATTCTAATTACATAACCTCACAAATTACATGTATCATAAGATTAAGATGAAAACAAGCTACATCCACTGACTCCCAAAGCCCCATATAGAACTATTCTAAGTCTCATACAGTCACACTTGTCCATTCTATGAATTATGCAGAGATTTTTACAAAACCCACAGATACTGAAAGAGCTTTAATATTATTTATAGATTTGGTAGTCCATGGTTCATTAGTAGCTAATAAAAGGGGTAAGCATGAGCATTGTCTCTTTGAATAAGCTAAAAGTGAAAATTGGATTAAACAATTTGGGTAGTTTAAGGATTCTGCAGATGATGAGCTATGATTTATACATGTATACAGACTTTCCTTACGCAGTTTCCCAGCATCTCTCCATCATGATCTCTACCTCTGTTGGTCCAGATGCTGTGGACCTACCTATGAGATCACTGTCCTCCTAAAGCATCTCTCACCCGACAGTAAGCTTTACAGGAAGATGCCAGTATCTAACTGGCTCTCCAGCCTAGTAATAGGTTGAGCTTTGCCGATTTGACCTAGTTAACCAATGCCTAAAGACTAGAAATCAGTCCCCAGAAATTTCAAGTGTATTCTAAAGGAGCTTCATATGATTTATTTCTCTCCTGTCTTGAAATGGAATGGACTTTCATGTTCAGAGTCTTGTCCAATGTCATCATGATGGCAAATGTCTGATGTGTTGAAAAAACTATGTGTTCTTTATTTGATGGTTCATTAATACTTTATCCATTTTTAATAAAGGTGTATAAGTTTAATAAAGGCACACAGAGTTTATCACTTATTGAGTGACAGAAACTACATATTGATAGGACTTTACATGGTTCATTTAATTTACTCATCATATAAAAAAATATGAGAAAGATAATAGCATAATTGTTCTTGGATGAATGCATTCCACACAGTAGCACAGATCTGGCTCTTTCTTAAACAATCTGACTTCCAGGACCTCCCTACTTAACCACATATGTCTATCCGTATATAAGTATCAGTGCTTCCAAATATACAAGGCTAGATATCCAAAAATAGGAAATTGTGAGTAAAGGCAGATTTTTCACAAGTGAACAAGTTTCATGGTGAGCTTATCTGAGCTCCCAAGTCTGTTAGACTGTGAGTCAGGCATAAGGGGCTAGTTGTTCTATATAAAGATACTGATAGTCATAGAATCACTACATTTCTAGAGAATCATGAAACACAAAGAAGTTGAGAGTAGAGATGATTCTCATTGAGCATGGAGATTTAGGCCAACTATGTATGATCTGGAACCAGAATAATATCTTAATTCATATTCATTCTGATTGTCCTCTCTCCTCTCTCTCTCTCTCTCTCTCTCTCTCTCTCTCTCTCTCTCTCTCTCTCATTCTCTCATCCTTCCCTCCCTCTTTCCCCTCTCTTTTTGACTTAAATTTGTTCATGAAAACATTTTGACTCTACACTGAAATGTGGAAAGATTGGCCATGTTAAGAATTACTCTAATGCCAATGACCAGCCTTTGCTTGGTCAAAGATTCCTGTAGAAAGGGTGTTTGGGAGAAGCAAAAAGAACAACTTGAAGTCAAATCTTGGGTCCAAGCTCTCAACCTGTGCTCTGCTCAAGACAGCTTTCTCTGAAGGTCTCTAGATATCTCAGCTCTCACAGACCAAGGCCCAGTCTTTTATTTACAAATCAATTCAGTCATTTACTTCAGGCTCTGATCCCCTTTGATTATTCCATGAATTAGCATTCCATGATCTCAGCCCCCTGATTCTTAGAAAAAGACAGCAAGCACTTTTTTTTTAACATTGCAAATGAATTCAGAGATCTGCCTGCCTTTTAAACACAGACAATTAGCTAGCTGGTGGAATCTCACTCTGAGATTGCCATTCCTACCATTCCTGAGCCTAACCAAGCTCTGTCCCAGGCTGAACTCAGGAATCTGCCTGCCTTTGTATCTTTCTGACAAGTTAGTTCACAGTGCTCATAGCTCACAGCTCATAGAACTGCCTGTGTTCTTTTGGATCTGCAAAGCTCCTTATACAATTCATATTGAATCCTTATCCTTTGCATATTTGTGAAATTATATATTATTAAACTCATGTTTTCAGAGATCTTTCTCACAGCTTTAAGAACTATCCTGAAGGTCTCAGCTTTTACCATTTTGCTGAGATATTAGCCACACCCTCAAATCCCATGCTGTTTCTGATTATCATCTAGTCATTAACTGTGAGAGAGAGGACATTCCTCAAAGGAGGAACATGAAAATATGTACATTGTTATACAAACAAGCCTTATGCCCACAGTAACCATAAACACTCTTGGAGGCCCATGCCCTGCTACTGATGAGGTCAGCTCAGGGCATTTGGAAAATTCCACCAGACCCTAGAGCATAAAGACCTTCCCCTTCCTGGATTACATTCCTCAGAAAACCTGCAGAGCAGACTGACCATTGGCTACCTACAGATATGGGAAGCCCTTACTACCTCATTCCCTAAGTACCAATCAGTTTTAAGGTCACACTGTTCCACCAGTCATGTTGTGCCTAGTTGCTGTTGCTCTATTCTGCCTCTGGAAACTGTATAAAAACTCAGCCAAACAGGTTGCTTGCGATTGCCTCTCCTTTGTGTGCAGGATAAGCCCAGCGTGCTGGAACAATAAATTCCTCTTGCTTTTGCATTGATCTCTGGCTCTGTGTGGTCCACTCATGGGGTCTCCAGCAGCTAAGGCTCATCAGAGTCTTACATTTGGTGCATTAGCCGTGAATCAGCCCCCTATGGGGACTCACTTGAGGGCAGCAAATCCGAGGAACAGCTCAAGCAGGTACCTTGGTTTTTGTCTGTCTTTTGTGTCTGAGTCTGTAAGCCTGTTTGAACTTTCAGTTTGCTTGCAAGCGTCTGGGAGCTCAGAGAGCTTATGGTGTCTGGTGTGGTTAAGTGCCTCCGGCAGACGTACCTTAATGTTGAGACTGCAGAGACTCTGGGGGATGCTCCAGAGACCCCAGAGGAAGTCGGGAGGGCTCTGCTCCTTTTGGAACCTGCTAGACTCGGTCCTAGCATAAGTCATCAGGTCATTGAGTTGTTTCATCTGTGGAAGGGGCAAACTGTCTGTAAACGGCAAGACACAGTATCAGTGGGAGCCGAGTCTTGCTATAACCTGGTTTATTGTCTTTCTCTGTGTTCTTGGACTTGGATTGTCTGCACCCATGGCAGGGGCGAACTATCTATATGTTGATTGTCTTCTCTGTGTTTGTTGGTATTGGTTATCTCGTTCTGTGTTCTTGGACTTGAACTGACAACATTTTGGGACATGAAGCAGACTGAATCTACCCCACTAAACATCCTAGTTAACCACTGGAGGGAAGTTAGGAGAAGAGGAGAAGAGCAAGTTAGTTACTCTCTGTTCCTCCATATGGCCTACGTTCAGAGTAGGGTGGCCACCCACAGGGACCTTCAACTTGCAGGTGATCAAAGCAGTAGAGGAAAGAGTCTTTAGGCCAGGATCCCTTAAGCACCCAGACCACGTGCCCCATATAGTTACCTGGAAGAATCTCATGGAGGACCCCCCCACCCTCACGGATATTTTCCCAAGACCCACCTCACAGGTTCTAGCCATCAGGAAAAAGGAAACACAAGAGGAGGAATCCGGACCTGAGAAGAAGTAGATCCTCCAACAGCAGACTTGTTGCTCCAAGACCCTCCTCCTCCATATCCCCCTGCCCTTGCCCCCATGTCACAGCCAGCACCAGCACCAGCCCTGGGATCCTTAGCCCATATGGGACCGGGGACGTTTTACCCCCCTTTACCAGAGGGAGGAGTGGGAAGAGACCTCCAGTTTCCTGGTCCCACCATGAAGATCTGAAGTCTGAGAGCCACCTCCTCTGATACCATGGTGGCTCTCCCACTGATGGCATATGGGCCTAGAAAAAGGGATTCAGGCTGTGTAATATTGGCCCATCTCTTTGGCTGAATTGTACAAATGGAAGTCCCAACACCCCCATCCAGATAGCCCCAAGGGGCTGATTAATCTCTTTGAGACTGTTTTACTCATCAGCTCACCTAGGATGATATCCAACAATTCATAAGAATGGTCTTCACAACTGAAGAGTGAGAAGGATAATGCAGGAAGCCAGAAAGAATGTCACCTCAGACACAGGGCTGGGTTGGGGATGGGGGGTTACCATTGATTGACCAGGCTGTCTTCAACAGCAGGTTTCCACTGACTAGACATGACTGGGACTTTAATACGACAGAAAGTAAGAAGCACCTGAAAGTCTACCACCAGACTCTATTGGCAGGTCTCAAGGGGGCCACACGACCACCCACAAATTTGACCAAGGTATGTAAGGTTAAGCAAGGACCAGATGAGCTGCCTGCAGCCTTTCTAGAGTGGCTCATGGAGGCATTCCATCAGTATACACCCTATGACCCCAGCAGCAAGGAGCACAAAGCTATTTTGACTATGGCTTTTATAGTCCAGGATAGTAGAGATATCAGGAAAAAGCTTCAGAGGCTAGAGTCATTGAGGGATTTAGTGCAGGTTGCTGAGAAAGCCTACCATAACAGGGAGACAGAGCAGGAGAAGCAGCAGAGAAAGAGAAAGGAAGAAGATGAAAGGGAGATGAAAAAAATGATAGGAAAGGAATTTACAGTGAATTGTGGCTACAGTAGTCAGGGAAAGCAGAGGAGAAAGACTCCAACCAAAGAGAGACAGAAAACCCCTTGAGAAGGACCAGTGCACATATTACAAGGGGAGGGGCCACTGGGCCTAAGAGTTCCCTAACAAACAGAACCCACTGGTGGGAAATTCCCAGCCTTGAGAAAAGTGCCCCCAACAACGAAGGTCTTAGCCCCAGGGGAAGACAGTGACTAGGGAGGACAGGGTTTGGACCCTATCCCAGAACCCAGGGTAACTCTAAGAGTGGAGGGGAAACCCACTCAATTCTTGGGGGACACTTGGTCCTCCTCCAAGCCAAAGGTCCCATTTCCAAGAAAAAAATTTTGGGTCCAAGGAGCCATTAGAACCAAAATGTATTCATGGACTACCCAAAAAACAGTGGATCTAGGAATGGGCCAGATATCCCATTCATTTATGGTCATCCAAGATTCTCCCTACCCTATGTTGAGGAGATCCTCTCCAAAATGGGGGCCCTGATACACTTACTGCCCAATGAGCTGCAACTAACAGGCCCAAAAGGAGAGACCATGGGTGGAGGAAAGATCTCTCTGTATTACCCCTGCCAGGAGCCAAGGCTACCTGGTTTACAGACAAGAGCAGTCTTCTACATGAAGGTCAGAGACAAGCAGGTGCTGCTGTGGTGGATGGCACAATGTCATCTGGACTGAGCCTCTACCTCCCTGGCACAGCAGCTCAAAAAGTGGAGCTAATTGCCCTCACCAAAGCCTTGGAACTTGGGGCCTGCAAGAAAATTACCATCTACACGGGTAGCAGGTATGCCTTTGTCACAGTCCACATTCACAGGGTTATATACCAAGAGAGAGGACTGCTCACATCAGAGGGAAAAGAAATTAAAAACAAACAGGAAATCTTGGATCTCTTGGATGCCCTGATGAAGCTGGCAACTATGAGTATTATTCATTGTCCAGGACATCAGAAGGGAAGAGACTCTGTGGCCAGGGGCAATAACCAGGCAGATCAAGTGGCTTGAGAAGTGGCTATGCAGAAGCTATCCTGGTTATCGGCCTGCAAGAGACACCTGATGAGAAATGGGACTGGACAAATGGATGACCTCACTTAAAATATATGGAAGAAGAAAGGACTCAGATAGCTAGCCACCCAACCAACTACTACCTAGAGAAGGAAGGGCAATGACTCATTCAAGAAGCAAAAATTATACTCCCTAGAAAGCAAGCAAAAGACTTTCTAGGCCAAATGCACAGATGGATTCATTTAGGGGATAAAAAGCTTGTCCAAGCAGTTAAGGAATCTAAAGTATATATAATGGACCTCGGGTTTTGGATCAGAGAGATAGTAGAAGAGTGTAAGTAAGGTGTGCCAGCAAATGAATGCTTATGCGGTCATGAGTAAACAGGGCAAAAGACCTAGGGGCAAAAGGCCTGGAGTATATTGGGAGGTTGATTTTACAGAAGTTAAGCCAGGAAAATATGGCTACAAATACCTTCTAGTATTTATAGATGCTTTCACTAGATGGGTTAAGGCTTTCTCCCACCAAGTAGGAAACACCTACCGTGGTAACCAAGAAGATATTAAAAGAAATCTTCCCAAGGTTCGGGGTGCCCAAGGTAGTTGGATAGGAAAATGGTCCTGCTTTTGTTTCTAAGGTAAGTCAGTGATTGGCAGAGATGTTGGGGACTAATTGGAAGCTCCATTTTGCATACTGTCCCCAGAGCTCAGGGAAGATAGAAAGAATGAACAGAACCCTAAAAGAGACCTTAACTAAATTAACCTTGGAGACTGGTGAGGCCTGGATGGTGTTCCTCCCCTTGGCCCTGTTCCCAGCCCAGAACACCCCCTACCATTTTAACCTGGCCTCCTTTTGAGATCCTGTTTGGTACCCCAACTCTCCTAGTGTCCACTGTGCCCTCCCTGGAGGTATCCCAATTCACTGTTAGGAACCTTTTCTTGAGGCTCCATGTCCTTCAGTCAATACAACATGAGATTCAGGCCAAACTGTCTGCCTAAAAATGCTCCAGGGATGCCAGAGACCCCTCACTGCTTCCAGACTGATGACTGGATCTATGTAAGGAGGCATTAGGCACTGTCCCTGGAAGGAGGGGACCCTTCTGGGAGCTGCTAGCCACTCCCACAGCCTTCAAGGTGGTCAGTATTGGGGTCTGGGTGCATGCTTCCCATGTGAAACCTGCAGATGCCCCACTCCCCAGAGACATGGTACAGAAGACAGACAATCCTCTCAAGCTCAAGATCACTCAATGCTGATCATGACTGCCTGGTCGTTCCTTTTGATTATGGTTCCTTCCCCCATCCTATGTGCCTGCCAACCAAATCTGTTACAGTACTTACTGTCTCCCTTCTGTTGGGGTTGAGGGTGGCCGAGCCAGCCACTGGAACCTCCGCTTTGGTCTTACAAGGAAAAAATTATGACAGTCTGAGGGCAGCCACTGATTTAGATATAGAGAGAATAAAATCTTCCATCAGTCACCTTAAAGAATCATTGACTTTCAAAACATCAAATACACAAAACAAGGAAAGAATATTAAAAGCAGTAAGAGAAAAAGGCAGACCTATCAGAACTACACCAGACTTCTCACCAGAGACTATGAAAGCTAGAAGATCCTGGGCAGATCTCATACAGACTCTAAAAGAACACAAATGCCAGCCTAGGCTGCTATACCCAGTAAAACTCACAATAATCATAGATGGTGAAACCAAAATATTCTATGACAAATCCAAATTTGCACAGTATGTTTCCACAAACCCAGCCCTACAAAGAATAATACATGGAAAACTCCAACTCAAGGAGGGAAACTACACTCAAGAAAAAGCAAGAAAATACGCTTTCAACAAACTTAAAAGAAGATAGCTACACAAGCATATAAACAACATCAAAAATAACAGGAAACAACAATCACTATTCCTTAATATCTCTTAACATCAATGGTCTCAACTCCCCAATAAAAAGACATAGACTGACAGACTGGATCCATAAACAGTACCCAGCATTTTGTTGCATCCAGGAAACACACCTCCATGTTAAAGACAAACACTACCTCAGAGTAAAGGGCTGGAAAACAATTTTCCAGGCAAATGGCCTCAAGAAACAGGTTGGAGTAGCCATTCTAATATCTGATAAAATTGACTTTCAACCAAAAGTCATCAAAAAGGATAAGGAAGGACAATTCATACTCATCAAAGGAAAAATCTACCAAGAAGATCTCTCAATTCTGAACATCTATGCCCCGAATGCAAGAGCTCCCACATTCATAAAAGAAACTCTACTAAAGCTCAAAGCCCACATTGCAACTCACACAATAATAGTGGGAGATTTCAACACCCCACTATCAACAATGGACAGATCTTGGAAACATAAACTAAACAGAGACACAGTGAAACTAACATATGCTATGAACCAAATGGGTTTAACAGATATCTATAGAACATTTCATCCTACATCAAAAGAATATACCTTCTTATCAGCACCTCATGGTACCTTCTCCAAAATTGATCATATAATTGGTCACAAAACAAACCTCAACAGATATAAGAAGATTGAAATAATCCCATGCCTTCTATCAGATCACTACAGATTAAGGCTGGTCTTCAATGGCAACAACAACAACAGAAAGCCCACAGACACATGGAAGCTGAACAATCCTCTGCTCAATGACAACTTGATCAAGGAAGAAATAAAGAAGGAAATTAAAGACTTCCTAGAATTTAATGAAAATGAAAATACAATTTTCCCAAACCTATGGGATACAATAAAAGCAGTGTTAAGAGGAAAACTCATAACTCTGAATGCCTCCAAAAAGAAATTGGAGAGAGCATACACTAACAGCTTAACAGCATGCCTGAACGTTCTAGAACAAAAAGAAGCTAATACACCCAAGAGGAGTAGAAGGCAGGAAATAATCAAATTAAGGGCTGAAATAAAGTGGAAACTAAAAGAACTATACAGAGAATCAATAAAACCAACAGCTGGTTCTTTGAGAAAATCAACAAGATAGATAAACCCTTAGCCAGACTAACCAGAGGGCACAGAGACAGTATCCAAATTAACAAAATTAGAAATGAAAACAGAGATATAACAAAAGACTCTGAGGAAATTAAAAAAATCATCATATCCTACTATAAAAGCCTACAAGCAACAAAATTGGAAAATCTGGAGGAAATGGACAATTTTCTAGACAGATACCAATTACCAAAGTAAAATCAGGATCAGATAAACAATCTAAACAGTCCTATAACCCCCAAAGAAATTGAAGCAGTCATTAACAGTCTCCCAACCAAAAAAGCCCAGGACCAGATGGTTTCAGTGCAGAATTCTATCAGACCTTCAAAGAAGACCTAATACCAATACTCTTCAAGCTATTCCACAAAATAGAAACAGAAGGAACACTACCCAATTCATTCTATGAGGCCACAGTCACACTGATACCTAAGCCCCACAAAGACCCAACAATAAAAGAAAACTTCAGACCAATTTCCCTTATGAATATCGATGCAAAAATATTCAATAATATTCTTGCAAACCGAATCCAAGAACACATCACAATGATCATTCACTATGATCAAGTAGGCTTCATCCCAGGGATGTAGGGATGGTTCAATACCCAGAAATCCATCAATGTAATCTACTACATAAACAAACTTAAAGAAAAAGCCACATGATCATTTCGTTAGATGCTGAAAAAGCATTTGACAAAGTTCAACATCCCTTCATGATAAAAGTCCTGGAAAGATCAGGAATTCAAGGAGCATACTTAAACATAGTAAAAGCAATATACAGCAAACCAGTAGCCAACATCAAACTAAATGGAAAGAAAGTTGAAGCAATCCCACTAAAATCAGGGACTAGACAAGGCTGCCTTCTCTCCCTACCTATTCAATATAGTACTTGAAGTTCTAGCTAGAGCAATCAGACAACAAAAGGAGGTCAAAGGGATACAAATTGGAAAGGAAGAAATCAAAATATCACTATTTGCAGATGATATGATGGTATACTTACATGACCCGAAAAACTCCACCAGAGATCTGCTACAGCTGAAAAACAACTTCAGCAAGTGGCTGGATACAAATCAGCTCAAGCAAATCAGTAGCCTTCCTATACTAGAAGGATAAACAGGCTGAGAAAGAAATTTTCACCCTTCAAACTTGTCACAAACAATATAAAATATCTTGGTGTGTCTCTAACCAAACAAGTGAAAGATCTGTATGACAAGAACTTCAAGTCTCTGAAGAAAGAAATAGAAGAAGACCTCAGAAGATGAAAGATCTCCCATGCTCTTGGATCAACAGGATTAATATAGTTAAAATGGCCATCCTGCCGAAAACTATCTACAGATTCAATGCAATCCCCATCAAAATCCCAACTCAATTCTTCATAGACCTAGAAAGAGCAATTCTCAAATTCATATGGAATAACAAAAAACCCAGGATAGCAAAAACTATTCTCAACAGTAAAAGGACTTCTGGGAGAATCAGGCTCCCTGACCTCAAGCCATACTACAGAGCAGAAGTGATAAAAACTGCATGGTATTGGTACAGTGACAGGCAGGTAGATCAATGCAATAGAACTGAAGACCCAGAAATGAACCCACATACTTATGGTCACTTGATCTTTGACAAAGGAGCTAAAACCATCCAGTGGAAAAAAGACAGCATCTTCAACAAATGGTGCTGGTTCAACTGGTGGTCTACATGAAAAAGATTGTGAATTGATCCATTCTTATCACCCTGTACAAAGCTCAAGTCCAAGTGGATCAAGGACCTCCAAGTAAAACCGGATACACTGAATCTAATACAAGAGAAAGTGGGAAAAAGCATGCACAAAGTAAATGGGGGAATGAAGAGGTCCGCTCAGAGCATTTGGAAAATTCCACCAGACCCTAGAGCATAAAGACCCCTCCCTTCCTGGAAGGGAGAGAAGGTCAATGGAGCACATGGGCACCCCTCCCTTCCTGGATTACATTCCTCAGAAAAACTACAGGGCAGACTGACCATTGGCCCCCTGCAGATATTGGAAGCCCTTACTACCTCATTCCTTAAGTACCAATCAGTTTAAAGGTCTCACTGTTCCACTAATCATATTGTACCTAGTTGCTGTTGCTCTATTCTGCCTCTGGAAACTGTATAAAAACTGGCCAAATGGTCTTCCCGGGGTTGCCTCTCCTTTGCGTGCAGGACAACCCCTGCGCACTGGAATAATAAACTCCTCTTGCTTTTGCATTGATCTCCAGCTCTGCATGGTCCACTGGGGGGTGGGGGAATGTCTTCAGTAGCTAAGGCTCATCAAAGTGTTACCCTACCTCCACTCCAGGGGCAAGAACCATATCACCCCATCCCTTGCATGGCTAAGCAGGACTTGGCACTCTGAGATCAAGGAAGTACTACTAGAGAACAGAAGCAGTGAGCTATACAGCGGAAGAGAGATGAGATGATGTCATTTCCTACCATACCTCACAGAATGAGATGTACGTTTCATAGAGTTTTTCTTAAAGTGGCCCTTCATCAAGACAAAGAAATTCAGACTTTTTGTATTCAAAACTATAATTATCCAGGTGATTTTTCATAACTAATAACACTTGAAAGATTGGTAGCCTCCATCCAGCCAAAGCATGGCAGTACTTACACATCGTCCTATTCATTAGTCACATCCCACTCTAAGATTTACTCAGTCCTTGAAACATTTCTTATGGAGAGAGTATCACATCTACCAGAGTAGTTGGAAATTTCAAAACTATTGAGAAAGTAGTTACTTTGACATTATTAATCATTAAAATTAATTATTAAAAGTTATGGTGTGTATTATTATTACTCATATGGAAGACAGAAATTATGAGTCCTACAAATGGAATATCCCCAATTACAAGGCCCTGTAGCGTATTATAGAATAGTATGCTGAGATATCAATTCTCATATCTTAAAATGAGAGAACGGAGTCTATCCAGTGATCTCCTGGGTGTCACTTCTAGCATGTAGACTTTAACTATGTTGGGTTTGGTGGATATGAATAGGATGGGCAGACACTCAATTTTTAATTTAATCATCTCTCCTCTTCTGCTTATGGGCTAACTCATGGACCAAACCTTGACTATTTCTGCTATAGACTATTTGCACATGACTTGCTACTACTATTCATAGACAAACTAGGAGGAAAATGAGAGTTTGCCTGTGTTCTCACAGGACCTGGCAGCTGAGCAGTGTCACCAGACCATAAGGAGGCTTTGTTTTCTTGCTTCTCTTGAGCTTTGATAAATACAGCTCTGTTTAATTTACCACGTTATTTGTTTTATGTGGTTGTTTCATTTTCAGGGGGGAGTTATTTGTTTTGTCTGCTGTCTCTGGGGACTGGCATCACTCACACCAGAAGAACATTGATGAGTACAATCTGTTTGGATCTCAGAACAGTCTGAGAGCTAGATACTGACATCCTACCAAACAATGGAGAAAAATCAAGGTGATCGTTTTTTCTACTTTTATGTTAATATGCTCAGTGCTTCATACTGTGTCATAGGGAGTTGTTGAGGGGATTCCTCAGAAATTAAGCAATCTGTTCTCTGGTGAACACCAAAAGGATGTTGTCTGACTTAATTCTGACACTATATACTGGGAGTGTCTGATTGCATGAGTTGAATGCTCAGTCCCACAAGATGCCTCCATTTCATGGGACAATCTTAAGTCTCCATTGTGAAACCTGTACCGCATACTGAATAACTATAATTCCGGATTCTAATTTCATATCTACAGCCTTAATATGTTGCCATATTTCTTCTGCTTGTATCCCTAGGTAAAACATGACCCTTGGTAAAGATAAGAAGGCTAGGCTAGGCAAGGCATCTCATAACAACTGTGCTCATATTCAGCACTAACAGAAAAGGTGTACCTCGGTTAAGGTAACACTAACAGCTAAAACAAATAAACCCTATCACAAACACTGCCTTCTTTGTTCCCTGATGTTTTATATTTCCAATAAACACCTTCTTTTTGAAATCAAAATCACTCAGATACACAGTGAAGAACTGTACCATCATTCTCCACCCAGAACACTTCTCTCATGCTATCCTGAAGAAATAGCTCCAACACCTTAGGTGTTTCTCCCACAGTGGGGAGGCTCCTTTACAAATCTTCCTGGTAGAGAGAAAGAACATGAAGTTGGGTAGAGATAAGAGAAGGTCTGGGAGCAGTTGAAAAAGGAAAGAATATTATAAAAATACATTGAATGAAATTCTCACAAATATTTCAGAAAATCTTAACAATAATTTATTTTGAGCAGTTGTCACACCCTCTCATTTTGTTTTTATATTATAGGTTAATATTTTATATTATAGTTTTATGAGTACTTTCACCTTCAATTAAATACTAGGTTAACTTCTAGATATACTTTATGCATGCAAGTTTTAAATATCCGTGGAAATCAAATAATCAGTGTTATCAAATAATATAAATAGTTTTACTTAAATTGATGTTAACTGCACTGCTGGCTTTGTATATTCAAATATTCATGTGCCTCCTTTTCTCTCTCCAGATAGTCAGCACCATTAAGATATGTGTATCTGCTTTCTCAGAGTTGAAATGTTTCCTTCTTGGGGTGTGGGGGGAGCTTGGAAAGTAGTGATTGCTGTGGATAAATTCCAAAGACCCCAAGCATCCAGTAAATTGTACAGAGAACGTAGGGAAACAACATAAGTTTTCACCCATGCTGATGTAGGCTTTTAGGAACACAGTTGCATTTGAATAACCCATGTGCCTGTGAGTAACCCTTACCTTGATTCATGTAAACAATATTCTGGTAACATTTGTCTTCCTGGGTCTTCTAAGTCGTTACCTCACTTAGGGAGATTTTTTTCAGTTCCATCTCTTTACCTGTGAATTTACTGATTTCATTTTTTTAAACAGCTGAGTAATATTCCAGTGTGTAAATGTACCACATTTTCTTAATCCACTATCCTGTTGAGGGGTATCCAGGTTGTTTCAAATTCCTGGATTATATGGGTAGAACAGCAATCCGTATGGTTGAGCAGTATAATGAAGCATCCATTGGCTATAGCCCCAGGAATGCAATACCTGAGTATTGAAGTAGATCTATTTCCAGCTTCCTAAGGAACTGCCACACTGATGACCAAATTTTAGTCCCCTAAAATTTATAATTTTCAGTTTTGTTTACATTAATTGTAGTTCATATGAGCACAAAAGGAGATGAAAGTTGTATAGACTATATTCTACACATGATGTGTTTCATAAAAGTAATGGTATCTTGGGGCTTCCTTTTTAAAATGTGTTTATTTTCATCCAAGCAATGGTGGTACATGCCTTTAATTCTAGCACTCAGGAGACAGGCAGAGCCAGCCTGGTCTATGGAATGAGTTCCAAGAGAGCCAGGGCTACACAGAGAGATCCTGTCTTAGAAAACAAACAAAAATGATTATTTTTATTGCAAATACATATTCATAGCAGATGTGAACATTTCCTGCAAATGTGGGAAACACAAACATTCTCCCTTTTGTTTATGTTCTAACTCCAGACATCCAGGATTACAACATAGTGAATTTATTGATTTATAAATTTTGGAGTGGCTTCAATGGAATTGTTCTCTCTCTGATGTTTAATATTGAGAGAAATAGAAGTGAGAATGGTTTTAGATAATAACTTACAAGGGAAGCCACAGTGTAGAGACTCCAGGCTTCCCAGGAACTTTCTGAATCACTGTGTAGCCCGGGCTCTCCTGGAACTCACTCTGTAGACCAAACTGTCCTCAAACTCAGAGATCCTCCTGCCTCTGTCTCCCATATCCCGAAGTTAAAGGTATGCACCACCACTGCCTGGCTGTGAGATTACTTCATGTAATCAGTGACCTACATTGGTGGTTCATACCCTAAAAGGTGCTGCTTAAGATAGGTCCCAAAAGGCCATTTTGGGATACTGTGGCCTCTCTTTGAACTCCCCAATCCTCTTTCTGCCTTCCTATGCAGCTCCCACAGTATCTGCAATTTGGAGTGTGAGTTTCAATCCTAAGAGCTTTTAAAGTCCTAACTTCTCATTTCTACTACAGACCAGGAGATCCAGATTCCATCCAGCAGAGGCTGAACTTCAGAGCAGATTCCAAAAGCTCATTCATTGGTTCTACTTCTTGACAAGTTCCCCAGAAGCATCTTAGAATGAAGATAATCAAACAGGGATTATGACATTTTAAAAATGTCAATCACTATTCATGGATTCTGATGGGCATAGTTTCAGAATTGTCTCTTTATCTGTGATTCTTAACTGCTCTTCCTGTTGGGGATGGCAACAGCAATAGAAAGAGATAATTTCTCTGTCTTTGCTTCCCACAGAGGTAGTCATGCATGATGTCTCCTGGCCCTGCCCCTCCAAGGAGACTCAAGAGCTGCCAACTAGGCTGAGCCCTCAGAGAATAAAATCTCCTTTTCTGAGGATTCTGATGCATTTCAAGCAGGAGCAGACATGAGTGTTCTACAGTTCCTCAGAAATTTTGCTGGAATAGGACCTTGTGCCAGCCTCCAGCTGCTTTCTCTTCTGATATTCTTGGGTGTTAATGCGTGAGTCAACAAGGTTGTATAAATTTAGTTCACCACAAATTCCTTCCAGACAGCTTGAAACATCTTGTTTTTGCTTAACTCTTCCTCTGTTATTGTCACTCTTTATTTCTATATTGTGATGAGAAATAGATTGTCTCTATGAATGCTAAATATACATGCTTATTCATATTCTGTACAAATAGTAATTTCCATATCATGGCTTTAGATGAAATATGTAGAATAACTTTCCTACTTGACAAAAATTATAGTAGAATATGTTGGGTGATGTTTTGTTTCATTGAAACACATACTGATCACATACTGATTGTCTTATGAAGGTTTCGTTTAATTCCTGTCAGTACTGCAAAAATATATTTGTTTATTGCCTTGGACTGTAAAAGCCAAATGCATATTAAGTTTATGCCTTATGTTTATTTGTCATGTAATTTTTAAGACATATTCAGGTACCTAGAATAAGTAAGCATGTATGTTATTTTTCTGGAATCTAGAGGATTAATTTTGGAGAGGGTGTCGGTGGGTCTAGGAAAATTGAAAGAGAATGAGATTCTCGATAATTATTTAAATCTTCTGTTTAACAAACATTTATGTGTGATATTTACATCTTTATGTCTTATCTTGGCTTTGAAACACATGTTTATAACAATTTCCTTATGACATTACAATCCTCAGTCTGTTGTACCCTACTACAGTGCTGGGTACACACAGTGCATGAAGCAGATGATTAACGA
Organism: Rhynchomys soricoides; assembly: GCA_019843965.1. Taxonomy (NCBI): domain Eukaryota; kingdom Metazoa; phylum Chordata; class Mammalia; order Rodentia; family Muridae; genus Rhynchomys; species Rhynchomys soricoides. Next base: position 4,101,332 of record JADRCH010000064.1, on the reverse strand, counting down.
GCATTCAAAGACTAATGAAGAGACGATCCAATAAGACTGACCCTCAGTTCTTCCTGGCATATTAAAAATCATTTACCTCATCAATCCCCACTCCATATGATAACTTGGCAAAATCTCTATCTCATCAATATGTAAGAAAGAAATGTAACGGCTTCCTCCTTGGTAGTTACAAGTAAGCAGTTGAGATGAGCAACTGAAGAACAATGGAGTGGCTATATGAATGTTGCTTTGCCCATGCCTGCTACCATAGAAAAGAAATGGATAGTTTATCAAACTTGAGATTTACTTTCTAAAATATGATAAATTCTAAGTTATGATATTTTGTTTATGTATAAAGAAATGCTTTCCTTCTTCCTTTAGTACTTTAGAGTAACTAGATCATTTATTAACGATACCAGTTGGATAACTTTTAATTTTTGAAGTCATATACACATAGATTAATGTATATCATCATAATAATTCTCTAAATTTACACTTGTAACTGGAGCATACATCAAAGTGAAGTCCCTATGGTCCCGGGAAAAGTAATGTTTGGTTTCTAATTGATTGTTTTAGTTAACTTTAGGTACATTGCATTGATTTTGAATGAAAAGGATTATAAAGATTAACATATCCTAAATTCAAGTGCTTAACATTTTGTGAAGCCTTCAAGTGATCTTATCCGATTTTAAAGATCTAACTTTAATATGAATCACAGCAATGACTGTTTTCTATATTGAAGGACCATTTTCTGTGGGAGAAGGTCTGAACTTAAGAGTAATTAGAGGAGACTTTATTCTAAAAGAAACAAGACCTCTTAAGACAACAATAGCTAGTAGTTTCTTCATTTGTTTGCATTTATTCATTTATTTGATATTTATCAAATATATATCAATTGCCAGATTTAGAAAACAAGCAAACCTGCTCTACAGCTTTATAATAAACAAAAGGTGACTATACCAAATGGGCCCTAATGTATCAAACATGTTATCTGTATTTATTTTTGCTGTGAAAAAAATTTACACCCTAGTGTTTTTTCTATATGTCATGTGTTAAAATTTAATTTTATGCCCCATGTGTTAAAATTTAATTCACATAGTTTGTCAACCACAGACAAATTTATTATTACCCTAATATTAAATCATTATACACAGTTTTAAATATATATTATTTAGATAACTTTTCTGTCAAATTGATTTGGCCATTTGCTTATTTAAAAAAAATAGATGTTTTATATGTTGCCATCATCAGCATCATGTCTTTTCGAAGGACTTGCTTAAAGGGTTTTTAATGGTCTAGTGTGTGGTCCCCAGACATTAGACCAAACTGTGGAAATTTCCCTCAACAACAGCATCGGGATATGCCAAGTCACAAGAGGATAAGTCATAAACCATAATGCTGAAATCTTATTTATTTGAAGTTTAAAATGTAACTGAAATGTTTGCAAAGAATTTTGCTAATTGTATATTCCATCTCTACAGAGATATCTGCTCAAGAAAAAAATTATATCCTGACAGTTTCTGACGAACCTGAAATGAGAGTAAGAAGAGCTAGTCAGAGATCATTTTCAGTAAAGTTATTGATAAACAATCACTCAAATCCATCCGTGTGAACTACAGACATCCATCAGGTGGCTAGTATCTTTCTTCTAACTGGTTCCCTTCTTCCTTCCCCAGATGTCAATTCTTATGCACTGCCAAATAGTACATTTCTTGTCCAAATTCTACACTCCAAACACATCCTCTGCCTTCATTTTACACTGTGTCTCCACATAATATCTGATGAATGTGACTACATATGAATCCTTGAGTTTTTTAAATCCACCTTCAACACATCTAGAATACATGAAACACCAAGCTTCAGATGGTCATCTGAACTCTCCAGTCTTGTGTTTGCTGATGTAGTCTTATTTCCACCTCTACCTTGTTATTCTCATCAGTTGCATGTCTATTTTATGAGTGTCTTTCTCAGAATAAAATTCTGTCTGTCATGCCAATTTCCTTGGTGAAACACTTTTTTAAAATCTCCTTTAATTAAACTAGAGATTGGCCCAAAGCAACATGATTCCTCTTGCTATTAATGGAAAAGTCGAAACATACATAGTTATTGATGCCAAGATCAGCCAATGTTTTTCTACTTTAAATAGAATATCCTCATGCTTTGGATTTCAAATATAGTGTGTATTACAAATATGAGGAAATAGATTAACAACAAAACCAGCCAACTTCTTCCTTATTTTTATTCTATGATAATTTTCTTCAGAGAAAACAGAGATGTCTAAATAAATAGTATATGGTAAATTTGCCTGCAAGTGTATTCATATGGACTCTTCCTACCAAGCACCCTTCTAAATCCTTAAATGTTCATAAGAACTCCCATACACTGAGCCTGGATGGTAATACATCTGATGAAACAAAAAATTATCCCGTTTTTCTGGAATGTATTGATAATTCTGTGAATATCCCACTTGATTAACCACAAAATAGCCAAACATTGGTTATTGTCTAAATTTCAAGGCAATGATACATATTTTAGATACACACAAGCAATTATGTAAGCATATAATATTATGTATTATTATCAATAGATATAATTCCCACCCCTCCTTCCTCATCACTAACAATGCCTCAAATTCTATGTAGGCATCCATACATCACCTTGTATTTCACAAAGGCCCTGAATTTTCTTAACCAACAAATGTCCACTTGATGAGCATACAACCCAATCATAAAAAGTTCATTTATGACTTTCTTTGAGTGAAGTTATGCAAGCAACCTCTAGATTTTAGCTATGAGATAGACACTTAAAGTAACAAATTTAAATTCTATCAAATTAATTATATATTTTTTTCTTTTCTGGTATTATTCTCATTTTAAAAGCTTATTCACTACTTGACTTGTGTTCATTCCAAGCTGCTGAGATGTTTGATTCCAAGACCTCAGTAGCTCCTTTATATCCTTGCACATGTAAAACTCTGAGACAAAGTATGTTTCACAGTTGTTTTCTGTATAGTGTTTGCTACTAGATAATTGCTCCAGTGTCAATTATTCTAAGTACATAAGCACTGGTAATGCAGTATTCTTCCAAAAGTTGGATGTCAGTTAAAATTATAGTTTGTGCACAACTTGTTAATAATACATCATTATCTTATTAATGATTAAATACATTTATTAATGTTTAGTAATAGTTTTCTCATGTTGCTAAAATCTTGAGATAAATGATAAAACCATATTTTACAAGAATGGAGTCTCAGTTCTCTGCATCCTTTTTCATAGTGAAATGGAGGAAAAGCAGACCATGGTCACAGAGTTCGTCCTGCTGGGATTCTGTCTTGGCCCGAGGATTCACCTAGTTCTTTTTCTACTTTTCTCTCTCTTCTATACTTTCACCATACTGGGGAATGGGACTATCCTTGCAATGATCTGCCTGGACTCCAGACTCCACACTCCCATGTACTTCTTTCTGTCCCACCTGGCCATTGTCGATATGGCCTATGCCTGCAACACAGTGCCTCAGACACTCGTAAACCTCTTGGATGAGACCAAGCCCATCTCCTTTGCTGGCTGCATGATGCAGACTTATCTATTTTTGACATTTGCTATCACCGAATGTCTTCTCCTTGTGGTGATGTCCTATGATCGCTATGTTGCTATCTGCCACCCACTACACTACACTGTCATCATGAACTGGAGAGTATGTACCATCCTGGCTTCTGTTTCCTGGACAGTTAGCTTTCTCCTTTCTCTGGTCCATTTACTTCTCATCCTGAGGCTGCCCTTCTGTGGGCCTCATAAAATCAATCACTTTTTCTGTGAAATCCTGTCTGTCCTCAAGTTGGCCTGTGCTGACACAACGCTCAATCAAGTTGTCATCTTTGCAGCCTGTGTGTTCACCTTAGTGGGGCCCCTGTGCTTTGTTCTAGTCTCCTATGCACGCATCCTGGTGACTATCCTGAGGATCCAATCAGGGGAGGGTCGCAGAAAGGCTTTCTCTACCTGTTCCTCCCACCTCTGTGTGGTAGGGCTCTTCTTTGGCAGTGCCATTGTCATGTATATGGCCCCCAAGTCCCAGCACCCAGAGGAGCAGCAGAAGATCCTTTTCTTATTTTATAGTTTTTTCAACCCTATGCTGAATCCCCTGATCTACAGCCTGAGGAATGCTGAGGTCAAAGGTGCCCTCAGGAGGGTACTGTGCAAAGAAAGTCATTCTTGTTTGGTGTGGTGTTAACACCACAAGCCTTGGTAGTTTCCTCTAGTCTTGATCTCCAATTATTTCTTAAATCCAGGAATATTCACTGTCTTTTGTTATCATGTCTAGTGACATGAGATCACAATCACCTTCTAACCTGCAGGACTAATAACTTTGTATTCCTTAACTTCCTAGGAGACAAAGTTTTGTCAGATGTAATTTTTCTTTTTAGTTAAATTAATTAGTTGTGAAATTAAACAATACTTAAATTATTGTCTGAGTCTTTTTAGTTGAATCTGTTACATTTCTTTAATCCAATTAAATGCCCTGACAGCATAAGATTCAAAAGGAAAACAAGCCACATCCAAATACCGTGACCTGCCCTGAAACCCATCATTTAAGTGACAATTCCCACAATTACTCTTGAACAATCCAGAAATTATTTGGAGATTTCTAGCCATTATCTATAACATGTATTACTTTCAATTAAAACTTACTGACATATTATGGAGTTAATTTGTTGGACTGAGTGAAGGAACACATTTAAAACAAGAGGTTTAGGAATAAGAAGGGGGAGTGTTAAAACCCGACAGACAGCTGGGACATGCCTTTCATCCCAGAACTTGGAAAGCAGAGGCAGGAGAATCTCTGTGAGTTTAATATAGAGTTCCAGGACAGCTTGAGTTTCACAGAGAGGCTCTGTCTCAAAAGAAATCAACCAGCCAAGCAAACAAACATAGACACGAAAAATGCTACAGTTCCATTTACAAATTAAGGGTTTCACTTGATTATTTTTGTAGCTAGAGTATAACACAGCATTGGTCCCTTAAATGAGCTGAATATGAGCATCAGATAAAATAACTTGGACTGTTTGAAGATCCTTTAGAACGATCTGGAATAATGAGCTATTGCATGTTTTTAATCTGCCTACAGATAAAATAGATTCTTATGTTTAGAGCATTGCTCAATGCCACCATGTTGGTAAACATCAGACTTGTTCAAAAGAATGCATGTTCTTCATTTTGACATTAACAGATAATTATGTGTATAAATGGAGACATGGACACATAATAGGCGACCATTTTATTTAATTACTCAGTAAGTGGCCTTTACTACATATTGGTAGAACTGCATATGGATCATTTTTCTTAGTCATCAAAAAGACAAAAACAAAAATCCACGAAGACCATCCTATTATTGGTCTTTGTTGGAAATATACGTACTAGAAACCAGTACATTCTTGACTTCCTCAGACAACTTGTCTCCAAAGCCCTCTTATCTTAACCATAATAGTATAACTATAGTAGTACAACCTCATAGTGCTATACCAGCATCACTAATATCAAATAAACTAAGCAGATATCCTAGGACGAACATGCTAAGTAAGGACAGTATCTTTGTAGTTTAGTGTGTTTGATGACAAGCTGAACTGGTTCTACAAGGCCTGATGGTAAAGGAGTTCTCACTTCAGGGGATGTTTTCCCTGAATAATGACTCCTATGCACAAAGGTTTTTTTTTAAGCACCGGACTTTTAGAGGAATATGGACATCATAAAGTAAAAAATGAAGATGGTTCTCATTGAACATGGAGATTTACGTTCAACCAATATCTAAGAATTAAGATCCTGTCCAATCATATCTCTTCAAAACTATAAGATCTTCATTAGCTAGTAAAAGTATTTTGTCTCTACGCAAAATGTGAAAATAATGATGTGCTAATAATAAGAACTCCAGTAATGCAGGAGGCACTGGCAGAGCACAGGAGCAATGAGCAGACAGCAAAAACAGAGACTGAGAAGAAAGTTGAGTGGTGAGTCACCTCTGAGTGGAGTGAGAATGGATATCTCAAAGAATCTTTGGAAATGAAGTCCACTACCAAGGAAAAGGCATTCATCATTTATTACATATTCAAAATTGTTCTAAGCAGCCAGATGATAATTGCAGAACAAATACCACATGAAAGATTGGTGGTTTCCATTCACAGCAGCACCTAAACACTGTAATGAATGTTACTCATTTCTACTTCTCAATTTACTTACTTCTTGCAAAAGTTTCTTCTGAAGTGAATATTGTAGTTAATTGCATCTTACTTAGAGTGACTGCAGAGCAACTTCACAATTATTGAGAAAAGAATATTTAGTCCTTGATAGAATAGTCATATAGATGCAAGATGCTGTCATGGTGTTTCTGCTCACAAGGTGGCCATGTGATGGTGTGGATTCTCCTATCTCCTGCAAGAGGGTGCAATATCAGAGGCTATAATTACTGAAAATGATAGGCATGGCACTCTGTGGGTGAAGTCAGTTCTTGAGCCATATGACAGTGGCCCCACAGTATCTCTGGCATGTAGAATGGAGACTTTCATCACTGATGTGTAGGACTCTTGTTTACTCTTTGCTAGGGACTATAGAGTTCAGTGTTTCTCACTGAATGCTGTTTTGTGCCTTCAGATCACCTGGGGAACCTGCAAAAGTATATGTTCTGATTTGGCAGATCTGAAACGGATGGATAGGCTTTCAATTTTTTAATTACCCATGGACCATGCTATAAGAGACATTGTTAAATGTAGTGTAGGAAACATTGTAGCTCATGTGAAAATTGAAGACAAATGAGAGTTAGCATGGGTTACCACAGGACCTGACAGACATTATGTTATGTCAGAGCATAGGAAAGTCTCATTTGCTTTGCCTTCTTAATAAATTTTTGTATTGATAGTTCAATTTGATTTATAATTCACTGTAGTTTGATGGTGGCCATTTCATTCATTCATTCATTTGGTTCTTACTGTTGTCTCAATATGTGTGTTCTGCTTACTGTTACAGATTATGCTAGTGTGCATAGTCTGCCTTGTTCTTTACGAAACTGTCTGACAGCTACACTTTCAAATTTATTGTGGACTGGAGAAAACCATGGTGGATTTTATACTCTTATGTTCTTATACCTAGCACTTAACCATGACTGCTGAATATGTGATAATTTCTCACATAAACCAAGCTATCTGGTCTTCAGCAGATGCCAGCTGGATGTCACTTGATCAACTCCAACACCTTCCACCAGAAGATAGAGTCTGACCTCATGAGTTCAAGGATCAGTTCACAAGACTGTCCTACCTCAGTGTGTGATGACAAGCGTAAGTTGTGATCTGGGTGTCTGACTGACCACCCACAATCCAATATTCTAATCTTATATGCATGCCTCAGCTTTCTATGTCACTCATATTTCTTCACTTCAAACCTCCTTGGTGAAAATATGACTTCTGTTGGATAACATAGGACTGAAAATAGCTTCATGTTGTCTTTAGTGCATACCTACAACTCAGGTGCACATCCCCAAATACAGACAAACATCCCCACATGCTGGCTTGTAATCATTTGGAAACATGCTAGTTTCAGTTAAGATGTTTTTGTTTTCTGTTTTATTCCTTTTTATATGTTTATGTTTTGTATAATTTTATGGATCCCTCTGATAACTTTTATAAACTGACATTTCCTCACCTTGCTTATGAAATAGAAAACTTATAATTTAGATGATACAGTTCCTAAATTTTAATTTATTTATTGTGACATTTTATACTTATATCTTGATTTGATACCAAAGTCTCTATGTTTACCATAAGAAACTTTAATAGCATTATATATATATATATATATATATATATATATATATATATATATACACACACATACATATATGGTGAAAAACTTTTGCTGACCCCTTATTACAGCTTTCATATAATTTCACAGGATTTTTACTTCCATTGAGCACATGATCTTGAGAAGAGATGAAGTGTTTATTAACTACTTTCTATATACTATCTTTTTATATGATTAAGACTGTTTTGGCTTCTTTAAAATAATGTGTTTCTTGTTATGAATACAGAGATGACAAACCTGATATGAATTTCAGAGTTTCTCTCAGGTTTTCCTGGTGACCGCAGAAGACCAGAATCACTGTGGAATAAACACAATAGTTAATAAATCTTACTGTGTCTAGATGTAGATTTTCTAACTCTCTCATGCCCAATATAAAAAATAAATACAATTGAAAAATGAGAATATCTTTAGCAGAAGGTGTCTCCATCTTCTTTGAGGGGGGAAGTAATGGTAAGATGCTCCCGTCCTCCCAGAAAAGAATGGTCTCAGTTCATCAACCATCACTTTCCAGAGTGAAAACTGGAGAGTACTTCTAACAGATGACCTACAAGGATGGTCTTGGCTCTAGAAGATACTCTCGTAGTGAAGATATGTCTCCAAAAACCCCTTGAACATTTTAGCCTCTCCTTGTGTTTTTTATATCTTTCATATGCATCCTTAGCATCTATAAGTTTCACTACACCTTGAAATATAACATGCTATCTGTGTTTGCTAGCTGTGTGTCCTGGTGGGGATGAGAAAAGAAATAGAAATGAATAATCATTCTTTTTCTCATCCCTACAAAAGTAGGCATGCATTGTATCTCATCATACAGCCTTTCCATTAAGCCCTCAGTAGCTGCCAACTATGCTGAGCTCTTAGAGAATACAACCTCAATTTTTGAGGATGCTGCTGCATGTCAAGCAGGAGCAAATGCCAGGATTCTGCAAAACCACAGAAGCTAAAAGGAGAAAGACCTGTGTCAGCATCCAGGGTTCTTCCCACTGAGGTCCTTCCATCCTAATGTGGAAGCCAACAAGGTTGTCTGCTTTAGTTTACCATGAATTCCTCTCAACTTGTAGCTTTTAGTCTTTGTTAATGCACTTACATCACACAGGATGTAATATGTGGGGAAAGTTAATACTAACTTGTTTAAACATACAGCTCACCATAATATAAGTGTTTGCTTCATTTTTTTCTATTTTTAATTTTTCATTTGTTTGTTTTGTTTGAGAGGGATTTTCTGTATAGCCCTGACTGTCCTGGAACTTGCTCTGTAGCCCAGGATGGCATGGAGCTCAGATATCTACCTGCCTCTGCCTCCCAAGTGCTGGTATTAAAGGTGAGTGCCACCACTACCCAGCAATGCACATTTCATCTCTTGAAATCCATATTGTTTGATTCCAGAACACCCTGAAAATACCAAATCCATGGATGCTCTAGTATCCTATATAAAATGGTTTTTACTTGTATGTAACCTCTGCACACCCTCTCATATATTTGAAATAATCACTAGATATTCATGATAGCTAATGTGTAGTATAATCATTAAGGATATATTATTATTATTATTATTATTATTATTATTATTATTATTATTATGAAAAAGTTACATAATTATCTCAGAGACACACATCTTTAATTTTGGTCACTTAAGAGGCTGAGGTGAAAGATTTTTGGTCCAGGAGTTTGAGATTATCCTGGGTGACATACAGGGTTCCAGAGAGGAGGAGACGGGAGAGAAGAAGAAAAAGAAGGAAGAGAGGAAGGAGAGGGAAGAAGAGGGAAGAAGAGAAGGAAGGTAGAATGGGAAAAGGAAGGAGGAGGAGAAACACAGCAGGATGATAGGATCTATATATGTTCAACATAAAGGTAATTTTTATTCTAAATAGTCTTTAGCCTTGGTTGGTTGATATACAGGTATAAAAATGTGATTAATAGCTGCTGTATAAAACATGATAACTTGTATATAGCAAACAGGATCTAAAGCAAGACAGCAATAAGCTTATCACTGTTGTATCTCAATCAAAGAATGAACAATACATTTTCTTTAAAATGTACTTTGCTAAATTACATTATTATAATCAAGACTCCGCTTTTACAGGATGCTAGTCAATGAATAGTATAATATTCATGGACTACCACAAACTGTGGAGAGACCATGTGTGTGAAGTCCATATAGTCACAGCTGTCCAAAGAGCAGCTAAAGGGTTATGGTGAGTAGAAGTTCCTAAATTCTCACTGCTCCATGAATGTGCACAGTGTAGACCACGTATTATCTTATTTGGTTCTCACCGGGCCAAATAAAATAAGCACTGTCTATTTTTTCCTTAAAAGGAGGAAACTAAGGCTTGAAAGGTTAGATCCCCCAGTATAGGAGAATGCCAAGGAGGGAAAATGAGAGTGGGTAGGTAGGTGGGAGGGAGACTACCCCCATAGTGGCAGGGGAAGGGGGGAGGAAATGGGAGGTTCCAAAGGGAAGATCTGGAAAGGGGGAAACACTTGAAATGTAAATAAAGTATGAAAAAAAAAAGAAATATGAAGGTATATTTTTAAAGGTCATATAACCAGTAACTGAATGTTTTATGCTAAGTCCACACTTCTTCTTTTCTATGATGTAATGTATTTCAGTCCTTTGCTTGAGAATTTTACACAGGGAAGAATGTGGATAGCTTCTTAAGTGTTTTATTTTCTCATATTTAATCAAATTCACCTATAGTCATATAATATGTAGTGAACTACCATGTTCTAGGCACAATGTAGGACCAAATATAATAATAATTTCATCATATTAGGTCAAATATATTTCTTCAAAGTAAGGATATCTTTTAAAAAATAGTTTATTTGTATTTTATGTGTGTGGGTGTTTTGCCTGTGTTTAAAGGGTGTCATATGTATGTAGTGTCCTAGGATGCCAGAAGGGGGCAGTGGATTCCTTGAAACCGGAGTTAGGTCTGTTTTTGAGCTGCTATGTGGGTGCTAGGGAACGAACCCAGATCCTCTGCACAAGCAGCAAGTGCTCTTAACAATGAAACCATCCAGACCCCTTAAAGGCATCCTTTAAGTGAAAATCCTGAAGAAATTAATTTTGAGGTACATACAGTCCTTACATTATTTTTATCAATTGAGAAATAATTGAGGCATACATCAATAGTCCAGACAAATAGGATGTCAAAGAGTATTGCGTTTATGAATTGTAAGATAGTGTTTTTAAGGTTAAGACTGTTAGTCTATATGTTGACTTCCTAAGTAATTGAAGCCCTCGATGGGACCCCCACACAAATATTGTAGGACTGACAGTCTTTAGACATACTAAATGCACTCTGGAATGCATAAAGACATGTAGGTGCATTCTGGGGAAGGAAAGAAATACTTTTTGAGAATGAGAGATTGTAAGAGTAAGACATGAAAAAATTGTAATTGGGAAGGTCAGAGAGACAGACAGACAGACACACACACACACATAGAGAGAGAGAAAGAGAGAGAGAGAGAGAGAGAGAGAGAGAGAGATCAAAGAAAAATAAGTTGTATCTAGATCAGAGGTTCTCAGCCTGTGGGTTGAAACACTCTTGGCAAACCTTTATCTCCAAAGCTACTCATACTATGATTCATGACAGTAGCAAAATTACAGTTATGAAGTACCAACAAAAACAATTTTATTATTGAGGGTCATCACACAAGAAACATGTATTAAAGGGTGGCAGTATTAAGAAAGTTGAGAACTGGGGCTAGAGAAATGGCTCAGTGGTTAAGAGCACTGACTGCTCTTCCAGAGGTCCTGAGTTCAATTCCCAGAAACCACATGGTGGCTCACAACCATCTGCAATGGGATCTGATGCCCTGTTCTGGTGTATCAGAAGACAGGGATGGTGTACTCATATATATATAAAATAAATAACTAAATCTAAAAAAAATTTAAAAAAAAAAAAGAAAGTTGAAAGCCACTGATCTAGATAAAGACAAAGATCTGGGGGAGGGCAAGCAAAACAGGGACAGGAAACAGACATTGGTAGAGTTGGGGGGGAGCTTAAATATTTATTACTTTGTGGAAGTGAGCCATTCCACACTTCAGCCAAACCAAAGATTTAAAAATAGATGTTATTCTAGTAACAGTGAATGACTCACTCACCAAATGTTAAAAATGAGTTCATCAGCCCATCACACTCAAGTTTTGCTTCTTAAAACAGGCTCTGTCTAGTACTGACAAGTTTGTTCACACATAAGAAAATGTGTTCCAGTCTCAGCTAATGCGTTAGGAACCATGGAGGCCCTGCCTCGCCTATCACTCATCAGGTGCCAGGGTATTAAACATTAGATTTGAGCATTTATACATAATGTGTAGAATTTCAAGTATAAAAGAAGGTCTGCATGCTGCATCCTGGAACTACTTATTCATTTATTCTTTCGTTTCTCCTTTCTCTTTTTCATTTCTGTCAATTCCTTGGCAAACTTGATTCATTTGTGGTCAGGTAAGATAGTTTGGGTATCATGTAAAAGTAAATAAAACTGGGTGAAAAGCAATTGTTTTTCAAATGTTGAATGGTTAAATGCTTCATTGGAGTTCTCTATCATTACTTCTATAGAACTTCAGAAAGTCTGTTCCTTGTCGTTTGAGAGGAATGACTTAGGTTTGGTGCAATTACAGCAAGCAAGGTGTAAGCAACACAGTGATTCCAGACTCAGTCTAAGCATGGCCCAATGCAATTGATATCTATTTAATGACATACTTTTGGCCATGTCAATGTTGTGAAATAATTCTTTACTTACAATGAATATCCTTTAGAGTGGTCATTTGCTTATTTTGTTTGCTTGTTTTTATCATCACATTTTCTGCAATTCATCCACTCATCTCACCACAGCCCCTTTCCTCCTGAGGGCTGCTAAGTTTCCATCACCATCCTCTGATGCTTATCTGACTCTGGAACAGCAACTACATTAACAGTTCCATGGGCAGTGGCAACATCTACAAATCTGTTGACAATTGATCACTGGCAGAATTACTGATGCTCATTTGCTTGAATGCACCTTCATCTTTGTCGGCCCAATTCTTTTCAGTGATCACTTTCAGAAAACATCATATGGGTGATGGGGAGATAACAGACCATATGGTTTGCTGGAAGTGAATTAAATCTGAAAGGTACAGAGAACAATAACTGACAAAATATAAATGAGGCTCATGTGACTGATACAGGGGATATTTTCCTCTACTACCTTGTTGTGGTTGGTCATCATCTATGCCCAAGTAGAAATGCTTCACTCAACTAATAGGCTTGGGATCCAGGTATTTTCAGCCTTTGAAGGCAGGAAGTGGGGCAATAGCAGCTCTCTAGAAGATATCCATGCCTTTGGTCTCCAATTGACTTGGCCAGGTCTACATTATCTATCTCTTGTTGTGAGACTTTAAGCTTCTCACCCTGAGTAGCTGCTAACTCATCACACTCTCCAGCTCACAAAGAACAATTAGGATACAATTCAGACTTTGACTGTCTCAGTCAATCTAATAAATTATATATATATATATATATAGTTCATAAATATAAATTATATATTTATATTTATATATATAAATTACATTTTTTCAGCTTTTACTTCTCCAAAGAAATCTGATGACATCTGATAAAGATGGAAAGATAATAGATGAATGAAGTGTCTTAAGAAAAATACTAATAGATAGAATTATTATGAAATACACTATACCTTCCATTGCATATTGCTAGGTCCTGTATAGGGATAATTTCACTTATCGTCCTAACAAATTCACTTCTTATTACCATCTCCCTTTATGAAATCAAAGTTAGGAAAATGGTAAGCATTGCCTTCATATCTAATACGATTCCAAGTGTTCTTTATTTTATAGGATAATGTAGTACATTATTATCAGGGTGACCAAATTAAGAATAAGTCTACCCTAACTGAATGTAGAGAACATATGGGAATATGTGTTTCTTCTCAGTTTAATGCAAGTCATGATGAACCCAAGACTCAAAGATTATGAGGAGGTTCCTTCCTTATACTGGTCCTTGAGTTTGGGCTGACAAAGTAGTTAGAAATTTGGAGAAGCAGAGAACATTCAAAACATAGGAATCAATGATGTTTTCTCTGGTGCATCATGACAAGACATAGAACCAAGACACGTCTATTTTCAAGCACACTGCTCACATATGTACAACACACACACACACACACACACACACACACACACACACCCCTTTACTGAGTGCTTGGTAAGCCACTGTTCTAAGTATTAGGCAATATTAGCTCTTCAAATTCTCATGATAACCTTCCAAATTAGGGACTAACATTAGTCACTTTGTATAAGTGAATAAGTAAACCTAGAGAGGAGACAATGTCAATAATGCCTCTAGCTAATTGACTTTGTCAATATCAAATTTAGGTTCTAAAATAAGAAAAGAAACCATGCAACCAGCAAGCAATTGGACCTGGGATGTTTTTAAAGATAGGCTTTCTCTGTGTAGCTCTGGTTGACCTGAAATGTCCTCTGTAGACCAGGCTGGCCTTGAACTCAGATCTCCCTGTCTCTGCCTCCCAAGTGCTGGGATCAAAGGTGTACACTACCATGACTGGCCTTAAATGTCTTTTTATTAAAATTATTTTACTTTATCCTTAATTGTATTTGTATTTGTGCACATGTCAATGTGGGTGCTAGGTTCTGAACTTGGGTTCTCTGTTAGTGCCATCAGTGCTTTCCACTTCTGAGTCATCTTCCCAGCCCCCAAAGCAGTACTAGAGTTGTTGTTGTTGTTGTTGTTGTTGTTGTTGTTGTTGTTCTTCTTCTTCTTCTTCTTCTTCTTCTTCTTCTTCTTCTTCTTCTTCTTCTTCTCCTTCTCCTTCTCCTTCTCCTTCTCCTTCTCCTTCTCCTTCTCCTTCTTCTTCTTGGCAGAAAGAAAATTTGACTTGGGCCATCAAGAGTATTTTATTAAATATTATTTTTATTTGGTTTTTATAGAGAGACCCCATCTATAGATAAATAAGGAAATGCTGAATTACAATTCAAGATTATCGTCTCGGTGTTACAAACCATGTAAATTTTGCTCATAAAAATGAGAAGGTGGGGGAGGGAATGATGTGTCAGAAGAAAAGGGAGAGGAAATGAAAGGATATTTTTAACCTCTAGGCAAAGATGTCTCCTGGACTCTAGAAAGAAATATAGAGTTGCTAAAGAATCCCACCTGATTTTCAACTCACAGGGAGAAACAAGGATGAGGTAGAAACAAAAGTTGTCTCTAAAACTTTCCTTAACTACAGAAAGCAATAGGAAAAACTGGTATCAGAGTTTAAACCGTTAATTTGCTAACTGAAAGGTATTCATGAAAGGTCTTCCTGTAACTCATCGAAACTGGGAATGGAACTTGTAATTCCTATATCTTCTAACACACTCTCCAAACGGGAAGTTTGTTTCCTAGCAGATGCTGCATGCGGCTGTGGTGCTGGGAGAGATGCCTCTAAACAGCCAGGCAAGAGGGAAGAACGGTATACAATACCATGGGTAGATCGCTAGGGGGGTAGGTCGCTAGGGAAGGACGCTCCCCTGTCACTAGGAGAGAAGATAACAGTCTGAGATAATCTATATGCGCTCAGATCATCCATGTTCTCCATTAGGGTTCCCCTGTGTACCAAGAAGCTACAGGGGCTGCCCAGTCCACAAGCATCAGAGATTTGTAGCTGGAGACCTGAGTATCAACTGATCTACCAGTTGTTTGCTGTGGGCTTTCTAGAAAAACCCCTTTAAAATGTCTGAGTCTGGGTTCCTGCCCCCAAAATTGTGTAAAACAGACCTGTGGCCAGCTCAGGCGTAGCAAGCATGGCTCTGACAGGCTTTGCCCTTCTCCCTCATTCCCCTGCCTTGATCTAGATTACATTCCTGAAGCTACTCACCAGGGTTTATTCCCTTATTTGGCCACTTCCTCCCCGAAGCTGACTACAGCTATCAAAGTATTTAAAGTCCAGCAATCAGGGATGGAAGGAGGGGACTGGGGAGGAGAGAGGGTGGGGATTGGAACAAGGGCATTGAAGTCCAGGACGAACTGAGGGAGAAAGCACTGAGGGGGAGGGGGGGGATCTCTGGACTGAGCTAAAAACCTAGGACAATGGAAAGTCCCAGAAATCTATGGGAGTGATCGTAGCTAAGACTCTTAGCAGTGGAGGATATGAAGCTTGAACTGGCCATCTCCTATAGCCAGGTAAGACTTTCAACGGAATGATTGCACACCACGATAAAACCTACAATCAACTAACCTGGGCCCATGGGGGCTCACGGAAGCTGAACTGCCAACCGGAGACCATGAATGTGATGGACATAGGCTTTCAGCATATATGTAGCAGTTGCACAGCTGGGTCTTCATGTGGGACTTCTTAAGTGGGAGCAGGGGCTGTCTCTGGTTGCATTGGCTGCCTTTGGATTCTTTTCTCCTAACTGGGCTGCCTTGTCTATTTTCAATGGGAGAGGATGCACTTAGTCTTGCTGAGGCTTGATATCCCTGGGGGAGGTCTCCTCTTTTCTGGGAAGGGGGGGGGAGAGGGAGGGACTGGGAGGAGAGGAGAGAAAGGGGCTAGGATCAGAATGTAAAGTGAATAAATAACTTAGTCAATAAAAAGAAAAAAGAAAAAGATCCCCTTTGGTTCACCTGATTAACAGGACCAATCAAAACATACCATGTACCCTAGCCCATTCTAACACAGACCTCCCTTTTCTCTTACAAATTCCACCTGCAAGGTCATTTTCTGCTGTTTTTTCTGCCTGAGTCAGAAAGCAAACACTCTAACTTTTCTTCCCCGATTAATAAAGGATCTATGTGAAAACAGTTGTGTTTGGGTGTGCTTTGTGCCTAATGTGGGGTCCTAGCAGGAAGCCCCAATTTGCCAGAAGTGGGTTGGTGGGGGGGTTATGGGGTCTCCTTAGGTGTATGCTAATCCTAGATGAGATGTCTTCATCAAACGCCTCCCTGGGGGCTCAGGGATCTATGAGGAAGATAAAAAAATTGTAAGAGCCAGAGGGGCTGGATGACTCAACAAAAACAATGTCTTTGAGACACAACACAACTGACTCACATATGAACGCAGCAGGAACATGTACAAGTTTAAGTCATATGGGGTTCCAGTGTTGAGAGGGGAAAGTGTATATGGGGTCCCATCCCTAAACAAGCAACTACCTGAAATCTATACCATAGATTGGTATGCCAATCTGGCCAGCAAAAGACAACCAGTTGTCTCCAGTGGCATTTCACTGGTTCATCAATCGAAGCAGGATCCGCGGCCAAGAGTAGTTGGCCAATACAAAATGAACTCAATGGTATTTTGTGGCCTTTTTGTTTCTTTTTGCTTTGTTTGGGCATTTTTTTTTTGTCTTATTCTTTTGAGTTTCGTTTTTGTGGGCATTTTTTAGTACATGTTTCTTTTGCCATTTTGTTTTTGTTTCTTGTGTTCGTTTGTTTGGTTGATTTTAATGTCAGATTGGGGAAAATGTGATCAAAGTATATTGTATAAAAATGTTTTAATTAAAAAAATCTTATAAGCTCGATGCCAGAAGAGGAAGGGAGGAAAAAGAATAGAAAGAGACGGAGGAGGAGATGCTTAGGCTGCTTCAGTGGGCTATTAGAAACCTCAATCAAGGGGGCTGGAGGGATGGCTCAGTGGTTAGGAGCACTGACTGCTCTTCCAGAGGTCCTGAGTTCAAATTCCAGCAACCACATGGTGGCTCATAACCATCTGTAATGAGATCTGATGCCCTCTTCTGGTGTGTCTGAAGACAGCTACAGTGTACTTAAATATAATAAATAAATAAATCTTTGGGCTGGGGCCAGAGCGGGGCCAAACCGGGACGGGAATGAAAGGGGGAAAAAAAAGAAAGAAACCTCAGTCAAATGAGAAAGAAGCAGAAACACTGGGTGAGATAAAACACCATGCAAACATAGCTATTACTGTTATTACCATTATGTGAGAAGTTATCTTCATTTTGTCAATGTGGTTAGACCTTCTGAGCTCAGACCACAGCTGTCCATCTAGCAGAAATGGTATTAATGTCCAAAGATTGCTTTAAGCTGTGTCCATATAGCTTTGTCAAGTCATCAAGAAAGATGCAGAAGTCATTCAGCCTCAGGGAAACAGCCCAGCCAGGAGCCAGAGTTGTACCCAGACTCATTACCCCACAGTGAGTCACCAAGGGATGGCCCCTGGGGAATTCCTCTCCCTTAGAACCTTTCCCAGCCCAACCACCAGGAAAACACAGGAGATTCCTCCCAACGCAAAAGATTAATGAGTTCCAATCCTTTATAATCCTTAACCTGGTATTCATAATACATTCCTTAATTGTGTGTCAAATATCCAGAGAGGAAGACAAAATTAGTTCATTTGTTTATTCCAGTATTGAGACATTCCTTGCACACAGTGAAAATCCTTCAGAAGCCCTTTGAGTAGGGTTGCAGAGCTCTCTCAGTTGCAAATTGTGTGCCACATACATGTTGGAGATGAGGTTTACACAGCCAGCACCTAAAGTCTCAAAAAAGTTTTTATTTGTTTGTCTGTTTGTTTTAACTTAAAACCATGTGGGAATGGCAGCACACCCATAATCCCAGCACTCAGAAGGTAGAGACAAGGCACTCTTCCTGCAAAATGGTTGGCCAGACTAACTGAACCAGTGAGCTCTGTATTCAGGTGAGAGGCCCTGCCTCAACATCTAAGTTGGACAGCAATGTTCACCTCTGACTACCACATACACATATTCATATGCACCCACACATATACAAGCATGTATACATGCATGTATACCACATATACATTCACACACACATATGCATATACACAAAAACAGGAATAAATGAAGAACCTTCTAACTTTCCATTTGCTTAATCTCTAAATTTTCAATGTTGAGCTTTCTTCCAGCATCTACTTTCCATAAGTTCTTCAACCTGTACCATATAGTCTAAAAAGTAAATTATAGTTGGTCATAATTGAGATTTTCTGTGTGGTAAGCACTGAATAGATGGTTTAATGTGATGCTTGCATTAAATATCTCGATTAGACACAAGTACTATACTTACAAAAACACTGAGGAAATAAGTAGTTTATCCAGGGTCACAGGATTCTATTTCAAAACCAGACACATTAGCCTTAGACGCACTCTACATGAAATTTCTGTAGAGGATCTATGGATACCCATATCCTAAATGACTGGCAGCTGCTCTGTTCCTAATAGACACTTAAAAAAAACATTGAATTAAGTGTACAGATAATTAGAGACTGTAAGGCTCAACCCTCAGTGGAGCATACCTATCATGCTCTTCTTCCCAAGGCTCAGTGATCTTAGTGGGAGACTGTAAGAACCAGACCTGGTAGAAAACTTCAAGGGAACAGTGGTTTCAGGCACAACAGGACAAGGGAGAGTATGAACTGATTGCTTGAGAGCCTGTGCAAGACCTGTACAAGCTTGCAGCACACAAAAGTCAGGCATGGTGGGAAACAGGTGGTCATGAAATCCCACCACTCACTGAAGATATATTGGCATTTGACAGTTGCTAAAGGAGGAAGAACCTATTTTCTTTAATGGTATGAGCCAATAGGCCAACCACACACAAGAGTAGTTGAACAATAAATCTGAACTCTTTGTGTTTCCAAACTAAAGGACAAAAATGAAGAGGAGGAAGAAGAAGAGACGGAAGAAAACATAAAATTCTGTCGGTATGAAGGCAAAGGTGGACAGGGTGGATCTGAGAGGAGATAGGGGAGGGGCTGGATCTGAGAGGAATTAGGAGAAGGGGCAATGAATATGTTCCATTGTGTGAAATTCTCATAGGATACAAATATTATTTTAAAATCTAAGTTTGATTAAATAAGCAAGTAAATGGTATGCCTTGCCTACTGCTCACTATCCCTAGCCTAGAGAAGAATCTACCAAGGATTCCTTTCATTCTTGCAAGATTAGAACAGTTACTATATGATAGACTACTGATGAATGAAAAGAAAAAGAAAAAAACATGCCACTATTCTGACATCACAAAGTAGAAATTAAACAAATTAGGGTAGAAATTCTTTCCTCACTATTTAAAGTTTGGGGGAATATATTTATGTATTTGATGGCAGGTTTCTCAAAAGATGTGCCAGTGGCTGAATCTGTAGTTTGGAAAGGCCAGGATAGTGTGACCTTAGGAGAGGTATTAATGTTTTGCTCCTAAAAAATTGCTGTAAGGGTGGAGACAAGAACTACTGAAAGTAACGGGGTTGGGATCTGTGCAGGGGATGGCTCACCTGTGGCCTGAAAAGGGCACCTGCAGCATCGGTGGCATGCTGACAAGCTGCATGGTGGCTGTCCATGCTTGAGTGGAGAACATGGTTCTATCAGCAGATGAAGAAGAAGAAGGGAAATGTGGCATGTCTCCAACCCAGCAGGAAAATGACTTAGAGCCTTCGCTTTCTTGACACACTTTGAAGAGCTGTGACTCAGTTTTATGTCTCTGTTGTTGTTGTTAATTCTAGATTTCTGGTTCTGCCTTTTAACATAATCATATTGGATATATTTAGGGTAGAATGCTTAATTTTAAAATACATATAAATAGTAAAATAGTTACACTAGTGGAACCAACTTGCATGCTCTTTATGTCACACAGAGGCTGTAACATGTTTATTAACAAACATGTCTAGACTATGGTATCATTGGCATTGGTCCTCACATTGTACATCAATCAGCTCATCCTATAGATGTGCTGTTTGCATCCTTTGGCTCACATTTTCCTCTCCCCTCTCCTACCTTTACCTGAATAATCACTGTTTTATTCTCTGTCTCTATGTATTTGATTTGTCTTCATTTTCAGATTGTACCTGTGAAATAATTGAGTACTTTTAGTGTGTGTCTTGTATATTTCTTTACTTAAGAAAACTTATTGTTTATTTGCTTTAAGATCTTTTAAATTCATTCACATTGTGGTAAATGGTAAGATTCCCTTGCTGTTTTAATGCTAAGCAATGTTCCATTGTAAATGTGCAGCACCTTTTTATTCATTCATTCACTGATTGATATTCAGATCATTCCCATATTCTTCCTACTATGGTGCAATAAATTTGGGAGGAGTGTATCTTTATGACATAATGACAAAATTATATTGGGATATCACCTAAAAATAATATTAATGAATAACATTAATTAAGAACTAATTATGCATCATGCATTATGTTGAGTTACACACATTGTTATCCTTTTTAAACTTCTTGGGACTGGAGAGATAGCTCAGTCATTAAAAAGACTTGCCATTCTCACAGAGAACCTATGTTCAGTTGCCAGCACCCACATGTGGCTCATAACTGCCTGTAACTCCAGACTCATAGGATCTGATACTTTCTTCTGAGCTCCACAAGCTCTTCCACAAACTTGAGACACAGACATATACTCAGCTACACACAAATACACATAAAATTAAAAAAATAATGAATACTTAAACTTTCTGATAACTTTGTGAGTCTACTATGTTTTATCACACTCATTTCATAAAAGAAGCTAGAAGCAGGGAGCATGTGGAAAACTTTTCTGTAATCACACAGCAAGCACGTGACATAACTCAAGGATAAATATGGATTAGCCTGATTCTCTTGGCCATAATACCTCCTGATAGCCTACAGTTGTGGAATCTTTCTCTCTCAGTGGTTAGAATCAAGAATGTCAATGATGGGATCTATGGTACAACATGGTGACATATTAAAAATGACATTACATTTTTTAAAATCTAAAGAGAATAGGGACAGAGTTCTTACTGCAAACTAGTTAAACCCACATGAGACAATTCAAATGCTAAATAGCTCACTAGCCATCCCAAAATATGCTTATAGATTTTTAAGAAAATTACACTGGCCAGGCAGTGATGGCACACGCCTCTGATCCCAGCACTCAAGAGGCAAAGAAAGAGGCAGGATTTCTGTACATTCAAGGTCAGCCCAGTCTACAGCACAAGTTTCAGGACAGGCAGAGAGGATAGGACAGTGACAGAAAGAAATCCTGTCTCAAAAATCTAACAAACAAATAAACTAAATAAATAAATAAGTAAGTAAGTAAATAAATTATACTGCACATAATAAACATGTACAACTTTATGTGTTGGTTAAGTTTTTTAAATATTCCAAGTGTTTACTAAATATATACATAAAAATACCAACAACCTTCTATTCAGCTCTGTGCTGGGCTGTTCATCCCTCTCCATCAGATGCAGTACCCTAAAATGCTAGCATGTGCACAGTGGCAATTATTTAGTGAGCTGGGCCAGTACCACTTGTTGTGTTTTGAATTCTTTAATCATTCAGCATTGTATTATAAACTCAAATTATCTCCTTCAGCCTTCCTTCCTGAGAGCCAGAAATTCCTCAGCAAGGCAAGCTTTTGTTTCACAATCACAGATAACCTTAACTTGCAGCTGGATCTACATATTCATGCTAGGCTCTGAACAGCAGGCTCTGAAGCAGCAGGTCTTCAGGACCTGTTATGATAAGTTAGAGTCCTAGATACCTGAAGAGGGTGGGGAGCAAGCAAGGCTGGGATTCCGCTGGCCAGTTTCACCTATTTTAGTCTTCACCTCTTCTGAAACCTGTGGCTTCCCTGGATGCAGAGAGGTCACTGGGTCTATGAAATCTGCTGCGATTCTTAAAACAACAACAAAAAAATGGAAGTGAAACAAAAATACACTTGGTACTACCAATAAGGAGATGATAGAAGAAAGAATTGTATCATTAGACGATGGTTAGCCATGCAGATGTCTGTAATGATCAAAACAAGATTACACCTTTTTAGTGTGCACAGGAAAAGTATCCATGATGCACTGAGAGAACCAAGAACAGAAGGAGGAAGGATGTTATTTGACATCTGGATGTGTTCACCTGGGCATAAAATCATTTGTTAGCTAAGACATGAGAAGCTAGAAACTGAAAAGACAGTGAAAGGCCTGACACTTATACTACCAGTGACAACTCTGTATGTCAATGCTAGGGATAGAACTCAGGACTTCATGCATGCTAGGCATGTGTTGAACCACTGAACTGTTGAGAAGCTGGGTCCTAGGCTCTGTGATGTCATTAAAAGGAATGGGAATTTACTAATCAAAATTAGTTCAGCCAATATAAGATACTCTGAAGTTTACATGTCTCTTACACATATAAACCCAAGACTGGAAACAGAGAAACATCAGTGAGTGTTTTCTAAATCTATTTGAAATTCAATGCATTATAAAAGCTATTTTTAAAAGGTAAATTTACAAATCATCAGCCATCAATCTTCCAAGTAGCTTTAGAGAAAAAGAATTGTTTTTGGTAGCCAGGCCTTATGAACAATTTTGAGTTTATACAAACACATTAATAAGAAGAATACCATAAAACTTATAACAGTGCACTGCATTGAAATATAGTTCATCTATCACATTAGCAAAGAAATGAAGATTTTCAAAAATACAGGTAGTGGGTTGGGGAGATGGCTCCTAAGCCATCAGAAAAATCTCAATTAGAGCCTCTAAAAGTCCCATAAGAAAGTGGAGCACAGCAGCACACACAAGTAACCCTGAGGACTGGAGAGTGAGAGATAGATGGGCTCTTCAGGCTTAATGTCTACCTGAATTGAGCTCTACGTTTACTGAGACCATGTCTCACAAAATAAGTTGGACAATAATTACAAACACCTTGTGTCAACTTCTGGCCACATGCATCTAAAGATACATGTGCACACATTCAAGAACACACACACACCAACACACAAAAATACAGTTTGTGATGATTTATGGAGTGTCACACATCGCTGAAACTTAGTCTAAAACTGCATGGAAAACAGTCCCCTCATGTCTACCACAATTCTAAATATATACATCATTTGACCTAGAAATTCCATCTCCAGATATACCCCACAGGTAGACTAACATGGACAGGATACTTATTAAAGCACTGTTTGTGTATCAAACGGTTGGAAGCAACAGCAACAGGAGACGAGAAGTACTTCATCCGGAAAAATAGGCAAGGGACATTAATGGAATGACACAGATCAACCTACATATCCAAGTGAAAAGCCGCAAACTCAAAATACTCTTCAGGTCTTTGATGCAAACATGTCCTAAAAGCACAGAATATTTTCCAAAACATTCTATAAGACACTGAAACCCTGAAAGGGAGTTGGGGAGGGGGAGGGGGGAGGTGTAGAGCTTGTGCTCTGAAGAATGTATTTCCACAAGGTGGTGCTATAGCTTCCACCAAGCACAAACCCTTGTTTCCTTCAGTTCCTGGTATGATTGAAGACCCAATCTGTATGTGTTTGGTGAGTCCATCAACTAAACACAGTGGGCCAATATATCCTCATAGAAGTTGACTTAGGCCTGAAGAGTGAAAACTCCTCCAGGTAAATGCTTTCTACTGCCCCCATACATACTGGAGTTAATGTAGAGGCTTAGTGTCTGCCATAATCCCCAGCTGCTGCTGTACCCTCCTCTTCCAATTGCTGCCCTCACAGATCAGGGCTATGTGACCCAGGGTGGGGCCTTGTATTGAGGAGCAGCTAGATTGCTCCTGGAAATGCAAACAATGGCAACACAACCCCCACAGGCTCCACCCACAGCACCACCCAGCACAGCCCAAGAACCTTTGATAAAGCTTTTCCTTGCCATCCCAGCCCACACTCATCATAATTTCCTCAGATGTTCTGGGGCTTTAATGTTTTCTCCCCCTTTGGGCTTATCAAGGGCCGATTTAGAAGATTTCAACATTTCCATTTAAATGTTCCAAGTTCACTTAAGACAAGGACCCACGATAATGATCTATTCTATATCCTAGAGCAAAAAGCATCCTAGCAACAAGTTATGCAGAGTAATGAGACTAGCAAATGCCCACAGTCTGAAATGTGTTCCCTAACCTGTAGTAGTTGGAGTGACAAGGAAGATGCTAGCCCCAGTGGTCACTTTTTAGGCCTAGGAATGTTTTTTTTTTTAGATCATACCTTTGGACTGTTTGATCATCTCTAGAGGACCCAAATTGAACCGTCTTAACTCCGTGGTTACTGAATTTGTTTTGCTTTTTAAAATCTTGCTTCTATCAATATGTTGAGAATTCTCTTTTTGAGAAAGCCATGAAGGCAAGAGTATTTGTATCATAGAAGAGACAGGAGAATTTCTCTTGAAGAAAATGGCATCCTCCTTTCTGATCTTCTTCATTCTTGGGTCTACTTTTCTCTCTTCTGCCTCTGAGCGTGGGCAGTCATCACCACTGACACTGATGCCTGTGGCTGACAGTCTTTTTCCACATCACCTCTACCCTCACAGGACAGGAAAAAGCAAGGAGCAATGAAGTCTTAGGCCATAGTGACTACACGCTATCTTGGACCCAGTCTCAAGAGTAGTAGAAGAACCTACTGTGTTTTGGAAAAACAGTGTGGAAGAGCAGAGATTAGGTAGAAAAGAGGTCTTGTGTACTCAGGGAAAATGCCTGGGGGGTTGGCAAAAAAAAAAAAAAAAAAAAAAAGCCCTCCACGTATAGACGTCAGACCCTGGAGATAAGGAGTAAAGCCAGCAAATTTGTACTGGTAAAAGGGTGAGTTGGGGTGAGAATGGTAGGAACAGAAAACAAGATTTACAAAATAAATAGCATCTAAGTAATAGTCTATGTTTCATATTACACCCACTAGAAGAGGGGACAGAAAGAAGACCCCAGCTTATTCTTTAGGTGATATGATGAGGTGGACAAAAGGCAGGTTGCCATCTCACCCCTTCTAGGAGAAGCGTGTCTATAAAAACAGCATTTGGCTTTATATTCCCACAATAAAATCTTCTGGAGACTTCCCCCTTCTATCAATGTAAGTTACTATAAACGCCTCCATGTGTGTGTCCTTTTACAGGAAAGAATATGACTCACAAATGTGTATATAAAGTTACATATACATTTGATAACATAAAGTTAAAGACAGATAAGAAAATAGAAGGTAGAAATAAAAACAGAAACCAGGAGTTTAAAACAGATGTGACAGTCTCCTCAGGAGATGAATTCCAGGAATCTCTGGATATCAAATTCCTCAGATACTTAAATCCTTTATATAAAACAGCACTACATTAGTTACATATAACCTACAGCCATGCTTTCAATACTTTAAAATCATCTTCAGATTACCTGTGATGTTAAATACAATGTAAATGCCTTAAACTATGTAGAATGCAAGTTCTTAAGGGCTTTGGTGTTTGGTTGGTTTTTGAGATAGTGGCTCACTGTGTAGATCGGCTGACCTCACAGAGATTTGCCTCCTGAACGCTGGGCTCGAAGGTGTGTGCCACCACTCCTCGCCTGCAAATACCTATTTCAGTGTCTTTCTGGAAACTGCAGGCAAAACAATCTCTATTTCTTCAGTAGAGACAAATAAGAAGCCTGAAGATACAGAGGGCTGGCATCTCTGAAACATAATTACAACGGTGATATTGAATTCTATTTTCCAATTCAGACTGAGAATGAGAGTGCTATGAATTTCCAAAGACTAGGCTTTCTGTTTCTTCTAGTGCCTTCTCTAACTTGTCATTAAGATACAATCTTTACAATCCTCTGTTTTAGAAAAGCGGAAGCACCATCTTCAAGGCTAGATGTCAGTGGACAGTGATGCTTCCCAACTCCACACACCTCTAACCCCGAGTCACTAAACCAGGGACTCACTTCAAGTGGGGATTTCTCCTGCCTTCAGCCTTGAAGATGGTTTGACCTGGAGCTTCCCTCAGAGATTCAAAGGTAACCACTGTGGCCCTTTATTGAATAATCTTAAATTGTGTGATCTAAGAACTAGTTTGTTTCTCATACAAAACAAACTCTGACCAAGCGTCTTGGTATGTAGTGAACAGTAAAAGAAGTGAACCCCAGCCTTTGTGATCAGCAGCACCCCAAATGCCATTGAGATTAGAAGTGAAACAGGAATGTGAGCCAGAGAGAAGACTCTCCCTGTTGCTGCTTGTTCACTCGTCTGGATTTGGTTTGGTTTTTATTTTGTATTGTTTTTTTAAGCTTTAACTAGAATCACTACTTTCTTTTAAGTTTTATCACTGTGTGTTGATTGTACAAAGTAATGTGCTTCATGACAGTGTCATTAAATTTCATGTACTTTGATTGTATACTTCCTTGTCACATCCACTCCTTATTAACACTCATGTCTCTGGGTTTGGAAGCCGAATTAAACCTCTTTCCTTTACAAATCACTCAGGAGTGGGAAACAGACCAACACATATGTGCATCTTTCACAGGACTTATTTCAAGAGCCACAGGCCTCTCCAGACCCAGAGAACACGGGAGTTAACTTACTTCTCATCCTAGCAATATTATACAGGAAGACACTATCAATGGGAACTTGCTTTGTAAACTCTAATATTTAGAGGGAACTATCTCCATAAACTTCTAAACTCTCTTGGTGCTCTACACACACCTCTGTCACAAAATATATTGTTGTTCCACTCAGTATCTGAGGGGATGGGTTCCAGGACCCCTCGTGGTAACCAATATCTGCAGATGCTCAAGGATCTTAGATAAAATGGTGTTGGTTTTGGATATAACCTATGCACATGCTCCAAAAAACTTGAAAGCATCTCTACATCATCTGTGCAACCAAGCACTATGTAAGCACTCAGAAAATGGTGGTTGCACTGCGTTGTTTAAGAAATATTTATGAGAACAAAAATCTGTATTTGTTTAGTATGAATGCAGGGTTTTCCCAAATGATTCACCCTTGGTTGGTCGAATTCTCCAGTATGGAACCCCTGGAAACAAGGAGCCAAATGCATACAGTACTCCATTGTTCACCTCTTTCCTCTGTTAGACATTAAGGCCAGTGGTCTGATTATCTCCCAGGGCCAATAGAGATAGTAAAACATTGCTTATTGTTAAGGGGAAAACACCCTTTTCTTCCTCCCTTCTGTCTAATCCATCAATACCTCCTAAAGATACAAAAGGTGAACAAAATTAATTTCATTAATTTTGCCTAAAATAGTCTTTAAAATGAGTGGTCCATTTAAGAATCTGAGCAAACACTTGTTAGACCCTTTGCTGACACCATATCAGAATTGTTATCTCTTGGAAAGCATTAAACTATAAGAATATACAAATTAAAAGCATCTTTCTTAAAAAGAATGATTCCAGATAACCACCATGTAAGCTGATACAGTCTCTTTTAATCCAGCTCCGAAGGGTGAGAAGAGATCTCAGCCTGGGACATAGCTCCATGCAGTAAGTGAATTCTCTATAGCTGGCCTATCACTCAATGCCATACCATTTAGGGTAAGGTGGAAACAAAAGACTACATATGGTTTTATAACCTCAAAACTCACTTCACACATGCAGTCAGTGTGCATGGCAGTATTTATGTCCAAACAAACTTTTAAGAGATGGCTCTGTCACATTTATGTCCAAACAAACTTTTGAGAGATGGCTCTGTCAGTGCCCCTACTCATTAGTCTGATATTCCTTGATATCATTCCAACCTCACGTCTAGTGGCTCAGCATAAGAAATTCTTGCTAGTCTGGAGAGATGTCTTCTCCGTGTTTAAGAGTGCTTACTACGTTTGCAAAGACCCAGGTTTAGTTTCTAGAACACATATTAGACATCTCACAACCACATGTAACTCCAGCCCCAGGGCATCCTACGTCATCTTCCGACCTCCACGGTTACCTACATGCAACGAATACATATAAACCCATGCAAATATACACATACACATACACATATTTTTTTTTAAAGTAAAATCTTAATGTCTCTTTTCCCTGATGCTAATATTCTTAAAACAGAGGCTGCAATCTACCCTATTTCCTCTTTCTCTGTGTACTTGACCTCCATGAATCCCAAGTATTAGACCTTTAAAAAATGACCCACAAATCCCATTAAAGGGACTTGGGTACAGGCATCCTGCAAACTTATTATGGACATTATTAGTAATTCACAAATTAACATAATCCTGGTGTGTGTGTGGTAAGGCTGTGGAGGTCTTTTTAGCTTTTTTTAATATATAAAACTACTGATTTCTACCTATACAGCTGACTTGGAATCTTTGAGACTGCCTCAATGTTAGAACATTTGAAGTAGTATGAACATGTCTTTCATAGAAAACACACTATTTTCCTCAGTAGCTTATTTTACCAATAATGAACGAAACTAGAAGACAACAGGCAAACCGAAGCACTCTCCGGCTGATTCCTTCTTCCCTCAAATTGCCCTTCTTTCTGCTTTGATGCCATGTGTATTCCCCTCTCTTTTTACCCCTTCTTCACTAAGATCTCTTCCTTCCCTGCCATGGTCCCCCAGTCCCCAACACACCCACATTTAAATATGGATTCTGCATGCAAGAGAAAACATGTAGTATTTGTCTTTTGAGTCTGGTTTACCTTGCTTAACATGATCTCCAGTTCCATCTATTTTCCTGCAAATACCACCACTTCATTTTTCTGAACGACTGAATAAAGTTCTAGTGTGTAAATGTACATTTTAAAAAATTTGCTATAGATTCATTATTTTTTATTTACTTTTATTTATTTTTACATATATGTGTGTTTTGCATGCATGTATGTCTGAGGAGCACATGTATGTCTGGAGCATGTGGAGCCCAGAAGGCATTAAATGCCCTGGAACTGAAGTTCTAGAATTTAACCCAGGCTCTCTGGAAGAGCATCCAGTGCTCTTAAACAGAGCCATCTCTCCCACCCCCATCCATTGATTTCTTGATGGACATCTAGGATAGCTCCATTTTTAGCAACTGAGACTAGTGCAGCAGAAAGCATGGTTATGTAAATGTCTCTATGGTGTATTGTCTTTCAGTCTTACAGGTGTTGCTTGAAGTACAGGTGGGTCATACAGTAGTTTCACTTTTAGTTTTACAAGAAGCCTCCATACTGATATCTGTAGCAGGTGTACTAACAATATATAGGGGTTTCCACATTTCCCCATCCTTGCCAGCATCATTGTCCTCTCTTGTCTTGAAGACAGCTGTTCCTAAAATCACATGGAACTTAATGTAAGACCTTAATGTAAGACCTTAATGTAAGACCTTAATGTAAGACCTGAAACTGAATCTTCTTGGAGAAAACAAAGATAAAACAGAAGATAGAGTCAGAGTGGACTTTCTGCAAATGACTCCAAAAGCACAGGGAATCACTCCAAGAATCTACAAATGAGATTGCAAGAAGTTAAATAGTGTTTGCAGTACAAAGGGGCAACCACCCAATCAAAGAAAGGACTATAAGCTTGCAAAGATGCTTGGCCAACTATGTATCAGGAAAAGACACTTGCTAGCAAGGGCTAAATTAATACAGGGAGAGAGAATGAGACCAACTTTTGTTCTACATGTGGATATCCAGTTTGTCCAGCATATGTTGAAGAGGCTCCTTTGGTTTTTTTTTTTTTTTTTTCAATCTATTTCTGACGTTTATAAAACATTAACTGGCTACAATTGTGTGGGTTTACTTTGGGGGTCTTCCATTCCATACTATCCGTTTATATGTGAGCAAGCTCTTTCATCTTCCCCATAGTCAACTTTTCATTTCTGAATTTATTATTAACCTTCAGGGAGCAGTCATCCAAACCTTTAACTCCACTGCCTCCCTCACTTGCCAACCTCTCCATCACTGGTTCACTGCCTTACCTACAGACCGTAATGTGTAACAAGTTATCAACCACACCTATTAAGTACGCTTCTCCATACCTCCATTTCACTATTTACTTCTATCTATTCTCCATATTCTAAAGAGAATGGCTTTTTCTTGACTTCTACTCTAATCACATCATGGTCTGTGTCCAGAGAATAGAATCTGAACTCAGTAGAATGCACTGCCGCAACGATCGTCCTTGATAAGGTTGCCTGACAACCATTCCCAAACAGTCTCTGTTATTTCACTGCTGCTCTAGCTAAACATGCACTATGTGCATTTCCCTGATGAGAAGATACTCAGGTTCCTCTGGTTATATGTCCTATTTCCAATGTCCATTTGCCTTTGCTGTATCTGCTTCTACAGACAAAAGAACCACTTTCTATAACACCTATGGTAGAATATCTTCACCCACTAAGTTACCTCTGCTCCCCAGCAGTGAAGGTTGTGCTCCTTCACATACTCATTACAATCCTTGTAGCACATGTGCCACACTTAGTCTGTTACCTTAATGTGGTGGGAATCTCCTTGGAAATAGGCCTGATCTTTGTATACCTGATGTCTATGAACATATATAGAGCAGAGGATGATGGGAAAGTGAAGTCATTAATTAGTACACATGCCTTGGATAGCACTACATTGAATAAGTGCCAGTGTGGGACGGCTGAGAAAAAAATGTGGAAACCAAAATGTAGAAAAGAACAGGTTAATTAAACTGTTAACAAAACAGCTAAGAACCATAGTGGCCAAGTCAGGGTGGCTTTAAAACACAGAGATGACAATACCACAGTCACCTAAGTTAAGAAAAGAAATGCACGCAAACTCAAGTCCAAAATGTTTAAAGGTATGACACAAGAACAGGCTCAAAGCAGAGGCAAGAAGGTCTGAGCAATATTTAAAGAATCAGCATAGGACTGGCAGGAGTCAGAGTTGCCCAAGAGGGAACAGGGAATATGCCACCAGGAAAATGTCTTTAAGACAGTAGCAGCTGCAGAGTTAAGAGTAGTGCACTCTTCCTGCTAGACAATTTAGTCTTAGTATCTAGAACTACACAGGGAAGTCCCTTGTTCCTCTGCTCACTCCTAGCTGGATTTCAGAAGCACTTTCTCTGATTGAAGTGACCTCAAACTCCACAGCCTCTGTTTATTCTTTTGCAGTTATATAAAAATAACTTTAATCTGAACATGTTTTCTTGTTATTATAAATTCATTTCACATGCATAACAGCCATGCCCTCTTAGGGGAAAAAAAACCCAAAAACCCATATCTAGCACTGTGGTGGCTACTCCTGCTTGTCAACTTGACTATATGTGGAATGAACTACAATCCAGAATTGGGGGGCACACTTGTGATCCAGATCTTGAGGCTGGAAGACACAAGTTTCTGACTTGGATCTTGACATGAGGATCTTGAGGTATAGTGTAGTGGCCATGAAAAGTTTAGGCCCAGACAAAGTAGTATATGCCTTTAATCCCAGGAGACTGAGGTAAGGAGATCTTTGAGTTCAAGGTCAGCCTGGGACAAAACAAATCCCAGATCCAGTAGTGTTGGTACACACCTTAATCTGGGCCCCATCTTCTGCTGAGGCCTACATAAGGACATTGGAAGAAGGAAGATTCACTCTTCTTGGACTGCTTGCACTTACCTGCCAGCACATATGTTGGAATCTACTTCTACAGAAGATCAACTTAAACAACTAGTCTACTAAATTCATGGACTTCCCATCCACAGATGCCTTTTGTTGGGTTATTTGGAGTACAGACTTCAAGTCATCATAATAAATTCCCTTAATATATAGAGACATTCCATACGTTCTGTAACTCTGGAGAACCCTGACTAACACAAGCACCTTCCTGCATAGCATGTCTGTATAAGTGATTTTCTCTATCCCTTCGTAAGTCACCACAGCAACCCAGTGAAGTGCTATCACACAGGAATATTGAAGTAAAGCACCAGAAACTTACCATTCCCAAATTATCTATCAGGTTAAATAAGTGACAGAGGTAAAATTCAAGTATTCGAGTCTACATCTGTCTGAACTTATATCCCATCCTCACCCCACCATTCATTCTTTCTGATATCTAAGAGTTTTAGAGTCCAAATAAAGTCTCTTCATTTCAGGACAGGATGACAACCCTAACTCCAAAGTCCAGGCACCATGTAATGTCAAAGAAAATGATGAATAATGAGACTCAGTCTGCAGGGTGAGGAGAGCTAGACTAGGCTTATATTCACGAATACCTGAAGATAGAGGAAGGGTCAAGAAAAATTAAACTGCCTGAGGAATCAGTTCAACTTTTCTACATCTTACCACCAGTGGGAAAGCTGGGCCAACATTCCCCTGCTTAACTAGTGACAGGAGCTTGAGATCAGAGAGACCTCAAGAGCAACAATGCTGCCAGCTCAGAATCAGCACACATGAGGAGGTCAGGCCATGAGGGCCAGATGAAGAGAAAACAACGTGAGCTTTCATCAAGGAGAGCCAAGGGTGGCAATGTGAATGCCCAGCCCCCTGTCCACACTGGCTGTGCCCAAGCAGCAGTGCTGTCAGAGACCAGCAACTTCTGGAGCAGAAGTTGACAAAATGTGTTCACCCACTAGAGATCAGGACTTTCTGATTCCTTATGTTTTCTCTCCCGGTCTAGAAGGAACTTTCTGACCAGCTTTAATTTTCTGATTCGCTTCACTCCTTGTTCTTATGCCTTTGCTGGGTTTATGAAACACACTGGCCTGCCCTTATATGGCTGAATCCTAGTCTTGGCATTTCTTATTATTTCCTGTATACTTCATTGCAATTGAGAGTGTGTCTAAGCTAGCTAAACTCTTTAAAGTGTAATCCTTCAAAAGAGCATGACAGAACTAGGGCATTTTTTGAACACTGCACTGCTTCAGGACTATCAGAGAGGAGACTGTTCTCTCTCAGCCATGTTTTATTCTACAGGACCTTCCAAACTATACTTAGCCTCTTCTGCCAGGGTCAGTGCAGCAGCGGTGGACACAAGGATCAGGGGACAGTCTACCCACAAAAGCTGATTGGAGTTGTGGGTCACAGCACTCCTGAAAGAAACACAGCCAAAAAGCCTGTTAATTCTCCTGGACACACATCACTATGGTACCTCCCAGAGCAAGGGATGGGTTTGTGGAGAGGGCCTATGCACAGAATATCCAAAGTTTCTGTCCCTAGGTCTTTACTCCGTTAGAGGGGTGTGTGTGTTCTCTCTCTCTCTCTCTCTCTCTCTCTCTCTCTCTCTCTC